>CM029014.1:220429921-221629921 GCA_016801055.1 Panax notoginseng
ATTATTTCGAAACTTCAGAACTTCAATAATTCATAATAAATAGCCTTTTATCAGAAATTTCGAATCTTGCGCGTTTTTATAGAAATTTCAATTCTCTACAACTTTGCAGAAGAAAGTTTTTTCAAATTCTAAACAGAAATTGACCGAAATCCACAAACGGGGATATTTTACAGTCAATAATAAATTTTCGGTCAAGAATTATGTCCACCAACACACCAAACATGTGTTAATCATTTAATGCCACAAAAATACTCTTCTCCTCAATATACTCATATATCCCACATTCATTGTAAAATATCACCATCAATATATTATTAAAATAATATATTTAAATAAATTATTTTATCAGAAAAAGAGATAAAATATTAATTTTTAACAATTGTCACATTAAAAATTTCTCCATCTATATCCATATAAATCAATATTTTTCTCATCTCATAAAATTAATAATTATTTATACACAAAATAATATTACAGAAATCACAGTACTGGCAACAGGCCGTTCCCAGGAAAGAGGGGGGCTTTCCAATAAGGATTTCTCCTTACTGGCGCGCAATTAGATGACCAAACTTCTCCTTAGACAAAACTTTCTAGACATTGCCAATAATGTTATCTAATAATATTATTCAGATAATATGAATTATTACTCCGATAATGGAAAATATTGCGTAGTGACAATTATAAAATATCAACGTAGCAATTATTTTATAATCAATAAAATAAAATATTGAACAGTAATTTACTGTAACTATATTGAGTAGTGCCTTCTTACGTAAGAATCAATAATTGGTGCAATACCGTGTGCTTGTGCAACAACGCGTATTACCGTATTTTAACCACGGGTATTCCAACAGTATTAACGGTAACAACTACGCCGTTATTTTATAAACAACTTATTTTTATCGTTTTCTTCATCCATCGCTTTCCGTTATGGGGCCCACAAAGACTGCGCCGTCGTACGAATATTCTCGACAGTAAGAATATTTCATGACCAAGCGAATATTCCCCGACAACAATGAATATTTTATAACCACTTGCTTATTTAAAAATATTTGCGCATTTTTACCATAACTAACCACATTAATCAAATCAACCCTTACTATTTCAGAATAATAAATAGAGGAAATTAAATTTTATTTATTAATAATTTGGGGTCTTACAACCTCCCCCTCCTTATTAAAATTTCGTCCTCGAAATTGACATACGTACCTGGTGTTTCGAAAAAGATGAGGATACCTCGCTTTCATTTCCGTTTCCAACTCCCAGGTCATTTCCTCAATAGCATGGTTTCTCCACAAAACTTTAACTTGTGGTATGACCTTCGTGCGTAGGACTGCTCTTTCCTATCCAAGATCTTGACATGTACCTCCTCGTACGTTAAGTCTTCGGCTATCTCGTCCGGTTCTAACTCAATAACGTGGTTCGGGTCTTTCACATATTTACGAAGCACAGATATATGAAAAAACATTATGAACACGAGACATACTTGGAGGTAACGCGAGAGTCTATAGGCCATTATTTCCTACTCGGTCAAGAATCTGAAATGGACCAATAAATCGTGAATTGAGCTTTCCTCTCTTCCCAAATCTTGTAACTCCTTTCCATGGAGCTACTGTAACGACCCCAAAATAGGTCCATTCCATCCAACCCATTCTGAGTCGTCAAATACATGGTACAGAAAACAACTACAACTTTATTACAACAATTGTCGTGCAAAATACAACAACACATATGCTGTGAGTTTGGATAAATATATACCAAATGTGACATTGGACACCATCATGTAAAAGCACTTCACAAAGGTACCTTACATAAAGATATAGTCAAAAACTGTTCTAGAAATTAGAATCTTTGGGAAGTGCTAAGGAAACCTTCGTACATGGGAGGGCCACGCGTCTAGGTTATGATAGATATCATATGGCCACAGAATTATCCTTGGTTGACCCAATAGACCCCAAAGAAAAACGAGAAGATTACTATCATATTCTTCCAATGGTGAGTCTTCTCTTGACTTATCATTATTCCACAGTCTCTAATTGAGAATTATACTTCAAACAAACACCAAGATTATATAGGTAGTGCCCATAGATATACTCAGCAAGTGGATGAGCACAACCCTGTCCTATGATGACACGAGGTTGTATGTCATTAGACATCTTGTATGATAGTGACAAAAACACCCTTCCAACGTTGGGTTCGCCTCACCCTATTTTCTTCACCAAATATACTACTAAATGATGACCACCGTTCTATTCCCTTGTACCCCCGCTCGACCCAGCTACACTCTTATTACCTGAAAGGATTTGTGAAGCAAAAGGGTGAGCACAACTAGCTCAGTAAAGAATATCATGACTAAAGATAATTAAATTATCAATAGCCTTCATCAATAATAAATCAGAGATTTAGAACATATGGTAAATGATAAAAATTTCAACCATAGTTGCAGCGGAACGAGCATTCCATTAGAAGAGTCAAATAGACTATAAGTCTATATCTTCTCCATGTTAAAAATCCACCAACAATATTTTATCCATGTAACATCACTCAACAGTTCCTTTTCACAATTCATATGAATAACTCATAATCATAATTGTGACTATAAATTTTTCTTCGCACCCAGGACGAAGAATATTTTCATCACCTGTCTTTACCTGAAACATCAAAGATCATGGTTATACCAAATCACAATTCCTGTTCATAATCATACTAATAACTTCATCTTTGCACTACGGGCCAAATATATTCATCAACAAGTCATCTTTGCACTACAGGCCAAAGATATTCATCAACAGTTCATCTTTGCATTACTGGCCAAAGATATTCATCTACAATTCATCTTTGCACTACAGGCCAAAGATATTCCTCAACAATTAAATTTGCACTATAGGCCAAATATATTATATATCAAAGAAATATATAATCATTTCAGAATTTATATACACCATAATTATAACCATGTTAATCAATTCATCTTTACACTTAAGCTAAAGATATTCAATTGTAAATTCAATGGTCATGATCATACCAGTCACAATTCAACTTTGCACTACAGGCCAAAGAGAACCCTAGTCATGATCATACCAATAATCTACCATCTTTACACTCAGTGAAAGAGAAATTCAACATCAGGGTTATAAAAATGTTATATATGATAATAAAATCAATATAATCAACATATAGATTTAATCTCAAGAGTAATATTCATAAATCAACTATAATTTGGTTAGTAAAAGAAACTAATTTTGTCGTGAATAGTAACTCGTGAATAGTAACTCATGAATAGTAACTCGTGAATAGTAACTCATGAATAGTAACACCGACTCAAAAAGGTAGAAATTCCACAATAAAATCCATACCAATATTTTGGTATAATGATATTGAAAGAATAACATTACTTAAATTTATAAACAATTTATTTTAATTGTTTACTCTTTACTAATTAATGCATTTAATCATCATAAAATGCCAACTCTTACAATTTCATCATCAATAACCAAAACCTTCATCAAAAATCTGCATATACCTCATATAGGATTCTCAAGCGATAAAATCCTATTTTCCAATTTTCTTTCTTCACAAAACATATTTAATTCATTTACTCATAACTAGGACCATTTTCATGAAAATACCAAATCAGTTCCAAAAAATATTTCTTTTCTGGGATTTAGCATAATATAGTCCCATAGTGAACATATATTTTTCTCAGGAATTTTTAAAAGTCATTTACTATTTTTCATATGGCCAAAACAGCTGAATATTTAGACATTTATCAAAAATTATACTTTGTCCAAAAATTCTGAAATTAACAGAGTTTACTTCCATCATATACATGTACTCCCAATAAAAATTTCATCAATTTTGGAGTTAACCACAAGAAATTATAAGCAGTTACTTTTAAAATAGTCTTTTCTCATAAAATTCATAACTCTCAATCTATAAACATCTAAAAATCACCATTTTTGGACACAATCAATAAAACTCATCAAAATATTCATTTCAAATTTTTCCATAATTTTTGAAGATCAGAAAAATTACGAAACTGAAAATCATAACAACCCTTAAAATCCCTTAATATCCCTTACTATCCCTTACCTCAAAAGAGCAGTACTTCTGATCGGTATAAGGTTGAAAAAACTTGCACTGAATAGCAACTCTCAAAGTATCTAAATACTCACAAAATAATGCTTCATAATATAGAGAGAAAAAGAGAGAAAGCTTATGTTTCTTGTGTGATTTTCAATTCTAACTTAGCCCTCTATTTATAGGAAAATTTTGGTAGGTTTGACCTGCAACCTGATGGCTTTACCTGCTACTATTCCCACCCACCACATTTGAAATATAATTCAGCACATTTCTTCACCAACCACAAGTGGGGCCCACCAATTCTAGAATTTTCCACCAAATGATAAACTCTGAAATTTAACAATTTCTGAACCAGTCATCTCGTAAAATTCATAATAAATCATACGTTTTTTTTAACGGTTAAAAATTTGTGGGTATACTCAACTTATATATGTATAACATATCCAAAAATTACCACGATCCAACGGTCGGATAAAAAATTATAACCCCCGCAAAATATCTCACAAAACCCCTAATTTTTAATACCTCCATTCCAACAAAATACTGATAAAAACCTCAACATTAACTCCTTCATTTTTTAACCACAAAAAATGTCCCTCGTTTATATCCACATAAAATAAATATTTTCTTATCATATGAATCAATATTTAATTATTCACAAATAATATTACAGAATCACATTTATGACAACCAGGCCGTTCCCAGGAAAGAGGGGGCTTTCCAATAAGGATTTTTCCTTACTGGCGCGCAATTAGATGACCAAACCTCTCCTTAGACAGAACTTTCTAGTCATTGCCAATAATGTTATCTAATAATATTATTCAAATATATGAATTATTGATCTGATCTGATAATGGGAAATACTGTGCAGCAACAATTATTGAACAACAACAATATAAAATTTCAACGTAGCAATTATTGAATCAATAAAATAAAATATTGAACAGTAATTACTGTAACAATTATTGAGAGTAGTGCCTTCTTACGTAAGAATCAATAATTTTAAAAATACTGTGCAATACCGTGTGCTACTGTGCAATAGCGCGTATTACTGTATTTTAAATCACCGGGTATTCCAACAGTGTTAACAGTAACAATACGTCGTTATTTGTAAAAACTCAAATTTGTCGTTTTCTTCACCCGACGGTTTATTCGTTATGGGGCCCACAAATAGCTGCGCCGTCGTACGAATATTCTCCGACATAAAAAATATTTCACGACCAAACGAATATTCCCCGACAACAATGATTATTTTATAACTACTTGTGTATTTTGAAAAAAATCATATATCACCCTTAACTTTAACATTTATCAATTTTACCATTTACTGAATAGTAATTATAAGAAAAATTGAATACTTTTATTTCATAAAATCGGGGGTCTTACAATTTCCCCTCCTTATGAAATTTCGTCCCCGAAATTTACGTACCTGGTATTTTCAAAGAGTTGAGAATACCTTCCTTTCATTTCAATTTCCATCTTCTCTGTCATCATAATTTCTCCATTGCTCATCTCCTGTATTTCAAATAACATTCTAGAATACAGCTTCAAAAATAAGTGTTAATTTTAACAAATTAACATATCACATAATATCCCGATATTATGACTGACCAACAAATAAGCTTAGGTAGGACACACTAGCGAAGGATTTACTCATCTCTCCCCTCCTAGTGTATACCCCGATCTCCGCCAGAGATCATATCCCCAAGCTCTGATACCACCTGTAACTCTGGACACCAACCTATGTCAGCACCTTACATTGATACCTATCAGCTTGCCACCGCAGAACGGCGTCCCCTACGGAGAGTCTGGCTTCGGTGCATCCCCCATCAACAGGAAGTCACCAGCGAGAGGCTCGGGGCTCTTTACTTATAGCTCTGATACCAACTGTAACGACCCAAAATAGGTCCATTCCATCCAACCCATTCTGAGTCGTCAAGTACATGGTACAGAAAACAACTACAACTTTATTACAACAATTGTCGTGCAAAATACAACAACACATATGCTGTGAGTTTGGATAAATATATACCAAATGTGACATTGGACACCATCATGTAACAGCACTTCACAAAGGTACCTTACATAAATAAGGTATAGTCAAAAACTGTTCTAGAAATTAGAATCTTTGGGAAGTGCTCAAGGAAACCTTCGTACATGGGAGGCCACGCGTCTAGGTTATGATAGATATCATATGGCCACAGATTATCCTTGGTTGACCCAATAGACCCCAAAGAAAAACGAGAAGATTACTATCATATTCTTCCCAATGGTGAGTCTTCTCTTGACTTATCATTATCTCCACTGTCTCTAATTGAGAATTATACTTCAAACAAAAACACAAGATTATATAGTAGTGCCCATAGATATACTCAGCAAGTGGATGAGCACAACCCTGTCCTATGATGACACGAGGTTGTATGTCATAGACATCTTGTATGATAGTGACAAAACACCCTTCCAACGTTGGGTTGCCTCACCCTATTTTCTTCACCAAATATAACTACTAAATGATGACCACCGTTCTATTCCCTTGTTACCCACGCTCGACCCAGCTACACTCTTATTACCTGAAAGGAATTGTGAAGCAAAGGGTGAGCACAACTAGCTCAGTAAAGAATATCATGACTAAAGATAATTAAATTATCAATAGCCTTCATCAATAATAAATCAGAGATTTAGAACATATGGTAAATGATAAAAAATTTCACCATAGTTGCAGCGGAACGAGCAATCCATTAGAAGAGTCAAATAGACTATAAAGTCTATTATCTTCTCCATGTTAAAAATCCACCAACTATTTTTATCCATGTAACATCACTCAACAGTTCCTTTTCACAATCATATGAATAACTCATAATCATAATTGTGACTATAAATTTTTCTTCGCACCAGGACGAAGAATATTTTCATCACCTGTCTTTACCTGAAACATCAAAGATCATGGTTATACCAAATCACAATTCCTGTTCATAATCATACTAATAACACTTCATCTTTGCACTACGGGCCAAAGATATTCATCAACAAGTCATCTTTGCACTACAGGCCAAAGATATTCATCAAACAGTTCATCTTTGCATTACTGGCCAAAGATATTCATCTACAATTCATCTTTGCACTACAGGCCAAAGATATTCCTCAACAATTAATATTTGCACTACAGGCCAAATATATTCATATATCAAAGAAATATATAATCATTTCAGAATTTATATACACCATAATTATAACCATGTTAATCAATTCATCTTTACACTTAAGCTAAAGATATTCAATTGTAAATTCAATGGTCATGATCATACCAGTCACAATTCAACTTTGCACTACAGGCCAAAGAGAACCCTAGTCATGATCATACCAATAATCTACCCATCTTTACACTCCAGTGAAAGAGAAATTCAACATCAGGGTTATAAAAATGTTATATATGATAATAAAATCAATATAATCACATATAGATTTATCTCAAGAGTAATATTCATAAATCAACTATAATTTGGTTAGTAAAAGAAACTAATTTTGTCGTGAATAGTAACTCGTGAATAGTAACTCATGAATAGTAAACTCGTGAATAGTAACTCATGAATAGTAACACCGACTCAAAAAGGTAGAAATTCCACAATAAAATCCATACCAATATTTTGGTAATGATATTGAAAGAATAACATTACTTAAATTTATAAACAATTTATTTTAATTGTTTACTCTTTACTAATTAATGCATTTAATCATCATAAAATGCCAACTCTTACAATTTCATCATCAATAACCAAAACCTTCATCAAAAATCTGCATATACCTCATATAGGATTCTCAAGCCATAAAATCCTATTTTCCAATTTTCTTTCTTCACAAAACATATTTAATTCATTTACTCATAACTAGACCATTTTCATGAAAAATACCAAATCAGTTCCAAAAATATTTCTTTTCTGGGATTTAGCATAATATAGTCCCATAGTGAACATATATTTTTCTCAGAATTTTTAAAAGTCATTTACTATTTTTCATATGGCCAAAACAGCTGAATATTTAGACATTTATCAAAATTATACTTTTGTCCAAAAATTCTGAAATTAACAGAGTTTACTTCCATCATATACATGTACTCCAATAAAAATTTCATCAATTTTGGAGTTAACCACAGAAATTATAAGCAGTTACTTTTAAATAGTCTTTTCTCATAAAATTCATAACTCTCAATCTATACATCTAAAAATCACTATTTTTGGACACAATCAATAAAACTCATCAAAATATCATTTCAAATTTTTCCAGAATTTTTGAAGATCAGAAAAATTACGAAACTGAAAATCATAACAACCCTTAAAATCCCTTAATATCCCTTACTATCCCTTACCTCAAAAGAGCAGTACTTCTGATCGGTATAAGGTTGAAAAAAACTTGCACTGAATAGCAACTCTCAAAGTATCTAAATACTCACAAAATATATGCTTCATAATATAGAGAGAAAAGAGAGAGAAAGCTTATGTTTCTTGTGTGATTTTCAATTCTAACTTAGCCCTCTATTTATAGGAAAATTTTGGTAGGTTTGACCTGCAACCTGATGGCTTTACCTGCTACTATTCCCACCCACCACATTTGAAATATAATTCAGCACATTTCTTCACCAACCACAAGTGGGGCCCCCCCATTCTAGAATTTTCCACCAAAATGATAAACTCTGAAAATTTAACAATTTCTGAACCAGTCATCTCGTAAAATTCATAATAAATCATACGTTCATTTTTAACGGTTCAAAATTTGTGGGTATATACTCAACTTATATATGTATAACATATCCAAAAATTACCACGATCCAACGGTCGGATTAAAAATTATAACCCCCGCAAAATATCTCAAAAAACCTAATTTTTAATACCTCCATTCCAACAAAAATACTGATAAAAAACCTCAACATTAACTCCTTCATTTTTAACCACAAAATATGTCCCTCGTTTATATCCACATAAAATAAATATTTTCTTATCATATGAATCAATAATTAATTATTCACAAATAATATTACAGAATCACATTTATGACAACCAGGCCGTTCCCAGGAAAGAGGGGGCTTTCCAATAAGGATTTTTCCTTACTGGCGCGCAATTAGATGACCAAACCTCTCCTTAGACAGAACTTTCTAGTCATTGCCAATAATGTTATCTAATAATAATTATTCAAATAATATGAATTATTGATCTGATAATGGGAAATACTGTGCAGCAACAATTATTGAACAACAACAATATAATATTTCAACGTAGCAATTATTGAATCAATAAAATAAAATATTGAACAGTAATTACTGTAACAATTATTGAGTAGTGCCTTCTTACGTAAGAATCAATAATTTTAAAAATACTGTGCAATACCGTGTGCTACTGTGCAATAGCGCGTATTACTGTATTTTAATCACCGGGTATTCCAACAGTGTTAACAGTAACAACTACGTCGTTATTTGTAAAAACTCAAATTTGTCGTTTTCTTCACCCGACAGTTATTCGTTATGGGGCCCACAAATAGCTGCGCCGTCGTACGAATATTCCCCGACATAAAAAATATTCCACGACCAAACGAATATTCCCCGACAACAATGATTATTTTATAACCACTTGTGTATTTTGAAAAAAATCATATATCACCCTTAACTTTAACATTATCAATTTAACCATTTACTGAATAGTAATTATAAGAAAAATTGAATACTTTTATTTCATAAAATTCGGGGTCTTACAATCTCCCCTCCTTATGAAAATTTCGTCCCCGAAATTTACGTACCTGGTATTTCAAAGAGTTGAGAATACCTTCCTTTCATTTCAATTTCCATCTTCTCTGTCATCATAATTTCTCCATTGCTCATCTCCTGTATTTCAAATAACATTCTAGAATACAGCTTCAAAATAAGTGTTAATTAAACAAATTAACATATCACATAATATCCCGATATTATGACTGACAACAAATAAGCTTAGGTAGGACACACTAGCGAAGGATTTACTCATCTCTCCCCTCCTAGTTGTATACCCCGATCTCCGCCAGAGATCATATCCCAAGCTCTGATACCACCTGTAACTCTGGACACCAACCTATGTCAGCACCTTACATTGATACCTATCAGCTTGCCACCGCAGAACGGCGTCCCCTACGGAGAGTCTGGCTTCGGTGCATCCCCCATCAACAGGAAGTCACCAGCGAGAGGCTCGGGGCTCTTTACTTATAGCTCTGATACCAACTGTAACGACCCCAAAATAGGTCCATTCCATCCAACCCATTCTGAGTCGTCAAGTACATGGTACAGAAAACAACTACAACTTTATTACAACAATTGTCGTGCAAAATACAACAACACATATGCTGTGAGTTTGGATAAATATATACCAAATGTGACATTGGACACCATCATGTAACAGCACTTCACAAAGGTACCTTACATAAAGGTATAGTCAAAAACTGTTCTAGAAATTAGAATCTTTGGGAAGTGCTCAAGGAAACCTTCGTACATGGGAGGCCACGCGTCTAGGTTATGATAGATATCATATGGCCACAGAATTATCCTTGGTTGACCCAATAGACCCCAAAGAAAAACGAGAAGATTACTATCATATTCTTCCCAATGGTGAGTCTTCTCTTGACTTATCATTATCTCCACTGTCTCTAATTGAGAATTATACTTCAAACAAACACCAAGATTATATAGGTAGTGCCCATAGATATACTCAGCAAGTGGATGAGCACAACCCTGTCCTATGATGACACGAGGTTGTATGTCATTAGACATCTTGTATGATAGTGACAAAACACCCTTCCAACGTTGGGTTCGCCTCACCCTATTTTCTTCACCAATATATAACTACTAAATGATGACCACCGTTCTATTCCCTTGTTTACCCCCGCTCGACCCAGCTACACTCTTATTACCTGAAAGGAATTGTGAAGCAAAAGGGTGAGCACAACTAGCTCAGTAAAGAATATCATGACTAAAGATAATTAAATTATCAATAGCCTTCATCAATAATAAATCAGAGATTTAGAACATATGGTAAATGATAAAAAATTTCAACCATAGTTGCAGCGGAACGAGCAATCCATTAGAAGAGTCAAATAGACTATAAAGTCTATTATCTTCTCCATGTTAAAAATCCACCAACAATATTTTATCCATGTAACATCACTCAACAGTTCCTTTTCACAATCATATGAATAACTCATAATCATAATTGTGACTATAAATTTTTCTTCGCACCCAGGACGAAGAATATTTTCATCACCTGTCTTTACCTGAAACATCAAAGATCATGGTTATACCAAATCACAATTCCTGTTCATAATCATACTAATAACTTCATCTTTGCACTACGGGCCAAAGATATTCATCAACAAGTCATCTTTGCACTACAGGCCAAAGATATTCATCAACAGTTCATCTTTGCATTACTGGCCAAAGATATTCATCTACAATTCATCTTTGCACTACAGGCCAAAGATATTCCTCAACAATTTATATTTGCACTACAGGCCAAATATATTCATATATCAAAGAAAGAAATATATAATCATTTCAGAATTTATATACACCATAATTATAACCATGTTAATCAATTCATCTTTACACTTAAGCTAAAGATATTCAATTGTAAATTCAATGGTCATGATCATACCAGTCACAATTCAACTTTGCACTACAGGCCAAAGAGAACCCTAGTCATGATCATACCAATAATCTACCCATCTTTACACTCCAGTGAAAGAGAAATTCAACATCAGGGTTATAAAAATGTTATATATGATAATAAAAATCAATATAATCAACATATAGATTTAATCTCAAGAGTAATATTCATAAATCAACTATAATTTGGTTAGTAAAAGAAACTAATTTTGTCGTGATTAGTAACTCGTGAATAGTAACTCATGAATAGTAACTCGTGAATAGTAACTCATGAATAGTAACACCGACTCAAAAAGGTAGAAATTCCACAATAAAATCCATACCAATATTTCGGTATAATGATATTGAAAGAATAACATTACTTAAATTTATAAACAATTTATTTTAATTGTTTACTCTTTACTAATTAATGCATTTAATCATCATAAAATGCCAACTCTTACAATTTCATCATCAATAACCAAAACCTTCATCAAAAATCTGCATATACCTCATATAGGATTCTCAAGCGATAAAATCCTATTTTCCAATTTTCTTTCTTCACAAAACATATTTAATTCATTTACTCATAACTAGACCATTTTCATGAAAAATACCAAATCAGTTCCAAAAATATTTCTTTTCTGGGATTTAGCATAATATAGTCCCATAGTGAACATATATTTTTCTCAGAATTTTTAAAAGTCATTTACTATTTTTCATATGGCCAAAACAGCTGAATATTTAGACATTTATCAAAAATTATACTTTTGTCCAAAAATTCTGAAATTAACAGAGTTTACTTCCATCATATACATGTACTCCCAATAAAAATTTCATCAATTTTGGAGTTATCCACAAGAAATTATAAGCAGTTACTTTTAAAATAGTCTTTTCTCATAAAATTCATAACTCTCAATCTATACATCTAAAAATCACCATTTTTAGACACAATCAATAAAACTCATCAAAATATCATTTCAAATTTTTCCAGAATTTTTGAAGATCAGAAAAATTACGAAACTGAAAATCATAACAACCCTTAAAATCCCTTAATATCCCTTACTATCCCTTACCTCAAAAGAGCAGTACTTCTGATCGGTATAAGGTTGAAAAAAACTTGCACTGAATAGCAACTCTCAAAGTATCTAAATACTCACAAAATATGCTTCATAATATAGAGAGAAAAAGAGAGAAAGCTTATGTTTCTTGTGTATTTTCAATTCTAACTTAGCCCTCTATTTATAGGAAAATTTTGGTAGGTTTGACCTGCAACCTGATGGCTTTACCTGCTACTATTCCACCCACCACATTTGAAATATAATTCAGCACATTTCTTCACCAACCACAAGTGGGGCCCACCAATTCTAGAATTTTCCACCAAAATGATAAACTCTGAAAATTTAACAATTTCTGAACCAGTCATCTCGTAAAATTCATAATAAAATCATACGTTCATTTTTAACAGTTCAAAATTTGTGGGTATATACTCAACTTATATATGTATAACATATCCAAAAATTACCACGATCCAACGGTCGGATTAAAAATTATAACCCCCGCAAAATATCTCAAAAACCCTAATTTTTAATACCTCCATTCCAACAAAAATACTGATAAAAACCTCAACATTAACTCCTTCATTTTTAACCACAAAAATATGTCCCTCGTTTATATCCACATAAAATAAATATTTTCTTATCATATGAATCAATAATTAATTATTCACAAATAATATTATAGAATCACATTTATGACAACCAGGCCGTTCCCAGGAAAGAGGGGGCTTTCCAATAAGGATTTTTCCTTACTGGCGCGCAATTAGATGACCAAACCTCTTCTTAGACAGAACTTTCTAGTCATTGCCAATAATGTTATCTAATAATATTATTCAAATAATATGAATTATTGATCTGATAATGGGAAATACTGTGCAGCAACAATTATTGAACAACAACAATATAAAATTTCAACGTAGCAATTATTGAATCAATAAAATAAAATATTGAACAGTAATTACTGTAACAATTATTGAGTAGTGCCTTCTTACGTAAGAATCAATAATTTTAAAAATACTGTGCAATACCGTGTGCTACTGTGCAATAACGCGTATTACTGTATTTTAATCACCGGGTATTCCAACAGTGTTAACAGTAACAACTACGTCGTTATTTGTAAAAACTCAAATTTGTCGTTTTCTTCACCCGACAGTTATTCGTTATGGGGCCCACAAATAGCTGCGCCGTCGTACGAATATTCCCCGACAGAAAAAAATATTCCACGACCAAACGAATATTCCCCGACAACAATGATTATTTTATAACCACTTGTGTATTTTGAAAAAAATCATATATCACCCTTAACTTTAACATTTATCAATTTAACCATTTACTGAATAGTAATTATAAGAAAAATTGAATACTTTTTTTTATAAAATTCGGGGTCTTACAATCTCCCCTCCTTATGAAATTTCGTCCCCGAAATTTACGTACCTGGTATTTCAAAGAGTTGAGAATACCTTCCTTTCATTTCAATTTCCATCTTCTCTGTCATCATAATTTCTCCATTGCTCATCTCCTGTATTTCAAATAACATTCTAGAATACAGCTTCAAAATAAGTGTTAATTTAACAAATTAACATATCACATAATATCCCGATATTATGACTGACCAACAAATAAGCTTAGGTAGGACACACTAGTGAAGGATTTACTCATCTCTCCCCTCCTAGTTGTATTCCCCGATCTCCGCCAGAGATCATATCCCCAAGCTCTGATACCAAATGTAACTCTGGACACCAACCTATGTCAGCACCTTACATTGATACCTATCAGTTTGCCACCGCAGAACGGCGTCCCCTACGGAGAGTCTGGCTTCGGTGCATCCCCCATCAACAGGAAGTCACCAGCGAGAGGCTCGGGGCTCTTTACTTATAGCTCTGATACCAAATGTAACAACCCCAAAATAGGTCCATTCCACCCAACCCATTCTGAGTCGTCAAATACATGGTACAGAAAATAACTACAACTTTATTACAACAATTGTCGTGCAAAATACAACAACACATATGCTTTGAGTTTGGATACAAATATATACCAAATGTGACATTGGACACCATCATGTATCAGCACCTCACAAAGGTACCTTACATAAAGGTTACAGTCAAAAACTGTTTTAGAAACTAGAATCTTTGGGAAGTGCTCAAGGAAACCTTCGTACATGGGAGGCCATGCGTCTAGGTTATGATAGATATCATATGGCCACAGAATTATCTTTGGTTGACCCAATAGACCCCAAAGAAAAACGAGAAGATTACTATCATATTCTTCCCAATGGTGAGTCTTCTCTTGACATATCATTATCTCTACTATCTCTAATTGAGAATTATACTTCAAACAAACACCAAGATTATATAGGTAGTGCTCGTATATATACTCAGCAAGTGGATGAGCACATCCCTGTCTTATGATGACACGAGGTTGTATGTCGTTAGACATCTTGTAGGATAGTGGCAAACCACCCTTCCAACGTTGGGTACACCTTACCCTATTGGATTCACCAAATATAACTACTAAATGAACTTTTCTATATTGCTTCGGGAGAACATCCACAGCTAGAGACCATCGTTCTATTTCTCCGTTACCCTCGCTCAACCCAGCTACACTCTTATTACCTGAAAGGAATTGTGAAGCAAAAGGGTGAGCACAACTAGCTCAGTAAAGAATATTGTAAGACCCTAACTTATTAATGAATAAAATCAAATTTTCTCTAAATATTATTGTGAATAATAAGGGGTTAATTTGATATAATACTTTGGTTATGGGTGAAATGTGCAAATTTTGCAAAATAAGCAAGTGGTTATAAAATATTTATTTTTGGTCGGTGAATATTCGGTTGGTCGTGGAATATTCTTGCTGTCGGGGAATATTCGTACGACGACGCAGCCTTGTGTGGGCCCCATAACGGAAAGCGATTGGATGAAGAAAACGACAAGTATAAGTTGTTTATAAATAATGGCGTAGTTGTTACCGTTAATACTGTTGGAATACCCGGTGGTTAAAATACAGTAGCACACGGTATTGCACCAATTATTGATTCTTACGTAAGAAGGCACTACTCAATAATTGTTACAGTAGTTATTATTCAATATTTTATTTTATTGATTCAATAATTGCTGCGTTGATATTTTATATTATTGTTGTTTCAATAATTGTTGCTGCACAGTATTTTCATTTATCAGATCAATAATTCATATTATTTGAATAATATTATTAGATAACATTATTGGCAATGTCTAGAAAGTTCTGTCTAAGGAGAGGTTTGGTCATCTAATTGCGCGCCAGTAAGGAGAAATCCTTATTGGAAAGCCCCCTCTTTCCTGGGAACGGCCTGGTTGTCATAAATGTGATTCTGTAATATTATTTGTGAATAATTAATTATTGATTCATATGATAAGGAAATATTTATTTTATGTGGATATAAATGAGGGATATATTTTTGTGGTTAAAAATGAAGGAGTTAATGTTGAGGTTTTTGTCAGTATTTTTGTCGGAATGGAGGTATTAAAAATCAGGGTTTTTGAGATAGTTTGCGGGGGGTTATAATTTTTAATCCGACCGTTGGATCGTGGTAATTTTTGGATATATTATACATATATAAGTTGAGTATATGTCCACAAATTTTGAACCGTTAAAAATGAACGTATGATTTATTACGAATTTTACAAGATGACTGGTTCAGAAATTGTTGAATTTTCGGAGTTTATCATTTTGGTGGAAAATTCTAGAATTGGTGGGCCCCACTTGTGGTTGGTGAAGAAATGTGCTGAATTATATTTCAAATGTGGTGGGTGGGAATAGTAGCAGGTAAAGCCATCAGGTTGCAGGTCAAACCTACCAAAATTTTCCTATAAATAGAGGGCTAAGTTAGAATTGAAAATCACACCAGAAACAAGTTTTCTCTCTTTCTCTCTCTAGATTATTGAGTGTATTTTGTGAGTATTTAGATACTTTGAGAGTTTCTATTCATCAGAGTAAGTTTCTTTCAGCCTTATACCGGTATTCCGACCAGAAGTACTGATATTTTGAGGTAAGGGATATTATTTTCTTCTTAATGATATTATTTTCTTCAATATCATTATGCTGAAATATTGATATGAGCTTTTATCAAATTTGAAACTTTTTGTGTCGGGGTTACTATTTACGTATACGGCACTATTCACGTATACGGTACTATTCACGAATACGGCACTATTCACCGAAAAATAAAATTTTCCCTTTTTGTCCAAGATGTCTATTATGGTTACAATCTTTGATTGTATCCATGTTTTGATCTTTATTTTTGAATTCTGCTTCACAATTTATTATTATGAAGTAATATTGATCTTGGATAAACTGTTATACGAATCCCTACTATTTGTCCTTCTGTCTCACTGGATTCGTTCTCTTTAAGATATTTTTCATCATCCTCAGTCCTAAATGATGATATTACTGAATATCTTTGGCCTGTAGTGCAAAGATGTATGATTACTTGATGAATATCTTTGGCCTGTAGTGCAAAGATGTATGATTACTTGATGAATATCTTTGGCCTGTAGTGCAAAGATGAACAGGTGTTGAGGTGAACATGACCGACAGGTGATACAAATGAATATCTTTGGCCTGTAGTGCAAAGATGAATATTTGGATAAAGATGATTATTAATTGATGTTACAGGGATAAAATATTGATGATGGACTTTTAAATCTTAGAAGATAGTAGAATTCTTTCTCTACTTGACTCTTCTAATGGTTTGCTGTTTCCGCTGTAGTTGTTGATCTAAAACTTGTTGTCGATTATATTCTATCAGATTTTTCCCTGTTGAAGACTAACGATAATTATTTGTATATTATCTTAGTCATAATATTCTTTACTGGGCTAGTTGAGCTCACCCTTTTCCTTTTTGTTCCATTTTTCTTCTCAGGAGGAGAGAACATAGCAGGAACTAGTCGGGGTACGGAGTGATGGTTCTAGAAAGATGTTTTAGCAGTCCTCACTATTTCTGTAAAATAGTGTTTGAATAATTGTAACGAGGACTTATTTGAGTGTGGATATTGTCTAGAAGACAATATTTGTATTTAAACTCACAGTATGTGTTGTCGTATTTTGCACGACAATTGTATTATTGAAGTTGTAGTTTGTTTTCTGTACCATGTATTTGGCGACTCAGAATGGGTGTTGTATACCTATTTTAGGGGCGTCACAGTTGGTATCAGAGCTATAAGTAAAGAGCCCCGAGCCTCTCGCTGGTGACTTCCTGTTGATGGGGGATGCACCGAAGCCAGACTCTCCGTAGGGGACGCCGTTCTGCGGTGGCAAACTGATAGGTATCAATGTAAGGTGCTGACATAGGTTGGTGTCCAGAGTTACAGGTGGTATCAGAGCTTAGGGATATGATCCCTGGCTGAGATGTGAGACAAGAACTAGGAGGGGAGAGACGGGGAATTCCTTCGCTAGTATGACCTGACTAAGTTTATTTGGTGTTTATTTGGTCGGTCAGAGTATAGGGATAATATATGACATGACTATTAACCCTTGTTTTATGGCAGTATTTAAGAATGGCAGCTGAGAACGTTAATAATGGAGTAAATCAGACCATGGAGACACCTTTGATCACCACCCAGGGAAACGTGCAACAGGAAGGCAATATTCCTCCTGTAAACAGCGTTACCGAGCAAACGATGAATGATGTAATGTTTAGGAGCTTTTTGCAGTTCATGCAAAATCAGACGAGGGAGACTCGTGTACAAAATACAGGTGGAAATAATGACAACACGCGGTCTGTCACAGCCAAGCAGTTTAAGGAGTTGGGACCACCAGAATTTAAGGGAAAGCCGGATCCGATCATGGCGGAAACATGGGTCAAGCAAATTACCAAGATATTCGATGTCTTAGGATGCACGGAGGAGCAGAAGGTTCCATTCGCTACCTTTATGTTCCGCGGTGAGGCAGACTACTGGTGGGAGTCTGTGAAGCGTACCCAGCCTGACGCACTCAATATGTCCTGGGAAACGTTTCAGAAACTGTTTAATGACAAGTACTTCCCTGAAAGTATTCGTCATATGAAGGAGGTGGAGTTTATCAGACTGGAACAAAACAACATGACGGTGTCCCAGTACGAGGCGAAGTTTGCAGAGTTATCCAGGTTTGCATCTCATTTGGTCGAAAATGAGGAACGAATGACAAGGATGTTTCTGAGAGGTCTAAAACCCGAGATTCGACAATATCTTATCTCTCATAAATTTTCTTTATATTCAGATGTTGTAAACAGGGCTCAATTATTAGAGCGAGATAATGAGTATGTTCAACCGAGGGACCACAACCAGGGTCATACCGGTGGCGGCAGTCATCGAAGCAATGACAACCAGAGGGAAGGAAAGCATTCGGACAAAAGCGGTAACCACTCGGGTGGTCACCGTGGCCATGATAATAGGAGAGGTGAGTCAAGTGAAAATTTCAAGAAGAGAAGATTTAACGATGACAGGAAGACGTCGATAGCAGCACCAGCACCAGGAACAAATTCTAGGGGAGGAGAACGACCGCCAGTTAGATGTTACAGATGCGGAGAGGAGGGACATATAAGTCCAAACTGCCCACAGCAGTTCAAGGTATGTTATAACTGTGGAAAGGAGGGTCATATAGCTCGAGAGTGTTCTGTAGTAAAACTAAGTTCAGCGGGGATGGTGACTCCAAAAGTTGTCCCGGATAAGTCAAAGTCAACGGTTCCTGGAAGAGCGTTTTTCGTGACTGGTCAGAATGCGAGGAACCCGAACGAAATTAGCACGGGTTAGTTAATTATAAATTTTTTCGAAGTTTATACCTTATTAGATACCGGTTCTACCCATTCTTTTATCTCTCCTGCTTGTGCTCAACGTTTAAACTTGATTCCGGAGAAGTTAAACTTTGACCTATCTGTGGAAACTCCGTTAGGAGAAACTTTCATCACATCCACTATTTATAAATCTTGTTTGATCCAAGTTGGCACCATCACATTACCTGTTGATCTTATCTCTTTAAAGATACTTGCTTTTGATGTGATTTTAGGAATTGATTGGTTAACCACTCATCATGCTAAAATTGATTATTTTCGTAAGGTTGTTAGTTTTCATATTCCTAACCACCCTGTCATACGAATTCAAACTACTAAACCACTAAAATCAGTCACTGTCATATCAAGCCACAAAGCTATTTGTTTATTGAAAAACGGATGTCAAGCTTTCTTAGCTATGTTATGAACTTGAACAAAAATACGTCAGATGTGAATGATATTTCTATTGTTAGTAAAATTTTTGACGTATTTCCTGAAGAATTTCCTGGCTTAACCCAGAGCGTGATATTGAATTTTTGTATTGATCTTCAACCCGATACAAAACTCATTTCTAAAATCTTATATCGAATGACTCCTATTAAACTTCGGGAGTTAAAAACCTAACTGTAGAAGTTGATAACCGAGCCTTTATCTGGTGACTTCCTTTATGGAATGCACTGAATCCAGACTCTCCGTAGGGGACGCCATATTCGTGCGGTAGTAAACTGATAGGTGTCATTGTGACGTGCTATCGAAGGTTGGGATATGAGTCACAGTTGAGAGCAATCTAAGTAGTTAATCGAAGTACGTAGCTTTCTAGGCTTAGCTGGTTATTATCGGAGATTTGTGGAAGGATTTTCTCGAATCGCTACTCCGTTAACTCAGCTGACTCGGAAAGATATAAAATTCGTATGGAGTGAGGAATGCGAGAAGAGTTTCCAAGAACTCAAGAGGAGACTCATTTTGGCACCTGTTCTGACAATACCATTTGGTTCGGATGGATTTGTTATCTACAGTGATGCTTCAGGCAAAGGGTTAGGATGTGTTCTCATGCAACATGAGAAAGTCATAGCCTATGCCTCACGACAACTCAAAGAATATGAGAGGAATTATCCTACTCATGATTTGGAGTTGGCAGCAGTCGTTTTTGCGTTGAAGATCTGGAGACACTACCTGTATGGGGAGAAAGTGGAGATCTATACAGATCATAAAAGCCTCAAATATTTCTTCACCCAAAAGGAACTCAACATGCGGCAACGACGTTGGCTTGAGCTATTGAAAGATTACGATCATACCATCCAATACCATCCTGGAAAAGCAAACGTAGTAGCTGACGCATTGAGTAGAAGATCATATGCGGGTACGAGTGCAATGTTTTTAACACAAAGGCCCATTTTGTATGACTTGCAAAGGATGGAGATAGAGATGAAGGCTCCAAGTACCCACATGATGATATCAAATATACGAGTAGAACCGACTTTAATCGATAAAGTTAAAGCTGCTCAAGCTACGGATATAGAGCTGATGCGTATGAAGAAGAAAGTGCAAGAAGGTGCTATTCCAGAAGCAAGAATCGATGAAGAAGGAATACTTCGAGTCAACTCCAGACTTTGTGTTCCTAACGATTTTGACTTGAAGCATAGAATAATGATGGAGGCACACAACACACCGTTTGCAATCCATCCTGGGAGTACCAAAATGTATCACGATCTTCGACATACATTTTGGTGGAGCAATATGAAAAGAGAGATCGCGGAGTTTATCTCGAGATGTTTAACTTGTCAACGTGTAAAAGCGGAGCATCAAGTACCAAAGGGTCCATTGCAACCACTTGAGATTCCGAAATGGAAGTGGGAACACATTACTATGGATTTTGTTACAGGTCTTCCCAAGGTTTCTCAAGGCATAGATGCGATTTGGGTTATTGTTGATAGATTAACCAAGTCCGCTCATTTCTTGCCGATACGTGAGACTTATTCCCTTGAACGTCTTGCTAGTATGTACGTGAACGAGATTGTGAGATTGCATGGCATGCCAGTATCCATAGTTTCGGATTGTGACCCAAGATTCACTTCACGATTTTGGGTTAGCTTGCAGAAAGCTATGGGCACAGATTTACGATTCAGTTCAGCATACCATCCTCAAACGGACGGACAATCAGAGAGGACTATTCAAACTCTTGAAGATCTATTAAGACTTTGTGTCTTAGATCTCAAAGGGAGTTGGGATAAGTACCTACCATTGGTGGAATTCTCCTACAACAACAGTTATCAGGCGAGCATAGGTGTGGCTCCATTTGAGGCGTTGTATGGAAGAAAATGTCGTTCTCCAGTATGCTGGGACGAGGTGGGTGAAGCAACATTGTTGGGACCAGAATTGGTACGCATTACTACAGAGAAGATCCAAACGATTCGACAACGTATACAAACGGCACAGGATCGACAAAAGAGTTATGCGGATCTTCATCGGAAGGACGTGGAATTTAATATTGGGGATCATGTATTGTTACGTGTTGCACCATAGAAGGGAGTTACAAGATTTGGGAAGAGAGGAAAGCTCAATCCAAGATTTGTTGGTCCATTTGAGATTCTTGAGCGAATAGGAAATGTGGCATATAGACTCGCATTACCTCCAAGCATGTCTCGTGTTCATAATGTTTTTCACATATCTATGCTTCGTAAATATGTTAAAGACCCGAACCACATTATTGAGTTAGAACCAGACGAGATAGCTGAAGATTTAACGTACGAGGAGGTACCTGTTAAGATCTTGGATAGGAAAGAGCATGTCCTACGCACGAAGGTTATACCACAAGTTAAGGTTTTGTGGAGAAACCATGCTATTGAAGAAATGACCTGGGAGTTGGAATCAGAAATGAAAGCGAGGTATCCTCACCTTTTTGAAACATCAGGTACGTACGTCAATTTCGAGGACGAAATTTCATAAGGAGGGGAGGTTGTAAGACCCTAACTTATTAATGAATAAAATCAAATTTTCTCTAAATATTATTGTGAATAATAAGGGGTTAATTTGATATAATACTTTGGTTATGGGTGAAATGTGCAAATTTTGCAAAATAAGCAAGTGGTTATAAAATATTTATTTTTGGTCGGTGAATATTCGGTTGGTCGTGGAATATTCTTGCTGTCGGGGAATATTCGTACGACGACGCAGCCTTGTGTGGGCCCCATAACGGAAAGCGATTGGATGAAGAAAACGACAAGTATAAGTTGTTTATAAATAATGGCGTAGTTGTTACCGTTAATACTGTTGGAATACCCGGTGGTTAAAATACAGTAGCACACGGTATTGCACCAATTATTGATTCTTACGTAAGAAGGCACTACTCAATAATTGTTACAGTAGTTATTATTCAATATTTTATTTTATTGATTCAATAATTGCTGCGTTGATATTTTATATTATTGTTGTTTCAATAATTGTTGCTGCACAGTATTTTCATTTATCAGATCAATAATTCATATTATTTGAATAATATTATTAGATAACATTATTGGCAATGTCTAGAAAGTTCTGTCTAAGGAGAGGTTTGGTCATCTAATTGCGCGCCAGTAAGGAGAAATCCTTATTGGAAAGCCCCCTCTTTCCTGGGAACGGCCTGGTTGTCATAAATGTGATTCTGTAATATTATTTGTGAATAATTAATTATTGATTCATATGATAAGGAAATATTTATTTTATGTGGATATAAATGAGGGATATATTTTTGTGGTTAAAAATGAAGGAGTTAATGTTGAGGTTTTTGTCAGTATTTTTGTCGGAATGGAGGTATTAAAAATCAGGGTTTTTGAGATAGTTTGCGGGGGTTATAATTTTTAATCCGACCGTTGGATCGTGGTAATTTTTGGATATATTATACATATATAAGTTGAGTATATGTCCACAAATTTTGAACCGTTAAAAATGAACGTATGATTTATTACGAATTTTACAAGATGACTGGTTCAGAAATTGTTGAATTTTCGGAGTTTATCATTTTGGTGGAAAATTCTAGAATTGGTGGGCCCCACTTGTGGTTGGTGAAGAAATGTGCTGAATTATATTTCAAATGTGGTGGGTGGGAATAGTAGCAGGTAAAGCCATCAGGTTGCAGGTCAAACCTACCAAAATTTTCCTATAAATAGAGGGCTAAGTTAGAATTGAAAATCACACCAGAAACAAGTTTTCTCTCTTTCTCTCTCTAGATTATTGAGTGTATTTTGTGAGTATTTAGATACTTTGAGAGTTTCTATTCATCAGAGCAAGTTTCTTTCAGCCTTATACCGGTATTCCGACCAGAAGTACTGATATTTTGAGGTAAGGGATATTATTTTCTTCTTAATGATATTATTTTCTTCAATATCATTATGCTGAAATATTGATATGAGCTTTTATCAAATTTGGAACTTTTTGTGTCGGGGTTACTATTTACGTATACGGCACTATTCACGTATACGGTACTATTCACGAATACGGCACTATTCACCGAAAAATAAAATTTTCCCTTTTTGTCCAAGATGTCTATTATGGTTACTATCTTTGATTGTATCCATGTTTTGATCTTTATTTTTGAATTCTGCTTCACAATTTATTATTATGAAGTAATATTGATCTTGGATAAACTGTTATACGAATCCCTACTATTTGTCCTTCTGTCTCACTGGATTCGTTCTCTTTAAGATATTTTTCATCATCCTCAGTCCTAAATGATGATATTACTGAATATCTTTGGCCTGTAGTGCAAAGATGTATGATTACTTGATGAATATCTTTGGCCTGTAGTGCAAAGATGTATGATTACTTGATGAATATCTTTGGCCTGTAGTGCAAAGATGAACAGGTGTTGAGGTGAACATGACCGACAGGTGATACAAATGAATATCTTTGGCCTGTAGTGCAAAGATGAATATTTGGATAAAGATGATTATTAATTGATGTTACAGGGATAAAATATTGATGATGGACTTTTAAATCTTAGAAGATAGTAGAATTCTTTCTCTACTTGACTCTTCTAATGGTTTGTTGTTTCCGCTGTAGTTGTTGATCTAAAACTTGTTGTCGATTATATTCTATCAGATTTTTCCCTGTTGAAGACTAACGATAATTGTTTGTATATTATCTTAGTCATAATATTCTTTACTGGGCTAGTTGAGCTCACCCTTTTCCTTTTTGTTCCATTTTTCTTCTCAGGAGGAGAGAACATAGCAGGAACTAGTCGGGGTACGGAGTGATGGTTCTAGAAAGATGTTTTAGCAGTCCTCACTATTTCTGTAAAATAGTGTTTGAATAATTGTAACGAGGACTTATTTGAGTGTGGATATTGTCTAGAAGACAATATTTGTATTTAAACTCACAGTATGTGTTGTCGTATTTTGCACGACAATTGTATTATTGAAGTTGTAGTTTGTTTTCTGTACCATGTATTTGGCGACTCAGAATGGGTGTTGTATACCTATTTTGGGGGCGTCACAAATATCATGACTAAAGATAATTAAATTATCAATAGCCTTCATCAATAATAAATCAGAGATTTAGAACATATGGTAAATGATAAAAATTTCAACCATAGTTGCAGCGGAACGAGCAATCCATTAGAAGAGTCAAATAGACTATAAAGTCTATTATCTTCTCTATGTTAAAAATCCATCAACAATGTTTTATCCCTGTAACATCAATCAACAGTTCATTTCCACAATCATATGAATAACTCATAATCATAATTGTGATTCTAAATTCCTCTTCTCATCCAGGACGAAGAATATTTTCATCACATGTCTTTACCTGAAACATCAAAGATCATGGTTATACCAAATCACAGTTCATGTTCATAATCATACTAATAAATCCATCTTTGCACTACGACCAAAGATATTCAACAACAGTTTATCTTTGCACTACGGGCCAAAGATATTCATCAACATACCATCTTTGCACTACAGGCCAAAGATATTCATCTACAATTCATCTTTGCACTACAGGCCAAAGATATTCCTCTACAATTCATCTTTGCACTACAGGCCAAAGATATTCCTCAACAATTCATATTTGCACTACAGGCCAAATATATTCATATCTCAAAGAAATATATAATCATTTCAGAATTTATATACACCATAATTATAACCATGTTAATCAATTCATCTTTACACTTAAGCTAAAGATATTCAATTGTAAATTCAATGGTCATGATCATACCAGTCACAATTCAACTTTGCACTACAGGCCAAAGAGAACCCTAGTCATGATCATACCAATAATCTACCCATCTTTACACTCCAGTGAAAGAGAAATTCAACATCAGGGTTATAAAAATATTATATATGATAATAAAATCAATATAATCAACATATAGATTTAATCTCAAGAGTAATATTCATAAATCAACTATAATTTGGTTAGTAAAAGAAACCAATTTTGTCGTGAATAGTAACTCGTGAATAGTAACTCATGAATAGTAACTCGTGAATAGTAACTCGTGAATAGTAACACCGACTCCAAAAGATAGAAATTCCACAATAAAATTCATACCAATACTTCGGTATAATGATATTGAAAGAATAACATTTCTTAAGCTTATAAACAATTTATTTAAATTGTTTACACTTTACTAATTAATGCATTTAATCATCATAAAATATCAACTCTTAAGATTTCATCATCAATAACCAAAACCCTCATCAAAAATCTGCATATACCTCATATAGGATTCTCAAGTCATAAAATCCTATTTTCCAATTTTCTTACTTCACAAAACATATTTAATCCATTAACTCATAACTAGACCATTTTCATAAAAAATACCAAATCAATTCCAAAAATATTTCTTTTCTGGGATTTAACATAATATAGTCCCATAGTGAACATATATTTTTCTCAGAATTTTTAAAAGTCATTTACTATTTTTCATATGGTCAAAACAGCCGAATATTTAGACATTTATCAAAAATTATACTTTTGTCCAAAAATTCTGAAATTAACAGAGTATACTTCCATCATATACATGTACTCCCAATAAAAATTTCATCAATTTTGGAGTTAACCACAAGAAATTATAAGCAGTTACTTTTAAAATAGTCTTTTCTCATAAAGTTCATAACTCTCAATCTATACATCCAAAAATCACCATTTTTGGACACAATCAATAAAACTCATCAAAATATCATTTCAAATTTTTCTATAATTTTTGAAGGTCAGAAAAATTACGAAACTGAAAAATATAACAACCCTTAAAATCCCTTACTATCCCTTACTATCCCTTACTATCCCTTACTATCCCTTACCTCAAAAGAGCAGTACTTCTGATCGGTATAAGGTTGAAAAAAACTTGCACTGAATAGCAACTCTCAAAGTATCTAAATACTCACAAAATATGCTTCATAATATAGAGAGAGAAAGAGAGAAAGCTTATGTTTCTTGTGTGATTTTCAATTCTAACTTAGCCCTCTATTTATAGAAAAATTTTGGTAGGTTTGACCTGCAACCTGATGGCTTTACCTGCTACTATTCCCACCCACCACATTTGAAATATAATTCAGCACATTTCTTCACCAACCACAAGTGGGGCCCACCAATTCTAGAATTTTCCACCAAAATGATAAACTCCGAAAATTCAACAATTTCTGAACCAGTCATTTTGTAAAATTCATAACAAATCATACGTTCATTTTTAACGGTTCAAAATTTGTGGACATATACTCAACTTATATATGTATAACATATCCAAAAATTACCACGATCCAACGGTCGGATTAAAAATCATAACCCCCGCAAACTATCTCAAAAACCCTGATTTTTAATACCTCCATTCCGACAAAAATACTGACAAAAACTTCAACATTAACTCCTTCATTTTTAACCACAAAAATATATCCCTCATTTATATCCACATAAAATAAATATTTCCTTATCATATGAATCAATAATTAATTATTCACAAATAATATTACAGAATCACATTTATGACAACCAGGCCGTTCCCAGGAAAGAGGGGGCTTTCCAATAAGGATTTTTCCTTACTGGCGCGCAATTAGATGACCAAACCTCTCCTTAGACAGAACTTTCTAGTCATTGCCAATAATGTTATCTAATAATATTATTCAAATAATATGAATTATTGATCTGATAATGGGAAATACTGTGCAGCAACAATTATTGAACAACAACAATATAAAATTTCAACGTAGCAATTATTGAATCAATAAAATAAAATATTGAACAGTAATTACTGTAACAATTATTGAGTAGTGCCTTCTTACGTAAGAATCAATAATTTTAAAAATACTGTGCAATACCGTGTGCTACTGTGCAATAACGCGTATTATTGTATTTTAATCACCGGGTATTCCAACAGTGTTAACAGTAACAACTACGTCGTTATTTGTAAAAACTCAAATTTGTCGTTTTCTTCACCAGACAGTTATTCGTTATGGGGCCCACAAATAGCTGCGCCGTCGTACGAATATTCCCCGACAGAAAAAATATTCCACGACCAAACGAATATTCCCCGACAACAATGATTATTTTATAACCACTTGTGTATTTTGAAAAAAAATCATATATCACCCTTAACTTTAACATTTATCAATTTAACCATTTACTGAATAGTAATTATAAGAAAAATTGAATACTTTTATTTTATAAAATTCGGGGTCTTACAGCTAGATACCGGTTCTACCCATTCATTTATCTCTCCTGCTTGTACTCAATGTTTAAACTTGACTCCGGAGAAATTAGACTTTGACCTATCTGTGGAGACTCCGCTAGGAGAAACTTTCATTACATCCACTGTTTATAAATCTTATTTGATCCAAGTTGGCACCATCATACTATCTGTTGACCTTATCTCTTTAAAGATACTTGCATTTGACGTGATTTTAGGGATTGATTGGTTAACTACTCATCATGCCAAAATTGATTATTTTCGTAAGGTTGTTATTTTTCATATTCCTAACTAACCTGTTATTTGAATTCAAGCAACTAAACCACTGAAATCAATCACTGTCATATCAACCCATAAAACCATTCGTTTATTAAAAAATAGATGTCAAGCTTTCTTAGCCCATGTTATGGATTTGAATAAAGACACGTCAGAATTGAATAATATTCCTGTTGTTAGTGACTTTCCTGACGTATTTCCTGAAGAACTTCCCGGTCTACCCCCAGAACGTGAAGTTAAATTATTTATTGATCTTGAACCTAGTACAAAGCTCATTTCTAAAACCCCATATTGAATGGCTCCTATTAAACTTCAGGAGTTAAAGGTCCAACTACAGTAGTTGTTGGACATCAATTTCATTCATCCTAGTACATCTCCTTGGGGTGCTCCTGTTTTATTTTTAAAGAAGAAAGACAGGAGTATGCGACTTTGTATTGACTATCAAGAATTAAACCATGTCACCATCAAGAAAAGGTATCTGCTACCTCGTATTGATGACATGTTTGACCAGTTGCAAGGAGCACAATTCTTTTCAAAGATCGATCTTCGTTCTGGATATCATCAGCTGAAGATTAGAACTGAGAATATTCCAAAGACTGCCTTCAGAACTCGGTACGGGCATTATGAATTCCTAGTCATGTCTTTTAGATTGACTAATGCTCCTGCGGCTTTCATGGATATGATGAACTGAGTATTCAAAGAATATTTGGATCAGTTTGTTGTTGTCTTTATTGATGACATCCTCATATATTCCAAAAGACGTGAAGATCATGAGCACCATTTGAAGCTGGTACTCCAAAGGCTTCGTGAAAACAAGCTATATGCCAAGTTGAAGAAATGCGAGTTCTGGCTTAAGCAAGTAGCATTTCTTGGGCACGTGGTGTCAAAACATGGAGTATCTTTTGACCCGACGAAGATTGAAGCAATACAAACTTGGGAGCAACAGAAGTCGGTGACCGAAGTACGTAGCTTTTTGGGCTTAGCTGGTTATTATCGGAGATTCGTGGAAGGATTTTCTAGAATCGCTACTCCGTTAACTCAACTGACTCGGAAAGATACAAAATTCGTATGGAGCGAGGAATGCGAGAACAGACTCATTTCGGCACCTGTCCTGACAATACCATCTGGTTCGGATGGATTTGTTATCTACAGCGATGCTTCAGGCAAAGGGTTAGGATGTGTTCTCATGCAACATGGGAATGTCATAGCTTATGCCTCACGAAAACTCAAAGAATATGAGAGGAATTACCCTACTCATGATCTAGAGTTGGCAGCAGTCGTTTTCGCATTAAAAATCTAGAGGCACTATCTATATGGGGAGAAAGTGGAGATATATTCGGATCATAAAAGTCTCAAATATTTCTTCACCCAAAAGGAACTCAACATGCGGCAACGACGATGGCTCGAGCTATTGAAAGACTACGACCATACCATTCAATACCATCCTAGAAAAACAAACGTGGTAGCTGACGCATTAAGTAGAAGATCATATGCGGGAATGAGTGCGATGTTGTCAACACAAATGCCCATTTTGTATGATTTACAAAAGATGAAGATAGAGTTCAAGACTCCGGGGACCCATGCGATGATGTTAAGTATACGCATAGAACCAACTTTAATCAATAAAGTTAAAATTGCTCATGCCACAGATCCGGAGCTGATGCATATGAAGAAGAAAGTACAAGAAGGTGCTATTCCAGAAGAAAGAATCGATAAAGAAGGAATACTTCGAGTCCACTCTAGACTTTGTGTTCCTAATGACTCTGATTTGAAATACAAGATCATGATGGAGGCACATAATACACCGTTTGCAATCTATCCTAGAAGTACCGAAATGTATCGTGATCTTCGACCTATATTTTGGTGGAACAATATGAAAAGAGAGATAGCAAAGTTTATCTCGAGGTGATTAACTTGTCAACGTGTAAAGACAGAGCATCAAATGCCAAAGGGTCCATTGCAACCACTTGAGATTCTGAAATAGAAGTGGAAACACATTACTATAGATTTCGTTACGGGTCTTCCCAAGGTTTCTCAAGGCATAGATGTCATTTGGGTTATTGACGATAGATTAACCAAGTCTGCACATTTCTTGCCTATACGAGAGACTTTTTCCCTTGAACGTCTTGCTAGTATGTACGTAAATAAAATTGTGAGATTGCATGGCATTCCAGTATCCATAGTTTTGGATCGTGACCCAAGATTCACTTCACGATTTTGGGTTAGCTAGCAAAAAGCTATGGGCACAGATTTACGATTTAGTTCGGCATACCATCCTCAAACAAACAGACAATCAGAGAGGACTATTCAAACTCTTGAAGATCTATTAAGACTCTGTATTTTAGACTTCAAAGGGAGTTGGGATAAGTATTTACCATTGGTGGAATTCTCCTACACCAACAGTTATCAGGCAAGTATAGGTGTGGCTCCATTCGAAGCATTATATGGACGAAAGTGTCACTCTCCAATATGTTGGGATGAGGTGGGTGAAGCAACATTGTTGGGACCAGAGTTGGTACGTATGACTACGGAAAAGATCCAAATGATTCGACAACGTATACAAACGGCACAAGATTGACAAAATAGTTATGTAGATCTTCATCGAAAGGACGTGAAATTTAGTATTGGGGATCATGTATTGTTGCGAGTTGCTCCATGGAAGGGAGTTACAAGATTTGGGAAGAAAGAATCCACGATTTATTGGTCCATTTCAGATTCTTGACCGAATAGGAAATGTGGCCTATAGACTCGCGTTACCTCCAAGCATGTCTCGTGTTCATAATGTTTTTCACATATCTGTGCTTCGTAAATATGTGAAAGACCCGAACCACGTTATTGAGTTAGAACCGAACGAAATAGCCGAAGACTTAACGTATGAGGAGGCACCTGTCAAGATTTTAGATAGAAAGGAGCATGTCCTACGCACAAAGGTCATACCACAAGTCAAAGTTTTGTGGAGGAACCATGCCATTGAGGAAATGACCTGGGAGTTAGAAACAAAAATGAAAGCGAGGTATCCTCACCTTTTCGAAACACCAGGTACGTACGTCAATTTTAAGGACGAAATTTCATAAGGAGAGGAGGTTGTAAGACCCCAACTTATTATAAATAAAATTGAATTTCTCTATTTATTATTTTGAAATAGTAAGGATTGATTTGATTAAGATGGTTAGTTATGGATAAAATGCGCAAATATTTTAAATAAGTAAGTGGTTATAAAATATTCATTGTTGTCGGGGAATATTCGTCTAGTCGTGGAATATTCTTACTATCGGGAAATATTCGTACGACGGTGCAGCCTTGTGTGGGCCTTATAACGAAAAGTGATTGGATGAAGAAAACGGCAAGTATAAGTTGTTTATAAATAACGGCATAGTTGTTACTGTTAACACTGTTAGAATACTCGATGGTTAAAACACAGTAATACACGTTGTTGCACAGTAGCACACGGTATTGCACCAATTATTGATTCTGACGTAAGAAGGCGTTACTCAATAATTGTTACAGTAATTACTGTTCAATATTTTATTTTATTGATTCAATAATTGCTATGTTGATATTTTATATTATTGTTGTTTCAATAATTGTCATTACACAATATTTTCCATTATCAGATTAATAATTCATATTGGAATAATATTATTAGATAACATTATTGGCAATGTCTAGAAAGTTCTGTTTAAAGAGAGGTTTGGTCACCTAATTGCACGCCAGTAAGAAGAAATCCTTATTGGAAAGCCCCCTCTTTCCTGGGAACGGTCTGGTTGTCAGTTTTGTGATTCTGTAATATTATTTGTGAATAATTAATTATTAATTTTTATGATAAGAAAAATATTTATTTTATGTGGATATAGATGGAGAAAATTTTTAATGTGACAATTGTTGAAAATTGATAATTTATCTTTTCTGATAAAATATTTCATTTAAATATATTATTATATTATAATAATATAATAATGGTGATATTTTTACAATGAATGTGGGATATATGAATAAATGAGAAGGAAGAGTATTTTTGTTACTAAAAATATTTAAAACATGTTTTTCATGTTTGTGGACCCCATTTCTTGACTGAAATTTGATTATAGCCTATAAAATCGTCCGTATGTAGGTTTCGGTCAATTTTTGTTTAAAATTTAGAAAAACTTAAATTTATAAAGTTGTAAAAAATTGAATTTCCTATAAAAGGACATATTATTCGAATTTTTCTAATAAAAGGGCTATTTATTATGAATTATTGAAGTTCCGAAATAATTGATTTTTGAAGTTTTAAATATTTTTTAAAAGAAAAACGTTTTTTTTCATTTGTGGGCATGTGTTAAATGGTTGAAATCAGCTGGTAAGGTGTGCGTAGGAATTTAATTTATAAATATTATTATTTTATTAAATTTTCTGCTTTGGTGTTCTAAGTATTTTTCTATAAATAGGGTGCTTAGGTTAGAATTGAAAATCACACCAGAAACTAAAGTTTTCTCTCTCTATATTATCGAGCGTATTCTTGTGAGTATTTTGATACTTTGAGTGTTGCTATACGGTGCAAGTTCCTTCAGCACTATATCCGGTATTCCAGTCAAAAGTACTGTCTTTTCGAGGTAAGGGATGTTATTTTTTTATAAATGATATTATTTCTTTCAATATCATTATACCAAAATATTGGTCTGAACTTTTTATCAAATTTGAAACTTTTTGTGTCGGGGTTACTATTCACGTATACGGCACTATTCACCAAAAAATTAAATTTTCCTTTTTTGTCCAAGATATCTATTATGGATACTAGCTTTGATTGTATCCATGTTTTGATCATTCTTGAATTTTACTTTACTATGATTATTTATGAAGTATTTTTGAACTCGGATTGTTTAAAATACGAATCTTTAATAGTTATTCTTTTGTTTCACTGAATTCGTTTTCTTTAAAATATTTTTCATCATCCTCAGTCCTAAATGATGATATTATTGAATATCTTTGGTCTGTAGTGCAAAGATGAATGATTTTCTGATGAATATCTTTGGCCCGTATTGCAAAGATGAACAGGTGTTGAGATGAACATGACCAACAGATGAATATCTTTGGCCTGTAGTGCAAAGATGAACATTTGATTCCAGATATATATATTGATTGATGTTACAGGGATAAAATATTGACGATGAACTTTTAAATTCACAAATAGAAGATAGTATATTTTATTCTCTACTTAACTCTTCTAATGAATTATTATTTCCGCTGCGAATATTGATTTAAAACTTGTTGTCTGTTATATTCTATTATATTTTTTCCCTGTTGAGGACTAACGATAATTTGTTCTATATTATCTTAGTCATAATGTTCTTTACTGGGCTAGTTGAACTCACCCTTTTCCTTTTTGTTCTATTTTTCTTCTCAGGAGGCGAGAATGTAGCAAGTACTAGTCGGGGTATGGAATGATGGTTGTAGATAGTTGTTTATTAGTTCTCACCATTTTTGTAAAATAATGTATCAATAATTGTAATGAGAACTTTTTTGAGTGTGGATATTGTCTAGAAGACAATATTTATATTTAAACTCACAGTTTAAGTGTTGTCGTATTTTGCACGACAATTGTATTAATAAAGTTATAGTTATTTCTGTACCATATTTTGACGACTCAGAATGGGTGATGTATACCTGTTTTGGGGGCGTCACATCTATATTCATATTTAGTTACCAACTGGACCATTTCCAAATAACTTTTATAACTATGTAATTTAAAAGTATCCATGAGCTAGATAAATAGGAACCCTCACATGTACATTAAGCATTTGATAACTGTTCTAATATAAGTTTTTAATTATTTGGTTACTAACAAAAACTAAAATGATTACTCTTATATGCAGGTTTGGATACCAACTGCACCTCTCAAACTATTTTTATTTTAATATGAGATCTATAAGTGACCATCATATATATAAATGAGAACTCTTAATTGGAGTTTCTTATTCCATCATGATGACATGATATAAATAAAACATATACATTTAACACTTTATAACAGTCCTGATACAAGATTATAATTATCTGGATACTAACAAAAATAAAAATGACTACCATATATGTAGGTTTGGATACCAACCTAACATTTCAACTGAAATAGCTGATGGATACTATTCTGAACCAATTTTATATAAATTTGGTTACTCACAAAAAATAAAATGATTACCTCTATATGCATATTTAAATACCAAATGTACAATTTTCAGATAATTTTTATGAGTATTTATAAGTATACATCAGTTCGATAAATAAGACACTCTCATATGTAAATTTAACACTTGATGTTTGCCTTGATACATGCTTGTAACTATCTGGTTACTAATAACAGTAACCATAATGTAACATAATAAAACAGTAACCACATAATTATATGATAGTAACCAGAACATGTTTTAATGGTAACCAAAATAAAAATATCATGTAATGAAATCCAGTTTAGGCAATCCATATATACTAAACAATTATATATTAACCAGAATAAAAAATAAGAGTAACCAAAATCCCACATTGAGGGCACAATAATAGTAGTCAAATCATAAGATAACAGTAACCAAAATATAATAAAGAAGTAACCAAATAGTTATATGAAAGTAACCAGAATAGGTTTTAATAATGATAACCAAAACAGAAACAACCTGTATATCCAACCCAGTTTAGGCAACCCATGTATACTCTCACATGTACAATTAACACTTGATATATGTTCTGATACAAGCTTGTAACTATCTGGTTACTATCAAAAAATAAAATGGTTACCCTTCTATGCATGTTTGGTTACCAACTGTACCTTTCAAACAATGTATCAGACACAACTTAGAAGTAACAAATACGAACCAACAAACAATGTCAAATCACTGGTAATATAATTTAATATGTAATCCTATTTACATAAGCTCCAATAAACATTACAGACTCACAAACCATAACAAATGGTTATGGATATCCAACAAAAATCAAAGTACGAAATAGGGAAAATTTAGCGCAACTCCCGAAATTGTATTTGTACAAGTTCAGATCAGGATCTGGGTATGATCCAAACCCGTTTTACGCCGACTCTTTCGTTGAGTGGAATATGAGAGCGCCATTGGAGATCATATAAGAAGCTTACAAAGGTGAAGAAGATGATTGGAACAACGATGTATTAATCGAGAAACAAGAGAAAGCAGTTCTGAACCACTGTGCAATGGCGATATCCAGTAACTGAATTGATCAATGGAGAAAAAGTAAACCAACTGAACCACTGTGCAACGGCGATATCCAGTAACTATGATAATGACGAACAACTAAACCAGTAACGATCACGAAAATGTAGAATAAATCACCGAAAACGAACAATATAGATGAAGAACGCACAAACAAAAGAAAGAAACAAGGGTTTCAGTATGCAGAACAATGGTTTATAACTGAAGAGTCCTAGTCTAATGATAGATGGCGATTATCATGCGTTTCAAAAAAAATGAACCCGACCCTAATTTGCCATATCAACCCATTAATATTAATCCCTTAAGTTAAGGACTCCTAATTATATTAATATTGTAAATAAATATGATGAAGTGTTATATTTTTATAAGTATTTTATGGATGTATGATTATTGTAATTATTTTTAAAAATGTACTATAGTATGTAATTAATCCTTTGGATAATTACTTTCATTTCAAACTTAAAAGTCCTTCAAGCCCAAGCACAAAAGATTGCATGAATGGACCTTTTGTGGGTGTGAGAGGCTTGACAATGTCTTCTTCTATAATGGGCTTGGCTCACTAAAAACATGTTCTTAAAGTGGTCCAGCCACATGAAAGAGTCTCAATTTTCATTTTATTAATAGTCTTCTTTTTATTTGATAATAATATAAAATGACACGATATCCTCAATTTTGTAATCATAATTCCATTACTATACAACTATTATTAAACTGCCAGCTTATTGTTTTTCAAAATCAAAATCTGAAATAAAAATAAATATCATATATTTATGAAATTTTGTAATTGAATTTTACTTTTGAAATGGAGGGAGTAGTAAATTATGATTTGCTTCAGTGCATGTCATTGGAATTTATTCACTTACTAGTAGTATATAATAGTATGCAAATGAGTTTCCTTTGTAATAGCATTTCTGTTATGAATTGTTAAGTCATACATATTTAAATTTAATGATGTGATTATAATGTATAACTATTATCGATGTCGAGAAAAATATCCTTTTGTTTGGAATTCCTTTTCTTACCCTTTATGTTTTCTATGTATTGAATTTTTTTTAAAAGTGTGAGTTTGAAAAAGTCCGACACAAAATGTTGGCAATTTGAAAATTTAGAGTCGCCAGTTGGTAGTTTTGAAATGGTTGTACCGACTCAACCGAATTTGAAAAGGTTTACACTAATTATTGGAATTTGTTTAACAGGCCTCGAAAATCGAGATTCATAGGGTTCGGGGGTTTGATTAAGTGGGGGAAGATGTTAGGCACCCCTCGACGGTTACCGCGTCTTTTCAATTCCCTAATTTATCTAAGGTGTGTGTGTATGTGTTAATTGGGCCTAAGTGCATTTATTTAAAAGTAGTGTTATACCTCGTTTGTACCTATATACAAAGGGTTTGATTTGTATGAAAGTTCAATTTTAAGCAATATGTGCAGAAATGATGTTTTGAAAACAAGTTTTCAAACCCTTATGCTCACATAGTAATTGATGTCTTTGATACTTCCATTTTATTCCGTATTTGGCTTAGTTTGATTTTATTCTCGAGATGCGAAGTATCTTTGACAAAATAATATACATATATATAAGTGCCGGGCTCCTTATGGGCATAAAGTCATCGAAGGATGTCCAAACACCACAAATATGATTTACAAACTAACTGTACAACTGAAAAAGGTCCATCATGGGAGCCAAATCTAGATCCGTCAGCTGGATCTTAGATCCCGTGGCTCCTAGGCTCACAAAAAAAAAACTAGAAATAAAACTAGATTTACGTAAATCATAGCCATTCTAGCTCAATGGTTCCTGTTTTGCAACTTTTGAACCGGTTAAAAGTTAGATATGGCTAGATTTAGATAAATCTAATCCACAAATTCAAATATTATGGATTTATATTGAATGAGCAGTTAAAACAAATATTTAAACACAGTAAACAGTTAATACATATATATATATATATATATATATATATATATATATATATATATATATATATATATAACAAAGCAGTAAAAGGTCACAAATTAGCAATCCAGACCAAACTGGTGAATGTAAATATATATGATTATATATATAAGCAGTAAAAGGCCATAGATTAGCAATCCAGGCCAGACATATATATATATATATATATATATATTATATATATATATATATATATATATATAAAAGCAATAGAAAGCTTCAAATATGAAAAAATCTTACAGTGTGCTACAAAGAAGGCTTCAGACCTTTTTTGGAGCTTGAAAACTCAGTTTCCACCGGTTAAAATTTGATATATCATAGTATATATATATACAGCTGTGAGTCTACCTGTGTCTAGCCTGGTGGGCCTGGGCCCCGTGGGTCATGTTGTCTTGAAGTACGTGCACTCGGGCTAACGTGCTGTCCACTCGAACCGTCATCACTTTCAATTCGAAAATTCGATGGAGGCGTATTATACCTTTCCGGAAAGTCCTTAACAACAGCTACACAATGACATGGGATTTGAAATTTTTCAAATTCAGAAAGATAGGTCTATGACCAGATCTTCGAGTCTTCGCAGTCCATCCGTTGAGCTGTCTTGTGCTGTTTTTACTCGGGATTGATGTTATGATTCTTCATGACTTCTTTTGCAGTGATTTGGTCTGAATCAATGTTGAGTTGGCAAAATTACTATTTTTCCCCTCCAAGGTTAGTTCCGGGCTTGATGCAGTTGTAGCCGTCTTTTCTCAGGGTTGTCTCCGAGATTGGACTGTCGTTGACTTTTGACAGTCCTCAGGGTTGTCCCTGAGGTTGGTTTGATGTTGACTTTTGTCAGTCCTCAGGGTTGTCTTTGAGGTTGGTTTGATTTCCTGGGGTTGTCTCCGGGCTTTGAGCTTGATCTCCCGGGGTTGTCACCGGGGCTTGATTTGATCTCTCGGGGTTGTCGTCGGGGTTGGATTTGATCTCCTGGGATTATTTTTAGGGTTTAATTTGATCTCCCGGGGTTGTCTCCGGGGCTTGACTTGATGATTTTGACTTTCAAGGTTATCTCTAGAAGCTGAAAAAAGATTATGCCCTCTTGCATGGTTAGTAAGAGGAATGCAAAATTTTGAATGTTTATAACTGTTCAGTAATTTTTGTAAAGTCCTTATCTGAGACATATATGTACAAGGACTTTACAAATAAAATGATCAAACTTGTTAGGTTGATCATCTGAGTTGATTCAGTGAACATGTACACTACAAGAAAAAACTTTATTTTCGACGGAAGTATTTTCAACGGACTAAATTCCCTCGGAAGTAGTTTAATTTTGACGGATTAGTCAGTCAGAAATAATTCCCTCTGAAATAGTATTGATCCGACAGAATTTCGTCAGAGATAAAAGCCGGTCCTTGGCGCCAACCTTCCCTCCAGCACGAACTCTAATCTCGACGGAACCACATTTAAGCCCGACGAAATTGTTGTCATAAATAAAGTAATTTCGATGGATTTATGTTCGACGAAAATTCCATCGGAAATAACTTATAAAACCTAAAACTAGCAGCCGTCTCTGCACATTTCATTTCTATATTCTGACCTCTCATTTCTCTCATTTCCCTTTTGCTATCTCTCTAAGTTCTCTCTCTCACTCTACCTCCTGACCCTCTTCTCTCTCCTGTTCACTCCGACGCCGCATCACAAGCCGCCGTCACCGTTCACCTCTTTCTCCTCCCTTAGCTGGATTGCAAATTAAGTCCTAATGGTTGGTCAATGTTTATTTGTATATTTAGGGTTAATTTTTCCCCTAAAAAATATGTTTAGTTTCCTACCCTATATATTGTGCATATTGGTGAAATATGTGTGTTGAAATTACTCTTACTATATATCTATTGTTGCTGAAATTGTTGAAATCAGAACTTAATTTGAACTATTGATGAAATTAGGACTTGGGCTAAACGACTGTTGATGAAATTGGCATTATTTACTTTTCTTTATGCAATTGCAGCTTATTACAGTGTAATTCTGTAATTACAGTGTATGTATATAATTTGATAATGTTGGGAGTGATTTTGGGACAGATTATGTATTACTTGATCATGTTGGGACTGATTTTGGGACTCAATTGGAACTGTTGAGATGGATTGTCTTACTGATCTTGGGATGGACTGTGTTATTGATCTTGGGAGCCTTACTATTCTATGAATTTTGTTGGTATATTTGTTATGTCCGATGGAATTCCCGACGGAATTTCTGTTAGAATTGTCCAGTTGCAAAATATGTGGGCCTTACTTTATAATATTTATGTATTTAATTAGTTTCCAATATTGAAATAAAGTAAGTAGCATTTAAAATAATAGAATATAATATAAGATAATATATTATAAAATTATAAATTATAAAATCAAATAACATAAAATAAAATAAAAAAATTTATTTATTTTATTTTAGGTAAATTAAATTAAATAATATGATATAATATAATAGAAATAAATTAAATTAAAATTCAATATTAAATTAAACTAAATTAAATTACAGTAAATAATATAATATAATAACATATAAATTAAATGGAATAAATTAAAACAAAGTAATTCATATAATATAATACAAAATAAATAAAATAAAATAACTAAATTAAAATAAATAATTATAGTAAATAAATTAAATTAAATTAAATTAATTAAGTAAATAAAATAATATAATATAATACAAAATATCTTAAATTAAACCAAAATAATAAAATTATTATCAAGAGAGGTTGCTGTATAATTAAAAAATAATAATAAAATCATTCTGTCCATTATACAGAAAACTCTTATTAGTAATATATGGAAATGTTAATGATATATTTTAATTTCATGTTTACCATTTAATATATTAAGTTGTTAGTTTAATAGTGGTGACTTGTAATATAATTATGATAATAAATTTGAAAATATTGTATCACTTTATACTATAAAAAATAAAAAGTAGAATCTTTTTGTGGAACGAAAAAATTTCACAAATGAGACTATTTTATTGTGAAATAGAAAGAAATAAAATTCATCAAATATATATTTCAAAAAAATAAAATCGCTTCATTCTTATATATAAGATAAATTTTAACTTTTGAATGTTAGTTTTTGATACTTTTAAACTTAAAATTAATGTAATTCATTAAAAATTACAAAAAAAAATAAAAATTTTAATTAGTAATAATTTTTAGGTAATTTATAAATAAAATTAAATAAGTTTCTATTAATTTTAATTTTAAAAGATCTTAAATTGACTTAAAAAATCATTAATAATCTCATATTTTAGAACTCGTGGAGAACATAAAAATTATTTTTTAAAATTTCATTTTTTAGAGTTATTATTATTTTTTTAGTTTTTTTTGAGAGGGGAACTTTACCTAACTATCCCTATATTAACAAAAAAAATTTATTATATAAAAATAAGAACCTCCCCTTCCCCTTGTGTGAATCCGCTCCTTATTGTTAACATTTTTCATTCATGTATTTACTATTCCTTCTGTTCTATATGATTTTATTTTTTTTAAATTATTTATCGTTTTATATAATTTAGAAAAATTAATTATAATATTTTTAAAATTATTTTTTACGGAAAAATATTACAGATAAGAGAGAGAGAGCATGAGATAAGTATGATAATTACGAGAATTTATGAATATTATAGATAATTGATATTATATTTAATACTCTATAATTATTTTTTTAATTTTTATATATAATTTTAAAATATCATATATTATGAAACGAAATAAATATTATAATGAAGTAATAATCCCTCGACTATGCCAAGTTTCACGATAATTTTTCCATTGTGCAATTTTTTGAATTAAATGATTAATGTTTGTACGACTGAGACGGGACATCACTTGAGATAATGGAGTGTATATTTAATTTCAGTTCAGATCGTGTGTCAAAATAATTTTGAGACTCTTAAATATATTTTCGTTCGATGGTGGAAATGCATGCGACGTATCATTTGGCTAACCTCAATTAATTAACACGTACGGACCACATGTATTACATTGACTTGACTAGACATCGTTAGGGAGTAATGCTTGACTTGACCCTTGGCCCCATTCCAATTTTTCCAATTAGGAGTGATGTAAATATAAGTATGCCTCTGAATGAATAAATTGATTGCGTAACTAATAATTTAATATCATGATATTGTCTTTGGTATACATGTAGCTATAAGCTTCAAATTGTGGGATGTGGGTTCCTACAATTAATGTACACGAATTTGGTACTAAATGATTTTATGTGATGGAAATATGGTACGTACGTCGGCCAGAACAACTCAACAATTGGCCCTTAACAACTGTTGATATATATACATCACATGAATGCTTGAGATATTTGAATTTGGGACCTATTTATAGTTTCAGATAACGCAATTATTTCTTAGTCTCCCAACCATATGACTTTGTTGACGTATTGACTGATAGTAAAGTCTTACGCTGAAATACAATGAAAAGGATTAAGGCTTAATAAGTTAATTTTTTGAATTAAAATGTGATTTATATATGTGCCAAATATTCTCAGTAGACTGATGTTCCTATAAACGTACAGGTCGAGTCTTGTATGAGAAAATGTAATTATGACACATCAAATAGTTTGCATTTTAAAGTGGTTAAAATTCGTTCACCAATTCAAGCAAATTAATTAATGCATGTGTTATTCCCTCCTCTATAAAATAAGAAATATATTTCTTATTTATTTAGTTTTAAAATTAAATATATATTTTTATTTTAAAATTATAAATGTATAAAGTGATAATCCTTTTAATTTGTCATTATTTGAGAATATAAAATTATCATTAATACGTTATTGTATCTTTAAAAAATATTAATTGCCATGAACTTTGATTCATTAATAGAGACGGTTCATTCATATATAGTTAGGTAAGTAAGGATTTCCTGACCTAGCTATTAAAGTTTAAAGCCCACATTTTTGGTCCCTATTCTTTTCTTCTCCGAAAAGCTCATTTAACCTACCACTTATAGTAGGTAGGTTGCCGACCTGAAATTTAACATCACCCAGCTTGGAAAATGAGGTTTGATGTTGCCTTCAAGGAAACTATGGTTGCATAATTAGAGCATTAATTAATACTTTGAAAACTTAGAATTAGACCTGGTAATATAGTTAGTTAACTGTTGGGTCAAACCATATTAACTGGAACCAAATGGGTTGGTTAACCATTTTTATTTATTCAGGTTGGTTAAAGTTTGGACCCATATTTTTAATATAAATATAGTTCTCAACCGGTTAACCATTTTTCAAACCATATTCCATTCCGATCCAAATCGAAAAGTTCTTTTTTTATCTTTTCTTCGTTGTCGACCCTTCCTTATCTTGTTCTTCGCTGTCGACCCAGAGCAAAGTATATTGATTTTATATCCGAGCTTCTTCTTATGATTTTGAATCAATTAGGTTCTTCTTCTGGTGATATTGAATCGATCTTTCCTTCGTGACTTTTTGATCGATACGATTCTTTTTTCTTCTGATCTTCGATCTTCCTTCGCTACTCTTCAACAAAGTGAGGAATTCTATTCACTACCCTTTAATCTCAACAAATATGAAGCAATCATTGATAATACAAGCAATTAATATAAAAAATGAGAATATAATACAAAGAAAAGACACATTCTTAGTAGGCTATCACTTTTGAATGGGATATGAATATGAGTGAAGTTTCATAACCTAATAGTGTACATACGAGTGATAATAAGACTGATAAATTATTAATAAAAGTATATATATTGAACAAATTATTTTTATTTTAATAACGGATCATGATGATAACACTGCTGGTATATACACTATTAATATGTCAAATTTAAACTCTATGAAAATATGTACTAATTTAGTACATTTACCACTATTTTATTGTTTATTTACTCCTTTTTATATGTAATTTTATGAATTACATTTTTTCATTATTAAGATTATCTAATTTGCCATACCTCGGACTTCATATCAATGATTGCTTGTAGCTCAAAAGATATTTTCATCGACCAATTAATTTTTTATATTAATAATTTTTTGGTTTAAAAAGTTGTTGAGATTAATTTTTTATATTAATTAATTTTTTAATTAATATGGTCATTATTTATATTAATAATTTTTATATCATATTATTACTTAATTAATTTAATTGTGACGGTCACAATTTCATTTTTTAAAAGTTCTGTTTAAAAGTCAAAAAATCTTAAAATGGTTAATATGGTTTTGAACCATAACCATATAGCTCCAACCCATACAACCCATATTAAAAATGGTTAATATGGTTTTAGTTTTTGAATGGAATCATAACCATATTTTGAAAACCAACCTATAACCATATTTTGTCAGGCCTACTTAGAATACTTTATTCAAAATAACATTAATTAATTCATTAATATTCCTCGGTAACACCTCACGAAATGCAATTGACGTCAACTTCTGGATGAATACATGACAGTCGTGACTTTTGAACCCAGTAATTTTCAACTGCTCAACCTTAGTACAACGAGATATGTTAGAAGCATATACATCTGGGAGCTTCAATGCACTAAGCCATTTGCAAATGTTTTCAACCTGTTGCTTGGTAAGACAAAATGGAGCTTTTGATTTTGAGTTATTAGGTCGGAGCCACAATTCCCGCCTGATATTCATTTCCTCCAAGTCTTTACGTGCTTTATCATTGTCGTTTGTTTTACCACTCGTATCTAGTACGGTGTGAAACAAGTTTTCGAATACATTCTTTTCTGTATACATGACATCTATACAATGACAAAGTGCTAGTGTGACCCAGTATGACAACTTAAACCAAATCGGCGAGTGTGTCCAGTTATGACTTTTCCCGTATCCTATTGCTCTCAACTTATCATGCTCCTTCCCAAGCGGTGGAAATGTCAGATCATTTAGTTAGCCCAATAGGTCGCTGCCCAACAAGCGACCAATATCCCCCTTCTTCTTTGTCTTTTTGTTGAACTGTGTAGACATCTTTCTATAACTATGCTTAATAGGCAAAAATCTACGAGCAGTTCCAAAGAAACTAGTTTTTCGGCCATAATGTAGTTGAGTGCCTGCACATCTCCCATACAAACTGGACATGACAACTTACCATGAGTCGACTAACCACTAATCATCTCAAGTGCCGGAAAGTCAGTGATAATCCACAACAAGGCTGCCTTCATCATAAAATTCTGCTCGACTAAGTTCATCAACTAATGGCCTAAGGTACACGTTGATGTCTTTTATAGGACTCTTCTCCCCCGGTATAAGTAAAGTCAAGAAAAGATAAGGATCACTCAAGCACATTGACGGTGGAAGATTGTAAGCTACCATAATCACTGGCCAAACAGAGTAAGGCTGACTAAAATTATTAAATGGACAGAAGCCATCTGAAGCCATGCCAAGCATGACATTCTTAACTTCGTCGAAAAATTGTGAAAAATTGGCATCAAAATTCTTCCATTCATCTCCATCTGCTGGGCGAGTCAGCTGACCAGGCACGACATCCCTTGTTCTATGCCAACTCATATAATGAGCAGTGTGTGTAGACATGAATAGCCGCTGCAACCTCAGCGCAAGAGGAAAGTACTATAAAATCTTCTTTGGAACATGTTTCTCCTTCCCCCACGTTTTTTGATCTTGTACCGAGGCGAGTTACAGATATCACACTGTACCTTATCTTTATTCTCTCCATAGTATAACATGCAATCTTGCTCACAAGCATTGATCTTCTCATACCTGAGATTCAATCCCTTAACCATCTTCTTCACTTCATAGTAATTCGCGGGCAGAGTATTATTCCTAGGTAAGAACTCGCTGAAAATATCAAGCAAATCATTGAATCCTCTCTCACTGCAGTCATGCTCATTCTTGAAATGTAAAAGCTTCGTAACTGCAGAAAGCCTGGTGTGCTTGTCATTTCCAGGATAAAATGGGGCACCCGATTCAGATAGTAACTTGTAGAAGGTAGTTGCTGAATCATTTGGCTTTTGCTGAGCACTGCTTGACGCATGCTCGTTTTTAGCCCAGTCAATATTGGTAGGGCTATACGTTTCAACCAACATCTACATGACATCATAATCATTTGATTGCGAATCCCCGTGAACCGATTGTTTTACAGTACTATCTGTCCGTTCTCTAAACCCAGCTGATTCCCCGTGATGAATCCATACCGAATATTCATCCACAAACCCACGTGAATATAAGTCAAATTTAACTTCATCGGCAGTCTTCCATATCATGTTCTTACACTTGAGACACAGACATCTCATATTTCCGTTCAGATCATCAACATGTTGTATTGCTTTGTTCATAAAATTGGACACCCCGCCACGGTACGTATCAACTAATCCCCTCCCATCAATCTGTATCCTACAGTACAACCAACTCCGGTCAGCTGACATCTTTAAACGAAGAAAATACCCAATTAGATCAAGAATAATCATGATTGTGGTCCATGCATGAATTTAGTTTACCTAGTATATATCTCCACTCTACAGGGGTTAGGCTTCTATCCCGTTCCTGGATGCGTCTCCTCACTAGTGCCAATCTTGAGCACATTTATTCTATTTTAAGAAAATTTCAGCAGCACCTCCCCATGATCTCCAAGTACACGAAATAGACCAAGACAACTTAATCTAAGTATGCACTCAGAGAACATGTAGAGACACCAGCTAAAAAATCCACAAAAGTTTATAAAAACGTACCATGTGAATTGGTATCGACCTAAGTGAGAGACATAACATCCAGTAATAGTCCCAAATTAGGGACTACTCGACATTCACTCCTAATAAGTGAATGTCATACGGGTTTCTAAGCTCCTACCTATATATACTCCATGCACAAGTATATATTAAGTTAATTGAAGATTGTGACAAACTAAGCAAATGCTACTCAGTTTATTGTATTTTATTTTAAAACCTTGAATATGGAGACTACTTATTCAGTTTATTTTAATTGTAGAAAACTAAGCAAATGCTACTTAGTTTATTATTTTATTTTATGTTAATTTATTTCAATTATGTTAATTTATTTTATTAGCTTTGATTTTATTTCTTCATGATATTTTTAATGTAATTGTGAAAAACTAAGCAAATGCTACTTAGTTTATTTTTCTAAAGATAAACTAAGTAAATGTTACTCAATTTGTGAGAATTATTGTATTTTATTTTTGGATTTTATTTTGTAGTATATTATATTAAATAATTTTGTAAATTTATTTTATTTTATTAAATTAAATTAAATTTATTAAAAGAAATTTATTTATATTATATTATATTATATTATATAATTTATATAATTTATTTTATTTATTCATTAAATTTATTTTATTTTATTTTATTTTATTCAACTCAATTTATTTTATTCTAATTTATTTTTACTTTTATTTTTAATTTAATTTAATTTTATTATATATTATATTTAATAATTCATAAAATTTATTTTATTTATTAAATTAAATTTATTTTAATCTATTTAATTTAATTTTATACTTTTTTTACTAGTAATAAACTAAATAAATGATTAGTTTATTTTACTATTGAAAAATAAATTAAATAATATATAAATACATCTTGGGTCCACAAATTTGGCAAGTGAATAATTCTGACAGAAATTTCGTCGAGAATTCCGTCAGAAATAACAAATATGACAATTCTAATACCAATCATTCAACCAACAACTGCACATTATATTATATAAGGCAACCAATGACTAACAATACATGACTAAATAAAAAAAATGCATAAGCTGCCATTGCACAAAACAATACATGACTAACAATACCTTCATAAGTTGTCATTGCACAAAAATATTAGCCTAACAATATCAGCCTCACTTTTATGACTAACAAAAATATTTGATTCAATACATGACTAACAATATCAGTCTCATTTTCAAATTATGTACATGAATAAGCTACCATTGCACAAATGAGACTAATTTAGGCAATAACATAAGCTGTTAATCAAACCGATATATCAAATATGCTAATTATATGTTATATATGCAAATTAAGGAACAAAATTGGGGAAAATCCTTTCTGCCAATCACAAATTATGCCAATAAATTAAACAAATTTTAAAAACTACATACGTACATACTTAAGTTGCCAGTCAAATTTTCGACACAAAATTGAGGAAAAAATTAGAACAATCTAAAATACCTAAGCTGATAACAAAATTTAACAAACAAATTAACTTATGAAGGCTATTCTTTAAGCTTTAATTGATCGGAGGAGGATAGGAGCCGGAGGCCAAAGGCAGGAGGCGGCGGAAGGAGGCGGGAGGCTGGAGAGTCGGAAGGAGGCGAAAGGCGGCGGAGGCGACGAAAGGAAGAGGTGGTTGCCGGCAGAGGTGAGAGAGAGATCGACTGATGCGACAGGGGGGAAAGGACTGGTGGAGAGGCTAGATATGAGAGAGAGAGTGTGTGTGTTAAAGAGAGAGTGTGAGAGAGATCGACTGATGAGGCAGCTGAAGAAATGAGATAATTTAGGTTTTAAAACTTATTCTCGACGAACTTTTCGTCGACTATAAGTCTGTCGAAACTAACTTATTCTCGACGGAACTTCCGTCGATGATAGTCCAATTTCCGTTAACCTTATTACTGGCGCTAGCGGGAACCTTGGTGCCAAGGGCTGCCCTTTATTTCCGATGGACTTCTGTCGATATTAGAGTATTTCTGACAGATCTATAGTCGACTGAATATTCCATTGAGATTACCTTATGACCGACGAATGTTATTCAGTCGACTATAGTTCCGTCGGATTTAACCAGTTTTCTTGTAGTGAGAGTGATCAATGGTTGCCAACTGAAGACATTAATTTTGTGCTCATAGTTTTATTTGCCTCAAGGTCTTCATGTACTAAATGTGTAATAGAGATTGTACCTAAGATATCATTGATCAAATAATTAATGATATCTTAGGTACATACAAAAGCGGATTAATGGTGAACCACTTTGTTTAGGAATTCAATAGGAAGTACAGTATAATGAACCACTTATTGGAAACTGTTGAATTTCGTGCAACTCTCCTTTTGTCTATCATATTTCTCAATTAGTCTGATTTTGCAGAAATTCAGAAGTTATTTATTGATTAATTATCTGATCAATGATAACTTGGGTACAATCTCTACTACATATTTAGTACATTCAAACCTTAAGGCAGATAAGACTTTGAGTAAAAAATATCTCAGTTGGCAACCCTTCACTCTATGGCCGTTGATTTTGTAAAAAAAAGAGTAACATCTGAAATGCCTAAAACTTTAAAACTAAGGATGTTTTTCGATTTCATGGAGAGGTGGGCCACAATTAGTTTACACTTCTCAAGGAGTATTGGGGACAAATAATTATTATTTTTTTTAAAAATTATTATTTTTCAGGAAAAAGTATTATAAACTTTTATTTTTTTTCATAAAATGAGTAAAGTTTATAAAATATAGATTCAAAAAAATAAAATAAAAATTTATTTTCAGAAAAACTGAAATTATAATTTATTTATTTAAAAAAAGACTAAAGTTTCATAAAATATAGATTAAAAAAAATTAAATAAAAAACTTTATTTTCATAAGCAAAATTAGAAATTTTTTAGTTTTTTAAAAGATGTGTAAATTTTCATAAAAATAATTAAGAATTAAAAAAAAATTAAACTTTAATTTTTTTTTGAATTTATATTTTATGAAACTTTACTTATTTTTGAAAAAAATAGAAGTTTCTAATACTTTTCCAAATTATAATAATTATTTTTAAGACTTTTTAAAATAATAATTATTTTTAAAACTTTTTAAAATAATAATTATTTGTGATATTTTAAAATAAAGTATTATTTTTAAAATAATAATTATTTTTAATAGACTAAAAGACAATGTGCACCCCAAACCGAAAAAGGTGTCTAAGTACACTCCAAACTTCAATTAAAAGTAACAGAAAGCACACTTTCGATCGTCAGTTAATCGATCAAAAGTGACCAGCTAAGGCTGTAATGTTTCTAATATTTTTAATGTTTTTTTTAAAAAATATTTTTTTGAAAGAATATTTTTTTAATATTACTTTACTCATTTTATGAAAAAAAAAGTTTCTAATATTTTTTCTTGAAAATAATAATTTTTTAAAAAATATTTAAAATAGTATTATTTTTAGGATTTTAAATACAAATTATTTTTAAAATAATTTTAAAATTATAGTTCAAATTCTGTAAAAGTAACAAAATTGATAAAAAAAAATGTCACTTTAAGAAATTAATTGATAAAAAATAAATTTTAAAAAGGATTTTAAAAATAGGTGATAACTTAGAGGGTAAGAAGTAAAAACCTCTTGCTGGTTGGGCTTTAGTTTGTTGGTGAGTTCCATTAATTGTTACAAGCTGACCTTTTACTAAGAGAAATATTTTATGAAAATAGTTTTTAATATTTTTTTTCTGAAAATAATAATAATTTTTTAAATATTTAAAATAGTATTATTTTTAGTATTTTAAAATAAAAAGTATTTTTAAAATAATTTTAAAATTATAGTTCAAATCGTGTAAATAAAAAATGTCACTTTAAGAAATTAATTGATAAAAAATAAAAATTAAAAACGATTTTAAAAATAGGTGATAACTTAGAGGGTGTTGGGGCGTGATATTTCTTCCATTGGGCCTGACCATTTGGGCCCATCCGTTTAATTAGCCTAGTGGACCTTTATCACTAAGTCTTATAGTCATTGGGCCTAACATTTGTATTACCTTTATTGTATCCCATTAATAATGGGCTGGGTCGAGTGGCCGGCCCATAAGATCTTTTAAATATCTAGGACTTTGACCGGTAATGATGAAAAGGAGGAAGGCAGTTGACCAAGCACCTGCAGATCATTAATGTGGATGAGATCTTATCCGGCCGGCGGCAGGAACAGTGGGAAAATGGTGACAACCTGCATGCACACGGCTAAGACCAGAGAGAAGTAGGGGGCTGTGTCAGATCGTGGTTGGTGGCACAAAAAACCGAGTATGAGAGTATAACCAAGGAAGGAGGTCTCCTAACGAAAGGTACGCATACACTTTCTATCTGAAAACACACTAGACACTTTTACACCCTCCATTGTTAAACCTTAAACACCTGTATTGACTCTCACGCCGGAGCTATCCCCCGACGGTCCAGCCGTCAAGCTTTTGGTGTTGATCGTGTTTTCTGTGCAGGATTAGGGCGTCTTACGTGATTGGGACGTCATCAAAGATCTTGGCGTTAACATTGGCGCTAGAAGGAGGGCAGTTCTAGTGTTTCAGAGCTTTCAATCACAAACATTTATTTGTTCCACGCTCTCAGGATGGGGAAGAGCAGAGCAGACACGCCTGAAGGACAACCGATGACTGTTGGTGACTCACCGCCACGAGTTTCTGTTAGAGATCGTTTGAGGCCCACACTAAGTGCTCATGCTAGCACAGCCTCCAAGCGGTCACATGGAGACTCTCGTCCAAGAGCCGTGGGCAAAGCCAAGAGAAAGTTAATCTTCACGACGGATAAGGAATCCGGCCGCGGCCGGAAACAGCTAGACCACGACGAGAAGACCTCCCGATTGGCTAAGATGGCGGAAGAGGCCGATAGGGCCATGGAGTCACTCATGAAGCAGAGGCAGGATATAGCCGAGCAGATGTCCCGGATGGAGGAGTTGAGGGATGAAGCATCGAGTTACGTCCAGTCTGAAAGGCGTGTGCATCGCAGCGGGAAGGAGCCGGTTCAGTCAGAACGTGGGTTTCAAAGCCAACATCGGGAGAGAGAAAGATCGAGGAGCCCTACTCCTCGAAGATCGAAGGAAGCACTCCGTCGTGACGTCCCTACAGGGCAGACCCGAAGTGGTAGGAAGGGCCGATCCAGAGAACGAACTCCAGAGAGCGTGGAGAGGGCACTCATTGTCACACACTCCCACCACAGTCGTCGGACCCAGAGGCGAAGCAGATCCGGGGGCCGTACACCCGAAAGTTGGGTACTTCGCTCAGAAGACCGTCGTCGCGAAAGTCCTTCGGAGGTTGGGGGTATTATGATCAACGACCGACCTACTCCGAGAAAGAGAGAGTCGTCGGAGAAGGGAGTGTCGTCGCAGCCGGAAGGAGTAGAATACCTCGTAAAAGAACTGAAGGCACTCCAGAAGCAGTTGGCCGAGGTCCAGCAGGTGAAGAATACTCCGGGAAAGAAAGCATCCCCGTTTTCCTCGGACATTCTTAAGGAGAAGGCGGACACCTCTAAGAAGTTGCCTCACATGGAAAGTTACGATGGTTCGGGAGATCCTTACGACCATAGCCAAGCATTTGACCGGTTGATGGACTACTACGATTTCGCTGACGCTGCTAAGTGCCATATGTTTGTTACGACGTTGAGAAAGGACGCGAGGCAGTGGATGGGAAATTTACCGGCAGATTCAATTTCCTCATGGTCCGAACTCTGCGATAAGTTCCATGCTCGTTTTGGGAGTAACCGAAGGAGAGGGAAGCCCACGGGCTCTTTGGCACAGGTCAGGCAGTACACCGATGAGTCTTTGAGTCAGTATGTGAAGAGGTTCCGAGAAGCCGTTGGCCAGGTGTCAGATTTGAACGATCTCCAAGCCGTGGGTTTGTTTCAGAACGGTCTGGACCTAGTAAAGTCGGAGAAGCTGGTGAAGAAGTTGATGTTCAATCACCCGAAGAGCCTGGCAGAGGCATTCGACAAGGCAGAAGGTTATATCGTTGTGGAAGAGGCTATGAGTAGCTTGAAGCGTTCCTCTACGGAACAGATGAAGGAGGCAGATGCCCCTAGAACCCGAGATGATCCGAAGAAGACTGGGGGGTACAATGATAGATCGGAGAGTCGTTCCAAGAAGTTCAACAACTCGTGGCGACAAGGAGATGCTCGTCCGCCCGCTTCGACCCCGAAGGTGAATAAGGTTTATACCAAACTGAACACGGACAGATCGGTGATTCTAGACCAAATCCGGAACCAGCCGTTCTTTGAGCCACCGAGGGACAACTATAGGACCGGGCAGGGCAACCCTCGAAAATATTGTAACTATCATCAAGCCGCAGGCCATGGCACCAATGAGTGTTGTAATCTTAAGGATTTTGTGGAAAGAAAGATCCAGAGCGGTCTGTTAGTCCAATATGTGGCCGAAAAGAGTCACCAAGGTGCCGACCGCACCGTTCAATCAGTTCAAACGGATCCTCCTGTGCAGCCCGTCCCGAACCCGCCACCAAGGTATGTCATCGACGTAATAACAGGGGGAACGTCGGGGAAATTGGTAGGAAGAAAGAGAAGGGGGTATCTGGATTCGGTTATGTCCATATCAGGTGCCTCTCCAAAGATGGATAGACCATTTCCCGGAACTATTATATCTTTTACAGACACGGACTATCCTTTGGAGCCCATTGATCCACATGAAGGAGCATTAGTGATCACCGCGCAAGTGGGCTCGGTAGACATGAAGCGTATGATGATAGATAACGGGTCTTCAGTGGATATTCTGTACGCCCACGCATATCAAAGAATGCATCTTGAAGGGCGAAAGATGGAAGTGGGGCAGGAGGCTCCTCTATATGGTTTCAGCAACGATCCGGTCAAAGTTGCAGGCACTATCGAACTCCCAGTGGTCTTCGGCACAGCCCCTCAGCAGGCGGAAATAATGTGTAAATTCTATGTTGTGCATGTAGATTCGGCTTACAACGCTATACTGGGAAGACCTACCCTGACGGCTCTCCAAGCCGTAACTTCCATCCCCCATTTCAAGATTAAGTTCCCCACAGCGCACGGAGTCGGAGAGGTGGCTGGGGATTTGGATCTAGCCCGACGCTGTTATCGGAATGCGTGCATCTCTTCCGGAGTAGGGGTTAGCAAACAGAAACAAACCATGGCAATCGAGATTGAGCCCTTCACTGAAAGCAGTTCCGAGCCATTGGTAACACCTGCGGGGGAGACGGAGGAGATCGAGTTGGTCCTCGGGAAAGCGGACAAGACAGTAAAAATTGGTTTGGGTCTACCAGAGCCTCTTCGGACAAATCTTATGGAACTCCTTCGCAGCTATGCGGACATTTTTGCATGGGAACCAAAGGACATGCCTGGGATTAGCAGAAGGGTTGCTGAGCATCGATTGGAGGTAGATCTCTCGAAGAAGCCTGTTCGGCAAAAGAGGCGGATATTCGCACCCGAGCGACAGAAGATAATTGACGAAGAGATCGCCAAGCTGTTGGCTGCTGATTTTATTTTTGAGATCGACTACCCACAGTGGATGGCCAATGTAGTATTGGTGCAGAAGCAGAACCAAAAATGGCGAATTTGCATTGATTACACCGACCTAAATAAAGCTTGCCCGAAGGACTTTTATCCTTTACCCCATATTGATCAACTTATTGATGCAACTTCAGGTTATGCTCTACTAAGCTTTATGGATGCTTTTTCAGGTTATCATCAAATATCTATGTGTAGGGAAGATATCCCGAAGACAGCATTCATTACACACCGTTCGGTATACGCCTATAAGAAGATGACCTTTGGCCTTATAAATGCTGGAGCAACCTACCAAAGAATGATGAATTTTATCTTCCACAAGCAGCTGGGAAAGAATATGGAGGTTTATGTGGACGACATGATCGTTAAAAGCGGGCAGGTTCAGAAACATTTGGATGATCTGGAGGAATGTTTCCAGACTGTCCGACAGCACAAATTGAGGCTTAATCCCGCAAAATGTACCTTCAGCCTCGGTGCGGGAAAGTTCTTGGGGTATCTGGTCAGTCAGAGGGGCATCGAAGCTAATCCGGAGAAAATTCAAGCAGTCCTTGACATGAAGACTCCTCAATCATTTAAAGACGTCCAACGCCTGACCGGTAGAATTGCAGCTCTGAGGAGGTTCATGTCTAAATCCGCAGAGAGGTGTCTACCATTCTTCGACACACTGAAGGGGCCGAAGAACGCTAAAACTTTCCAATGGACCTCGCCCTGTGAAGAAGCCTTCCAAGGCATAAAGACCTATCTGTCCTCTGCTCCCCTATTGGTAAAACCCACTCCGAAAGAAACCTTATATCTATACCTTGCAGCAAGTCCCTTAGCCGTTGGAGCAGTGTTGATTCGGGAGATCAGCGGAAAGCAGCACCCGGTCTATTACGTCAGTCACGTCCTACGAGACGCCGAAACCAGGTATCCAAATATTGAAAAGATTGCCTTTGCTTTAGTAATTGCTAGCCGAAAGCTTCGGCAATACTTTCAGGGTAGGCTCTTGATCGTCTACACAGATCAACCACTGAAAAAGGTAATGGGCAAGCCGGAGGTTTCGGGGAGATTGGCAGCATGGACCATGGAATTGTCCCAGTTTTTCCTCGAATACCATCCCCGAACCGCTATCAAGGGACAACCTTTGGCCGACTTTGTGGTAGAATGTTCCTTTACCAAGGCAGATGCCGAGTCGCCGGAAACGAGGACATCTGATCGAACTATTACACTTCTTCAGCACGGTCAGAATGCATGGACACTGTATGTAGATGGGTCTTCCACAGTAAATGTCAGTGGAGCAGGGATTATTCTGACCAGTCCGGAAGGGTTCAAGGTACAACAAGCCATTAGATTCGGGTTTAAGGCGACTAACAACGAGGCCGAGTATGAAGCCGTTCTAGCTGGGGTTCGGCTGGCGAAGAGCCTAGAAGTCCAGAAATTGAGTATCTATAGTGACTCCCAGTTGGTCGTCAAGCAGTTATCAGGAGAATATGAAGCTCGGGGGACGAGGATGATCAGGTACTTGGCAGAGTTGAAAGACAGACTCCGATACTTTGCTTTTCACGAATTTCAAGGCATAGAGCGTAACGATAATTCTATTGCCGATGCCTTATCAAAGTTGGCCACTACAGATGCTGTCGTTTTCAACGGGTCAGTCTATCTGGAGGTCTTACAGCAGCCTAGTGTTCAACATGACTCAGTGATGTGTATCGAGCGACCTGACTGCTGGATGACTCCCTACATCAATTATTTGGCAGATGTCGTCCTTCCTTCGGATCAGATGTTAGCAAAAAAGGTCAAATACAAAAGTGCCAACTTCGTTCTCATTGACGGGGATCTTTATCGGAGGGCATTTTCGTCACCATTATTGAAATGTCTGATCCCGTCCGAAGCAGAGTACGCCCTTCGGGAAGTTCATGAGGGTATCTGCGGTGATCACATGGCGGCTAAGTCGCTGGCATACAAAGTTCTTCGGCAGGGGTACTACTGGCCAACGATCTTCAAGGAGGCTACGGAATACGTGAAAAAATGTGATAAATGTCAGCTCAACAGTCCGATCCCGCATCAGCCACCGGAAGAGCTATACTCGATTCTATCTCCTATACCCTTCGCTGTCTGGGGGGTTGATATACTGGGTCCGTTACCGAAGGCTAAGGGGCAGGTCAGCTTCGTCATCGTCGCCATTAATTATATGACCAAATGGGTCGAGGCGAAACCACTTCGGCTGATAACGGAACAGGAGTGTTTGAAATTTATAAAAGAATTCGTAGTGTTTCGCTTCGGGATCCCTCAAGTGGTGATATCAGACAACGGACGTCAGTTTGTGGGATCAAAATTTGAAGGCTTTCTGAAGGAACTGGGGGTTCAGCACAGGAAGACGTCAGTGGCTCATCCGCAATCGAACGGGCAGGTCGAAGTGACTAACAGAACACTCTTAAACGGGATCAAGCGCAGATTGGACGAAGCCAAAGGAAGATGGCCGGAAGAGCTGCTCAGCGTATTGTGGGCTTATAGGACTACGCCGAGAACAACAACAGGGGACTCGCCTTTCAGACTGGCCTACGGCACTGATGCCTTAGTCCCAGTTGAGATTGGATCTCCAAGCCTTCGAGTTAGTCAGTTCAGTGAGATCTACAATGACGAGGGATTAAAGGCCAACTTGGACCTGCTAGAGGAAGTCAGAGAAGTGGCTATGATCAAGTTAGCAGCCTACCAAAGAAGAGTCGCCAAGCACTACAACAAAGGGGTAAAGCTCCGAAGATTTGAGGTGGGAGACCTCGTTCTCAGAGAGACCGAAGCATCTACACCGCAGAACACTGGGAAGTTGATGCCGAACTGGGAAGGACCGTATGAAGTGGCCGAAGTACCAAAGCCCGGGACATATCGACTGAAGGCCTTGGATGGATCCGAAATTCAGAACACATGGCACGCAGGCAGGCTCCGAAAGTACTTTCAATAGAAACCAAGTCAGTCCACTGGGAGTCTGTACATAACCGTTCATCATCAATAAAAAGTCACTTTTTTCACAACTGATCTTCGCATCTGTCCTAATGTCACAGTGGAGTAAGGAGGTATGGTAGGACTCGCTGGCCATTCGATGGCAGCCAATCTATTTGATACCCCGTGTGGTAGTCAAATCCTGGATCCTATATTGTTTTTTACCAAGGGTGGTAAAATCAATGGTCACCGAAGTAAGGAGGTATGGTAGGACTCGCTGGCCATTCGATGGCAGCCAATCTATTTGATACCCCGTGTGGTAGTCAAATCCTGGATCCTATATTGTTTTTTACCAAGGGTGGTAAAATCAATGGTCCCCGAAGTAAGGAGGAATGGTAGGACTCGCTGGCCATTCGATGGCAGCCAATCTATTTGATACCCCGTGTGGTAGTCAAATCCTGGATCCTATATTGTTTTTTACCAAGGGTGGTAAAATCAATGGTCACCGAAGTAAGGAGGAATGGTAGGACTCGCTGGCCATTCGATGGCAGCCAATCTATTTGATACCCCGTGTGGTAGTCAAATCCTGGATCCTATATTGTTTTTTACCAAGGGTGGTAAAATCAATGGCCACCAAAGCTAAAAGGTTCGGACAGACTTGTCGACCATTCGATGATAACCACACCGTCCGGTGATCCTAAGAACCTTATCAGGCCCTTCGGGGTAGACAAGCATCGTCATTCAGACTTCGTCCGATCCCTCGCGACATCTACCTCACACTTCGGTAACGAATAAGTATTCCTTTACTTTATTATTATTGCCTAAATCTTTCTAAGTGTTGAGTTCGGAAGGCCATGTTATTTAGCTTCGTCTTACCTGTTATACGACTTGCTTAGTTGCTAATTAACAGTTTAAAGTTAGGCCCACGGAGGAGCTTGTATATTTTCCAAATTAAATCCATATTGAAGTGTTGGTAAACAGTGAAAAAACCAAAGTCATAAAGGACGGTACTGATAACACTGATATTTTATTTACATAATGATGTTTACAAAGCGATAGAAGCTTTACAAAAATCCTACAGCTAAGGGAAAGAAAACCATCTTCAGTGATCGGCTTCGTCTTCCGAAGAGTCCAGGATAGTCGGTTCAACCTTGGCAGCGACAAGTCTTGCCTTGTCTTTGCTTTGGCATTCGTCGTACCCATCCGAGAACATCTGGATGATCTCCTCGTTCAACTCAGCAGATTTTCGGTATTCTTGTTGGATTTCCCTCCGGAGATCTCCGGTTAGAGGAGGACCCAAGTCTCTCAGAGCCCGAAGTTCGCGGAGCTCCTCTTCGAGTTTTGCCCGCTCCTTCAGATGTCTCAGATCCCTGGCCTCAAGGTCGTGTACTTGTATAGCCAAGCTCTTATTGGTCTTCACCATTGTCTCGTTCTTCCCAACAAGAACCTCATTCCGACGAACCAGGTCTATGTTCGTAGTAACGGTCAGCTGATGGGTGGCCTCGGATGTCTCCAACTGTTCTTTCAACTTATTTAAGTCCTTCTGAAGGCCTTCTTTATTGAAGATAGTGATACCATGAGCCCTTCTCTCCCTCTCCAGAGCAGAAGCCATAGTAGCCATCTCTCGCCTGGCCGCATCTTCTTCGGCTTCAGACTCTCTGTATCGGGGAAGAAGTCTCCCGAAGACAGCATTTGCCTGCGGACATTTAAAGTGAATTAGTAGAAGAAACAGATGATTCCTAAATATTTCGATTGAACCAACTCACCTTAGCCTGGTAACTCATACCCTCTTCGATCAAATCCCTGATCGAACTGTTTCCGAACCGATGGTCATCGGTCTCCCGAACAAAGGAGTCGAACAGCTGAAAAGGAAAGTTCTCGTTAAAATCAGGCCATACAGTGGGAGAAGACGCAGCTTCTCGCCGGAAGGTAGAGGAAGAGGGTCTCGGCGGAGAAGACACTGATGGTTCAGGGGGCGGTGCTGGTTGATCCTCGGAGGACTGCTTCCTTTTACGAGACAGAAGAGGAGACTCATTCAGGTTTTCGAGCTCATCTTCTGAAATGTGGATCTCCACAGGGATGACGGGGGGAGGCTCAATCGCGGCAGAACGAGGAACTCGAAGCTCATCGGCAGACAGAGGAGTCACGTGAGTCCTCCTTTTCTTAATCCGGAGAGCCTGCATTCGCTCGGTCGCAGGCAAGTCAATCAGACTCGCTGTAGAAGTTGATTGAGTTCCTTGAGGATTTGACCGGACTTTCCGAACCGCCCTCTTCTTCTGTCGAGGTCGGCTGGGCTCCTCAGCAGGTTCTGATCCGCGGAAGACCTCTGCATCCTGGGCCTCCGAGGCCGGAAGTTCTTCTTGGGGAACTTCAGTGGAAGGGGATGAAGGCTTGCCAGAAAGGTACCTATCCAAGTCCCTCCGATTGGTCGAAGTCGGCTTGATGAGAGACAACTTGTGGTCATACAACCAGGCTTGTTTGCCCAAGAGGCCGAAGCTCCACTCCTTCAGGGGTATCTTCTCTATGATGCGCGTCATTTCTCTTATGCGCTCCTCGGATATGTCTCCGAAGTCTGCAGAGACGCGATCAGAAGTGGTCCAGTCAGGAACAGAAGAGATTTCGGGCCCGTTGACGAAGAACCATTTGTTATGCCATCCTCGGTTGCTCGAAGGAGTGTCCATTAGAGACCGCTTCTCGATCCTGGCATTGGGCTTGGGGGCTATCTTACTTAGCACCTTGAAGCCTTTCTCCCGTGATTTCCCCACAGAGAAGAGGGTGAAGAAGGAATCCACAGCAGGAGGAACTCCTATCTCATAGCAGAAGGCTATATAAGCCAGTATGTGGATGTACGAGTTCGGCACCAGTTGGGCGAACCCCACTCCAATAAACCCTAAGAGGGTGATCAAAAAGGCGTGAAGAGGGAACCTCACCCCCTTCTCCAGAAAGGTTGCCGGAACGGCGATCCAGCCATCGGGACGCTGATACATCCTTTCGTGAGGAGCCGCTATCCGTACCCTGTGGGTATCCGGTATCTGATAGCGAGCTCTGATGTTGCAGAGCTCAGTCTCATTGACAGTGGAAGGAGTGTTGGCATGAGGAAAGTCTTCCTCATTCTGGAAAAAATCAGATGGGTTGGGGAGTGGTTCCATGGACGGAGCTTCCTTACTCGCGGCATTGATTTGGGGGTTTGAGCCCGGGACCTCTTTGTCAGGATTGGAGTGAGGGGTCACGGTGGAGATGGGGGCGACACGAAGGGGAGAACTGGTATCGGGGTTCTGGGATGCCATTGTTGAGAACTTACAGAGAAAATGAAGAAATTTGAGGAGGAGAAGACAATAAGCTCTTATGAATTCGAAATGGCAAGGAACCCTCCAAGGAGAATGGGCAGCGGCTTTTATAACAAGTGATTTTTTTAAAATTTGCACGAGAGCCGAGGGCGGCGCATTAATTGGGGATAATGATGAGGGAGAGGAAAGGGTAACGTCTGATTTTGGCTTTGGTGGGTTATCCAAGGTAGGCTGGCGCTCAGTAGGCTTTCCCTTCTTGTGGACTCGCGCTATTTATAGTCAGTCTTCCACTAAACATCCTGTTTAATAAAAGACTAGGGGGCAATGTTGGGGCGTGATATTTCTTCCATTGGGCCTGACCATTTGGGCCCATCCGTTTAATTAGCCTAGTGGACCTTTATCACTAAGTCTTATAGTCATTGGGCCTAACATTTGTATTACCTTTATTGTATCCCATTAATAATGGGCTGGGTCGAGTGGCCGGCCCATAAGATCTTTTAAATATCTAGGACTTTGACCGGTAATGATGAAAAGGAGGAAGGCAGTTGACCAAGCACCTGCAGATCATTAATGTGGATGGGATCTTATCCGGCCGGCGGCAGGAACAATGGGAAAAAGGTGACAACCTGCATGCACACGGCTAAGACCAGAGAGAAGTAGGGGGCTGTGTCAGATCGTGGTTGGTGGCACAAAAAACCGAGTATGAGAGTATAACCAAAGAAGGAGGTCTCCTAACGAAAGGTACGCATACACTTTCTATCTGAAAACACACTAGACACTTTTACACCCTCCATTGTTAAACCTTGAACACCTGTATTGACTCTCACGCCGGAGCTATCCCCCGACGGTCCAGCCGTCAAGCTTTTGGTGTTGATCGTGTTTTCTGTGCAGGATTAGGGCGTCTTACGTGATTGGGACGTCATCAAAGATCTTGGCGTTAACAGAGGGTAACAAGTAAAAACCTCTTGCTGGTTGGGCTTTAGTTTGTTGGTGAGTTCCATTAATTGTTACAAGCTGACCTGTTACTAAGAGAAATATTTTAGGGTTTACACTAAATGGATGGTGAGAACGAAAATTCCAGCTTTAAAATGACAAATTAAGAAAACTTGACAAAACAAAGTACTTAAATGTGAGAATTTAATTATACAAGCTGCTGCATGTGCAGCAAGTTGAAGTAAACAGCTCAGCTGATTCTATCAAGTAAACGTGCGTGGAGCCCGTGCAATATATAGCACATACGTAGATAGATTTGATTTACTTTTTGGAATAATTATACTAGGTAGGTCACACATCTTGTAGCAGACCTCTATTTTATAATTCGTTTAAAATGTTGAAATATGGTCGTCATCCGATGTACGTGGCATTTTGTGTGGTAAATATGCATGAAGAATAATTGGTTCAGAATGACGACCCTCTATCTCAAGTAGCAAGTTGATTTGAATTTTAATATACATATATATACACACACATGTATGGCAGAAAATATATTTACCAGTATTGTCTCCAAAGTTGTAAAGTTCTCGTCCACAACGAAATAACATGATTATATATTACAAACAATTTAGCACCCTTTTTTTTTTTTTTTTGACAAGAATGAATTCAGGAATGAATGAATTTGAATCTGAATCTTAATCTGAATCTAATTAATGATCTGAATCTGAATTTGAATGGAAAAAATTGTTTGATGATTAACATGTCTGAAACATCTGAATGACATAATTTTATTATTTTACCTCTTTAAAAAAATTTAAAATTGTTGTAAATTTATTTAATATTACTTAATATAATAGTTAATATTTTTTTATGATTTTAAATTTTTTTACTTTATTCAACTGGTCATTCAGCCATTCAGCCAAAAAAATTTGACTTAGCCATTCAGCTCAATCATATGAACGATTCAGCCATTCAGATGATTTTTTTTCAAAACAAACGCAGTTAATGGCTGACTGATTCAACCATTTAACTATTCAGATGTATTCCGTCCTAAACAAACAACCCCTTAACTGCGAGTGCTTATTCAAACAATGTTTCCAACCATCCCTTCTTTTTCTCAATTTTCGGTTCCATAAAAGTTGTTCCAAACTTACCATCAATTAAACCTATAAAAATGATGATTTGTATTTTATATACTAAGAGAACTGCAATTCCATGAAGGTCGACGAATGCAACTGTCTTCCTATACAAAATGCTACTTATTATATCTTATACGATGGATAATGATAAGTTACAGACAACTTAAAATTTAGATATTAGTAGTACTTTTTAATTGTTATTTTATACCGGATTAAAGTCCCACATCGATTAAGTTAGACCTGATATCAATTTGTTGGTTTTAAGTTTGATATTTCAACAGCTATAACCACATGTCCACATCAAATTCCCCAGTTAAACTATCGATCTTGAACATATAATATTAAAGTTTTTTTTTAACATTCCTTAGCTCACCTACCCTTATTTTGTTATGGTATTCATGTATTTGGAAAGGCGTATATACATATCTCCCCCCCCCCCCCTCCCTCCTCCCTCCTCCCTGCTCCCCTCACGCCAGCACGTATATATATATATATATATATATATATATATATATCTATCTTTAGTAAAATACTAATTCATGCGATGTTTTGATCCTAGGGTTTAGACATATGCTTGAAAAAGAAAAAAAGAAGAAGAGTTGCTTAACCCGTCTAGCTCTAATCTCCTCTTCTTCCAAATCCTAAACATGGAATCATCATGTGATCCACCATTTCAAGATACATACAAAGCTCTCTTTGAGTACAACTCCAGTACTGATGCGGAAGTTAAAAAGAAGCCGCAAGATGAAGGGATTGTCGAGGAGTGTGAGCTTCCATTGATTGATCTTAGCATGTTAAGCCAAGGAGAATTGGAGAGAGAAAATTGCAAGAGAGAGATAGCCAAGGCTTCACAAGAGTGGGGTTTCTTTCAAGTAGTAAACCATGGGATTTCTAATGAGATTTTAGAAAGGATAAGAAATGAACAAGTCAATGTATTCAAGAAGCCATTTGATGAGAAGAATTTGTATTTCCCTGCGGGTACTTATCGTTGGGGAACACCTTCAGCTACTTGCCTCCAGCAGTTCTCATGGTCAGAAGCTTTTCATGTACCATTGAATGATATTTTGAGCTTTGCTTGTCACACTAGCCTCAGGTAATTAGTTTAATTTCTAGCCATTCTCTTCTTTGTTTATTCACTCACAAATTAACTCATTGATTTATGTTATAAAATTAAGATACCAACAAGAACTTAATCCATAACAATTAAGAATTTAAAATTAATCTATTACGATTCTAAACCTAATCTGCGATAGCTCTCCATAGCATTATTTCTATCGATCCCTAGAGAAGAACACCTATAACATATTGAAAATAATAATATCGTGTACCATAATTGAAATTCACAATGAATGCAGCGGAATTGATTTCTTCGAAATGAACAAGATACTGCTCTGTTGATGTCGTAGATGATGACTTAATGAGAAACCCTCAATAACCTTTTGGTTTTCTGAAATCCTTAAGCTGAGTGTAGGATTAAGGGAGATGACGTTGTTCCTTATTTATATTATTCCGAATTAGTAACCTAGTGAGCCTACTTATTACAAGTCCAAGAATTACTTATATTACCCCCACTACACTAGTCAATTCATAATAGACTTAATTTGATTCCATGTCATACTTAATTAGACCAATGGATTAAGCTGATTTTATATAACTACAATTTAATATTATCACATAAAATATTTTACCGAGTCTAACACATCAGATCAAGGTAGAAAAAAGATATGTAAATGTAACGAAGGTTATAAAAATTAGGAGAAACATCTAAAACTAAGTAAACTTACATTGACCCAAGTATAACAACTTTTTCAAACGAGTTAGTACGTATTTCTTTTATTTATCTGTATGTTCATTAACGTAGGATGAGCTTCATGTCAAGAGTATATTTGAGATTGCATAAAAATGTGATTATTGATTATGATCAGTTTTAAAAAAGTAGTTTATGTGTGGTAAATAAAAATCACTTAAACTAGTAAAAAGTGAAAAGTATTTGGTATAATTTTTTTTAATCATTTATTTTAAGTATAAATTACTAAAAAAAATATTTTGAAAAGTAAAGATGGATAATAAATAGAGTTACTAAAATAAATATATAGGTATAGATTAGTGATACACTTGCTCAAACCTCATTATTAGATTTAATAAATAATCAGAAACTTTAAATTAGAGTTTATGATTATTTTCAAAAAAAATGATTATAAATAATTTTAAAATTAAGTTACTAAACATTTTTTAATTCTTAAAGTTAATTAAAAATAAAATTAACTGTTTATAAATAATCTCAAACCCCCTTTAAAAGACTAATAAACTGCGAATGCGTACATGTTGAATTTAAGTCATCCCACATCTTAAGTCAGAACCATTTAACAATTCAATAAGAATTAGTTGTATCCCACATGTTAAGTCGGAACTATTTAACAATTCAATAAAAATTAGTATTCATTAGTTTTACAAATATAACTCATTTTTATTGAATTGATAAAAGAGCAATTGAATTACATCTTCATTGATACCATGAGTGCGAATATATATATATATATATATATATATATATATATATATATATATATATATATATATATATATTCTTATTAGGGTAGGATTAGGATTGCTATGATGGTGATAGCATATGTTGTGGAGACGGCGGCTAGTTATCCTCTTCAAATTAAAGTGTACAAGTTTGTAGGGTAGGGGAGGAAGCTATCATCTTTTGGTAATAATTGGATTATGATTCCAAGCAATTTATTTTGGGCTGTGAAGTAAGAATAACTTGCATTTATATAATTAGAGAATTATAATTATATATTACCTTTATTATGAAAGTCACCGAAATGCAACTCTTTATTATACTAATATGATATATGTTCTATTAAATTGCCTAAAACAAAATATTGAAAATTTAAATACGTAATAATCAACATATGTGTCTGGTTCACACGTAAAGATATTTATAGAGAATATCAGTAAAATAAAATATCTATGTAATAATCAGTCTATATGTCTAGTCCACACATAAAGATATTTATAGTCAATATGAAATGTAAGTCTTTATTATACTAATACATGCATCTATATTCTATAAATTGCCTAAAACAAAATATTGAAAATGTAATAATCAACCTATGTGTCTGGTCCACACGTAAGAATATTCATAGAGTCTATATCAATAAAATAAAGTACCTGAAATCTAAATTAGTAATAATCAACCTATGTGTTTGGTCCACACATAAAGATATTCTATTCATAGAGTCTATATCAATGTCACTCCTTTAAGTATTTATTTAATGTAAAAAATAAATAAGGAATCTTAGGATGGATAAGAATTTATACCAAAGTGGTTTTTACAAATGTGAAAGTTTGACATTGAAAGCAAGGTAGTACTATCCAAATTAACACCAACTTGGTGATTTGATATTTTCCGGCATTTTGGGAAGTGACCATAATGTTTGTGTCATGTCAAATGGAATATTAGAATGAAATATAAAGTAATTGAGTTTAGTAATACTATTCATGTATTCTATCAGAGAGCCACTTAATTATGAAGTCAAATACAAGTAAACTTTCTCTCTACCGGCCCCATTCATCTATATATATCAATCTATTTCTCTTCCAGAAGATCCCCTCCTCACACACAGCCTTTACGTTTCTTTTTTGTTTTATTTTTTGTTCAGTCTCGTTAGGGCATTCTTACAAAATTTGAAGCATTAAAATGAAGAAAATATAGTAGAATATAATCAAGAGAATTCATGTTTTTATTCATGTAAAAAATTAATTGTAAATATATAAGTCGCTACATTATACCTAGCCACAATATAAATAACATGAGCTGAGCGGATGCAAAATTTTCGATAAGGGTAAACACTATTTTAAATAAACTAAAAATAATAATAATAAAATTCATCAAATACAATTTTTTATTAAAAATACATAAAAGTCAGTACAATGGTATGACAACCTTTTCTGTCGTTCTCTTCTTTAGTTCTTCCCTCAAGTCTCTCGTTTCTCTCTCTGCATTTTATCGTTTGAGTAAAACTATGAACATAAATATACACAAATAGTATAAAAAAGAGAAAAAATAAAGAGCGAGATCTATTGTTGAATGTTTTAGACATTTTTATTGGTAAATAATATATATGTTCTATTTTTTGTGTACAATTTTTTGTGTACAATTTGTGCCCCTGTTGTTATAAGTTAAAATATTTTTTTATGGGGGCACCATTTACTACATATTACCCCTATGTACTACTCCCTCCGTCCCTATTTAAATGACGTTTTAGAGTTTTTTATTTGTCCCTAATTAATTGACGTTTGTTCAAATCTAGGAGAATTAATGATATTTTTTTTAAAATTACCCCTCATTACTCTACCTATTTGTTTGGTACTTTAAACTCTTGTGCTATGATAAATTAATGATTTAAGGGTATTATAGACAATTGAGTACTATATTTAATGCTTTCCAATCATTATCTTAATTCTTGTGTCCATCTCTAAAACGTCATTTAAATAGGGACGGAGGGAGTAATAAAGATTTCCAAAAATCAAGGGTGGACATTTGTCTCCCCTTACTAATATGTACATCCACGCCTGAACATGAGACAAGAGATGACATAGATAGTCGGACAGGGAGTCCAATTCTACTATCTCATCTGGTATCCCATTGTTATGTATTGTTACTTAAATATTATCTATTTATCTACAACAATTTTATAATTGAATAAAAATTATGTGAGAGCAATATATGAGATTGCTGGAGACTCCTTCAACCATGGAAAATAAGGTCATCTCAAAAGTTGGTAAATAATTTATAGTACCACCTTAATACTAAATGAGAGTATATGAAAATGTTTTGTTTTTGATATTCTTTCTAACTCAATTTAACAATAACTCAGCTCAACAATGGAACAATTTGCTACAACAGTTTCTGATCTAGCACAAAAGTTGGCTGAAATTTTGGCCGAGAAGATGGATCATAAGTCGACTTTCTTCAAAGAAAATTGTTTGCCTAGCACTTGCTATCTTCGACTGAACAGATATCCACCATGTCCAATATCTCCTGAAGCATTCGGGTTGATGCCACACACTGATAGCGACTTCCTCACAATATTGTATCAAGATCAGGTTGGAGGATTGCAACTAGTGAAAGATGGGAAATGGATCATGGTTAAACCTAATCAAGAAGCCTTAATTATCAACATTGGTGACCTTTTTCAGGTATTTTTTTCTTTTTATTTTTTACAAGTTTTTGTATGTATTTTGTATTCAGCCCTAATGTACCATGCATTTTACACGTTGATTTAATTACATATGGCACACACATAATACGCAATATGTTGCTTTAAATTGTTGTATGACATTGCAGGCATGGAGCAACGATGTTTATAAGAGCGTTGAACATCGGGTTGTTACCAATAAGTTGGTGGAGAGATTCTCTACTGCGTATTTCTTATGTCCATCATATGAAACTCTGATACAGAGTTGTGTGGAGCCTTCAGTGTACAGAAAGTTCAGCTTTAAAGAATTTAGACAACAAGTTCAACATGATGTAGATAAACTGGGTTACAAAATAGGCCTTCCTAGGTTTATTGCATGAAGCAACTATACTAATTATTTGTCAATTAAACATCATTACATTTTGTAAAAATTGAATAACAAATAGTGTTGATTATATATGTTAGTAAACTAAGGCCTGGTTATATAGACTACTCTCTAGTCCTAAATAATTTTTGTGGTCATCTTGCATGGTCACACGATTTTAGTAGAGAAAAAGTTATGCATTATATTATAATAATCATAAATGTACTCTCTCTCTTTCACCATATAATTACTTAGTTTACAACATCTTTATCATTCTCTCTCTGTCTCTCTCTCTCTATATATATATACACTTTTGATCAGCAAAATTGTTTTTAATATTATCACCCAAAGTAATACAAAGAATGGCAAATCCAAAAGATTTGGATTGGGTAACAAAAATTTGAATTACAATACTTTCAAAATAGAAAACCAGAAATAACTAACACCATCTCTATGATATATATGTAACAATATTGTCACAAAGAACTTTCTTTTTATAGTAAACCTTGAATTAATTGCTTCCCAACACGATAACAGTATCATCAATAGTAACAAGACTGATAAACGGATATGACAGTATATGATCGGAGATAGGATTCCTGGAATGATTCTGGTTAAGCCACCTTTCCAAATCATAGGAAGAAGAATGAATATTAGAAGCCAAGGAAGCCATTGATAGAAGAAGAATAATTTGAGAATACTAGAATAAAATAGATTGCTAGGATGATTTTTAAAGAAAGTTCCTGTAATGCAGACAGGTTATTAAGGTGCAGACTGTCTGAATAGGGAGAAAAACCGGTAGGCATTGTAACTTTGATACCATAACAAGACTGTTAAACGTTGATATTTTATTTTTCTCTAATATATTGATACATGAGTATTACATGGTATATATAGCTGATGATAGTAGAATAGATAAATACAGAAGGATAATACTAATCTAAGTCATGGTTATCTAAAGAATAATACTAATCTAAGTCATGGTTATCTAAACTGCTTATCTCTTGGAGACTGATCTAACTAAAGGTGTAATAACATAAGGAAACTTTGGTTGTGTGCTGCGTGATTCCCTAATAAATAGCAATCCCGTATAGCAGCAACTCACCTATCCCCAATATATTACCAGCATCAGAATAGCAACATAGATCATCCATCAAATAACAACTCACCAAAACACCAATTGCAAGTTAGCAACAACAGCAACAACAACAAACAAATGTGAAACTGGTTGAAGCTGTTGGTTTTTAATTTTATGATGTTTTGTATGATGACTAATTTAAGTATATTAGACATGTACATGGTTCATGGTTTGTTATAATATTATAATTAATATGCATGAGTTATGATTATTACATGAACACTTGTTGCTGATTTTTTTCTGTTGGTAAGTTGGAATGTTTTAAAATCATTTCATATTTGATTTGGTGTTTATTAATGAAGATTTGATTTGGAGTCTATTAAGGAATATTTGATTTGGAGTCTATTAAGGAAGATTTGATTTAGATGATTTGAATTGGAGTTTATCAAGGAATATTTGAATTGGAGTTTATTAAGGTATGTTGGTTATGATCTTTTGTTATTAATTCCAGCTGGCCCAAATTGGTTCGTCTATTTCATCAGAGTATTTCGTGGGTGCTTATTTATTTAAGGATTTTATCTTGCTTAGTGGAGCCCACATTAGTTAGTGACATTTTGGTATTCTATTTTGAAAATGAGACTTACGGAAGCTATTGGGTCTTATCCTTATTAATCTCCTTGTTCCTTTATTTAAAGTGTTTTGGTTTGACTTGAAAACATATCCTTGATTTACCAAATCTGTTAGACTCTTTAATTGCTAATATCATGGGGTATACGAACTTTGATATGAGTTTCCTATTCTATCTCTTATTTGTAACTTTAATTATGAGATTTAAATTATCTGATTTCTTGCTAACAAATATAGTCGTTGGCCTTCATGTTATATAAAGCTTCATCATGCTCGGTTATGAAGAGGCCCAAGGATTGGAAAGCAACAATTCATTTTTATTAATTCTTATAGCTTTCTAATAGTCTTTCTAGCAATCAATGTCCTGTTATCCTTAGGCTAGAAAGTTTATATTCCATTGGAATCACCATCATTGTAATCTGAAAAACAAAACTGTTAGCTTTGGTGGTCTAGAGTTTTCTAGAGTTTAGTGGGTCTGTTCAAAAGAAGCTTCAAAGGTCTCAAAGGTGAGAACAGGTGCAGAGGTGTACAAGTTGCAGAGGTGCAAAGGGGGCATTGGTGTCCAACATCAGAATTGAAGCTTCTTTGTAACAGGGAGTTCTTTTTATTGTATTTAATTGAATATTAAGTTTAATAAAAAGAGTCTCCAATCCTAATTGGGATTGGACGTGGATTAGGCCACTAGATTAGAGGATATGGGCTGAACCACGTAAAAATCTTGGTGTGATTGTTACTTCTGTTTATCTCTTTAACTGTCATTCACGTTCTGTATTTTTTTGTTATTCACGCCACTATCCAGACACTAAAGTAGACATGTCTAGCTGTCTGATAATAAAAAACGAAGAACATAAGCTAAAGCAGACACTAAAGTAGACAGGCGTAGCTGTCTGAATTATACCTGTTGCAAATTTTTTTAAAAAGTTTTCACCGTTTATCACTTTTAGCTTAAACATCTATTCACCCCCTCTCTAGGTGTGAACATACATAGAATTACATTTGGTATCAGAGCAAGGCTCTACTAATATTGATCGTTGCAGGTCGTAGGGGAAGATCCAATGGCACACCTAAACTTTCAAGAAGGCCAGTCCACAAGTAGGCCACTGCTGTTGCTAGGAAGTGAAAACTTCAATTTTTGGAAGTTCAGAATGAAGATCTATCTGAACCGTGACCCATGAGATGGTGGGTAGTCAAAATGGACCAGTCATTTCGCGACATGATGATGGCAAGCCAAAGAATCTCATGGAAATGGACTCAAATGAATTGTATATGGTATCTTATAATTCCAAGGCCATGAATACACTTTTAAGTGGCATGGTTCAGTCGGAGATAGATAAGGTCTCTTCTTGTAGTACGGCTAAGAAAATTTGGGACACAGTCATCATGAGCCACGAAGGTACTACTAAAGTGAATGAGGTCAAGCTAAATATGCAAATGTACGAGTACGAACTATTCAAATTGGAGAAAAATGAATCAATTAGAGATGCCCAAGCAAGATTCCTCACTCTAATGAATTCTCTAAGCATGCTCGGACGAAAGATTGATCAAAAGGAAATCAACCGAAAGCTTCTCAGAGTCATGCCAAAGCGATTCGCTTCAAAGGTTACTACACTTAAAGACTCAGTCACAATAAGCACAATGGAAATTCTTACTTTATTTGGAGAGCTTGAAGAGTTTGAAAACTAATTAAAATTTTACGATGAAGAAGATGAGGCACCTAAAAAGAAGACCTTGGCTCTACAAGCTGAAAGCTACATAGAAGACAATGATGAAGATCTTGATGAAGAAATTGAAATGCTCTCAAGAAAACTCGAGAGACTACTTCAAAGAAAGAAATAAAGGAAGAATCAAAAAGGTAGCTCAACTCTAGTGAGCAAGCCCAAAACAGAACAAGATGAATAAACTGGCCAATTATGTTTCATGGGACTAGAAGACGATGATCAACTTGAGGTAACAAATTTTCATGAAAATTTTGAAATACCTACATCTGATTATCTTGCTTTACAAAATAAAAATCAAAAGCTTAAAAAGAAAACTGCTTATTTTAAGAATTGCGTAAATCATGAGCTAATGAATGAAGTTGAGTCACTTATTGAAAAAAGAAAAGAAAATGAATATCTTAAAAATAAAAATCAAATTTTAAAAGAAAAATTGAAAATGAAAGATGTATGCATATATGCTTTTAATGATGGAAAAATTATGAATATGCAACATGATGATAATATAATAAATGCAGAAATATCATCTTTAAAAAATGATCTTGCTAAATTTGTGCAAGCAGAAGAGAACCTAAATGTTATGTTAGGGGCACAAAGGTTCAGTCTTGATAAACAAGGGATTGAGTATAATCCTATTAAAAATGTGGAAAATAGGAATACTAATATTAGAATGATTAATAGTAAATCAAGGCATAAACCACTTTATTGTTCACCATTTGTTACTTGTAAAAAATGTGGTTTTAAAGGCCATATTGATTCTAATTGTAATAAAATTAGAATAAAACAAATTTGGGTAAAGAAAAGTGATTTATATGATACTAACCCAAAAGGACCCAAGAAGATTTGGGTACCAAAAAGATAGAGACTATTTGTTTGTTTTATAGGTGTCTCAAGATCAAAAAGGAGATGGATGATACTTTACACTGAAAGAAGGATGGAGACTTGCAGGAATACAGTTAAGGGATCTGGAATGTGGAAACAAAACAGCTCAATCCAGACAGCCTAAGTCGTCTGCATCAGAAGGAAAAACAGATGAATCAGGAAAACATGCAGACACCTAAATCCAGATAGCTCGACCCGTCTGTTTTAGAAGTCTTTCAAGAACAACCAGAATTGTGAAAAATTATCCTCCTAACCTGAGCTTTAAAGACCCTAACATTGGGATGACCAAAAGAAGTGCTATTGAATAGATTTTTGATTCTGAATATACAAAATCCAAATCTACACTAAGGAGCACAACTATCAAGATTTCCACTGGTAACAAAATGTTGCTATATAGGTAACAAATTGCAAAGGTATGATTATATTATTTACTTGCTATATGTGATTTTGTTATAACCTTATTCTATTGTCATTCTTTATGCTTATTTTTTAATTTGGCAAATGGGGTGAGATAACTAACTTCAACTAAATTGATATGAATTATTTTTTGTTGATGACAAAGGGGGAGAGATATAACTTGATGATTTATTTCTTTTTGATAATGACAAAGGAGGAGAGATATTTGTGTATATTTAAATTGGTTTGAATTGGCATTCATGTTGATATTGAGATACTATATTATGTTGGATTATGCAATGATGGTTATTTGGATAAAGTAATTTTCTTTTGCTCCTTAATATGCATAAATTTAGGGGGAGCCATATACTTAGGGGGAGCATGTTGGTGCATAAATTGTCATCATCAAAAAGGGAGAGAATGTTGATTTTTGATTTTATGATATTTTGTATGATGACTAATTTAAGTATATTAGACATGTGCATGGTTCAGGGTTTGTTATAATATTATAATTAATATGCATGGGTTATGGTTATTACATGAACACTTGTTGCTGATTTTCTTCTGTTGGTAAGTTGGAATGTTTTAAAATCATTTCATATTTGATTTAGAATTTATTAAGGAAGATTTGATTTGAAGTCTATTAAGGAAGATTTGATTTAGAGGATTTGAATTGGAGTTTATCAAGGAATATTTGAATTGGAGTTTATTAAGGTATGTTGGTTATGATCTTTTGTTATTAATTCCAGCTGGCCCAAATTGGTTCGTCTATTTCATCAGAGTATTTAGTGGGTGCTTATTTATTTAAGGATTTTATCTTGCTTAGTGGAGCCCACATTAGTTAGTGACATTTTGGTATTCTATTTTGAAAAGGAGACTTACAGAAGCTATTGGGTCTTATCCTTATTAATCTCCTTGTTCCTTTATTTAAAGTGTTTTGGTTTGACTTGAAAACATATCCTCGATTGACCAAATCTGTTGGACTCTTTAATTGCTAATATCATGGGGTATACGAACTTTGATATGAGTTTCCTATTCTATCTCTTGTTCATAACCATTGGTCAATATTGTAGCTTTAATTATGGGATTTATATTATCTGATTTCTTGCTAACAAATATAGCCATTGGCCTTTATGTTATATAAAGCTTTATCATGCTCGGATATGAAGAGGCCCAAGGATTGGAAAGCAACAATTCATTCTTATTAATTCTTATAGCTTTCTAATAGTCTTTCTAGCAATCAATATCCTGTTATCCTTAGGCTAGAAAGTTTATATTCCATTGGAATAACCATCATTGTAATCTGAATAACAAAACTATTAGCTTTGGTGGTCTAGAGTTTTCTAGAGTTTAGTGGGTCTGTTCAAAGAAAGATTCAAAGGTCTCAGAGGTGAGAACATGTGCAGAGGTGTACAAGTTGCAGAGGTGCAAAGAGGGCATTGGTGTCCAACATCAGAATTGAAGCTTCTTTGTAACAAGGAGTTCTTTTTATTGTATTTAATTGAATATTAAGTTTAATAAAAAGTGTCTCCAATCCTAGTTGGGATTGGACGTGGATTAGGCCACTAGATTAGAGGATATGGGCTGAACCACGTTAAAATCTTAGTGTGATTGTTACTTCTGTTTATCTCTTTAACTGTCATTCACGTTCTGCATTTTTTTGTTATTTACGCCACTATCCAGACACTAAAGCAGACGGGTCTAGCTGTCTGATAATAAAAAACGAAGAACATAAGCTAAAGCAGACAAGCGTAGCTATCTGAATTATACCTGTTGCAGAAAATTTCAAAAAGTTTTCACCGTTTATCACTTTTAGCTTAAACACCTATTCACCCCCCCTCAAGGTGTGCACATACATAGAATTACAGAAGCTCTCAAAAATACAATTACTTCAAAATACAAAACTGGCAGCTGAAATATTACCAACATAGCCATACTCACCAACTAACTGCATGCCCATTAAAAAGGCTGCATCGTTATACAACAACATGAATACTTACCATGTGCAAAAATTCCTTTATTGAATAGCTATATTTACAACCCAAAACAATGGAAGATAATCAAACCCAACCCAGTTTACATCATCTTTATCATTCTATATATTCCAATAAAAAACTGTGCATGAAAATGTCTTTTGAGCTGGAAGTTTTTATCATTTGAATGGTAGGAGGTTCAGGCGAATTGTTGAACTGCACCAAGCTGCATGCCTACTCCAAGTTATAGAGATTTTCATTACTTATTTTTGATGAATCTACTTTATGTAAGTACGTACTTTGGAATATCACATAATACATATAACTTTTCATGCGAAAAAAATCACTACAAGAAAATGACCCCAATGACCAAGAGTATCTGCGACAAGCGACTGCCCTACGGTCGCTGATTGGTAGCTATTAAAATTTTGGCGCCATAAATTTGGTGCAAATGTTGGCGGGAGAGACTTATTGCGACCGATTATAAACAATGACCACGCATCGATCGCTAATACATCCACGTCAATAAATACAACGATCGCATGTGATCACAGAAAGTCGTCGCTGATCCTTTTAATATCCACCAGCAGTCAGATAGTTGGGCAGAAAAAGAAGAAGAAAGAAAGAGAAAATGAAAAGAGGGAGTGACACCGGTGATTCCAACCCCACGCTGCCGGTCTGCACACACACACATATATATATATATACATATATATATATATATATATATATATACGGTCCGGATCTTAAGCTCACCCCTTATCTAACATACATTGCATACCCCCTTTTAGCGACGGACCGAATTGTCGCTCGGTCCATCGCTAAAGGGGGTTATGCAAGGTATGTTAGATAAGGGATGAGCTTAAGATCCGGACCGTATATATATATATATATATATATATATATATATATATATATATATATATATATATATATATATGGGAATGATTCATAGCATCTATTTGTTATGGATCAAAAAGTGGCATATAACATCTTAACCATCCATTGGAAACATGAAGGGCTGGGAATTAATATTAACATACGTCGTCCGCTAGAAATACTAGCGGACTGGGTTAATAAAATTCTCAGACAAAAATGCCCCCATATCCGCTAGTACTTCTAGCGGATGCATAATCATTGAAAAACGAATTGGGAAAAAACGCAACCCAGTTGGTGAAACACAGCAGGACCAAAGTTTTCCTTTCTGTTTGCGATTTCTGCTCTTCTCATCATCTCTAATTGCAATTTACTTTAGATCGGCAACAAGTTGTCATATAATCGATACGTTTGTTATTTAATCTCCCAAATCTAACGTTGCTGCAATTTTCCCCAATTTCTCATGAACCCTAGTTTGCAATTTAGTGCAGATCGGTAGCATATAACATCTACAAAATTTAATCGATTGCTCTGTAAATTGGCTGCAAATTTTAGAAATTGTTCGTCCAAAATTTTGCGACTACAGCAAACTAATAAGCATTTAATCGATAAATAATCTCACAAATCTGAATCTGTTGTGATTTTCCATGAATTCTCTAAAACCTTAGTTTGCAATCTATTTCCCATGATTTCTATATTCCATGAATTCTCAACTACCCCCATTTTGTGTTCGTAATCCGTAGTTTCTGTTGATGGAGGGAAACTTTAGTCTTTTCGCTGATATGTCTGCTTTAGAGGTATTGATGCCTTCTTAAGTTGAAGTAGATCCTTTTCTTGGTAGATATGCAGTCATTAAGCTTAATAATGTTGTATTGTTTTTAATAATATTGTTTATTTTATTTGGAATTAGATTTATTTTATTTGGAACTGTATGTTTTTGATTTGGAAGAATTTGGAATTTTATGTTTGTTTTGATCTCCTTTGGAATTTGATGTATTATTTCTAATATGATTTGGAAAAATTTGGAAATTTTGATGTACTAGGGCTATGAATTTGCTTAACTGTTGTACAGGAACCCGTTGTTGCTGTACTGGGGTTGTGATTTTGAATATGTTGTATTTTAATTGAATTCGTGTTGTTAACTGTTGCTGTACTGGGGCTGTTCAAGTCAATTTGTGTTGTAATAGGAATCTCGTTGTAATAGGAAGTTTAATAGGAAGTGTTATATTTTACTTGAAATCAACTTGTTACAGGATTAATATTTTATCTGTCTGTTAGTAAGACTAGTAGATGCTGTTATCTTGAATTGGTCGTGCTGATCTGTCTTGGTTTCTTCAGAATGAAATTGGAAATGAATACATACATAAAAATGCCAATTTATGTTTGTTCTGTATTGTGACTTGAGGACATTTTATTTTAATATTTGAGAGAAAGCTAAGATGACATGTGATTGGAGTAACCCTTTCAATGTGAATTATTTTATAAAAATTCTTATGTTACAACAAGAGCAGGTACAAGCACATGCCAGCACATTCTTGGGCAATTAACTGGTAGGTAGCTTAGATACTCCTGAACTTTTAGTCGATCCATTCATTAAAAAACAAAACATCTTTTAGCTTGTTTGTGGAATATATTAGTTATGTAAGGTTTTTTTTCTTCATCAAGATAACAAGTGAGAAGCTTTAAAGATTTGATATACAAGGTGAATTTTTTTTGTTTCACGTCAGTAAGAATAGAAGAAATAACATCTAGACTGACCATCTTTTTTTAACAGTAAAAAATAGCCTACTTCATTTCTTCAAGGTTCTCCCCCTTTTTTATTTTAATCATGTTACAAATACATATACTTTGGTTGGAATATTGCATATTCTGTTTAGACATACTAACTTCCCTGAAGTTTTTTCAACTTCAGAGTCATTTTAATCTGTCATTAGGAGACACAAAGACAAATTCATAGACACAAAGACAGATTCATACGGATAGCTAGACAGAAAAAGAAAGTGAAGGAGAAGAATTAATTAGGAGAAGAATTTAGAAGGGAATTCTACCAATAGAAGATACTACATAGACCTCCTACAATAAATGTGGAGGACAAAAATGAAATAAAGCAGTTAAAAGTGAAATTTAGAATTGTATACACACCTAGCTAGAGGAGGGGGGGTGAATATGCTTTAATTGATTAACAATGACAACTTTTAATTTTTCAGCTGACTGAAACTATAGAGACATGTTATGACCAGTCTGCTTAAGTATTAGTGTTTATATGAATCTTGATATGCGAAGTCAAATCGTAAAGTAAAGTTGAACTATCCAGACAAGTTATCATCTGTCTGCTTAAGTTCAACTAATATGTAGAATCAGTAAACTAATTTGCAGAACCTGTTTAAGAAATAACTCCTTTTGTCAATGCAGAATATGAAGTGATGAAGTGTATAAATGAGACAATGTAAACAAGATAAACAGTAAATAAGAGCACCAAGATTTTTACGTGGTTCTGCCCTTAACCTCAAATGGCTTAATCTGTGACGCCCCCAAAATAGGTATACAACACCCATTCTGAGTCGCCAAAATACATGGTACAGAAATAACTACATCTTTATTATTACAACACAAGAACTGTGAGTTTAAATACAAATATTGTCATTTAGACAATATCCACACTCAAATAAGTCCTCATTACAATTATTGATACATTATTTCACAAAAATGGTGAGGACTACTAAAGTAACTTCTAGAACCATCATTCCATACCCCGACTAGTACTCGCTACATTCTCGCCTCCTGAGAAAAATGGAACAAAAAGGAAAAGGGTGAGCTCAACTAGCCCAGTAAAGAATATTATGACTAAGATAATACAGAAAAATTATCGTTAGTCTTCAACAGGGAAAAATCTAATAGAATACAATAGACAACAAGTTTTAAATCAATAACTGCAGTGGAAACAGCAAACCATTAGAAGAGTCAAGTAGAGAATGAGTTCTACTATCTTCTAAGATTTAAAAGTCCATCATCAATATTTTATCCCTGTAACAATAATCAATAACCATCTTTAATCAAATATTCATCTTTGCACTACAGGCCAAAGATATTCATTTGTATCACCAGTTGGTCATGTTCATCTCAACACCTGTTCATCTTTGCACTACGGCCAAAGATATTCATCAGTTAATCATTCATCTTTGCACTACGGGCCAAAGATATTCAGTAATATCATCATTTAGGACTGAGGATGATGAAAAATATCTTAAAGAAAACGAATCCAGTGAAACAAAATAACAAATATTAAGGATTCGTATTTCGATTTATCCATGTCCAAAAATACCTTATAATTATTCATAGTGAAGTAGAATTCAAGAATGATCAAAACATGGATACAATCAAAGCTAGTACCCAGAATAGATATTTTGGACGAAAAGAAGAAAATTTTATTTTTCAGTGAATAGTAACTCGTGAATAGTAACCCCGACGTGAAAAATTCCAAATTTGATAAAAATTTTCAACCAATATTTCGGCATAATGATATTGAAGAAATAATATCATTTTTGAATAAAATAACATCCCTTACCTCGTAAAGACAGTACTTCTGGTCGGAATACCGGTATAAGGCTGAAAGACACTTGCTCTGATGAATAGAAACTCTCAAAGTATCTAAATACTCACAAAATACACTCAATAATCTAGAGAGAGAAAGAGAGAAAACTTGTTTCTGGTGTGATTTTCAATTCTAACTTAGCCCTCTATTTATAGGAAAATGCTAGCACGCCGAAGCAGACTTAACCTGCAACCTGATGGCTTTACCTGCTACTATTCCCACCCACCACATTTGAATAAAAATCTCAGCATATTTCTTCACCAACCAAGAGTGGGGCCCACCAATTCTAGAATTTTCTACCAAAATGATTAAATCCGAAAATTCAACAATTTCTGAACCAGTCATCTCGTAAAATTCATAATAAATCATACGTTCATTTTTAACGGTTCAAAATTTGTGGACATATACTCAACTTATATATGTATAACATATCCAAAAATTACCACGATCCAACGGTCGGATTAAAAATTATAACCCCCGCAAAATATCTTAAAAACCCTAATTTTTAATACCTCCATTCCGACAAAAATACTGATAAAAACCTCAACATTAACTCCTTCATTTTTAACCACAAAAATATATCCCTCATTTATATCCACAAAAATAAATATTTCCTTATCATATGAATCAATAATTAATTATTCACAAATAATATTACAGATTCACATTTATGACAACCAGGCCGTTCCCAGGAAAGAGGGGGCTTTTCAATAAGGATTTCTCCTTACTGGCGCGCAATTAGATGACCAAACCTCTCCTTAGACAGAACTTTCTAGACATTGCCAATAATGTTATCTAATAATATTATTCAAATAATATGAATTATTGATCTGATAATGGGAAATACTGTGTAGTGACAATTATTAAAACAACAGTAATATAAAATATCAACGCAGCAATTATTGAATCAATAAAATAAAATACTGAACAGTAATTACTGTAACCATTATTGAGTAGTGCCTTCTTACGTAAGAATCAATAATTGGTGCAATACCGTGTGCTACTGTGTAACAACGCATATTACTGTGTTTTAACCACCGGGTATTCTAACAGTATTAACGGTAACAACTACGCCGTTATTAATAAACAAAATATACTTGTCGTTTTCTTCATCCAATCGCTTTCTGTTATGGGGCCCACAAAAGACTGCGCCGTCGTACGAATATTCCCCGGCAGGAAGAATATTCCACGACCAAACGAATATTCCCCGACAACAATGAATATTTTATAACCACCTGCTTATTTGAAATATTTGCACATTTTACTCATAACTAACCTCATTAATCAATTTAACACTTACTATTTCAAAATAATAAATAGAGGGAATTTAAATTTCATTTATTAATAATTTGGGGTCTTACAACCTCCCCTCCTTATGAAATTTCGTCTTCGAAATTGACGTACGTACCTGGTGTTTCGAAAAGATGAGGATACCTCGCTTTCATTTCCGTTTCCAACTCCCAGGTCATTTCCTCAATAGCATGGGTTCTCCACAAAACTTTAACTTATGGTATGACCTTCGTGCGTAGGACATGCTCCTTTCTATCCAAGATCTTGACAGGTACCTCTTCGTACGTTAAGTCTTCAGCTATCTCGTCCGGTTCTAACTCAATAACGTGGTCTGGGTCTTTCACATATTTACGTAACACAGATATATGAAAAATATTATGAACACGAGACATACTTGGAGGTAACGCGAGTCTATAGGCCACATTTCCTACTCGGTCAAGAATTTGAAATGGACCAATAAATCGTGGATTAAGCTTTCCTCTCTTCCCAAATCTTGTAACTCCTTTCCATGGAGCCACACGCAACAATACATGATCCCCAATGTCAAATTCCACGTCCTTTCGATAAAGATCCGCATAACTCTTTTGTCGATCCTGTGCCGTTTGTATACGTTGTCGAATCGTTTGGATCTTCTCTGTAGTAATGCGTACCAACTCTGGTCCCAACAATGTTGCTTCACCCACCTCGTCCCAGCATACTGGAGAACGACATTTTCTTCCATACAACGCCTCGAATGGAGCCACACCTATGCTCGCCTGATAACTGTTGTTGTAGGAGAATTCCACCAATGGTAGGTACTTATCCCAACTCCCTTTGAGATCTAGGACACAAAGTCTTAATAGATCTTCAAGAGTTTGAATAGTCCTCTCTGATTGTCCGTCCGTTTGAGGATGGTATGCCGAACTGAATCGTAAATCCGTGCCCATAGCTTTCTGCAAGCTAACCCAAAATCGTGAAGTGAATCTTGGGTCACGATCCAAAACTATGGATACTGGCATGCCATGTAATCTCACAATCTCGTTCACGTACATACTAGCAAGACGTTCAAGGGAATAAGTCTCCCGTATCGGCAAGAAATGAGCGGACTTGGTTAATCTATCAACAATAACCCAAATCGCATCTATGCCTTGAGAAACCTTGGGAAGACCCGTAACAAAATCCATAGTAATGTGTTCCCACTTCCATTTCGGGATCTCAAGTGGTTGCAATGGACCCTTTGGCACTTGATGTTCCGCCTTTACACGTTGACAAGTTAAACACCTCGAGATAAACTTTGCAATCTCTCTCTTCATATTATTCCACCAAAATGTATGTCGAAGATCACGATACATTTTGGTACTTCCAGGATGGATTACAAATGGTGTATTGTGTGCTTCCATCATGATCTTGTACTTCAAATCAGAATCGTTAGGAACACAAAGTCTGGAGTGGACTCGAAGTATTCCTTCTTCATCGATTCTTGCTTCTGGAATAGAACCTTCTTACACTTTCTTCTTCATATGCATCAACTCTATGTCCGTAGCTTGAGCAGCTTTAACTTTATCGATTAAAGTCGGTTCTACTCGTATATTTGATATCATCATGTGGGTACTTGGAGCCTTCATCTCTATCTCCATCCTTTGCAAGTCATACAAAATGGGCCTTTGTGTTAACAACATTGCACTCGTACTCGCATATGATCTTCTACTCAATGCGTCAGCTACTACGTTTGCTTTTCCAGGATGATATTGGATGGTATGATCGTAATCTTTCAACAGCTCGAGCCAACGTCGCTGCCGCATATTGAGTTCCTTTTGGATGAAGAAATATTTGAGGCTTTTATGGTCTGTATAGATCTCCACTTTCTCCCCATACAGGTAGTGTCTCCGATCTTCAACGCGAAAACTACTGCTGCCAACTCCAAATCATGAGTAGGATAATTCCTCTCATATTCTTTGAGTTGTCGCGAGGCATAGGCTATGACTTTCCCATGTTGTATGAGAACACATCCTAACCCTTTGCCTGAAGCATCACTGTAGATAACAAATCCATCCGAACTAGATGGTATTGTCAGAACAGGTGCCGAAATGAGTCTCCTCTTAAGCTCTTGAAAACTCTTCTCGCATTCCTCGCTCCATACGAATTTGATATCTTTCTGAGTCAGCTGAGTTAACGGGGTAGCGATTCGAGAAAACCCTTCCACAAATCTCCGATAATAACCAGCTAAGCCCAGAAAGCTACGTACTTCGGTCACCGTCTTTGGTTGCTCCCAACTTTGTATTGCTTCAATCTTCGCCGGGTCAACAGATACTCCATGTTTTGACACCACGTGCCCTAGGAAAGCTACTTCCTCAAGCCAGAACTCGCATTTCTTCAACTTAGCATATAACTTGTTTTCACGCAGCCTTTGGAGTACCAGCTTCAAATGATGCTCATGATCTTCACGGCTTTTGGAATATATGAGGATGTCATCAATAAAGACAACAACGAACTGATCCAAATAATCCTTGAATACTCGGTTCATCATATCCATGAAAGCCGCAGGAGCATTAGTCAATCCAAAAGACATGACTAGGAATTCATAATGCCCGTACCGAGTTCTGAAGGCAGTCTTTGGAATATCCTCAGTTTTAACCTTCAGCTGATGATATCCAGAACGAAGATCGATCTTTGAAAAGAATTGTGCTCCTTGTAACTGGTCAAACAGGTCATCAATACGAGGTAGCGGATACCTATTCTTAATAGTGACATGGTTTAATTCCCGGTAATCAATACAAAGTCGCATACTCCCGTCTTTCTTCTTTACAAATAAAACAGGAGCACCCCAAGGAGATGTACTAGGACGAATGAAACCGATGTCCAACAACTCTTGTAGTTGGACCTTTAACTCCTGAAGTTCAATAGGAGCCATTCGATATGGGGTTTTAGAAATGGGCTTTGTACCAGGTTCAAGATCAATAAAGAATTCAATTTCTCGTTCCGGGGGTAGACCGAAAAGTTCTTCAGGAAATACGTCAGGAAAGTCAATAACAACAGGAATATTATTCAAATTTGACGTGTCTTTATTCAAATCCATAACATGGGCTAAGAAAGCTTGACATCCGTTTTTTAATAAACGAATGGCTTTATGGCTTGATATAACAGTGATTGATTTTAATGGCTTAGTTGTTTGAATTCGTACAACAGGTTGGTTAGGAATATAAAAACTAGCAACCTTACGAAAACAATCAATTTTGGCATGATGAGTAGTTAACCAATCAATCCCTAAAATCACATCAAAAGCAAGTATCTTTAAAGAGATAAGGTCAACAGGTAAGGTGATGGTGCCAACTTGGATCACACAAGATTTATAAATAGTGGATGTGATGAAAGTTTCTCCTAACGGAGTCTCCACAGATAAATCAAAGTCTAACTTCTCCAGAGTCAAGTTTAAACGTTGAGCACAAGCAGGAGAGATAAAGGAATGGGTAGAACCGGTATCTAATAAGGTATAAACTTCGCATGAATTTATGATTAGCTTTCCCGTGATCACCTCGTTTGGGTTCCTCGCATGTTGACCAGTCACGACAAACGCTCTTCCAGGAACCGTTGACTTTATCTTTTCTGGGACAGCTTTTTGAGTCACCATCCCCGCTGGACTTGGTTTTGCTACAGTGCAATCTCGAGCGATATGTCCTTCCTTTCCACAATTATAACATACCTTAAACTGTTGTGGGCAGTTTGGGTTGATATGTCCTTCTTTTCCGCACTTATAGCATATAATCGGTGGTCGTTCTCCTCCCTTGGAACCAGTTGCTGCTGGTGCTGATGTCTTCGTATTGTCATTGTTGAATCTCCTCTTTTTAAAATCTCCTCCCGACTCGCTTCTTCTATTTTCATAGCCACGATTACCACCAGAGTGGTTGCCGTTCTTGTCTGTATTTTTCTTTCTCCGCTGGTTATCATTGTTCTGATGACTGCTGTCACCGATATGATCTTGGTTGTGGTCCCTCAGTTAACCATACTCATTATCTCGCTCTAATAATTGAGCCCTGTTGACAACATCTGAATAGAGAGAAAATTTATGAGAAATGAGATATTGACGTATGCCGGGTTTCAAACCTCTCAAAAACATCCTCGTCATACGTTCCTCATTCTCCACCAAATAAGGTGCAAACCTGGACAACTCTGCAAACCTCGCCTCGTACTGAGATACCGTCATGTTATTCTGCTCCAGTCTAATAAACTCTACCTCCTTCATATGACGAATACTTTCAGGAAAGTACTTGTCATTGAACAGTTTCTGAAATGTCTCCCAAGACATGCTGAGTGCGGTTGGATGGGTACGCTTCACAGACTCCCACCAGTAATCTGCCTCGCCACGGAACATAAAGGTGGCGAATGGAACCTTCTGTTCCTCCGTGCATCCCAAGACATCGAATATCTTGGTAATTTGCTTGACCCACGTTTCCGCCATGATCGGATCCGGCTTTCCCTTAAATTCTGGTGGTCCCAATTCTTTGAACTGTTTGGCTGTGACAAACCGTGAATTGCTATCATTTCCTCCTGTATTTTGAACACGAGTCTCCCTCGTCTGGTTTTGCATGAATTGCAAAAAACTTCTAAACATTCCATCATTCATCATCTGCTCATTGGTGTTGTTCACATGAGGAACATTGCCAGCCTGTTGCACGTTCTCCTCGTTGGTAAGCACCGGTGTCTCCACGGTCTCATTTACTCCGCTGTTAACATTCTCAGTCGACATTCTCAAATACTGCCATAAAACAAGGGTTAATTAAATAAATTAACAAATCACATAATACCCCCTATATTATGACTGACCAATAAATAAGCTTAGGTAGGACACACTAGCGAAGGATTTATTCGTCTCTCCCCTCCTAGTTCTATTCTCCGATCTCCGCCAGAGATCATATCCCTAAGCTCTGATACCAACTGTGACGCCCCCAAAATAGGTATACAACACCCATTCTGAGTCGCCAAAATACATGGTACAGAAATAACTACATCTTTATTATTACAACACAAGAACTGTGAGTTTAAATACAAATATTGTCATTTAGACAATATCCACACTCAAATAAGTCCTCATTACAATTATTGATACATTATTTCACAAAAATGGTGAGGACTACTAAAGTAACTTCTAGAACCATCATTCCATACCCCGACTAGTACTCGCTACATTCTCGCCTCCTGAGAAAAATGGAACAAAAAGGAAAAGGGTGAGCTCAACTAGCCCAGTAAAGAATATTATGACTAAGATAATACAGAAAAATTATCGTTAGTCTTCAACAGGGAAAAATCTAATAGAATACAATAGACAACAAGTTTTAAATCAATAACTGCAGCGGAAACAGCAAACCATTAGAAGAGTCAAGTAGAGAATGAGTTATACTATCTTCTAAGATTTAAAAGTCCATCATCAATATTTTATCCCTGTAACAATAATCAATAACCATCTTTAATCAAATATTCATCTTTGCACTACAGGCCAAAGATATTCATTTGTATCACCAGTTGGTCATGTTCATCTCAACACCTGTTCATCTTTGCACTACGGCCAAAGATATTCATCAGTTAATCATTCATCTTTGCACTACGGGCCAAAGATATTCAATAATATCATCATTTAGGACTGAGGATGATGAAAAATATCTTAAAGAAAACGAATCCAGTGAAACAAAATAACAAATATTAAGGATTCGTATTTCGATTTATCCATGTCCAAAAATACCTTATAATTATTCATAGTGAAGTAGAATTCAAGAATGATCAAAACATGGATACAATCAAAGCTAGTACCCAGAATAGATATTTTGGACGAAAAGAAGAAAATTTTATTTTTCGGTGAATAGTAACTCGTGAATAGTAACTCATGAATAGTAACCCCGATGTGAAAAGTTCCAAATTTGATAAAAATTTCCAACCAATATTTCGGCATAATGATATTGAAGAAATAATATCATTTTTGAATAAAATAACATCCCTTACCTCGTAAAGACAGTACTTCTGGTCGGAATACCGGTATAAGGCTGAAAGACACTTGCTCTGATGAATAGAAACTCTCAAAGTATCTAAATACTCACAAAATACACTCAATAATCTAGAGAGAGAAAGAGAGAAAACTTGTTTCTGGTGTGATTTTCAATTCTAACTTAGCCCTCTATTTATAGGAAAATGCTAGCACGCCGAAGCAGACTTAACCTGCAACCTGATGGCTTTACCTGCTACTATTCCCACCCACCACATTTGAATAAAAATCTCAGCACATTTCTTCACCAACCAAGAGTGGGGCCCACCAATTCTAGAATTTTCTACCAAAATGATTAACTCTGAAAATTCAACAATTTCTGAACCAGTCATCTTGTAAAATTCATAATAAATCATACGTTCATTTTTAACGGTTCAAAATTTGTGGACATATACTCAACTTATATATGTATAACATATCCAAAAATTACCACGATCCAACAGTCGGATTAAAAATTATAACCCCCGCAAAATATCTCAAAAATCCTGATTTTTAATACCTCCATTCCGACAAAAATACTGATAAAAATCTCAACATTAACTCCTTCATTTTTAACCACAAAAATATATCCCTCATTTATATCCACAAAAATAAATATTTCCTTATCATATGAATCAATAATTAATTATTCACAAATAATATTACAGAATCACATTTATGACAACCAGGCCGTTCCCAGGAAAGAGGGGGCTTTCCAATAAGGATTTCTCCTTACTGGCGCGCAATTAGATGACCAAACCTCTCCTTAGACAGAACTTTCTAGACATTGCCAATAATGTTATCTAATAATATTATTCAAATAATATGAATTATTGATCTGATAATGGAAAATACTGTATAGTGACAATTATTGAAACAACAGTAATATAAAATATCAACGCAGCAATTATTGAATCAATAAAATAAAATACTGAATAGTAATTACTGTAACCATTATTGAGTAGTGCCTTCTTACGTAAGAATCAATAATTGGTGCAATACCGTGTGCTACTGTGTAACAACGCGTATTACTGTGTTTTAACCACCGGGTATTCTAACAGTATTAACGGTAACAACTACGCCGTTATTAATAAACAACATATACTTGTCATTTTTTTCATCCAATCGCTTTCCGTTATGGGGCCCACAAAAGACTGCGCCGTCGTACGAATATTCCCCGACAGGAAGAATATTTCACGACCAAACGAATATTCCCCGACAACAATGAATATTTTATAACCACCTGCTTATTTGAAATATTTGCGCATTTTACCCATAACTAACCTCATTAATCAATTTAACACTTACTATTTCAAAATAATAAATAGAGGGAATTTAAATTTCATTTATTAATAATTTGGGGTCTTACATAATCCATGTCCAATACCAATTGGTATTGGAGACTCTTTTATTAACTTTAGTATTTAAACAATTACAAAGTTAACTCCCTGTACAAATAGCTCTGAAATTGATGGACACAACTGCTTCCTTTGCACAACTGCAACTGCTTGCACCACTGCAACTTTAGAGCTTCTTTTGTACATGCCTATATATCCACCACTGGAACACTCAAACCAAACTCGGCTTGTATACAAGTTTTAATATGAACGAATATGATTACAATATATATATATATATATATATGAATTTCTAGCACAAGAAATTAAGAACAAAGCAAAATCAGATTGCTAGAAACTTTTCTTTATAAGTTTTCTCTTGTTTTTCTTTTTTCGTTGTCTACATAAGCTTTAGCCAAGAGGATGATATATATAGAATAAAAGAAACGGTAGGAAAGCTTTCAGCAAATCTAATAGAATCAAGTTGTTAGGAAGGATTTTGAATTTGAATGATATACATCTTGAATTATGGCAGATTGAATCAATTAAGAATGTCACCAAACTTCAGCAACTTGAAATAAGGAATAAAAATCCCTAAGGTTGATATGTCAAGACTTAGAAGGAAATGATTTGAATTTAACCAATTAAGATGCTAAATAAAAGGGATAAGGACAAAGTCATCAGCATGACATTAGCTCAATAAAAGATCTTTTGACTTTGTGATGCACGACTGAGATTTTCACAATTGATATAATTTTCAAAACTGGCTACCAAGCTTTTGAATTTCGAATTTTCAGCATTTGAAATAAGGATTAAGATCTTTTCTATGGCTGAATATTTTCTTAATTGATTTGGTTTCCAAAAATAGTATTTTAAATGATTTGAATTTTAAGCTTATGAAACCTTTTATAATTAATTCTAGCAAAATAAAATTGACTTGAAATTAATTAATCAAACTAGAAATTCATACATTTGATTTCCTAGGTGAGATCCTAAGGACCTAACCAAGTGGTGGTTCTAAACAACATTTCTTCATGAAGACCCACTTGAAATCTTGATACATGCATAATTAGTCCATAACCTGAAAATCACAAAACATCTCCGTACAAAATATATGTTATCATCATTAAAATAAAAACTCACAAATCAACAAAAAGGTGGAGATGAATCTAATGAATTGGATCCCGATCAGTACTTGTGTCAGATGACATTGATACTGAAGAGGAAGAGTTATTGGCTGACACTGACATTGATAGTGAATCTGAAGAAGATGATGGTTATGAATCTCCAAATGATTTTCAAAATGATTCTGACTTAAACAACGATTTTCATTAAAATATATGTTTAGTTTTACTTATATTACATATAATTACATATATACATTGTGACGCCCCCAAATCCGAGTACCTTTAAACTCCAAATATGGTGCTCCACGGTATTTCTCATCTAACATAATAATAATGACATATATGCAACTACTAATTATTACAATATGTCTCACTCTAAATCCCAGGTTCTCAGACATTTAAGTCTTCAACACATGATAAAATATTAAGCAATTATTACAATACTTCTAATTATTAAAAATAGTTACAACTATCTTCTACTCGTCCACCTTTCCTTTCCCTTTGTCCTTCTCGGACCCTTCAATCATTTCTGCCTTCGCTGAAAAAATATTTAATTTAAAGCAAGGATGAGCTACAAAGCTAAGCAAGTATAAGCAATTGAATAAACAACAAAATCAAGAATCATACTTACTATTTCTACAATTGAATAATAGTTGTGAAAATATTTCGAATAAATAGGAATAATGATTAATAAATTCCTTTTTATCTAACATTTTTGAAACGACGTACTGAGCGGTCAAAAGACCTTGAATATATTTGTTTTCTCAAGGTTTTAACAATAATTCAACTATGAACCGGTCTAGCTTATGGGCACATTGGGTGATCAGCCCAGTGTACCCTATGTTGTACAACACTCTAGCTAAACGACTATATGCGTTTTTTTGACCATCTCAAGGGTTTGTCGGGATTTTTCTGACGTAAAAAAAACCCCAATATTAGGGTTGTTCATCTCAAACTGGAGTCCGAACCCCAAAACAATTTGGATGGACAGCTTTACCAAATCCAAATAACGTTTTAGAGAATGATATTCAAATCAATAAAAAGTTTTAACATGTGTCTAGCCGATACAATTGACATTGACATAACTCTTAAACAGTTCATGAATATAAGAACTTTTTAAACTTAAACAATTTATGTTAAAGCAAAGCTTGAACAATTTATGAATTATAGCTAAACATTAAACAATTTTGCATTATAGAATAGATGAACAGTTATACAATTAACTGAGAATTTGTATAAGTTTGAAGGTTGTATGATTGATAAATATTGTGTAAACCGAAGCATATATACATAAGATTATTCATAAGAATATATATATACTCAAAAACTGACATTCAAACAGAAGTTGAATGGAGTTAGAATACTTGATCAATAAAATTTGAGTAAGTTTAGGAAACTTGCAACAAGAATTAAATTGTACAAGTTAGGGAACCTGTACAATTATACGAACATAAATAACTTGCATAATTTAAAAATATTACACAAGTTAGATACTTGCTTAAGAGGTAAACAAGATCAGGATACTTGCATAATAAAAAAGTAGTGCACAAAGTTGGAATATTTGAGTAATCATAGACCTCTTGCATAAAGTAAATCCTACACATTTATTGCACATAGATATACCAATTAGCCAAGTATAAATGTCATACATGGTTTATTTTAACCCTATTCTTTGTTTTATAATGTTTGTTTCATTAAACTTGGAACATTATTTAAATTCATATACACATACCAATTAGACATATATTGATGCTAATTATGGCTTACATTAACTTTAGATTCTTAGTTCTTAGTGATCGCTTTCGATTATCTAATCAATGCACCCAACTTTTATTTTTTATTTTTTCGTTACAAGTATAAAATAGACAACTTAACCTGTCCTTTTTAGCTTTAAACTTCGTGTCTGTCAATCCGTACAGGTTAACTTTTCTATTTTAGTTTTAAACTTCCTATTTGTCAATCCAGATAGGTTACTGTGTGTCTGCTTTACTTTTAAACCTGCTTCACCTGAAGCTCAAATGAACAATTTTTTCTTAACAACGCACCCACTTTGCAACTTCATCACTTGACCCTCCATTATCGGAATGAGTCCGTTTTCTCGTAATTTTCTTCCTTTTTACATCTATAACAAATACCCTCAGGAGGAAATTTTTCCAGGTTCATTCTCTAGCCAAAAAAGTTGCACAAAAGTCCTTACTTGAGACAGTTTTCCAGTTTTGGCAATTTTCACTAGTCTCCTTCCGAAGGGCATATCTCCTTCCTCTGGACTTAGAATGAGGTCATTCTTATATCTTACTTAACTTAATACATAACCCCCAAAATGGAAAATTTTTCCAGCAAGCCAACCGGAACAGAAATCCTTCTGAAAGTCATGGGTCACACTGACTACTTTTAATTTTGGCAGTTTTGACTAGCTTCCTTCCAAAAGGCATAACTCCAACATCCAGACTCTAAATTAGACCAATCTTATGAATACATACTTCTTACTTAACGTACTACATAACCCTAAAAATAGAAAAATTTTCCAACAAACCATTTAGAACAGAAAATCGCTTAAGGGTCAGGGTTTACACTAATTCCATTTTCAACTAGTTTTACTTTAAAAATCACCATGGCTTCATTACAAAATCTTTTACTTTCGTTCCAATTGGGTGCTTTTCATGAATCATTAGAGTATAACATGAAATCCCAGAACCTAATTTTTACATTTCATAGACTACATAAAAAGGTCATCAAAATAACCCATAATAGTCCACAATTAGTTTGTTCTTGAATTCCTTTACGCATAGGTTCGTATTCTCATTTTTGATTCCTTTTCATGCAATTTAAAAAGTAGTTTAAGATGTTTAAACCACACATATTCTTATTACTCCAAGATCCTTCATGATTTTCCATAAACAACAGCATCCACTAACAAACTAAGCTTATATAACTTAAATGAATCAATTCAAAACTAGGGTTTTGTTCTTACCTTTCTTATTTTTTTTCCTTCATCTTGGTTAGGACTTGATAAAAACCAAGCTAGCTTGCTCCTTTTCCCTATCCTCCTTGTCTGAACCTCTCTCTCTCTCTCTCTCTATATTTTCTCTTGTTCTTTCTTTTCTCTTGCTCTCTTTTTTTCTCTCTAGCTTTTGGAATAAAGATGAATGAAAGAAAAATGAAATGGCTAAGTGTTGGTTGATTAATTAAATCACCCAACACTTAACCTAACCTAGCTTGAATTAAGTAACCTAATCTTTAATTAAACTAACCAAAGTTAGATAACTTAAGGGCATGTTTGACTAATTTAAATGGATGGAGGGAACAAGGCATTAAAGGCTTGCTTAATTAGATAAAAACTTGCCATAAATGGTAAGTGACTCATCACTTTGCTCCCCTTATCCTCATACCCTGCCACTCCTCCTCTCTCTCACTTTTTCATATTCATTTAACCACATGCTTGAATTGCTAGCAAATGACACTTGCGTCACCTAGCTTAATGACTCACCTATCTAGCATTTTCATCCTTCTTATCCCATGTGTTAATTTATATTTGCAAGACACTTGGTTATTAACTTATTTAATCAAGTGACACATGGAATTGCAAAGCTTTGGCTCCAAGTTTGGCTCAAGTCTTCAAGCAATGATTTCAAGGCTTAAGCCTTCCTAACCTAGCCAAGTTTCTTTCATTTCCTTAGCCATGCTATTTTAATTCCAAGTTAAACCATTTTAATTCTTAGCCAAGCTATTTTAATTCTTTAGCCAAGCTATTTTATTTCCATGCCAAACCATTTTAAATTCTTAGGCTTCACTTGGCTTAATTATTTCTTAACTTATTTTACTATTATTTTTTAATTTCTTTATAGCTAATTTTCATAGTTCATTTAGTTAGCAAAAAGTCCATTTTACCCCTTTTGAATAATTGATTAGGGTTTACTTCCTGAACTAAGTCGATTACCTAATTTCTTTCTAGTTAGATTCCCTAACTTTTTCAGTTTCATTTTTGTAACACGCTCGGTTAGCCGAAAATTTGACTTTCGATTTTTGAAAATCTGATTTCGGCACCGTTCCCCTTTTCTCGAATAAACGCTATGTTGCATTTCGAAAATTCGAAAAAACGAAGTTACGTTTTTAGTGTGAATAGTGATTTTACGTCTTTTTTGATAAACATATTTTTATTGGAGATTTCGTCTTTCTTTTCCAAATAAATGCTATGCTATAATTCAAAAAGTTTTAAAAAAATGAAAAAACGTTTTCTGCGTTTTATAAATAGTGATTTTGCGTTTTTCTCGGAAACATTTATTTTCTCCCAAAAATTCTAAACACTCGTATTAAGTTACGTAACACGTAAACTAGGTTATTAATGGACTTAAAAACTCATAGTACACAATTTATTCTATTACAATATTTATTTTATTTAATAAATATTAAAAATCTTATTACAAAGATATTCTACCTTCTCGATTGTTACATTCTTCCCCCTTATAAGGATTCTGTCCCTAGAATTATAATACAAGGTTACTCAAAAAGACGGGGATAATAAATCCTCATTTTATCTTTGAGTTCCCACGTTGCCTTCTCGGCATTGTGGTTTCTCCATACTACTTCACCAAAGATATAACTTTATTTCTTAAACCTGCTTTTTCCTATTTATTATTCGAATAGGAATTTCTATATATGTTAAGTCTTTTTTAAACCTATTTAGGCTCATAATCAATTACATGCTTTTAATGTGGGTCGTAATACTGACACGTGAACACATTATGCATCTTATACTGTATAACGTTTTATAAGGCCGCACGCACGTCCGCTTGCTTTGATGTTTGTTTGAGGATGATACGCCGTATACAACCTTATTTACGTTCCCATTTGGTCTTGTTAACTCCCTCGAAAATTCGACGTGAAATGCAAATCTTGATCCGACACATTTGAAATTGGCACTCCATGTTTAGAAATGATTTTTTTAATATAAAGTTTAACTACCTCACTAATAGTAATTCACATCTTAGCTAATATGAACTATACTAACTTTATTAAACGATTACTATATATACTTCATACAACGTCGAACTTCCTTTACTTAACTGGAAATACTATCTCAAAATTTCTAATCATATACTCCCATTTTCATTCTAGAATTTCTACAATTTTACTATCATATACTATGACTTCTTATGTTATCTCCAATACTATTGGAACCCAAATTCCTCCTTCAAATCTTAATACTTCTTCATTATCAATTATAAACGTATTTCTTTTTACCATTGGCAATTCTTTACCTCATTTGATTACACTTCTCATCTCTTTGAGATTGTGCCTTTTTCATTCTATCTAGTTAGCTAGACAATTCTCCCCCTATATAACTTCTCATCCAACTGTTTCAAATATCTGACTTCCAATTCCATACTTCTTGATCATATGTTCAAAAACCTTTGAACTTTCTAATTCCATACTTAATTCACATTCTGTCAACTTTGTATACTGTTTCTCTTTCCTTAATACGTTCAACTCTATTCTTAAGTGTTCTTTCTGATATTCATGTATCTTATATTAGACTAAGATATAACATATACATATTATTATCAATAAGTCCAATATAGCTTGAATTGTTTATTTAATACATCTACAAATGCAGCTAACGCATTCCTCAAACTGAACGACTTCACCAAGACTAGTAATAATCATAATAAATTCTGAATAATATCTTCGGAACATTCTCTTTACTCACTTTTAACTGATAATTCTCGATTCTCAAATTTATCCTCGAAAAATACTCCACTCATTTCAACAGATCAAAGAAATAATTGATCTTAGTATTTTATCCGAACAAAACACTCATAATTTCTTTTATTATGGTTGCCTAACCATTACTGTTCTCATACTTTGGATATCCATAAGGTAATCTCAATAATCTTCACATTTCTTTCTTAACAACCTTTTTGGCTTACATCATCTTCCTCAACAACGAGAATATCTCGATTATTTGCTATCACAAAATATCATCTTGTACTCTTTTATAACCTTAAGGTTTACTAACTTCTCAATCTACCTTTGCTCCTTAGTTCACCAACCAATTCATTCCTAGAATATCATTAAATTCTATACTTCAAATCAAAATTAATTTCATCATCCTTTCATACTCTTTTATTTTAACACAACAATTTCTATTACTATGCTCATTAGGGATTAAACCCTTACTCGAATCTTCTATCCTCATAACAACTTTCCAAATTCTCTAGAATCAAACTTAAACATCGAACCATTTATACTATAAAATTACAATAAGTTGTATCCCAAATCCTCATAATTTATACATAGGGTTAATTCGTTGCCTATTCTCATTCTCACTTTTGTTTCTTAACCTTTCCTCATGTACACTTTGTTTTTTTTCTCTCAACTACATCTTCTCGTTAATAAAATAAAACTATTATTATTATTATTATTATTATTATTATTATTATCATCATCATCTTATTTCCTTACTTTAAAGCATTTTTATTTAATGCTAACACATACTCATTTCCTTACTTTAAAGCATTTTAATTGATGCTAACACATACTCATCACAAGCACATTAAATAACTATCTTTTATTAATATGTTTCAACATACATACTTTTCTTTACATACTTCTATTATCTTACCTCTTTCTTTCTTACATAATTTTTGTTTCTTAGCCTTCTGGCTAATTACAACTTTATTCGTCTATTTATTACAAAAGACTAGATTAACCTATCTGAATCCTCAACTTATATAAAACTTAGGACTTACAAAATTTATCCTGCTATTTACATTAAAAGTTGGGATTCACATAATACATAAACACTTTTACACACATATACTTAAACATCCTTCTATGGTTGTCTTTTCATCGAACAATCCTTCACTAGATGATGTAATGATCCACACTTAAAGCACGCTCTTTTCTTTAGGTTGGGGAAGTTGGGAGAAATATGATCCTTCTACCCGTAATTAAAACATTACTTCTTTCATTTCAAACATACACCCAAGTGGTTTTTTCCCACAATTCATACATTCTCCACCCTTTTTCTTAGGGTATGCTTTCTTATTATTGCTTTTCTCTATCCATTTTGCTTTCCTTTTCTTATTTTGAGCTTCAGCTGTTATATTACTTTTAGCTCCCATTTCGTTAATCTGCACATTCAACTTATCACGCTCTTCCGCTATCTCACTTAATGCCTTCTCCAATTGATTATTCAATAATCTTTCCCTTTCCCACATTTCTTCCGAGAAAAACACCTTATGCTTCAGATCTTGTACTTCCTTCATTAGTTGATCATTCACAACTTCTGCTGCACTTTTCCCATTTTCTTCTATTGACTCTACTTCTGGATCTATCTGAGCCTCTTTGGAATTAACCTCCATTTCATCACTAAGTTCCATTTCTGGATACTCATCATGATCACTCCCTAAGTTCACCATAGGTTAATATCCAAATGCCTTCTCAGAACATACAGCTTCAGATGCTTTTTTGTAAGCTACTTCACCCGACACTTCTTCCTTCATATCCTCTTCAAACTGAAGATCTATGCCTAGATCACTCTCTATTAGCACAACCAATTCTGACTCAGGTACTAGCTCAAGTGGAGCGATTAGATCCTCACTTTGCAAACATCTTTAAATTCGTTACTTCATGACATTTACAATCAAATATATTATCTTGATTAGCAAATAACAATAATCCATATTTCTTATAGCAAATAACAATTTATTTAATGTTATTTTTATTTTTCATTTAACTTCTTTCGATGAATTCCCTTAATTCATGTCCCACAAAATCATCCTGAGTTTATCTTCTTACTATCTTCTCAACTGCTCTAATTCTTCCAAGGTTTATAGCCTAAGGTTTTCTAACCTATGGTTTCTAACCTACAGCTTTCATACCAACCTGTGACGCCCCCAAATACGAGTACCTTTAAACTTCGAATATAGTGATCCACGATACTTCTCATCTAACATAATAATAATATTGACATATATGCAAATATTAATTATTACAATATGTCTTACTCTAACTCCCAGGTTCTCAGACCTTTAAGTCTTCAACACTTGATAAAATATTATGTAATTATTACAATACTTCTAATTACAAATAGTTACAACTATCTTGTACTTGTCCACCTTTCCTTTCCCTTTGTCCTTTGTCCTTACTAGACCTTTCAATCTGCTCTAGCTTCGCTGAAAAAATATTTAATTTAAAGCAAGGATGAGCTACAAAGTTCAGCAAGTATAAACAGTTGAATAAACAACAAAATCAAGAATCATAATTACTATTTCTACAACTGAATAATAGTTGTGAAAGCAGTTCGAATAAATAAGAATAATGATTAATATATTTCTTTTTATCTAACATTTTTGAAACGATGTATTGAGCGGTCAAAAGACATTGAACATTTTTATTTTCTCAAGGGTTTAATAGTAATTCAACTATGAACCGGTTTGGCTTACGGGCATGTTGGGTGATCAGCCCAGTGTACCCTATGTTGTATAACACTCTAGACAAACGACTATATACATTTGTTTGACCACCTCAGGGGTCTTTCATGATTTCTTCGACGTAAAAAATACCCCAATATTAGGATTGTTTATCTCAAACTAGAGTCTGAACCCCAAAAAAATTTGGGTGGACAACTCTACATAATCTAAATAACGTTTTAGAGAAAGATATTCAAATCAATAAAACTTTTTAACATGTGTCTAGCTGATACATTTGGCATTGACATAACTCTAAACAGTTCATGAATATAAGAACTTTTAAACTTAAACAATTTATATTAAAGCAAAGGTTGAACTTATGCATTATAGAAAAACATTAAACAATTTATGCATTATAGCATAGCTGATGTAATGACTTAGAAAATCCTATGTAATATTCAATTATTATAATGTCAAATTTTGAGTATAATTTTTTTTATTATGTTACTTCTCATTGTGACAAAACTATTATTTACTTAACAGTTTATTAAGCATCTTGAATTATGAAGGAGAAAGAAAGAGATGAGGATATACATTAATATAGTGTTAAATAAATATCAATGATAAAAAGGAAAGCCAACATGGTTTGATTATGAAATATTCTTGCCTTGAAATTACTTATGTGATTAATGAAATAATTATACTATAACATAATTAATTTCATTCAAAAGCATTATTTAGTGATAAAGAAGGAAAAATGATAGATAAAAGTTCCATGTGTTCTAAATTTAATAATAGTCCCTATTGTGACATTGGGCCCTATTAAATTTTGCTAAGTATACTTGTATGCCCTTTCAATTGATTAGGATATGGGTTGGGTCTATAAGAAAATATAATAAAAAGGGGCCAATGCTAACCTATTTTTTTCAAGCCCAATTCGGTAGCTACAATTGATAACAAGAGAAGATTGGTGTAGCCCAAATTAAGAATTGATCAAACTCTTACACAACCCAATCCTGTAAACCCAGTGGTATATAACAAGATAACTGTTTCAAACTAATTCAGTGCCATGGTTTGAATACTCAGTCAGGAAGCAAGTATATGGGTTCTAAGTTAGTACTAGTTAACAGGTTAGTCAGTTAACAGTTAGCTAGCAGGTAAAATAGTCTTGTAGTGGATAAGGCGTAGATGGGTGAGCTATAGTCCGCTAGGGTGGCTGGGTAAGGGCCAAATTAACTAGGCTAGGACTTAGTGCTGCTGCTTAGTAGGATGGCTGAGTAGGGGTCAAGTAGAGGTGATAGGATTAACAGTAGAAAAAGCTAAGCTCAGCCATAAAAGGCCAAGCTCATTGCCTAAAACCAATTAGCTTTATCACTTAACAGAATCCCAAAAAAAATATCAGTAGAGCGAGAGTGGAAGAGTTATGGCTGAGAGGGAAAAGGAAACTGAGCAGTACAACTCACTTGTAACCTTCGAATCAACAAGGTAAGCCAATTCCGGCCTCCCAATCCTTTTTCCAGTCGTTCCTGCTTCTCTAATTGGTAGCAACTGAACTGTTAGTGACTAGGGAACATGTATGACTGTTATAGTAAATTTGTACAATATGATGACTGTTTTCATGTTATTTGAACTGCTGTGATTGGGACTGATAAGTATGGTCTTATGCTTGATGTTATTTAAGATATAAGGCTGGGATAACTAAGTTAAGAATATATGTATTGTATGGGTAGATATGAACTGCACCCCAACTGTTTGGTAAAATGTATGTTAATAGATAGTTGAAGTTAACTGTTTTGAAAAAAAAAGGAGTGCAGTCAAGTCTAATTCTATGCCAATATTATGTTGTAGTCTTAAAGATAAAAAGGTGCTAATAGGTCAGTTTTACATGAACATAGGATGATTATAATTGGTTGTATATCAGTCCCTACACGAGTTAAGCATTCAACTATGACTGAGCCACTATTTTAAGGATCTTATATGCTAACTGTGATTTAGAGAAGAGGATATCGAATAAACCATATATTATTGAGGTATCAAGCATACTAAAAGGTTGCATTGACATATTGTGATTAGTTGATTAGTATTCAAGATTATGTTTTGATAAAACAAAACTAAAGTAACATAAAGGAGCTGCTATACAATGTCTATAATAATATGTACTGCTATTGAATACCATGGTTGTGATACTAATCTCCCTTGCTATAAATGACTGTTATAAGGCTTAAGTATGGCTATTTGATTTTTAATGTTTAATATAACTGTGTAAGTGTTTTGTTGCTATTCTAATGTACCTAAAGCCTACTAAGTACTGTTTTGATCGATAACTAGAAAGAATTAAGAGCTGGGACAAATTAGAATGCTATATGGGTATCATATGTGTACTGTATTGTTAACTAAAAGGGTTGAATACCTCAAATTAATTTAAAAGCAAGCTATGAACCTTGTATTAAACTTTAGTGCTAAAGAAATCTTGGTGTGTAACTGTTATTGTAATAAATTGAAATAGTATGTTGAGCTATACTACTATGGACTGAAATGGTGAGTTTTGTTAAACTGTTTTGGAAGCCTATCTTTGGATAATGAATACCTTTGTGTTGCAAACTTGATGGCTATTGGGGTGATCTAGGGTCAAACCTTGCCTAAAAAGCTTGGGATAGGCATGAAGGACTGTTATGGATTTTAAAGTTACTATATTAACTGATGTGCACTACCATGACTGCTATGCTATATTGCTATGATGACTGACTGCTAGCCTTACCTATGTTGCCTTACCAACTGTCATTGTATTATGTCGACTGTTTTGGCCTAAAGCATGAAAACCTTGCTATTAGATGTTTTGAGCCAATGAATCAAGCTTAATAGCATTTTGATAGGCCACTGGGATAATCTTAAAGCTCTAAAGAATTTTAGCCAAGGGTCATGTTCTTAAAAACCTAGCAAAATAGAGGCTAAAGTATGGCTGGGAAGGGGTTAGGGAGCTGAGGCTGTTGCAGGCAGCTGCAGCCAGTGCCCAGCATTGTACTGCACTGCACTGCAAAGCCAGGCAGTGGGCTTGGCTTCCAAGAGGAATTAGTTTAAAATATGTTTTAATCATTTGTAAGCTAACTTAAGAAGTGTATATAGGACAAAATATGAAGTAAAGGAGTTTAAGAGCTGTTGTCCTTTGACAACAGTTGCCATGAGCTGGGGACTCTCTTGAGTTCTCAGTCAATGCAATTAAAGAAACTAAACCATACATTGCTTATATTGCTAAATAGGTGAATACACTTACCTATATAAACCAGAATTTTAGCTTACTCAAATCAATAAATAGCAAGCTAAAATTTAGAGAATTGGAGACTAAGTGTGGGGAACTGCTGTTTCTTTTCAACTGACTTCCTCCAATTGCAGTTGCAAAGATCAGTTAGCTAACATGATTGGATCATGTAGGTTATAACAGATTTAAAGCTACCCCAATAGTTAAAAATGATAGTTGTATGACTTTAAAATAAAGTGAAAGTAAACTAAGATTAAGAAGAATTCAAAACAAGAAAATAATCAAGTACAACTGCTGCAGTTGGCAAGAAGAGGGTTGCTAAAGCAGTTTGAACAGTCTGTCTTAACAAGATAGTATAGCTGTCTAAAGCTAGCTAATAAGTATAGTCTAAATTAGTTACAAACAAGCTAATGGCTGACTACTATGTGGTGGTTGGGGCCGCGAGGCCAAGTGTGGCCACACCAAGCTTAGCTAAGCCCCATGGAGCCAAGCCAAGCTTGGTTGTTGGCACAAAAGAACAATAAGGAACCAATTAGTACATCTAATAAAAAGAATTAGAAGGGACTATTTTGAGTATAAGTTAAAAACAAGTTAGCAAGAATGAACCTACAACTTACCTAAATATTGTTAACAAACTCAAGAATGAAGCTAGAAAAGGGGAGGGGGGGGTGAACACTTAATATTGGAGGTAGCATAGCCAAATTGGGACTGTTTGAACTTCCAATGGGCTGTTTTGGGGTATCATATAGAAAATAGACATAATTAATGCACTAATATGGAAATAAAACTATAAAACATGGGATAGAAAAAAGTTGATCATGAAAAATGGAAATACTTTTAACATTATGAAATAAGCTACAAAAGCATCTTGTAAGCTAGTATTTCTATAAACAAGGCATGAATCATTCATGTGTTAAAATCCTAATAAGATGTAAGCAATAGATATGTTGTGTGTGACACCATTAAAGAAAAAAATGGTGATGATAAGAACATGGATGAGATATTTGAAAAATGTATCAAATATAGGAAATCTAACCATGACCACTGAAACTACATGATATATGCATTAGCTATGTGGCTAACATGCTTGATTTATGCGAATAATAATTGTAATTTGATTCCTATTACTTGTTGTAAGCATGTCAAACCCTATTAAAGAGAAGATTGACTAATGTGAAAACATGGATGAGATATTTGAAAAATGTATAAAATATAAGAATCTGACTACAAACTTGACCAACTAAATTATGGGATGTGTGAACATACACAAGCTATATGACTTGGTTATTTGGCTAATAGGCTTGTAAATGCAAATAAATTGTGTAGGCTCTATGAGAACACATTAAGCTGAATATAGTCTACAAACAAGGCAAGTTTCTAACTCTTACTCTTTATTGGGCAAGTATTCTGCAATAGACAGGTTCTTTAATTTCTGAACTGTCTCTCCCTATTATGAATAATATAAGGTTAAATAACATTTTTATTCCAATCAGCTTCAAAAGAATAGTATATGGAACTTCTCTCTTACACGAGGTATATTGAAAGTATGTCAATGCCATTAATTCAGTGAGACAACTGTTGAGATACATTGATATTATTCATGAAAATCTCATTTAATGTTCTCCAAACCATCTTTGTTATGGTGCGGACTCTTGTATAATGCTGTGAACGAACAACCCTTTTATAGGGGAATATTGTACCGGACATATGATTCCGAAGGACATGTAAAGTGTCATTAGACTGTTATGTTGTGCACAATGTAGGGTACTTAGGTTGATCCCCTAAAGTAAGAGTCAAGGATATAAAATAACTTTTATAATTGTGTGTATCCATGGATTGTAGTATTATTACTGTCAATTCTAGTACAGAGTTCACTGGTTATTTGACCTTACAGCATGCTAAAGCCCAATTTTTCAGACTCAACACTTTTAAAGAATTATCTTGTTCAATATTTATTGTATTGAATCCTCATTGTTATAATATTTATGTTTCATTATATTTAGCTGCTTATTTCCATGTTGAGCAAGCTTGTTGTTCACCCTTGCGTTAAATATAATGTTTTCAGTTAAAAATGAGGTTGCTGGTCCATCTGGAAAAGACAAAGTAAAGGGCAAAGTTGTTGAATAGTCTTTCTTTAAGCGCCTGTGTTTAATTAAGTAGTAAATGTAATAGATACTATTAATACTATGTTGTGTAATGATATTCGATTTGTAAATTATGTAAAGGTCTATGGAACCTGGGATTTAGGTTTATGTAATATAAGACATTTTTCTTTTAGTAAGAATGGGTATATTAGTATCGTGAGCACCAAACTCGAGTTAAAGATAACCCGGATTTGGGGGCGTCACAGTTGAACACTTGTACAATTAACAGAGAATTTGTATAAGTCTAAAGGTTGCACAATTGATAAATATTGTGTAAACCAAAACATACATAATGATTATTCATAAGAATATAAACTCAAAAAACTAACATTCAAACGGAAGTTGAATGGAGTTAGAATACTTGCTCAATAAAATTTGATTAAGTTTAGGAAACTTGCAACAAGAGAGAATTGTACAAGTTAGGGAACCTGTACAATTATACAAACATAAATAACATGCATAATTTAAAAATATTACAGAAGTTAGGATACTTGCTTAAGAGGTAAACAAGATCAGGATACCTGCACAATAGAAAAGTAGTGCACAAAGTTAGAATATTTGCGTAATCATAGACCTCTTTCATAAAGTAAATCCATAAGTTATGATACTTGCCTCAACCGTCCTCTAAACTTTAAAGTTAATCGCCCTTTGAAAATCATACACATTTAGTGCACATATATAGACATATCAATTAGCCAAGTATAAACGTCACACATGGTTTATTTTAACTCTATTCCTTGTTTTATAATGTTCGTTTCATTAAACTCGGAACATTATTTAAGTTTATATGCACATACCAATTAGACATACATTAATGCTAATTATGACTTACATTAACTTTAGATTCTTAGTTCTTGGTGTTCTCTTTCGATGATCTAATCAATGCGCCCAACTTTTATTTTTCATTTTTCGTTACAAGAATGAAAAAGACAGCTTAACCTATCCGTTTTAGCTTTAAACTTCCCGTCTGTCAATCTGGACAGGTTAACCTATATGTTTTAGCTTTAAATTTCATGTCTGTCAATCCAGACATGTTACAATGTGTCTGCTTTAGCTTTAAACCTACTGCACCTGAAGCTCAAATGGACAATTTTTTCTTAACAACGCACCCACTTTGCAACATCATAACTTGACCCTCTGTTATTGGAATGAGTCGATTTTTGAGTTATTTTCTTCCTTGTTACATCTACTATAAATCCCCTAGGTAAATTTTTTTCCCAAGTTCATTCTCTGGCCAAAATAGTTGCAGGAAAGTCCTTGAAACAGTTTTCTAGTTTTGGCAGTTTTGATTAGTCTCCTTTCGAAGGGCATATCTCCCTCTCCCGGACTCGGAATGTGGTTATTCTTATGTCCACGGACTCTTTACTTAACGTACTACATAAATTCCTAATTGGAAAAATTTTCTAGCAAGCCAATCGGAATAGAAATCCGTCTGAAAGTCAGGGGTCACACCGACTACTTTTAATTTTGGCAGTTTTGACTAGCTTCCTTCCAAAGGGCATAACTCCCATCTCCGGACTCTGAATTAGACCAATCTTATGTCTACGGACTCGTTACTTAATGTACTACACAACTCCTAAAATGGAAAAATTTTCAAGTAAACTATTTAGAACAGAAAACTGCTCAAGGGTTAGGGTTAACACTAATTCCATATTTAACTAGTTTTACTTAAAAATTCGCCATGGCTTCGTTACAAAATCTTTTACTTCCATTCTAATTAGGTGATGTTTATGACATATTAGAGTATAACATGAAACCCATAACTTAATTTTTACATTTCATAACCTACATAAAAAGGTCATCAAAACAGCCCATAACAGTCCACTATTAGTCCATTCTTGTATTCCTTTACGCATAGGTTCATATTCTCATTTTTGATTCCACTTTCCGTGAAATTTAACAAGTAGTTTAAGAAGTTTAAACCATACACATCTTTATTACTCCATGATCTTTCATGGTCTTCCATAAACAACAACAGCCACCTACAAACTAAGCTTATATAACTTAAAGGAGTAAATTGAAAATTAGGATTTTGTTCTTACCTTTCTTGCTTTTCTCTTTCCTTGATCTTGGTTAGGACTTGATAAAAACCAAGCTAGCTTGCTCCTTTTCCCTCTCGTCATTGTCCGAACCTCTCTCTCACTTTCTCTCTATTTTCTCTTGTTCTTTCTTTTCTCTTACTCTCTCTTTTTTCCCTTTAGATTATGGAATAAAGATGAATGAAAGAAAAATGAAATGGCTAAGTGTTGGTTGATTAATTAAATCACCCAACCCTTAACCTAACCTAACTTGAATTAAGAAATCTAATCTTTAATTAAACTAACTAAAATTAGACAACTTAATGGCACGTTTGGCTAATTTAAATGGATGGAGGGAACAAGGCATTAAAGGCTTGCTTAATTGGATGAAAAATTACCATAAATGGTAAGTGACTCATCACTTTGCCCCCCTTATCCTCATACCCGACCACTCCTCCTCTCTCTCATTTATCCATATTCATTTAACACTTCCTTGAATTGCTAGCAAATGGCATTTGCCTCACCTAGCTTAATGACTTACCTCTCTAGCAAATTCATCCTTCTTATCCTATGTTCTAATTTATATTTGCAAGACACTTGGTTATCAACTTATTTAACCATTTCATGGTTCACATAGCATACACATTTCATATATTCATCCATCAAAAATTTTAGTCAATGCATCTACACATGCTTCATGCATCTCTATATGCATCATACATTTCATGATATGCATCTTTATATGCATCATACTTATCATACAATACAATATAATCTTCATATTATATATTTAACCCATACTTCACAAATTCCATGTTTTGCATTTAATCACATAACATTCATGTAATCAACGATTTCACATAAAGCAACATATATCACTAACTACCATAAACATGGTTTTATACACATTATCACATAAGAGCAAGTTACTAAAGAACTTGCCTCAAAGCGTTCCTTGTACGATTAGAAAAATTTGTCCTTCCATTGACCTACACAATTAAGTGCATATACAACAACAATTAGCTACATAACGATGTTTATTAGTCATTTATGCTAGCTCTACTTTACCTTTCATTATTTTCGCTTTTTAAATCTTGATACACAATGCTCAATCATGTGTTCAAGTCTTTCTAGGACCATTTATTATTCATTCAGTTATTACGTTAAACTTCATTTTACGTCTTATTACGTTTCCCCTTTCTTTAATTACACTTGACATATAAACTCAAGTTCTGAAAAACTCGCACACACCGACGTTTTATTATCTACTTTATCTTCATTCATAATTTACTTCAGATGATAACTCACAGCAACGATGAACATCTATTTGATTAAGTAATTAATCATCATCTCGCAACTTAACCAGGTAGTTGCCCTTCGGCTTATACCAAAGTATACATCATTTTACATTACTTTTATAATATTCGCATAAAAATATGTGATTAAACTTTTCATTTCGCTGAATGCCTAATACTATCAATTAAGTCTTCTTAACCATTTTATCATTCATCTTAAATTCTTGTCTAATATTATTAATCATTTAATAATATTTTATTCTTGTACTAATACTATTAATCATTTAATAATATTTTATTTCTTTAATAATATTATTAATTATTTAATAATATTTTAATTACTTACTAATATTATTAATCACTTAATAATATTTTAATCACTTTCTCATACTATTAGTCATCTAATAATATTTTATCCATTTATAAACTTATAAACAATTTTAATTTAATTGTTTATCTCTTACTATTTAATTCATTTAACAACCATATCAAACCCATCATATAAAGATTTATCAAAATGACCAAATTACCCTTTTATAGTCTTAATATAACATATTAATGATCATTAGTCACTGAAATCATATTAACAAATTTTAGGACTTAATATAATCTAATTTTCTCAATTATTCATAACTTAATCATAAGCATGAAAAATACCAAATCATCTTATTATTTTTTTATCTTTTGGCCACACATATAAACATATATTCCATACACAAAAATGATTTTTCTGGAATTTTTCAATTTCTTTTAGTATTTTTCATCAGTCCGTTTTTAGTTCGTAGCTTAAGAAAATTAGCTATATCATGCTCAACTCCAAAAATTCTCAACTCTTTGAAGAATATCACACGTATTAACATGAACTTTCAGTGTAAATTTCGTGATTATCGGAGTTATAGAACTCCAGTTATAGTCATTTTCGTCAAAAAACCAAAAAATTGAAATTTTCATAACTCAATCGATATAAGTCGGAATAAGCTTATTTTTGAACATGAGCTACTTTATATCATATATTTCCATGTCACAAAAGGCCAAATTTTATTTTCATAATTAAATTGCCGAAAATGTCCCTGTAAATTTTTGGACAATTTGTTTTTCGGTATTTCCAGATTTTGCCTACTTTGCCAAAAACAGTTCATACAAAAATCTACAACACCTTTTTAGTGATTCCACTTGGAGATGTTAGAAGACTAATAGATATAACTCTAGGACTTGAGCACACTCAAAAATTCAAAATAGAATGGGACATATGATCGTTTGAATTTCATGTTTTGTTTTCTCAAAAAACTATTTTTCTAACCTTTATGTTTTGTATGAAAACTTCTATGATCTCTTGATTAATCAAATATTAACCAACATAAACCAACTTAATACATCTTAATACATTTTTTACTCATGGATCTAGCACGATCCATGATCTATTTCATCAAACTCTTACCATAAACAAACAAAACATAATCTAAACCAAGAAAAGTGAGACTATGATTTAGAAAACTTTTCAACCTTTGCTAGAAATGGTTGGATGATGGCTATTCCTTATTGGAAAAGCTTGATATATCTCTTATCTTTGCTCCTCCCTAACCATGGCTTCCCCCCTTCCATTCCCTCTCAAGCTCTCAAGTTTCCCTAAAGTTTTGGGTGAGAATATATGATAGAGGGAACTCACTCCTCTTCTTCCTCTTCTTTTTTTTTCTTCTCTTCTCTTCTCTTCTTTCTTCCTCCCATGGCAGCCCTCTTCTCTCTCATCGTCTCTATTTGGTTGGATGTGGTGTGGGAAAATGAGAGAAAATGGCTTTGCTTTATTTCCTTCTCTTTAGTTAAAAGAATTAGAAGATTAAAGAGAGAGAGGGAGTGGTTAGGATTAGATAAGATTAGATGTGGAGTGGTTGGCACCCATGTGCTGGAATTTCCATCAGATTTAAGTCACATGTGGGTCCCGCTTTTATTTCCTCGTTTTGCGTGTTTAATTTCGTCTTTGACTTTCAGACCCAAAAAATCAAATTTCGAGTTTATAGCTCATTCCTACTAAATTCGACGCTCCCAACGTCATGGGTACATCCATTTCTTCAAATTCATCTCCTAATTTTAAGTTTGACTTTTCTCTATAAAAGTCAACTGTTGACTTTGACCAAAAAATTAACCTGACACATTTCGTGTTTTAAGTCTATTCTTATTAATTTCGACGTTCCGGATTCAAATATCTTCTCCGCATCGGCAAATTCCACTCCTAACTCTGATTTTGACTTTTATCCATAAAAGTCAATTATTAACTTTGACCAAAAAAGTCAACCCTGACACATTTCGTGTTTACAGTTTTTTCTGACTAAACATGACGTTCCAGATGCAATCGAGCAGTTTGTACAGTTCTATCTCTAACTCAAATTTTGAGTTTTAACTTGCTTTTAGAAATTCCTCCCAAGTTTGGGCTATCCAATAAATTATTTGGGACATGTCTCATAAATTTTACATTTCCATAATTATTCAATTAGGGTTTCTAGTCTACTTACTTTGGACTTTAAATAATTACTCCTTCAATCATGGACATCCTCTTCATTAGTCATAAGTATTCACTTCATTGATAAATAATTAATTTTCTCTTATATTATGCTAGACATTTAATTCAACGTCTGTTAAAACATCCTTATTTAGTTTGCTATATTCAATAAGCCTTTTCAAATGGCTTGACATAATGGATTTTATTAATCCAACGTTTCAATATCTTTTGGTCATATTCATAAATTTAGAATACCATATTAATAACTTGTGTCATCCTTACAAGTCCTCTTAATAATAAAATATTTAGGCTTGTTTACTATGATCATATAGTTTACCATATATATTAATTTGACTTGTCATATTCTTAATCCATTATTAATATCTTGCTCTTCAACTTTTCTATCGTTTCCATTTAATTCTCTTTACAGTCTTTCAGATATTAAACCATATAGGTTTTTCTTAAAAAAATTTAATCATTCCTCTACTTTCAATCTATGTTTTATTCTTTAAACCTTTATTTATTTATTCGAGATCTTATTTACAAGTCTCATAAATTTTTGGGTCATCACATTCACTCCTTCTTCTAAGAATTTCGTCCTCGAAATTATAACATACTAATCTCTGCTCATTCTATTAATCAAAACTAGATTTTCAATCTAACCTTTACATTTTCCTCCTATAATGATTTCTCTTCTATCACATTTCACAATGACTTCTCTCTAAAAAGTTCAATCCTTTTAAACATTCAAGAGTCTCCACAATTGTTCAATAACTGTGAAGCAGTATAAATAATCTAAAAAGTTTTATAAAAGAAAACTTTTCATATCGGCCCGATGGGTTATACATACCATGAACTTTTGAGGTTTAGGGGTATTAATACCTGATTCTTCTTTTAATTAAGAAAAAGGTACTCTACCTCCGAAATGGTTAACGGTATTTCACCACAGTACTTCATACCGTAAACATTCTCTTACGAAGAAGGTAAACTACCTAGTCGGGTAAATTAGGTGATTAGCCTAAAGCACCTTAGCTTTCGGAACGGCTATATGCATTATTAGATTGGAATATTTTATCCAATTAGTATATCCCCATTTTTCGGGGTTGTTCACCACAGACTTAACACAAGATTCCGCACCAAAATAATTTGGTTTGGCATTAATTCTCAAAGAATACTTGAATTTCATAAACATATTTTAACATTTGTCTAGCTGAATCAAATAGCTTGGATGTATACCAATAATTCTAACATCAATTGAAACATTTGTCTGGTCAGTTCAATTGGCATTAACTTATCTTTAAAATTCTGAAAATCATTTTATGACGTCATGATACCGCACTGTATTTACAGTCCGTTTGAGGATTGTGTCATTTTGTGACTTTGTCATACTACATCATACCATAGTGGGCTGATAATCCTTAGATCACATCCAACACTAAGTAATTCAAAATTGATAACTCCATCATTTTTATCATCTCTACACCAGGTTCAATGATGCATTGATGATATACAAAATATATTTTGATACTTTCAAATCATTTTTGTCTAGTCGTAACAATTAGCGTAGACATGAATAATAGAACTTTTACAACTCATTGGTTCAATAATCTGACCCAATATTTAAAAAAAATACTTTTATTAGCACGATGTCAATAAATTCGAAACCTAGCATAGCTAGAAGATTTGGAATACATATGCTTCCTTCATTAACTCCAATTTCCTTAATGATCCATTGCTTAATAATTCTATCTATTTCTATCACCCTTAAAGCTTACTACATTGGAAATCTTTAATTCTCCATTCATAACTTTTCTATACCCCAGTATAGTTCATCAAACTTATCACACATTATGAGTTCAGGAACTTTTCACAATAATATGAGTTTAGGAACTTATCCTAGCAATATGTAGTCCAAGAACCAATCAGGGACTGTCCATACGCTTAGGAGTTCAAAAACATACCATATGATTATGAGACACAAACTTACCATAAGTATGAGTTTTAAGAACACTCTCCTAAGCTTATATTCTCTACCAATCTGTTATATACATGTGAAAAGAATCACATTCTCAATATGCATAGAGCGAATAGCGCAACACAAATATTTTAATGATTATCAATGTGATAAACTAAGTGGTCGTTAAACCAAGCATAATACCCCTGCCCATATAAAGATTTGTACAACTTAGCTATCACATGAGTTCTCAATTGAAATCCCACATAATTCTAACTTTCTCTTTGCTTACTACGAATTTTCTTTAATCCGTATCTTAGCATTTACCACTCTTTCCTGAGTTTACATCGTATAATTTCATAGTACATTCTTTTTATAGCGCCAGACTATATCTTCTTAATCGTTTAACATATCATATGTTATTCAACAATTTAATCTGATCACGTTATGATCTTATTTTACAAATATTTCTCCTTATCCTTACGATCGTTTTATTCTACGATCTTCTTTACTATTCTCCTTATTAATCATATTATATTATGTTTTTATTTACATTTTTCATGTTATAGACATTGTCTATTTATCATTACTTTTTATCGTTATTACTGGAGTTAGGTAACTCTAAATTCTTATCTTTATAACTCTTGAAGATTTAAATATTATTCTTTGAATCTTATTTATCTTCTTCTTTATTTAATAATGAATTTCCAAAAAAAAAATCATCTCTTATCACTTTAAACTCTATTTGAGTTTATTTCTTATTATCCTTATCCTCATCTCTAAGGTTATATCCTAAGGTACTCCTACCTTAGGTTTATAACCTACATCTTTGATACGAACCTGTGACGCCCCCAAATTTGGGTCCTTTGAATCTCGGACCTGGTACGTCACGATACTAACTTCATTCCAATATATATAACCTTTGTTCATAAAGTAATGAACATAGCTTGACTTTTATACTAATTAATACATTATTCCCTTTTATTCCAGAATTTGTAACCTTTACAATCGATTATTACATTTGTAGATAGTTCATGATCTATCTATACATCTTAAACTATAAACAATATGTTTCATAATGAAATATTAACTTGCGAGTATTCATTAACTCTCAATTCAAATTTAAAATATTCTTCTGTGTAGAGTATTTCAACTCAACATTTACAATATATAATATTAACGTTCATCTAGCTTAGTTGGAAACTTCGCAATCAAGTGTTTTGGCATAAAACCTTAATATGTATAATTACTCTAAAGAAATTACACCAATGCGTTAGTATATTATTAAAATACCAACTATCTTCAATCACTATTTCTTCTCGTGATCCTTCGACTATTCTACAGTCTTTAACGCTATGGTAATCTGTCTATATCAATTTTTATCTGCAAATTTTGTTTGCAAGGTTGAGCACGACGACTCAACAAGTCCAAAAGTCTACATATTTTATGCTTCACATAGCATACAAATTTCATATAGTCATGTATCAAAAATTTTAGTCAATGCATCTACACATGCTTCATGCATCTCTATATTCATCATACATTTCATGATCTACATCTTTATATGCATCATACTTATCATACAATAAAATATAATCTTCATATTGTATATTTAACCCATACTTCACAAATTTCATGCTTTGCATTTAGTCACATAACATTCATGTAATCAACGATTTCACATAAAGCAACATATATCATTAACTACCATAAACATGGTTTAATACACATTATCACATAAGAGCAAGTTACTTAAGAACTTACCTCAAATCGTTCCTTGCGCGATTAGAAAAATTTGTCCTTCCATTGACCTACACAATTAAGTGCATATATATACAACCACAATTAGCTACATAACGACGTTTATTAGTCATATATACTAGCTCTACTTTACCTTTCATTATTTTCCCTTTTTTAAATCTTGATAGACAATGCTCAATCATGTGTTCAAGTCTTTCTAGGACACTTTATTATCCATTCAGTTATTACGATAAACTTCATTTTATGTCTTATTACGTTTCCTCTGTCTTTAATTACACTTAACATATAAACTCAAGTTTTGAAAAACTCGCACGCGCCGACGTTTTATCATCTACTTCATCTTCATTCATAATTTACTTCAAATGATAACTCATAGCATCGATGAACATCTATTTGATTAAGTAATTAATCATCATCTCGCAACTTAACCTGGTAGTTGCTCTTCGACTTATACCAAAGTATACATCATTTCACATTACTTTTATAATATTCGCATAAAAATATGTGATTAAACTTTTCATTTAGCTGAAAGCCTAATACTCTCATTTAAGCCTTCTTAACCATTTTATCTTTCATCTTAAATTCTTGTCTAATATTATTAATCATTTAATAATATTTTATTCATGTACTAATACTATTAATCATTTAATAATATTTTATTTCTTTACTAATATTATTAATTATTTAATAATATTTTAATTACTTACTAATATTATTAATCACTTAATAATATTTTAATCACTTTCTCATACTATTAGTCATCTAATAATATTTTATCCATTTATAAACTTATAAACAATTTTAATTTAATTGTTTATCTCTTACTATTTAATTCATTTAACAACCATATCAAACCCATCATATAAAGATTTATCAAAATGACCAAATTACCCTTTTATAGTCTTAATATAACATATTAATGATCATTAGTCACTAAAATCATATTAACAAAATTTAGGACTTAATATAATCTAATTTTCTCAATTATTCATAACTTAATTATAAGCATGAAAAATACCAAATCATCTTATTATTTTTTTTATCTTTTGGCCACATATATAAACATATATCCCATACACAAAAATAATTTTTTCAAAACTTTTCAATTTCTTTTAGTATTTTTCAAAAGTCCGTTTTTAGTTCGTAACTTAAGAAAATTAGCTATATCATGCTCAACTCTTGGCAGATTATTACATGTATTAACATGAACTTCCAGTTTAAATTTCGTGACCATCGGAGTTATAGAACTCCAGTTATAGTCGTTTTCGTCTTAAAAACCCAAAAATTAAAATTGTCATAACTCGGTCGATATAAGTCGGGATAAGCTCATCTTTGGACATGAGCTACTTTATATCATATAATTTCATGTCACAAAAGGCCGGAATTTATTTCAATAATTAAATTGCTGAAAATGCCCCTACAAATATTTGGACAGTTTATTTTTCGATATTTTCAGATTTTGCCAACTTTGCCAAAAAAAATATACAATACCTTTTTCCATGATTCCACTTGGGATGTTAGAAGACTCATAGATCTAACTCTAGGACTTGACCACACTCAAAAATTCAAAATAGAATAGGAGATATAATCGTTTGAATTTCGTGCTTTGTTTTCTTGAAAATCTGATTTTCTAACCTTTATGTTTTGTAAGAAAACTTTTATGATCTCTTAATTAATCAAATATTAACCAACATAAACCAACTTAATACATCTTATACTCATGGATCTACCATTATCCATGATCTATTTCATCAAACTCTTACCATAAACAAACAAAACATAATCTAAACCAAGAAAAGTGAGACTATGGTTTAGAAAACTTTTCAACCTTTTGTAGGAATGGTTGGATGATGGGTATTCCTTATTGGATGAGATTGATATCTCTCTTATCTTTGCTCCTCCCTAACCATGGCTTCCCCCCTTCCATTCCCTCTCAAGCTCTCAAGTTTCTCTAAAGTTTTGGGTGAGAATGATAGAGAGAACTCACTCCTCTTCTTCCTCTTCTTTCTTTTTCTTCTCTTTTCTTCTTTCTTCCTCCCATGGCAGCCCTCTTCTCTCTCTTCCTCTCTATTTGGTTGGATGTGGTGTGGGAGAATGAGAGAAAATGGCTTTGATTTAGTTCCTTCTCTTTAGTTAAAAGAATTAGAAGATTAAAGAGAAAGAGGGATTGGTTAGGATTTGATAAGATTAGATGGCGAGTGGTTGGCACCCATGTGCTAAAATTTCCATAAGATTTAAGTCATGTGGGTCACACTTTTATTTTCTCGTTTTGCGTGTTTAATCTCATCTTTGACTTTCGGACCCGAAAAATCATATTTTCAAGTTTATAGTCGATTCCTACTAAATTCGACGCTCTCAATGTCATGGGCACATCCATTTATTCAAATTCATCTCCTAAATGTAAGTTTGACTTTTCTCCATAAAAGTCAACTATTGACTTTGACCAAAAAGTTAACTCGACACATTTCATATTTAGAGTCTATTTTTACTAATTTCGACGCTCCGGATTCAAATATCTTGTCCGTGTCGGCAAATTCCACTCATAACTCTGATTTTGACTTTTCTCCATAAAAGTTAACTGTTGACTTTGACCAAAAAGTCAACATTGACACATTTCGTGTTTTCAGTCTTTTCTGACTAAACATAACGTTCCAGACGCAACCTAGCAGTTCGTGCTTCAAAATTCTATATCTAACTCAAATTTTGAGTTTTAACTTGCTTTTAGAAATTCCTCCCAAGTTTGGGCTATCCAATAAATTGTTTAGGACATGTCTCATAAATTTTACATTTCCATAATTATTCAATTAGGGTTTCTAGTCCACTTATTGTGGAGTTTAAACAATTACTCATTCAATCATGCACATCATCTTCATTAGTCATAAGTATTCACTTCATTGATAAATAATTAATATTCTCTTATATTAGGCTAGACATTTAATTCAACGTCTATTAAAACATCTTTATTTAGTTTGCTACATTAAATAAGTCTTTTAAAATAGCTTGACATAATGGATTTTATTAATCCAACTTTTCAATATCTTTTGGTCATATTCATAAATTTAGAATACCATATTAATAACTTGTGTAATCCTTACAAGTCCTCTTAATAAATCAAATATTTAGGCTTGTTTACTATGATCATATAGTTTGCCATATATATTATTTTGACTTGTCATATTCTTAATCCCTTAGTAATATCTTTCTCTTCAACTTTTCTATCGTTTCCATTTAATTCTCTTTACAATCTTTATGATATTAAACCATATAGGTTTTTCTTAAAAAAATTTAATCATTCCTCTACTTTCAATCTATGTTTTATTCTTTAAACCTTTATTTATTTATTAGACATCTTATTTACAAGCCTCATGGTTAACACAGAACTGACCGAGGCTGAGAGTATCTATTCGATCAGTTTAAGGAACTATGTGAGGAAAAAGGAATCATCAGGCAACTGACAATTACAAGCTAATTTGCCTATCTCCTTTTGGGGAGATGCATTGTTAACTGCGACACATATACTTAATCAAGTACCTTCAAAATCAGAATAGTCCACCCCATATTAATTGTGGACCGGCAGAAAGCATGACTTTGGCAATTTGCGGCCATGGGGTTCGGCATCTTATGTTCACAACACTTCTCATAAATATGGGAAGTTGGGCCCAAGGGATAAGAAGTGTATCTTTGTAAGGTACTCTAAACACTCTAAAGGCTATGTGTTCATTGGTGAGCAACATGATGGGACTATATCTGAAATTGAGTCACGAGATGCAGAATTTCTAGAAATGGATTTTTCGAGCAGTGATGATGTTAGTAAGGATAAAGACTTTTACGAGATGGAGGAAGAAAATGGCACACCTAATCAAATGGTTGAGACTAAGGACTCTAATCCTTTGGCTCTTATAGAAAGTGGGAGTGACATCCTTTCAAGTACTCTTCCGTCAAATAAATAATCGCCTGTTATATAATTGCGAAGAAGTCAAAGAGGCAATATTCCACGTCGTCTCTTTGAGATTGAGGGAAATGCATTTATGGCTGATACGCAAGATCACGAGGAACCTCGATCTTATCGAGAAGCTATGTCTTCCACATCAAGTTAAAAATGGAAAAATGCAATGGTTGAGGAAATGGAATCTATGAGAACTAATCAAGTTTGGGACTTGGTTGATCTTCCGAATGGGCAAAAAGTTGTTGGGAACAAAAGGGTTCTCAAAGTTAAACACAATTTGGATGGTTCCATTGAAAGATATAGAGCTCGCATTGTAGACAAGGGTTACACTCAGCAAGAAGGGATTAATTATGAGGAGACTTTCTCACCTATTGTGAGATTTATCTCGATCAGTCTCTTATTAACTATGGTTGCATACATGGATCTAGAACTATTCCAAATGGACGTAAAGACAGCGTTTCTAAATGGAGAACTTACTGAAGAGATATACATGGAACAACCGGAAGGTTATATTGAAAAAGTTTTAGAGCGCAAAGTTTGCAAGCTCAAACATTCCATTTATGGCTTGAAACAAGCATCTAGACAATGGTATCTTCGATTTCATTGAGCAGACATTGATGATGGGTTTACGATGATCGAAGAGGACCATTGCGTATATCTCAAAAGGTCTAATGGAAAGTTTTTTATCCTTTAAATGTACGTTGATGACATTTTAATTGCTGGAAATGATAAGGAGATGATAGTCACCATTAAAAGGTGGCTATCCTCTAACTTTGAAATGAAGGACATGGGAGAAGTAATATATGTTCTTGGAGTAAAGATCTTTAGAGATCGGTCAAGAAAGCTTCTTGGTTTGTCTCAAGAGACTTACCTTAAGAATGCTCTTGAATAATTCTAGATGAACAACTGTAAACCTCTTGACACTCCTATTGTAAAAGGTGATGCTATAGGCCCCGAGCATTATCTTACCTCTCCCGAAGAAATTGAGAAAATGTCCCATGTTTCATACGCTTAACTATTGGAAATTTAATGTATGCAGTTCAGTGCACACGACCAGGTATAGCATTTACAGTTCATGTTCTTGGTCGATATCAGTCAAACCCTGGAATTGCTCATTGGAAAGCAATTAAGAGGATTCTGTGATACATGAGAGGTACATTGGATTAAATGTTATGCTATAGAGGATCCGATCTTCAAATAGTTAGATAATCTAATGCTAGTTATGGAGGATATCGTGGGAATTAAAGATCCACCTCAGGATATGCATTCTTGCTAAATGGGGGTGTCATCACCTGGCTAAGAAAGAAATAAACTTGTGTGACTTTATCCACGATGGAGTCATAGTTTGTAGCATGTACATTAGCCGTCTAAGAAGCATTATGGCTAAGGAGGTTTTTTAAAGATCTTAATGATGTACCTCATGCTTCGGATCTTGTGACATTCTTCTGTCATAGCACAACAACACTTGATTTTATCAAGGATCCCAAGTATCATGGCAGAACAAAGCATATTGATTTCAGGACGTGCTTTATTCGAGAGAATGCAGCAAATAATGAAGTGGTACTGAAGTGCATACCCACTGCTCGAAAGATTGTTGATCCCCTAAAAAAACTGATTCCTAGATATGCATTTCAAAGACATGTTTGCTCTTTAGGACTTCGTAGGGTTTAATGCACTTATGACATTTTAATGTATCACTTATTATTTGACTTATATTAGAATTTCATATCATTGGATATTGTATTAGAATAATTTGTAATTTAATATAAAAGATTTGCTATTTCACACATTGGCATTACTGGCATATGATAAATTGAGTTCACACAATTATTAATAATAATTACATATTATATATAGGTTTTAGAATCACCTTTGGTGCTTTGGATAGAGAGCAATTGATGTGCGCTGAAAAGCGAGCAAAGATAAGATTTTTCATTTAATTTTGCTTTAGATAGTGAGCTATTGACGCTTCGGATAGCGATCAATCGGCGCTTGGTAGCGAGAAAAAAAGTGATATTTTGATATATCGCCTTGGTTAGAACCAAGATGAGATTAAGTGTGTTTAACCGAATATAACCGGATGCAAAATCTTAGAGTTGGCGCTTATAGAAGCGATCAATTCAAGAATTCGAGTTAGGCACTCGAGGAGTGACTGAACAAAATCTGAACGGCATGACAATAAGACATATACTCACAAGAGTGAGATTATTTGTTGTGACATTTTATATGGACCTAAAATTTCAAAAATGGCGCTTCGAAAAGCGAGCAATTTGAAAGTTTGAAGTTAGGCACTCGAGGAGTGACTAGACTGAAGTCCACACAACAGGACTACTTAATTAGTATGTTGTGATAATATAACATGAGTTTAGCGATAAGATAAAGGAGGTGAGAAAATGAGTCCTTACTTTCTCACTGTGTTGTCCTTTAAAGGATAAGGTATTCATTGATACTTCTTTATTTAGTACTCTTTGTGATCTTTGACTATGTTAAAAAGATATGAATTAATGTTACTACTTTGGTTTAATTTTCTAAAGTCCGAACTATGAGACTATATGGGGTGATTCTAGGAAAGCAGTTAATTCAAATTTGAGTAACATTAGGGAAAAAGGGAAGATAACTTAATTTCACCATACTCTGCACTTATTGTCGACATCTATGACGCTTTAGGAAAGCGATATAGTAATAAGTGAGATGAAAAATAGACATAGGCCTAAAGGGGTTACGTACAACACTCTGAGGGATCAGAGATACTTAATCATGTGAAAATTGAAGTTAGTCTGGGGTACTATGAGTTTGAGAGGTTGTAGCTTCAATGCAAACCTTAAACAGTTTAGCATGAAGGCTCCCACATTGCATTTTTTGTTAAAAGGATAGATGTTTCTATTTTGGCCCTAAGGGGTTTGATTTAGAGCTCCCACATTGCAGGTAAACTCAGCGGTAGCATGATTCAGTAACTAAACAAAATTTTCAGTTTACATTTTTAGGTGTTATTGGCTTATATAATAACAACGTTGTCCTCACCATGGGTGAGTGGGAGATATTGGTTATTGGATCCAAACCAGTGCGCCCATGGAGCGGTCGACCCGGTGGATATCCACATTGTTCATTGTCTAGGTACAACGAACATGCAATGAACATGTGGTTTAATATCTCTACATTAATATATATATATATATATATATATATATATATATATATATATATATATATATATATATAATGCTGAAGTTAGTGTGTGACACAATACAACACACAAGAGTATTAGCATGATATCATATAAGCCATTGAAAGCCTTTTGTAAAGCTTTAGTTACACGAACTGTGGAGTATACATTTGGTACTCATTCTAACATAGTCCAAATTATCACAGAGATCATTGTTTGTTGAGTTCGTGATTCTAATCGTTCGAGTTTGTGAGCATACGCTTCAAGAGGTAACTAGAAAATGAAATTTTTTTCGGTTCAAATCCGCTGCATGTATGCTATATATTCTTACAATATAAATTGTATATACATTGCTTTTGAGTGTAAAATCTTAGTAACTGCAGAAGTCATGTTGCTCTAGAGAAAGTCCCATTTTGTTGAATTCAGTTAGAGTAAAATTGTCACCCCACATACCACTATGAAATTTTATAACTTTTTGTTATATTTGTTATAGCAAATATTGAAGAATTTTAATTCTAACAAATACAATATTTATGGGTGAGAAAGTAACCGAAAAAAACCGCAAAACCTAACCACTCAAAAACCAAACCAGAGAAACCGTAACCAAACTGCACAGATGTGACGCCCCCAAAATTAGGTATACATCACCCATCTTGGGTCGTCAGATACATAGTACAGAATACAAATACAACTGATTAATACATCTGTCGTGTACAATACGACAAAACATAAACTGTGAGTTTGAATACAAATATTATCTTCTAGAGAGTATTCATACTCAAAAGGAGTCCTCTTTACATTTATTAACACACCATTACATAGAATAGTGAGGACTACTAACTAATACTATCATTCGGACCATCACTCCGTACCCCGACTTGTCCCAGCTACGTTCTCATTTCCTGAAGAGAACAGTGAAAGAAAGGGTGAGCTCAACTAGCCCAGTAAGAAATATTATGACTAAGATAATGCATAATAAATTATCATTAGCCTTCAACAATGTTAAACTGATAAAATATAATAGACATCAAGTTTAACTGTAGCGGAACAAGCAATCCATTAAAAGAGTAAAGTAGAAAATAAACTCTACTATCTTTTATGATTTAAAAAGTTTTTTAACACTGTAATCGCTGAGACTCAGCTTAATAAAATAATCCACATCATCGAATCACCCCTGCACTACGGCCAAGGATATTCGTGTATTCATTAATGGTCATGATCATGCCAACAACTGTCCATCAATGCACTACGGGCCAATGAGGACTTTTACCACATCATTTGTAACATTACGGTCATGATTATACCGAATAATCCCTGGTCATAATCATACCAAGTCCATCTATGCAATACAGGCCACAGATGACTTTCAACATTTTATAAACATGAGGATGATGACAATGATATAATAATTCAATAAAACAAGTTCAAGAATTAATTTATCCAGGAATTAACAACGTCCAAATTGTCAACATGATACTGCATTGTGGAGTAAAATTCAAGAATGCTTAGAAGAATATTTTCTTGAAAAGATACTGGATGAAACGCAACTATCAAGGATATTCCACAAATTTCATGGAGTATAGAAGTCAAAACTTAACCAACTGAGTACAATAAAGAATGGAATAACAAAAGAAATCACCATGCATGCGATAGACCGCACAGACAGGTTATTCCAATAGAATAATAAATAATGGAACCAGGTCCGGCGTAAACGCACAGACAGGATATTCCGACAGAATAATAAATAATGGAACCAGGTCCGGTGTAAAACACACAGACATGATATTCCAACAGAATAATAATAAAACGGAACCAGGTCCGGTGTAAAACACACAGACAGGATGTTCCAACAGAATAATAAACGGAACCAGGTCCGGTGTAAAACACACAGACAGGATGTTCCAACAGAATAATAGAAGAATGTCACCAAGTATAGGGTAGACCGCGTATACTGGTTATTCCAACAGAATAATAACAAATGGAATAACAAAAGTTCTCTTCATGAATATAAAAGAAATAATATTCCCTACCTTAAAAGAACTGGATATTGGAAAAGTGATGTAGCAGAATACTTTTATTCTTTCTCTCTTATTCTCTCTATACTTTCTCTCTCTATAGCTTGAATGAATTCGTGAAAAATAATGAAGCCCTAGGCCTCTATTTATAGAAAAACTGAGGGTGGCTCTTGGTCTTAACGAAGGGTCAAATGACTCTTGGTCTTAACGAAGGGTCAAATGACTCTTGGTAATATTGAAGGGACAACTACTATTGACGAAAGTAATTACTATTGACCAAGGTAAATACTATTGACGAAGGTAATTACTATTGACCAAGGTAAATACTATTGACCAAGGTAAATACTATTGACGAAGGTAATTACTATTGACCAAGGTAAATACTATTGACGAAGGTAATTACTATTGACTAAGGTAAATACTATTGACGACGGTAATTACTATTGACGACGGTAATTACTATTGACGACGGTAATTACTATTGACGAAGAGACTCTTAGATGATGACATATGGCCCCCCATACAATAACCAAACTTACCACAACGTCTCAATAATATAACATATTATACAGATGATACTATGACAATAATTTAAGAGATATGATGCAGCAATTACTGTAGCAATAATTGAGTATAGCTGAGTGACTTCTCACGTAAGCATCAATAATCAATACCGTGTGCTACTATGCAACCACGCGTATTACTGTACTTTTACTACCGAGTAGTTCAACAGTTTTAACGGTTTTAACGGTAACACCTCAGCTGTTATTTTTATAGAAAGATAATTCTGTCGTTTTCTCAATCCGACAATAATTCTGTTGTGGGGTCCACCAATGATTGTGCCGTCGTACGAATATTCCCCGACAAAAAGAATATTCTCCGACCAAACGAATATTTTATAACAACTTGCTTACTTTGCAAAATTTATAAATATTACCCACAACTATAACATTATATCAAATTAACTCCATAATATTCAAAAATGATATTTATAGAAAATTCATCTTTATTTATAAAAATTGGGGTCTTACAACCTCCCCTTCTTATGAAATTTCGCCCTCGAAATTAGGGTACGTACCTGGTATGTCGAAGAGGTAAGGATACCTTGATTTCATTTCTGATTCTAACTCCCAAGTCATTTCCTCAACATCGTGGTTTCTCCACAAAACTTTAACTTGAGGTATAACCTTGGAGCGTAGAATATGTTCCTTCTTATCCAAGATTTGAACAGGAACTTCTTCATACGTCAAATCCTCCGCTATTTCGTCCGGTTCTAACTCAATAATGTGGTTCGGGTCTTCCACATATTTGCGTAACATGGATATGTGGAAAACGTTATGAACACGAGACATACTTGGCGGTAAAGCGAGTCTATAAGCCACAGTTCCTACTCGATCGAGGATTAAAAATGGACCGATGAATCGAGGATTTAGCTTTCCTCTCTTTCCAAATCTCGTAACTCCTTTCCATGGAGCAACACGTAAGAACACATGATCTCCTACATCAAATTCCACGTCCTTTCGATGAAGATCAGCATAACTCTTTTGTCGATCTTGTGAGGTTTTTATACGTTGTCGGATCGTTTGAATCTTTTCTGTAGTCATACGTACCAACTCCGGTCCCAACAACGTTGCTTCGCCCACCTCATCCCAGCATACTGGAGAACGACATTTTCTTCCATACAATGCTTCGAATGGAGCCATGCCAATACTTGCTTGATAACTGTTGTTGTAGGAAAACTCCACCAATGGTAAGAACTTGTCCCAACTTCCTTTGAAGTCAAAGACACAGAGTCTTAATAGATCTTCAAGAGTTTGAATAGTCCTCTCTGATTGTCCGTCCGTCTGAGGATGATATGCTGAACTAAATCGTAACTCCGTGCCCATAGCTTTTTGTAAACTAACCCAAAATCGTGAAGTGAATCTTGGGTCTCGGTCAGAAACTATGGATACTGGCATACCATGCAGTCTTACAATCTCGTTTATGTACATACGAGCAAGACGTTCAAGTGTATAAGTTTCTTGTATCGGTAAGAAATGAGCAGACTTGGTCAATCTATCAACAATGACCCAAATCGCATCAATACCTTGAGAAACCCTAGGAAGACCGGTAACGAAATCCATGGTAATGTGCTCCCACTTCCATTCTGGAATTTCAAGTGGTTGCAATGGACCTTTTGGTACTTGATGCTCCGCTTTGACTCGTTGACAAGTTAGACACCTTGAGATAAACAACGCTATCTCTCTCTTCATATTGCTCCACCAAAATGTATGACGAAGATCATGATACATTTTGGTACTTCCAGGATGGATTGCAAACGGTGTGTTGTGCGCCTCCATCATGATTTCATACTTTAAATCAGGGTTGTTAGGAACACAAAGTCTGGAGTTGACTCGAAGTATTCCTTCTTCATCGATTCTTGCTTCCGATATAGCACCTTCTTGCACTTTCTTCTTCATACGCATCAGCTCCAGGTCTGTAGCTTGAGCAGCTTTAACTTTATCGATTAAAGTCGGTTCTACTCGTATATTCGCCATCATCACATGGGTCCCTGGAGTCTTCAACTCTATCTCCATCCTTTGCAAGTCACACAAAATGGGCCTTTGCGTTGTTAATATTGCACTTGTACCCGCATATGATCTTCTACTCAATGCGTCAGCTACCACGTTCGCTTTTCCAGGATGGTATTGAATGGTATGATCATAATCTTTCAACAGTTCAAGCCAACGTCGTTGTCGCATGTTGAGTTCCTTTTGAGTGAAGAAATATTTGAGGCTTTTATGATCCGTAAAGATCTCCACTTTCTCCCCATACAAGTAATGCCTCCAAATTTTAAGTGCAAAGACAACAGCTGCCAACTCTAGATCATGAGTAGGATAATTCCTCTCATATTCCTTGAGTTGTCTTGATGCATAGGCTATGACTTTTCCATGTTGCATGAGAACACATCCCAACCCTTTGCTCGAAGCATCACTGTAGATGACAAATCCCTCCGAGCCAGATGGTATTGTTAGAACAGGTGCTGAAATGAGTCTCCTCTTGAGTTCTTGAAAACTCTGCTCACATTCTTCGCTCCAACCAAACTTTGTATCTTTCCGAGTCAGCTGAGTTAATGGAGTAGCGATTCGAGAAAATCCTTCCACGAATCTCCGATAATAACCAGCTAAACCAAGAAAGCTACGTACCTCGGTCACTGATTTAGGTTGCTCCCAGCTTTGAATAGCTTCAATCTTTGCCGGGTCAACCGATATTCCACGACTTGATACTACGTGCCCAAGGAATGCTACCTCCTCCAGCCAGAACTCGCATTTCTTCAACTTGGCATAAAGCTTGTATTCACGAAGCTTTTGGAGTACCAGCCTCAAGTGTTGCTCATGATCTTCACGGCTTTTGGAATAAATAAGGATGTCATCAATAAAGACGACCACAAAGTGATCCAAATATTCCTTGAATACCCGGTTCATCATATCCATGAAGGCAGCAGGAGCATTAGTCAATCCAAAGGACATGACTAGGAATTCATAATGCCCGTACCGAGTTCTAAAAGCCGTCTTTGGAATATCCTCAGTTCTAACCTTCAGCTGATGATATCCAGAACGAAGATCGATCTTTGAAAAGAATTGTGCTCCTTGCAACTGGTCAAACAGGTCATCAATACGTGGCAATGGGTACCTGTTTTTGATGGTGACATGATTCAACTCCCGATAATCAATACAAAGTCGCATACTTCCATCTTTCTTCTTCACGAATAGAACAGGAGCTCCCCAAGGAGAAGTACTAGGACGAATAAAGCCAATGTCTAACAATTCCTGCAGTTGGATCTTTAACTCCTGAAGTTCAATAGGAGCCATTCGATATGGGGCTTTGGAAATGGGTTTTGTACCGGGTTCAAGATCGATACAAAATTCAATTTCACGCTCTGGGGGTAGGCCAGGAAGTTCTTCAGGAAATACGTCAGGGAATTTATTAACAATAGAAATATCATTCAAAACTGACGTATTTTTGTTTAGATCTGTGACATGAGCTAAGAAAGCTTGACATCCGTTTTTCAATAAACGAATAGTTTTATGGCTTGAGATGACAGCGATTGATTTTAATGGTTTGGTTGCTTGAATTCGCATAATAGGTCGATTAGGAATATGAAAACTAACAACCTTACGAAAACAATCAATTTTTGCATAATGAGTAGTTAACCAATCAATCCCTAGAATCACGTCAAATGCAAGTATTTTTAATGAAATCAGATCGATAGGTAATGTGTGGGTACCAACTTGAACCAAACAAGACTTATAAACAGTGGAGGTAATGAAGGTTTCTCCCAACGGAGTTTCCACAGATAAGTCAAAGTCTAATTTCTCCGGAATCAAATTTAATCGATGAGCGCAAGTAGGAGAAATAAAAGAATGGGTTGAACCGGTATCAAATAAAGTATAAACTTCTTTAGAGTTTATAATAAGCTTACCCGTGATGACCTCATTCGGGTTCCTTGCTCTCTGGGAGTTCACAACAAACGCTCTCCCTTGCACAACCGGTTTTGACTTTTCTGGGACGGCTTTTGGTGCCTCCATCCTAGCTGAATTTGTCTTCGGTAAACGACAAAATCGGGCTAAATGACCTTCTCTTCCACAATTATAACATGCTTTGGACGGCATCGCGCAGTTTGGACTGATGTGCCCCTCCCCTCCGCATTTGAAACATATGATAGGTGGTCGTTCTCCTTCCTTAACGACAGGTGCTGGTGCTGACGTCTTTCCATCATTGTTGAATCTCCTCTTCTTGAAATGTCCATTCTTATTGTTTTGGCCCTGATTACCACCGAAGTGGTTACCATTTCTGGCCTGTTGATTCCCTCCACGCTTGTTGTCACCGCTTCGATGACTGCTCTCACTGGTATTATCATTTTGCCGGCTGCTCTCTTTTGGTTGCGTTGTCTCGTTATCGCGCTCCACCAACTGAGCCCTATTTACAACATCTGAATACAAACACAGTTTATGAGAAACAAGATGTTGACGTATCTCCGGCTTCAAACCTCTTAAAAACATCCGCGTCATTCTTTCTTCATTATCCACCAGGTGGGACGCAAACCGGGATAACTCCGCAAATTTTGCCTCGTACTGCGACACGGTCATATTATTCTGCTCCAATTTGATGAACTCCACCTCCTTCATGTGACGAATACTCTCGGGAAAGTATTTGTCGTTAAACAGCTCTTGGAACTTCTCCCAGGACATCTTCAGTGCGGCAGGTTGAGTACGCTTTATCGATTCCCACCAGTAATCTGCCTCTCCTCGCAACATAAAGGCGGCAAAGGGAACCTTTTGCTCCTCGGAGCAACCCAAGACATCAAATATCTTGGTGATCTGCTTTATCCATGTTTCAGCTACAAGTGGTTTGGGTTCTCCCTTAAACTCCGGTGGTCCCAGCTCCTTAAACTGTTTAGCGGTGACCGCCTGAGAGTTTCCAGTATTTCCACCTACGTTGTGGACAGGAGCCGCTTTCACCTGTTGTTGCATGAATTGCATAAAGCCTCTGAACATTTGATCATTCATCATTTGGTCAGTGTTGTTGTTTGCATGAGGATGGACACCTTCCTGATGCACATTATCCTGATTATTGATATGTGGTGAATCAACAGTCGTCTGTGCTCCATTGCTATTCTCAACATTCTCAGATGCCATTTTCAGATACTGCCACAAAATAAAAATTAATTGATATGTCATATATTATCCTTATATTATGACCGACCAATTAAATACCATGCAAATAAACTTAGGTATGTCATACTAGCGAAGGAATTCCCCGTCTCTCCCCTCCTAGTTCTATTCTCACATCTTAGCCAGGGATCATATCCCTAAGCTCTGATACCAACTGTGACGCCCCCAAAATTAGGTATACATCACCCATCTTGGGTCGTCAGATACATAGTACAGAATACAAATACAACTGATTAATACAATGTCGTGTACAATACGACAAAACATAAACTGTGAGTTTGAATACAAATATTATCTTCTAGAGAGTATTCATACTCAAAAGGAGTCCTCATTACATTTATTAACACACCATTACATAGAATAGTGAGGACTACTAACTAATACTATCATTCGGACCATCACTCCGTACCCCGACTTGTCCCAGCTACGTTCTCATTTCCTGAAGAGAACAGTGAAAGAAAGGGTGAGCTCAACTAGCCCAGTAAGAAATATTATGACTAAGATAATGCAGAATAAATTATCATTAGCCTTCAACAATGTTAAACTGATAAAATATAATAGACATCAAGTTTAACTGTAGCGGAACAAGCAATCCATTAAAAGAGTCAAGTAGAAAATAAACTCTACTATCTTTTATGATTTAAAAAGTTTTTTAACACTGTAATCGCTGAGACTCAGCTTAATAAAATAATCCACATCATCGAATCACCCCTGCACTACGGCCAAGGATATTCGTGTATTCATTAATGGTCATGATCATGCCAACAACTGTCCATCAATGCACTACGGGCCAATGAGGACTTTTACCACATCATTTGTAACATTACGGTCATGATTATACCGAATAATCCCTGGTCATAATCATACCAAGTCCATCTATGCAATACAGGCCACAGATGACTTTCAACATTTTATAAACATGAGGATGATGACAATGATATAAGAATTCAATAAAACAAGTTCAAGAATTAATTTATCCAGGAATTAACAACGTCCAAATTGTCAACATGATACTGCATTGTGGAGTAAAATTCAAGAATGCTTAGAAGAATATTTTCTTGAAAAGATACTGGATGAAACGCAACTATCAAGGATATTCCACAAATTTCATGGAGTATAGAAGTCAAAACTTAACCAACTGAGTACAATAAAGAATGGAATAACAAAAGAAATCACCATGCATGCGATAGACCGCACAGACAGGTTATTCCAATAGAATAATAAATAATGGAACCAGGTCCGGCGTAAACGCACAGACAGGATATTCCGACAGAATAATAAATAATGGAACCAGGTCCGGTGTAAAACACACAGACAGGATATTCCAACAGAATAATAATAAAACGGAACCAGGTCCGGTGTAAAACACACAGACAGGATGTTCCAACAGAATAATAAACGGAACCAGGTCCGGTGTAAAACACACAGACAGGATGTTCCAACAGAATAATAGAAGAATGTCACCAAGTATAGGGTAGACCGCGTATACTGGTTATTCCAACAGAATAATAACAAATGGAATAACAAAAGTTCTCTTCATGAATATAAAAGAAATAATATTCCCTACCTTAAAAGAACTGGATATTGGAAAAGTGATGTAGCAGAATACTTTTATTCTCTCTCTCTTATTCTCTCTATACTTTCTCTCTCTATAGCTTGAATGAATTCGTGAAAAATAATGAAGCCCTAGGCCTCTATTTATAGAAAAACTGAGGGTGGCTCTTGGTCTTAACGAAGGGTCAAATGACTCTTGGTCTTAACGAAGGGTCAAATGACTCTTGGTAATATTGAAGGGACAACTACTATTGACGAAAGTAATTACTATTGACCAAGGTAAATACTATTGACGAAGGTAATTACTATTGACCAAGGTAAATACTATTGACCAAGGTAAATACTATTGACGAAGGTAATTACTATTGACCAAGGTAAATACTATTGACGAAGGTAATTACTATTGACTAAGGTAAATACTATTGACGACGGTAATTACTATTGACGACGGTAATTACTATTGACGAAGAGACTCTTAGATGATGACATATGGCCCCCCATAAAATAACCAAACTTACCACAACGTCTCAATAATATAACATATTATACAGATGATACTATGACAATAATTTAAGAGATATGATGCAGCAATTACTGTAGCAATAATTGAGTATAGCTGAGTGACTTCTCACGTAAGCATCAATAATCAATACCGTGTGCTACTATGCAACCACGCGTATTACTGTACTTTTACTACCGAGTAGTTCAACAGTTTTAACGGTTTTAACGGTAACACCTCAGCTGTTATTTTTATAGAAAGATAATTCTGTCGTTTTCTCAATCCGACAATAATTCCGTTGTGGGGTCCACCAATGATTGTGCCGTCGTACGAATATTCCCCGACAAAAAGAATATTCTCCGACCAAACGAATATTTTATAACAACTTGCTTACTTTGCAAAATTTATAAATATTACCCACAACTATAACATTATATCAAATTAACTCCATAATATTCAAAAATGATATTTATAGAAAATTCATCTTTATTTATAAAAATTGGGGTCTTACAACAGAAATGTTAACCTAACCGCACAGAAACCTAATCGCTTGGCTGAATTGGTTACTACTAACAGTTACATCTACTAACCCAATTGATAGTAACCACAATAATTGAATAATATATATATATAGGGCAAAGGTTCAAAAATGCTCCTGACTTTTACCCTGATGTCTACAGAGCACCCTATACTTTTTTTTTTGTCCAAAATTACACTTGACGTTACAATTATTGGGTCGACTATGCCCCTACCGTTAACAGATTTGACAACTAGACTAACATGGCTAACACCTAATCTAAATTTGCTGACAAGGCATGAACACCTCATCTACTTTTAATGACACATAACAAAAATTATATTTCTTCACCCTCTTTTCTCTCTCTAATCTCCTTCCTCTATTCTCTCTCCACTGTCTTCCCTATCAAATTGGTGATATCATCTGCAAGAACAAATGTTCATCATATCCCTCTTCCCCTGCAAATCCATGCACCATTAGCCTCATCCCCATCGACGAACTCCGACACCATCACCTCCCGCGACTCCACCGACAGCTCCTCCACTTCCTCCTCCGACCACCTCCTCCTCGAATCTCGTGATTCCTCTTGTCGACCCAGCTATCGTCACCAAACAACAATATAATAAGCCTCATGTATCCAGATTTGACGGCGGAGAAAAGAGAGAGGGAGACGGCGATGGGGATGAGTTTTCGGGAACTGGGTTTAGAAGGTTTGTTGGGAACGATGAGAGGGGAACGATGAGAGGGTTTGTTGAAATTGAACGCAGACAAACACATACAAACAGATTCTCCATAAATCATTTCCAAAAAACACAATTCCTCATTACATAACTCAAAAGAATCACAAAATTTTCAACATAAACTCTACACTTTGTTCAATTTAATTAGCAACTTAAACACACACACATGTTCATTATTACATATAGAGATCACAACTCTGAAGCAAAAAGAGCTGCAAAACACACAACATTTCAACAGACAACAAGTAATGTTCACAAAACCCTAGCTTTGAAACAAGCAACTATATATATAATTGCTACTACCATTTTCACACAACTTTTTGAAGCGAAATCAATAAACTGCCAGAAATAGAGCGACTCACAGATCTGAAAGAGAATAAGAATCTCCAGCAACTCACTAGTCGCGACAGAACACCGGATTGCAGACTACTTGATTTGATCCAAAAGCTTCAAAATAGAGAAAATGGCGAAAATCGAAAGACCTGATGTAGTGTATAATTAGTATTTCTTTAATTAGTATTTTAGTATTTTTTTAATTAGTATTTGAATTAAATATGTTATGTTTTGAATTTTAGTATTTTGATTAAATAATGTAAATATGTTATACAACTTATTTTATTTAATTAGTTGTTTTGATTAGTTAAAAAAATAATTTGAATTTTAGAATTTTGATTAAATGATGTAAATATGTTATATAACTTATTTTATTTAATTAGTTGTTTTGATTAGTTAACAAAATAATTTGAATTTTAGTATTTTGATTAAATGATGTAAATATGTTATGCTTTTTTTATTTTGAATTTTAGTATTTTTTGTTTTGATTAAATGATATATATTGTTTTATTTAGAATATGTTTTATATTTAAGCCTTAATTAATTTATGTATTAATTAATTTCAGCAAATGTTCCATGTGTCAGCCACGTCATCAAATATGTAACCCCGTTTATCTATTTGGCAGATCTGTTAATGGTAGGGGCAAGGTCGACCCAAAAATTGTAACGTTAAGTGTACTTTTGGATAAAAAAAAGTATATAGTGCTCGGTAGACATCGCGATAAATGTCAGGGGCATTTTTGAATCTTATCCTTATATATATATATATATATATATATATATATATATATATTTTAATATTTAGTTGTATCCTTATGTTAGAATTAGATCACACACACGCACAAGACAGTAAATAATTAACATAAAAATTTACGTGGTTCCCCAAATTGGGTAGTCCACGGGAGCGGCGACTTTCTTTTTATTATTCATTGAGTTATATAGGGTTTTATAATAGAGAGTATATATAGGCATATAGCTGCTGCTCCTATTCCAACTCTAATTCAACTTTAATTTGTCCGCGCTCGGCGCTCCCCGCGCTCCCAGCGGTGCGCCCCGCGCCAGTGCTACAAAACCCTTGCCGATCCTAGCATGCCCTGCGCTGCTCTTGACTCTATACTGGGGCGGCCCACGCTACTCCTGCAGAAACTCTTTACCTCACAACCGCCCCCGAGCCCCACCGTACCCCCCAACCTTCGGTTCACAACCTGATAGGCCAGTGCTTCGCCCCGCTCCGCACTTGATCTTTTCTAGGAATTTCTCAATTATAAGTCACAAGTCCCAACACCTTCACCAACCAAATGTTCCTCCATGCACAGAGGAAGAAGATGATTATTGCGTACTTGGCAGTGTTTTCACTTTCAATCCATGTTTTTATTTCGTGGCTTTTGACACTGAAATACAAGTTTGGACTTCCTGGAGCTATGTTATCTACAATATTAGCATTTTGGAATCCAAATATAGGTCAACTTGTTTATCTTTTTGGTGGATGGTGCCCAGAGACATGGAAAGGTTTTTCATTATTGGCTTTCAAGGATCTATGGCCAATCATCAAGCTCTCGCTGTCATCCATCTGGTGCTATGCTCTGGTTTTCAAATCTTTTGCAAGTTATTTCAATTATGTTGTGTCTAACCATTTATTATGTTAGGAAATTTGGTACTGGATTACAAGCAGACCAAGTATTGCTACTGCAGGAACAAATTTGGTGCACTTTGAAACTTTTTTAACTTCATAACTTGGAAATGATTCACAGTACATTTTGAATTTCTTCCACTGAGATCATAATTTCAACAGCTCCTATCGGTGGCAAAGTTAGGAATTTTTGTCAATGGGGTCGAAATTATTACTGAGTTACAAATAATCTGGCGCTGCCCCCGAGCCAATTTTTTTTTAATACTTTATACTTTCGAGTATATATATATATATACTATATTACAATGAAAATATAATAAGTAATAATATATGGTATATATATACTATATTGACTCACACTAGACTTTTTTAATCACAACTGTTCATAAGTAAGTAATTCATTATTTATTTTTAAAAATAATATAAATTAGATTATTATTTAGTTTAAAATATTATAGAGAGATACATATATTAAGAGGATATGAGTCATATATGATTAAAATTTGATTGACAAAGTTATAAATTTTCAATTTGACCCCGTATAATAGAAAATTTATAAAATTTTAATAGGGTCAATTTATATATAATACTTAAAAAATTTAAAATTTACCTTACATTATAAAACAATTTTTTTTTCAGTGGTGGCGATTGACCCGATAAAACTCTATGTGATTTCGCCACTGGCTCCTATTAGACCTTGCAATATAGTTGGTTAACTACCGGGTCAACCTATATTAACTGGAACCAAATGGGTTGGTTAACTATATTTATTTATTTGGGTTGGTTAAAGTTTGGAACCATATTTTTAAAATGAAATATAGTTCCAACCCAGTTAACCATTTTTCGACCCGCCCCCACCGTCACTCACACACCACCCCCTACCCCTACCCCTACCCCACCCCTACCCTAACCACCCCCACCCACCCACGCCCCTACCCCCACCCCCACCCCAACCTACCAAAAAATTATATTATGTGATTATGTATACACCCATTACCCCCACTCCCACCCAACCCACCCCCCACCCCACTCCACCCCCACCCACCCCACCACCACCCACGCTCACCAAAAAATTATATTATGTGATTATTTTTTTTTGGCTAATTTTTATAATTTATATTATACTTTAAAATATTTTTTTTCTATTTTTTTATAAAAAATTTCCTCCAAATCCACATCATCACTGCCACGTCGCATACTAACTGCCACATAGGCTTTATTTAAGACAAGTCAGCTGTCACGTGGCGATTTCCGTTAAGTCAACTGTGACTTAACGGTTTTTTTTAATTTTCTCTTAGTAAAATCGAGTTTAGTGAGTTGACTGTAAGAAAAAAAAGTTCAGTGACTCAATTGTAAGTTGGCATATAGTATAGTGACTTAGAAAGCATTTAACCCTATCATTATAACTAAAATAACAACTCAACAACCTTAGAGGTAAATATGGAAAAATTATATTTTTAAGCTTAACAAATTTTGTAGAAGAGACTCTTTTTGGAAAACAAGAAAGTATAATAACTCTATCACACCTGGCTAATTTATAGTGCTATTAATTGATCAAAATGTTGTCATCCCCACTTAGCTTCCCCATGGAAAGTGTGAAGTAAATCAATAATATTGTTCCCATGCTTGACCTGTCACAAAAAGTATTCACAGTCAAAATCACTAATTTACTTGCCTTGGATGGTTAATGTTCCTTTAGTTTTTTTTATCTTGGCTTACTTATATGAACATTTATATGTACATGTTATTTAATAATTGATGAAATGAAGTTCTTATGGATTATCAACAAATAAAAAGAAACTGTAAAAAATTGTTGAATGACAACTTACAAGGTGGCAAAGTAGAAAAGGATCCTTCTCGGGTCAACAGTCCAAGATGAAGAAGAGCGCTTGAAACTGTGTCTTTTGCCCCAAAGTTTGCTTTCGGCGGTGACAGTGGAGGCGGCGGCGGCGGCCGGGCTTGTGATGGTGATCTGGTGATGGATTTGCTGGTTGATTGGGTGGTTGGTGGTGGCCCCCACGGTCACTACTATGGGCTTTTCAAGCGTGCTAGTCCCTACAAAAGCTGCTGCAATTTTAATAATACTATCAGTTAGAATTGAACGAATAATATTTCAATGAGATATTATATGAAAGATGAAAAACAATAGCACGTAATATACTCATGTTCGCCAATTTGAATAATTCTATTTGTCTGATGTATTCATTAGATATTTCACACACTCTACAATAATACACACACCAAATAATATTTTTATAGTAATTAGAAAATCCTAACTGATATAACATGAGCCCAAATACATGAGGCACAATACATTAGTAAAAAGCAAGATCGACTACTATGTCATAGTTGTCATTCGTCAAACCCGTATAAGTATGAGTCAATTACAACATTATCCAAATTATATTGAATTAACATTCTCTCCATTTCATTAGGATCCATTTCATGGTCCAGATTTAAAATGTGTTGAAATGTAATATCATGATAATTAAAAAGAGAGAAATGATGATAAGAGAATATGCTGGAATGAAGACCCTCCGTTTCATTTGAAATGGAGAGGATCCTAATCCAATTATATCTATGCATGTATCTAAAATTAGCACCCATTGCCAATGTTTCTCATAATAAAAAAACATGTGCATATGGATGGAAACAAGAGTGAATGACAGTCTGTAGTCCATGAATCTATTTCGGGAAATTATTCTACACAACTTTATTTAATTGCAAAACAGTTATAGATGAAATAACATGCGACACTTGCTACTCCTTCCATTCCTTTTTAAACGTTTTTTAGAGAAAATATTTTTATCTCTTAATATTTATCGTTTTAAAATTTCAATTAAATATTAAGTATTTAGTTTTTAATATTATCTAAAGTATTAAATATAATTTTGATTTTATCATTATTTTTTATCCAATAAATAACAGTATCTTTTTTCAATACAATGACAATATAGTCAATTATTTTTTTAATACTTGTACACAACTATAAAACGACATATATTAAGGGAAGGGGTGTAACTAATATACTCAACTAATCATTCCTTAATTACAATAACAACAAGATGACACGACAAATTAATTTAGGACTCACCCACCATTACGTCAGCTAATGCATAGGTTGATAATGAAAATAATGCAAAATCTAGCATTTACGTGGCCAATATTATGCCATAATCAAACTAAAATTATTTTGTGATTTTACTGCACCTGATCAATTAATTATATATATAACTAAAATTTGAAATAACAGTTCTACATTTTCAAGAATAAAATTACATTAAAATCAAAGGCGTTTGAAGATTTTTTAAATAGCACGAGTCCAAAAAGTGTGTATATATAAGCACTAAAGGAGTTCTAAAGTTAATTAATGCTTTTGGGTATTTGTTTTCTTTATAAATAATGCTACAGACACAAACTATTCTACAAATATTTTATAAACTGCTGATGTAACATACTCCATCTCAACTTATTGTGTGGGGCCGAAGACTACATTCAAGCAATTTGTTGATCAATATGCTGAGATGGAGTATGCCATATCAACAGTTTGTAAAATAGTTTGTGTCTATAGCATTACTATTTCTTTATTTCCAAGAAATGAGGACTTTATATATACAATGATAAACATGTATATGCATGTCATGAACATGTGTCTCGATATATGTATGCTTCAATTTTTACCATTTATGTTCCATTATACTCTCCAGATTTTAAAAATTATATATATATATATATATATATTTCAATCAATATAATTAAAGATAAAATTCTTAATTTTATTATAAAGTGACATATATAAAATTTATAATATGTTACGTACATATATTCTAAGTATATTGACTACTATAATATCACAACACATTATTAGCAAATTTTAAAAATTAAATATACACTTTTCAGTCTATATAATTAAAGATAAAATTCTTAATTTTATTATAAAGTGTCATATATAAAATTTGTAATATGTTAGTACATTATATTCTAAGTATATTGACTACTATAATATCACAACACATTATTAGCAAATTTGATTGAGGATATGTTGGAAATATGTTGTTCTAAAAAGGTTTAATTATATATATATATATATATATATATATATATATATATATATATATATGAACTTATAGCCAAAAATAGAATCCCAATCTAAATATGTATAGGAATTGGATCTCTATCTCTTTTTTTTAATACAAATGCTTGGGAACAAAAAAGGAAAAAAGTATTGCTTTGCTATGTTGTTTGTCAATAAATTAAATATATAGATAAGCAAGATTAATGTATGTTCTTTTGTGGGTAATTTAATGGTCACTCACCTTTTGGTGACGATGAATTTGGGACAAGAATACTACCATCTCTCTCATTCTCACCACTTGAATTCATCTTCTTCTCACAGCCTCTCTGTGACCCTTTTCTTGAATGGTTCCTCTGCAACTTCTCATTAAAATTAAAAAAATAGAAATAAAAAATTATATTAAAATACAATTTAAACCCCAAAGTTTATAAAGTTGTTAAGGGGTTGCATCCTAATGTTTAAAACGTATCTAGGTGCACCTCAAATTTATTTTCGAAGTTTCAATCGGTTAAAAGTAGGAATGCATTTTGTTTAGCGAAAAATAACTTTGGAATGCATTTGACTAGTTTAAATTTCAGAAGGTGCATTTTGTTTAGTAAAAAAAGAACTTTGTAATATAATTAAATATGTTTTAAACATTGGAGTACAAATTTTAATAATTGTACAAAATTTGGGGTTCAAATTGTATTTTAATCAGAAAAGTTTTATTCCATCTATCCCGTAAAATTGATTAATTTCATTTTAAAATTCAAATTAAGTGGGTCTTTGTAAGAGTATTGTTAGGATATTTCACATGAATTTCACGTTGGATAAATTTAAAAGTGTAGATAAGTTAATAAGTATGATAGAGTCTCAACTTAATAGGTTAACTTTTTAGATAAGAAGGTGGTCCAACATATTTAGACACGTTTGCCCCGGGCGTAATGGAAATATTTGCCCCGGGCGTGATAGAATAATATTAGGGTCGGACAAAGCTCTTGAAGGACTCAAAGGTAAAATATGATTTGAATCGGCAGGAGCAGGCTCAGGATCATATGCAAGGTTGTATATTTGATTGTAACACTCGTTATAGTTGCAATCGCTAGTAAGTATACATACCCAAAGTTTTATAAAACTAAGAAATTAGGCTATACTTGAGGGTAAAATTTGTTTAAAAAGAAGGTAAAACTTAGTGGACATTATCAGATGATGATGGTTATATTTGTATTACTTTTGGAAAGCTAAGAATTGGATTAACACAAATACTATATTATGATTCTTTAAAAGAAATTCTACACTTTGATTGTAATTGCCATAAAGTTTCGAGTAACTGTTACTTAATTGTGATCATAAATGGTTAAAAATTCGTTTCTTTTGATAAATAGAATTAAAAACAGAGCATTGAAGCTATAAGTGAACAAAAAACAGAGCACTGAAGTTAAAAGTGAACAAAAAACAGGGCATAGAAGCTAAAAATGAATAAAAAACAGAGCATAAGCAAAAAAAAGAAAGAGTAGAATTTGAAAGAATAAAAGAGAGAGGAAAAAAACTCACAGTGATTCTTGAATTTGGGATAGTATCGAATCGGTCCAAGTCCACTGTAAAGCTATCAGATTTGATGTTTGAGTATTTTAAATTACTGTTTATTTGATTGGAAACAGATACTTTCTGTGTACTATCCATTTTTCCCTGTACAAAAAGTAGAATATGAAAAATTAAAGATAAACATAAAATCATAATCAGATAAAAAAACTAACATAGACCCAGAAAAACAAAGCTCAAAGCTCACCAGCTCTGGATTTTCCGTCATTTGGCTCCAATTTGGAAATAAAATAAAAAGAAAAAAAATGAAGAAGAATTGAAATTTAGAGAGAGAAAGAGTAGAGAGAATATTGCTTGTAATTTGTAGAGGGATAGAGGGAGGTGAGGCCACTAGCTTGCGTGCCAAACAGGGCAATCTCTAAATGATTCATTGACATCAAAAAAAGGTATATAAGCTATATATACACCCAACTCAATTAGTCAATTTTGAATGAACAAGTGCAAGTTAAAAACTACTCCCCGTGAAATATAAGAAAAAACTTCATGACTTCTTTTTTCTTCAATTGCTACAATTAGTGGGTTGAAAACTGGTTTGGGTTGTTTTGGGCAAAGTGAATTTTTAGTTCAAGAAAATGTAGAGAGAGAGAGAGAGAGATGTAGGGATTGTGATCATTTCATATGTAATGTTTTGAGTCAAGAGTAAGCCATCTTGAGTGGTTGGCCCTTTTGGATATGTGAGGCTTTGGTTGAGTTTATATGTATTGAGTTGGTATCTATCATTACATGGCTATATATTGTATTTGAATTCTAGACGGTTAAAATCAAACACTTTATTTTAATAATTATATGGAAATGAGTTCTATTTGTTAGTTTATGAGTTTTATTTTAACGATGACAATATATGTTTTGTATGAATTTGTTTTGTGATTAACACGTTATGGAATGTTTATGCAAGATATCAAGTCACACTATGCCAAGAAAATGTGTTTAGTGCCACCCCATGGTTAAGTCTATAGGACTTCACCTAGGAAATCAAATGTAAGAATTCTTAGCTTATTTAATTAATTTCAAAACAATTTTATTGTGCTGGGAATTATTTTAAAGAGTATTTCATATGCTTAGAAGTTTCATATCTTATTATTTTTGGAAGACTGTCAAAGGTTGTTGTGGAACAAGAGGTTGCTGTCGTGTAACAAGGGGCAGTGGTGTCCATCATTATCTGAGTTGCTTTGTACAGAGAGTTAACTGTGTAATTGCTTGAATATTAAAGTTAATAAAAGAGTCTTCAATACCAATTGATATTGGGCGTGAATTAAGCCATTAAATTAGATGTTAAGGACTGAACCACATAAAAAAATTTGATATTTTTATTTACTGGTTATCCTGCATGCATTGTTTAAATTCTGCACATGAGCACAAGTTAGTTTCATTACTGATAACAACAAAGAAGTTACAACATAATAGGTTCCTAGATGGAAATTGATATTTCCACATGAATATTTTATATTTTCACGTGAAAAGTGTCGCTATAGATGTATAGCGACGATAAAAATCGTCGCTATAGGATTTATAGCGACGGTTTTCATGTGGAATTATTAAAAAGTCATATGGAAATATCAGTTTCGTAAATATAACTAAGCAAATTGATTTTGTCTTGTTTGAATAATTCGAAGAAACTTCTAGACATCACAGTATGTTATGCAAAGTAATAGGTTCTGCATAACAGTTTAATATATTTAAGGAGACAAACGATAACCTGTCTATATAATTTAGTTAGCAGATAATTTTAAAAGTGTCATTTTCAATCGAATAAATTAGATACACATATTCATCCCCTTTTAGGTGTGCAAACACTCTGACGAGTTCTATTTGTATAAAAGAGAATTTTAATTGCATTATGCAATATAATTAATAAATTAGGTCATTTAAAATAAAACCATCTATTATACTAATGTAATCTACTTCTATGAAATGTCCAAATAAAATGTTAATAATACACCGTTTAGAATCGAGATTAGTTTAGGATAAATGACACTAATTGGCATCCAAGAACTTCTCTCTGTCAATCTGGGATTCTATGTGTTAAACAATTAAGTACAAATTTTTATAATTAAATATCAAAGTCCGGGGATAAAATTTATTTTCACCTTTTTTAACACACGTCAGTTGACTTGAGTTGACCGTTTAAAAATAATAATGTGGCTTTTTAAATCAATTTTTAAGCAATAAATAATGACGTGGATATGTTGACATGGATATTATGTCTAAAATCATTAAATCTAACGGATCAGTTCAAATTTTTTTGCCAATTTCTCTCACAATTGCCTCTCTTCCCGCCATTTGAAATCAAAGGTGCAGCTGTTGATTGCCTTTCTCCCAAGTCCCAACCGCTTGAAATCAAAGGTGCAAAACCTCGACAAGCTCCTGAGTGCCCCCAATATACCCCATCCCCACCGCACCAAGAAGAATTAGCACCAGTCACCACTACTGATCAAATCCCAGATCCGAGCACAATTGGCATCCAAGAACTTCTCTCTATCAATCTTTTACCTCATTGCCTTCTGTTGGAATATTTTATTTCTTATGTGACATTTACTATTTATGTAATTATTGGGCTTACATATTGTATTAATTTAATCACTTTATTTATAGGTTTGATAATTAATTATGTGGCCTATAAATAATATTTTTAGTAGTATTTGGCATAATGAGCCCTAGGGTTTCATAATCTTGATGGACGATTTTGACCCTTAGCTATTATATAAATAAATTAGTTAGGGTTTAGTCCCAATTGTTGTATCAAGAACTTTATACACACAGCAGAATCCTGATACATACAAGATGTTTTCTCTCAATTTATGTAAGTACTTAATATTATGATTATTGATTTTATTTTATTCTATGCAATAGCACGTTCCAATATAATTTATTTTAACATCTGGTATCAGAACATGATTATGTTATTGTATAGAAAAAATTAATTACGACGTTATGCTAGAATTTTTAATTCCACATAATTTCTTTACTGGTATAATATAGAACTATTCTATATGCTAAGGAATTTCCGAACGAAAATAATTTTTTCGAAAAGTGACTTGTTTAGTATATATTGAAAAGTAATTCATATTTTTAATACTTATTTTTCATTATCAAAGTATCTATGGTATATATCATGTTGGCACTATTAAGCATTCTGTTTTATATTACATTATTATGCTATCATGTACTCCATCCATCTCACGATAAAAGTCTTGGTTGACTTTTTGTGTATAATAAGAAATAGGATAAAATGACAAAATTGTCCATATTTAATTTCTCATTTAATTGCATAGTTTTTTGTATATTACTAGTGATGCTCCATAAATATGCATAGAGAATATAAATATAACAATTAATAATAAGGGTATTATAGGTAAATTGTTGTAAAAAATAGATCATTTAAGATAAGTAAACATTTAACTTTGGACTACCTAAAATAGTAATAAAAACTTTTATCTTGGGACGGAGGGAGTATTAAAGTTAAAAATAATAATAATAATTAGTAATAATAATGTAATCTGATTTATATTAGAAAAAGTCTAGGGGGACCGGCTATTTCCGACCGGGGTAGTGACCGGCCATAATTTTTTTTTTTTTTTGCGTTTGATTACAAAATAATTAATGTGATTTATTAGAACTGAAATTTTTATAAAATGCAGTGATTTAGGCGTCCATTTGGATACACGCAACAAACAGGGTTGTACAGACTGTATAACCCTGTTTGTTACGTGTATCCAAACGGACGCCTAAATCACTGCATTTTATAAAAATTTCAGTTCCAATAAATCACATTAATTATTTTGTAATCAAAAGCAAAAAAAAAAAAAAAAAAAATTCCGGCCGGTCACTACCTCGGTCGGAAATAGCCGGTCGGCGTAGGACTCTTTATATTACCAACCTGATTACACTGTTGACCAACGTTATTGTCGTCACCCTTGGACTACTCCGGTAGAAATTTGAGGGACGTTTCATTATGTATATCTTTCACCAATAAAGGATGCTATTAGAAACAATTTTCGATGTCTTGGCATCATCTGTAATCTTCTCGTCTTCTTTATTATTGTCTTCTTCCAATCATGTATTCTGTGAATATAATATTATTATGTCCTCATATATTTAAGTTTAAAAAAAATAATTTAAATATTTTATAATCACTTCATGTTTATAACTAAATATATCTTAATTTAAGATTTTAGAACATGATATGATATATTATTAATTAGGGTTTTTAAATTGTTACATGTAATTATAAATTATGTTAATTTTCAAACTTGATTAATATGTTGTTTAAAGAAAATTGAGTTTGATCATAATAATTTACATGTACGCGTGGCTCTTTTATTGTTAAAATTAATAATCAACCCAATGGAGGGTTGTTAATTGAAACAATTAAATATTAAGAAAAGTCACATAATGTTACATTTAATAAATTAATATTTTAATTTTATCCAACAGAAAATTAGAATTAGAATTTATTAAATAGAATTTTATTGCATAAGTGACATGTTTATTTCGTTTTCTGCACAACGGTGATGCGTGGATAAATGTGTTGTGCATTATTTTATGGAGATGTTATTAGCATATTATTAATTAGACCAACGAAAGATTAATAATTATGTACGAATATCTTATTAAAATTTATTTTTGGGTGTTGTAAATAGATTTTATGTAACTAACTGCTTGTCCTACAGTTGGTTTTATTATGATTATTTATTAATTATTGTTGTACATTGTGGATTTCCTTTAGTTTTTTGTAAGCATGCTTATGAGCTTGATTGTGTTTCAGCATTGACTCCAACTAACATTTCTGGGTATCTCTCTGGAATTGAAGTTTTGAATGGGACTAATTTTATCGCTTGGAAATAGCAAGTGAAAATTGTTCTCGGCATTATGGATTTGAACTATGCATTATGAGTTGATCCTCCTGCTCCACTTACAGATACAAGCTTAATTGAGCAAAAACCTATTTATGAAAAGTGGTAGCGATCCAACCGCACGTCCCTTATGATTATGAAAAACTCTATCACGACAGCCATTCGAGGAGCCATTCTTGACTCTGAGAATGCTAAAGAGTACTTAACTTCAGTCGAGTAAAAATTTAAAGGTTCTTCTAAAACTCATGCAAGTACCTTTATTTTGAAAATGCTCACTAGCATGTATGATGGATTTAGTTGAGTGCGCGAGCACATTATGATAATGAACAACATGACCTGTAAATTAAAGTGTATGAACATGGCGATTTCTAAGGGTTTTCTTGTTCACTTCATTATGACTTCTTTTCCTGCACAGTTTGATCCATTTAAAATTAATTATAACACGCAGAAAGAAAAGTGGAAGATGAGCGAGTTAATCGCCATGTGCGTCCAAGAAGAAGAAAGGCTTAAGATTAAAAAACCTAATGTTGCTTATTTGACTACCACTGGATTCCATTAGAAGAAGGCTCATAAAAATGGCAAATGTTTTAAGAATAAGGATAAGTCAATTTTTACCAAAACAAAGAAGACAAATTATTCAGGTAGCAACTCCAAGGCAAGTCCTAAATGTCGATTTTCTGTAAGATGCAATGACATATTTAAAAAGAATGTCCTAAATTCAGAGAATGGCTTGGAAAGAAAGGTATGTCCTTCAATTATGTGACTTATGAATCCTTTCTAATTGATGTTCCTTCTAATACATAGTGGTTTGACACTGGTGCTATGGTTCACATTACTAATTCATTGCAGAGATTTCTTTCAAAGAAGACACTCTAAAAGGGGAAAATAACCATTAAAGTTGGCAATGGAGAGTCTATACAAGTTGAAGCTGTAAAAACTTTTCCTTTAGTTTTGGAGAGTGGTTTCACCTTGTATTTATGTGATACTCTTTATGTTCCCAATATGACACGGAATTTAATTTCTGTATCTAAACTTGACGTTGATGGATTTTCGTTTAAGTTTGGGAATAATAAAATAATTATTTATCATTAATCTCATGTTATTAGTTCTGGCACTTTAGAGGGAAACCTCTATAAGATAAATTTAGATAATATCTTTACTAAATCCTTGTTAACAATGAATGTGACAGAAAGTACCTCTAAAAATGGAAATAAGAGAAAACTAGATAATGAGAATTCTTCAAAATTGTGGCATCAACGCTTAGGCCATATTTCAAAAGACAGAATGCAATAAAGGATGGAATTCTTCATTCACTAGATTTTTCTAATCTTAACCGTTGTATTGAATGTATAAAAGGAAAATTTGTAAAAGGTAATAAGAAAGGAGCCACTAGAATTGGTGCACTTCTTGAGGTGATTCACACTGATATACGTGAACCATTTTTTCCTAGAATTGGTGGACACAAATCTTTCATTACGTTCATTGATGACTATTATCGTTATACTTATGTCTACCAGATTAATAAAAAATCTGAATCACTAAATATGTTTAAAATATTCAAGGCTGAAGTTGAAAATCAACTTGACTGAAAAATTAAGGTAGTGAGATCAGATAGAGGCGGAGAGTATTATGGTAAACTCTCTGATACAGGTCATAGTCTTGGCTTTTTTACCTTATTTTGTCAAGAAAATGGCATCGTCACTCAGTGTACAATGCCTGGTACACCACAACAGAATGGTGTACAGCTGAGAGGCGAAATCGTACCCTTATGGATATGGTACATAGTATGTTATGCAATTCTAACTTACATATATTTTTATGGACTGAGGCATTAAAGACAGCTATTCATATTTTAAACTGGGTTCCTAGCAAATTTTTCCCTAACATTCATTATGAAATTTGAAAAGGTAGAAAACCTAGTTTAAAATACTTACGGGTGTGGGGCTGTCCAACCGAGGCTAAGATTTTTAATCAAAAAATGAAGAAACTTGACTCTAAAACCATTAGTTGTCATTTCATTGGATATCCTTAGAGATCTAAGTGTTTCGATTTTACTGTCCCTCACATACCACTAGAATTATTGAGACTAGGCATGCAGAGTTTTTAGAGAATGGTGATTTAAGTGGGAGTGGTGAGCCTAGAAAAATTGGTTTTGAATAAAATAGGTTTTATGTTCCTAATCCTGTAATTCAAGAGGGTGAGGCACAAAAAGCTCTTATTGAGGCGAAAGATGTCCTTGAGATAACTGAGTCACCACCTAATGTTGAACCCCACATTATTAAAAATCATATTCCTGAAATTGTGCAGCCTTTACGTAGGTCTGAAAGTCCTAGAAAGTCTATTAATTTTGATGATTTTATAACCTATCTTAATGAGATTGACTATGATTCAAGTAAAATTAATGATCATATCTCTTATAAAGAGGCCATTACGAATGCTCAATCAGCTCAATGGCTTGAAGCCGTGAATAATGAGTTAAAATTAATGGAGCTTAATAACGTTTGGAATCTTGAAGAATTACCAAAAGGTGTTAAACATGTTGGTTGCAAGTGGGTTTATAAGACCAAATTAGATCCTAAAGGAAACGTTGAAAGGTATAAAGCTCGATTGGTTGCTAAAGGTTTCACTCAAAAGGAAGGTGTGGATTATAATGATACACTACTAGAAAATCAGCCTATAGCGACGGTCGCCGACCGTCGCTACAGGCCAAAAGGTCGTCGCTAAAAGTTTTAGCGACGGTCGCCGACCGTCGCCATTGAACCCGTCGGTAAAGCCTATAGCGACGGTCTTTTGGCCTATAGCGACGGTCAACGACCCTAGTTATTGGTCATGGCAAAATAGTGTATTTGCTCTTTACTAACGGTCGCTGAGAGTTATTGCTACGGTCATGACCGTAGCTATAGGTGTCTATAGCGACGCTCGGTGACCGTCGCTGTAGGGATGTGTTTTATAGAACACTATGGCTACGGTCGATGGCCGTCGCTATAGCCTTTTTATATTTAAAAAAAATAATTAATAATGCACATTTATTCAACAAACACAAATACAATATAAAATAAAATATAAAAAATATTATATACATCACTTAAAATCATTCACACTACAACATTACAATATAAGAAGAGATATTTTACAATATTACAATCATTCACAATACAAATGTTCCATCAACCCTCCTTCATATTTCTTCTCAGTATGACCACTGCAGCCTTTTAGCAAACAGCTTCCTGTAGCAGTTCCATCGCCAAAATCGATTGGACAAGCCTCCTTTCTCATGACATCCTTTGATAAAAATTTACTGTTGAAATCCACTGCAACATCACAGCACGATGATTCACTTTGGCCTGACAATGAAATGCAACACAAAGAATTGCTCATGTTATCATGAATAATAGTGGGAGATATGATCTCTTACTCATTCACTTTGATGGAACTGGGCACTACATTTTCATTTTCTGCATTAGTATGCAGATGCTTCTTGTTGCTGTCCTTACTTTTCCCTATGATCATTCCATTTCTCTTCAAAAAATATTCCAACATCATCAAATTGACAAATAGTGAAAAATTATATGAATTAACAGAATATTAGAAATATAAGGCCAAGAGGGCTTTTGTTCATTTTCAGTCAAAAACTCATTCAATCTCCGTATGAAATTGAAACAAGTTCATACTAATTGCATGCCTTCTCTATATGAGCCACCTAGATAGGGCTAATTGTTTTAAAGTTTCACATAATATCATAGGGTAAACATATAACAACACCTTGATATGGCTAGCCTTTTTGGGGAATCTGTTTCTATGCCCATACTGGCAGCCAGGAGGCTTTGCCTTATGACTCTTCTCAGGCGTCGATGCAGGCACTGATGCAGATGCAGGTGAACTTGAGGAAGTTCTCACTTGGAGTTATGAAAGAATTCAACCCCTCCTTTACTTGGAATATCCATCCGGATGATACAACATTACATATATCCTGCACAAGAATACAACAGATATAATCCATTTAAATTTCCAAGGCCACATACAAAAAGGTTTTGCTTCATGAAACAAGGAGAAAAGTTACCAGTGTTGTTTTGATTCAGCATGTCAAGTTGGTTCTATGCCCAATTAGGGGGTGGGTTGGGGGAAGAAAAGTTGAGGTCACAAGAAACTGCTATACGAAAGTAGTAACATCAGTTATATATTATTTTGTACAAGAAAACTAAATATAAGGCAATCAACCAATAATTTTAAAAGTAACCTCAAGGTGAACCATTTGAACACAACACCCCCCTCCCCCCCCCCTAAAAAAACACTTGCTCTGGCATTAACAAAATCAGCTCTAGCAATGCAACCAACCCAAAAAAACACATCTTCAGAAATCTCTCATAATTACCCTCACTTTCTATAAGAGAAATGTACCACAACACACGTGTAAACGCTATTACAGACAATTGACCTAGATTTATGAAATCTAGCAGACAGACGCTCACCATTATCGCATTTTTTAGCGCAAGAATTGCATATGAACGACATAAATGGAAAGAGAATAAGAGAAAAAAAATGATATAACATTGGACAGTTGGATGAGTGTGTATTCGCTTATTGCCAAATTGTCTAAAATCGCTCTGATTATAAGAGATGATGTAGTACATCATGAAGTCTGCATCCTTCTTGATTTTTTTGTTATTTTTTTTCCAGGTGGTGTCTTGCCCATGTGCACTAGGCCTTGCCACAACAACAACAATCCTTGTTGGCACCTCTCTTGGTATGTCATCAACCTTGTTTCCTTTTTTTATTTTTATTTTCCTGATAGGCTGCAAGATGACTGCTTTTTGCTGACCATAAGCAACCCTCCATATGCATGTTAATGATGTTGTTATCTGATGCCAAGTCTTTCTTGCAACTACCAATGGACAGTACAAAACAAGTAGCACCTTCACTACTACGCTTTTTCCAATTTGATGGTCCCTTATGTAATATCATAGCAAAAGAATTGTGTTTTCATATTATATACATTATCTTTCTATAGTCTTACAGTATATTTCCATTAAGAACATCCTACAGTTAGTGCAGATCACACGTTTAGCAGCCAATCAACTACACCTTGTTTAGCAAGGCATGTAAATACATAAAGTACTTAATAATACTAAACATAAACAAAATTGACCTGTAGTACTTATTCAAGCTTTTTTTAGTTGGGTCTGAAGCACACTTGTGAATTCTCAGATATCCCCTTTTTCTTGTTACAATGTCATTCATGACATTCTTACATTACATTAAATCTGTTGACTAAATGGTTTGGGATTTTAAAATTAAGTGTGGGCACTTTGTATAATAATATCGAGGTGGAGCTCTGCACCTAGCTCAATCTTCTTGATAGTCACTCTATTGATAGTTGATGCAGTCTAAACTGGGGTTTGAGCAAACATTACAGCTCTACTTATGTAAGACACCTTACAAACACTATATTTCTAGGAAGCTATGATTTCACTTTTGTTTCATTAATAATAAGCAGGAGCAAAGCAGGGGCTTTTAATTAGAGGAGGTGATGTATTGGAACGCTTGGCAGCCATAGATGTAGTCACTGTAGACAAGGTATCAACAACTTCTCTTTTCTTCTTTTTTTTCCTTTTTCCTTTTTTTTAAAAAAATTTGTATTCAAGTGCTTGACAACGATGTTAACAACTGTGAGACATTTTCATTAAGATATAACAATTCTATCCCAATATATAACATTTTCATTTTTAAAAGTAATCAATAACTTTATATTGACAAAGCCCAATATAGATATTATAAACTCTTTTCAATGGGCATCAAGATAGATATGTATATATCAAAATGATGTACCTCAACTAGCTTATAAAACTTGTAAGGCCCCATCCCCAACAATAGCCCTTTGTTTCTAAAAATCAAATAAGAAGATGCACAACATTCAACAGATGGAATAATAATGAAAATAAATCACAATTCTTTCTGATATGAACACTGAAGACATATTAATTATATAAACATATGCAAGAAAATGGGTTTAAGAAAGAATTTAAACCTTTTTGTTTTCAGCAGTTGCAGCTTGTGCATTAGCTAGTAATTGGGCACAGAAACTCTTGAAAAAGAACAGAAAATGAAACATCAATACAAGTAAAACAAAATCCAAGGACGATTCATATAGATGATGATCCAAAAGGACTCAAAAACCAAGATTAGAATCATCTAAAAAAATCAATGACCCGATAATAGAAAGACAAGAAAAAGAGTATATAAAAAGAACTCAGAACGCAAAATAAACCAACAGGCCAGATTTGATACCTCTATTTTGTTGAACAACAGGTCTTGAAGCCATTATAGAACCTTCAATTAAAATTTTGTTGTGAAATGTTGATGAGGCATTTCGATTCCTTCCTAGAATGTATTAAATACATATGATTTGCACACACACAAAACAAATAACCAAGAGTCGATATTTAAACATACAAAAAATTATATGCTAAAAATAAATATGGCATACATCAGAGAATATATCACATCGCTATATTGATGAATGGACGCATGAAATGTAGATTTGTATAACACAGAGAGATGTCAAAAATTATTTAAATAAACAGGAAAATTTATAGAGCTATCCAGTTTTTCTTGTTCCATTGCTTCACCATGGTTGTACAGCTTTCCTTGATCTCATATTTTATCCGACGATATATAGGATTATAGGACCACACCCATGTAAAACACGAAGGAAAAAGTAGTGCAACTCAAATCTCTTACTCTGTCCACATCTAAGGTCAATAATTTACGAACCCCAAATGTCAAATTTGGGGATACAGTATGTTCTTCTACTATCTAGTTATTCATATTGAAATTATATGCATCAGCTGAACATGGTTATGAAAATACAAAATTTTACGAACCCAATAGAAGTTGAAGCTTAGAATGGATGAATATTTGTTGCTTATAGAAAAAGATGAGTTATTAAGAAAGATTACTCACAGAATAAAGGGTGATTCCTTAACGATCTGTCGTCGTGCCCACCACCGTTGCCGCAAACATCTTCTTCTACTTCCCGTCTGAGTTTCTGGGTTTGTCAGTGGAGCCCTAGCCGGGTGGGGCTTTGCGATTTCAGTGCCCTAGATGAGCAATACTAGCTTTGACTGAGATTTGCGAGGAAGATTTAGCTACAAAATTTGGTGATGAAGAAAGGGAAGAAGAAATTTAGCGATGAAGAAAGGGCTAGATCTTAGATCTAGAGATGAAAAAAAGGAAGATAAAATTTGGCGAGAAAGAAAGGGAAAGATTTTGGAGATGAGAAAAATGGGAGATGAGAGAGAGAACGTAGACCGAAAATGGACTTTACACCGAAAAATGGACTTTACACCGAACAGATTACTCAAAAACATACCCTATACCTACGGCCATGCGGTGATCCTCGCTATTGGGCTGCTCTTCAGCTGTTTTAGCTAGGGTCGAGGCAGGACCGTCGGTATATAACCCTATAGCTACGTTTCTGCACTGACCGTCGGTATAGCTCGTCGTTGTAGCCTGAAATTCTTGTAGTGATACTTTCTCTCCAGTATTCAGGAAAGATTCATTTAGAATAGTCATGGCTCTAGTAGCTCATTATGATTTAGAGTTAAATCAGATAAATGTTAAAACTGTATTCCTTAATGGTAACTTGCTTGAGAATGTCTATATGGCACAGCCAGAAGGTTTTCTGGTTAAACGCAAGGAAAATATAGTATGTAGACTTAAGAAGTCCATCTATGGGCTAAAACACGCTTCTCAACAATGGTATCTTAAGTTTCACGAGGTGTTTTGTAATTTTGATTTAAAAAAAAATATAGTGGATTAATGCATATACTTGAGGGTCAGTGAGAGTAAATTTGTATTCTTATTTTGTATGTTGATGATATACTAATTGCAAGTAATAACTTTGACATGTTTCATGAGACCAAATGTTTTCTTTCTGGAAATTTTGATATGAAGGATCTCGGTGAAGCCTTTTATGTTATAGGTATTGAAATTTATCGAGATAGGTCTCGCGGGATATTAGGATTGTCCCAAAAAGCTTATATTGACAAAGTTCTTAACAAAAATAATATGAAAAATTGTTCCCCTACTATCGCCCCTGTTGTTAAGGGTGACAAATTTGGCTCATATCAATGTCCTAAGAATCAACTTAAACGTGATCAAATGAATCTTATTCCCTATACTTCTGTGGTTGGGAGTCTTATGTACGCTCAAGTGTGTACACGTCCAGATATAGCGTACGTAACTGGCATGCTTGGACGTTACCCGTCAAATACAGGTTTGGATCATTAGAAAGCAGCCAAAAAGGTTTTACGCTATTTATAGGATACTAAGGATTTTATGCTTACATTCAAAAAATCAGATAACCTTGAAGTTGTTGGTTATTCTGATTCTGATTTTGCTAAGTGCAAAGATGAAAAGAAATTTACATCAGGGTACATCTTTATGCTTTTAGGAGACCCTATTTCGTGGAGAAGTCATAAGCAGGAATTAACTACCACTTCTACGATGATGACATAATATGTGGCTTATTATCATGCTGCTTGTCATGCCGTATTATTGAGGAATCTTATTTCAGGACTTAAGGTTGTAGTTTCCATTTTAAGGCCATTGAAAGTATTTTGTGATAATGATTCTGCTGTTAGTTTTTCTAACAGCACCAGTTCAAGTGGTGCTGGACTATACATCGACACTAAGTACTTATTTGTCAATGAAAGATTTGAGATCAAAGTGTTGTCATTACGTATATTAGTACACATAATATGTTAGCGGATCCACTTACGAAAGGCTTATCACCCAAGCTCGTTTTAGAGCATGTTGTCGGCATTGGTTTAACTGGTAGTCTTAATTAGTGAGTTATTTTGATGTAAGACAACATTTTTGAGCTAGTTGTTTTGAACTTCACTTTATGTTTATGGTTTGTTTTTCTCTTTATTGTGCACACTTGAGAACTTGTGAGCAAACAATTATGTTTTCGACCATATGACTGAGTTTAATCTATTACCATTTATGTAAACTCTATTCATACTTGTTATGCTTAATGTTAATCTTTGTTCTAATAAAAGTACTAATTGTGTAACTAATGGGGATCTTATGTTAACAGTGACACAAAGATTGTATTAATTCGCATTGGTATTTTTATTTGAACAGGATATATACATTATGTAAGACCCCAAATTTTATGAAATAAAAGTATTCAATTTTTCTTATAATTACGATTCCGTAAATGGTTAAATTGATAAAAAGTTAAAGTTAAAGGTGATATATGAATTTTTTTCAAAATAAGTAAGTGGTTATAAAATAATCATTGTTGTCGGGGAATATTCGCTTGGTCGTAGAATATTCTTTCTATCGGGGAATATTCGTACGACGGCGCAGCTATTTATGGGCCCCATAACGAATAACTGTCTGGTGAAGAAAACGACAAATTTGAGTTTTTACAAATAACGGCGTAGTTATTACCGTTAATACTGTCGAAATACCCGGTGGTTAAAATACAGTAATACGCGTTATTGCACAGTAGCACACGGTATTGTACAGTATTTTTAAAATTATTGATTCTTACGTGAGAAGGCACTACTCAATAATTGTTATAGTAATTACTGTTCAATACTTTATTTTATTGATTCAATAATTGCTACGTTGAAATTTTATATTATTGTTGTTCAATAATTGTCACTGAACAATATTTCCCATTATCAGATCAATAATTCATATTATTTGAATAGTATTATTAGATAGCATTATTGGCAATGTCTAGAAAGTTCTGTCTAAGGAGAGGTTTGGTCATCTAATTGTGCGCCAGTAAGGAAAAATTCTTATTGGAAAGCCCCCTCTTTCCTGGGAACGGCCTGGTTGTCATAAATGTGATTCTGTAATATTATTTGTGAATAATTAATTATTGATTCATATGATAAGGAAATATTTATTTTATGTGGATATAAACGAGGGATATATTTTTGTGGTTAAAAATAAAGGAGTTAATGTTGAGGTTTTTATCCGTATTTTTGTCGGAATGGAGGTATTAAAAATCAGGATTTTTGAGATATTTTGCGGGGGTTATAATTTTTAATCCGACCGTTGGATCGTGGTAATTTTTGGATATGTTATACATATATAAGTTGAGTATATGCCCACAAATTTTGAACCGTTAAAAATGAACGTATGATTTATTATGAATTTTACAAGATGACTGGTTCAGAAATTGTTGAATTTTTCGGAGTTAATCATTTTGGTGGAAAATTCTAGAATTGGTGGGCCCCACTTGTGGTTGGTGAAGAAATGTGCTGAATTATATTTCAAATGTGGTGGGTGGAAATAGTAGCAGGTAAAGCCATCAGGTTGCAAGTCAAGCCTACTAAAATTTTCCTATAAATAGAGGGCTAAGTTAGAATTGAAAATCACACCAGAAACAAGTTTTCTCTCTTTCTCTCTCTATATTATGAAGCATATTTTATGAGTATTTAGATACTTTCAGAGTTTCTATTCAGTGCAAGTTTCCTTCGGCTTTGCATTCCAGTCAGAAATACTGTACTTTTGAGGTAAGGGATAGTAAGGAATTTTAAAGGTTGTTATGTTTTTCAGTTTCGTAATTTTTCTTACCTTCAAAAATTCTGGAAAAATTTGAAATGATATTTTGATGAGTTTTCTTGATTGTGTCCAAAAATGGTGATTTTTGGATGTATAGATTAAGAGTTATGAATTTTATGAGAAAAGACTATTTTAAAAGTAACCGTTTATAACTTCTTGTGGTTAACTCTAAAATTGATGAAATTTTTATTGGGAGTACATGTATATGATAGAAGTATACTCTGTGAATTTCAGAATTTTTAGATAAAAGTACAATTTTTGATAAATATCTAAATATTCGACTGTTTTGGCCATATGAAAAATAGTAAATGACTTCTAAAAATTCTGAAAAAAATATATGTTCACTATGGGACTATATTATGCTAAATTTCAGAAAAGAAATATTTTTGAAACTGATTTGGTATTTTTCATGAAAATAGTCTAGTTATGAGTAAATGAATTAAATATGTTTTGTGAAGTAAGAAAATTAGAAAATATGATTTTATGACTTGAGAATCCTATATGAGGTATATGCAGATTTTTTATGAGGGTTTTTGGTTATTGGTGATGAAATCTTATGAGTTTGGCATTTTAGGATGATTAAATGCATTATTTAGTAAAGTGTAAACAATTAAAATAAATTGTTTATAAGCTTAAGAAATATTATTCTTTCAATATCATTATACCGAAATATTGGTATGTATTTTATTGTGGAATTTCTACCTTTTTGTGTCGAGTTACTATTCACGAGTAACTATTCACGAGTTACTATTCACAAAAAAAAGTTGGTTTCTTTTTCTAACCAAATTATAGTTGATTTACGAATATTACTCTTGAGATTAAAACTATATGTTGATCATATTATTTTTATTATTATATATAACATTTTTATAACCCTAATGATGATATTTCTCTTTGACTTGAGTGTAAAGATGGGTAGATTTTTGGTATGATCATGACTATGGGTTCTCTTTGGCCAGTAGTGCAAAGTTGAATTATTGACTAGTATTATCATGACCATTGAATTTATAATTGAATATCTTCAGCTTAAGTGCAAAGGTGAAATGATCAACATGGTTATAATTATTGTTTATATAAATGATTATATATTTCTTTGAGATATTAATATATTTGGCCTGTAGTGCAAATATGAACTGTTGATGAATATATTTGGCCGTAATGCAAATATGAACTGTTGAGGAATATCTTTGGCCTGTAGTGCAAATATGAAATATTGATGAATATCTTTGGCCTGTAGTGCAAAGATGAATTGTTGATGAATATCTTTGGCCCGTAGTGCAAAGATGACATGTTGTTGAATATCTTTGGCCAGTAGTGCAAAGATGAACAGATGTTGAGATATATATGACCAACTGGTAATACAAATGAATATCTTTGGCCGTAGTGCAAAGATGAAGTTATTAGTATGATTATGAACAGGAAATGTGATTTGGTGTAACCATGATCTTTGATGTTTCAGGTAAAGATAGGTGATGAAAATTATCTTCGTCCTGGATGAGAAGAGGAATTTAGAACTACAGTTATGATTATGAGTTATTCATATGATTGTGGACCAGAATTGTTGATTGATGTTACAGGGATAAAACATTGTTGATGGATTTTTAACATGGAGAAGATAATAGACTTTATAGTCTATTTGACTCTTCTAATGGATTGCTCGTTCCGCTGCAACTATGGTTGAAATTTTTATCATTTACCATATGTTCTAAATCTCTGATTTATTATTGATGAAGGCTATTGATAATTTAATTATCTTTAGTCATGATATACTTTACTGAGCTAATTGTGCTCACCCTTTTGCTTCACAATTCCTTTCAGGTAATAAGAGTGTAGCTGGGTCGAGCGAGGGTAACGGGGAAATAGAACGGTGGTCTCTAGCTGTGGATGTTCTCCCGAAGCAGTATAGAAAAGTTCATTTAGTAGTTTTATTTGGTGAATCCAATAGGGTAAGGTGTACCCAACGTTGGAAGGGTGGTTTGCCACTATCATACAAGATGTCTAACGACATACAATCTCGTGTCATCATAAGACAGGGATGTGCACATCCACTTGTTGAGTATATATACGAGCACTACCTATATAATCTTGGTGTTTGTTTGAAGTATAATTCTCAATTAGAGACAGTAGAGATAATGATATGTCAAGAGAAGACTCGCCATTGAGAAGAATATGATAGTAATCTTCTCGTTTTTCTTTGGGGTCTATTGGGTCAACCAAGAATAATTCTGTGGCCATATGATATCTATCATAACCTAGACGCATGGCCTCCCATGTACGAAGGTTTCCTTGAGCACTTCCCAAAGATTCTAATTTCTAAAATAGTTTTTAACTATACCTTTATGTAAGGTGTCATTGTGAGGTGATGTCCACGGTTGGAACATGAGTCACATTTGGTATATATTTGTATCCAAACTCACAGCATATGTGTTGTTGTATTTTGCACGACAATTGTTGTAATAAAGTTACAGTTGTTTTCTGTACCATGTATTTGGCGACTCAGAATAGGTTGGATGGAATTGACCTATTTTGGGGTCGTTACATTTGGTATCAGAGCTATAAGTAAAGAGCCCCGAGCCTCTCGCTGGTGACTTCCTGTTGATGGGGGATGCACCGAAGCCAGACTCTCCGTAGGGGACGCCGTTCTGCGGTGGCAAACTGATAGGTATCAATGTAAGGTGCTGACACATGATGGTGTCTAATGTTACATTTGGTATCAGAGCTTAGGGATATGATCTCTGGCGGAGATCGGGGAATACAACTAGGAGGGGAGAGATGAGTAAATCCTTCGCTAGTGTGTCATACCTAAACTTATTTGTTGGTCAGTCATACTATCGGGATATGATGTGATATGTTAATTTGTTAAATTAACCTTTATTTTTGAAGCTGTATTCTAGAATGATATCTGAAATACAGGAGATGAGCAATAGAGAAATCATGATGACAGGAAAGATGGAATCTGAAATGAAAGCAAGGTATTCTCAACTCTTCGAAATACCAGGCACGCAAATTTTGAGGATGAAATTTCATAAGGAGGGGAGATTGTAAGACCCCGAATTTTATGAAATAAAAGTATTCAATTTTTCTTATAATTACGATTCAGTAAATGGTTAAATTGATAAAAAGTTAAAGTTAAAGGTGATATATGAATTTTTTTCAAAATAAGCAAGTGGTTATAAAATAATCACTGTTGTCGGGGAATATTCATTTGGTCGTGGAATATTCTTTCTGTCGGGGAATATTCATACGACGGCGCAGCTATTTGTGGGCCCCATAACGAATAACTGTCTGGTGAAGAAAATGACAAATTTGAGTTTTTACAAATAACGGCGTAGTTGTTACCGTTAATACTGTTAAAATACCCGGTAGTTAAAATATAGTAATACGCGTTATTGCACAGTAGCACACGGTATTGTACAGTATTTTTAAAATTATTGATTCTTACGTGAGAAGGAACTACTCAATAATTGTTACAGTAATTACTGTTTAATACTTTATTTTATTGATTTAATAATTGCTACGTTGAAATTTTATATTATTGTTGTTCAATAATTGTCACTGAACAATATTTCCCATTATCAGATCAATAATTCATATTATTTGAATAGTATTATTAGATAGCATTATTGGCAATATCTAGAAAGTTCTGTCTAAGGAGAGGTTTGGTCATCTAATTGCGCGCCAGTAAGGAAAAATTCTAATTGGAATGCCCCCTCTTTCCTGGGAACGGCCTGGTTGTCATAAATGTGATTCTGTAATATTATTTGTGAATAATTAATTATTGATTCATATGATAAGGAAATATTTATTTTATGTGGATATAAACGAGGGATATATTTTTGTGGTAAAAAATGAAGGAGTTAATGTTGAGATTTTTATCCGTATTTTTATCGGAATGGAGGTATTAAAAATCAGGATTTTTGAGATATTTTGCGGGGGTTATAATTTTTAATCCGACCGTTGGATCGTGATAATTTTTGGATATATTATACATATATAAGTTGAGTATATGCCCATAAATTTTGAACCGTTAAAAATGAACGTATGATTTATTATAAATTTTACAAGATGACTGGTTCAGAAATTGTTGAATTTTTCGGAGTTAATCATTTTGGTGGAAAATTCTAGAATTGGTGGGCCCTACTTGTGATTGGTGAAGAAATATGCTGAATTATATTTCAAATGTGGTGGGTGGGAATAGTAGCAGGTAAAGCCATCAGTGTGACAACCCCAAAATAGGTCCATTCCATCCAACCCATTCTGAGTCGTCAAATACATGGTACAGAAAACAACTACAACTTTATTACAACAATTGTCGTGCAAAATACAACAACACATATGCTGTGAGTTTGGATACAAATATATACCAAATGTGACATTGGACACCATCATGTATCAGCACCTCACAAAGGTACCTTACATAAAGGTACAGTCAAAAACTGTTTTAGAAACTAGAATCTTTGGGAAGTGCTCAAGGAAACCTTCGTACATGGGAGGTCACGCGTCTAGGTTATGATAGATATCATATGGCCACAAAATTATCCTTGGTTGACCCAATAGACCTCAAAGAAAAATGAGAAGATTACTATCATATTCTTCCCAATGGTGAGTCTTCTCTTGACTTATCATTATCTCCACTGTCTCTAATTGAGAATTATACTTCAAACAAACACCAAGATTATATAGGTAGTGCCCATAGATATACTCAGCAAGTAGATGAGCACAACCCTGTCCTATGATGACACGAGGTTGTATGTCATTAGACATCTTGTATGATAGTGACAAAACACCCTTCCAACGTTGGGTTCGCCTCACCCTATTTTCTTCACCAAATATAACTACTAAATGATGACCACCGTTCTATTCCCTTGTTACCCCCGCTCGACCCAGCTACACTCTTATTACCTGAAAGGAATTGTGAAGCAAAAGGGTGAGCACAACTAGCTCAGTAAAGAATATCATGACTAAAGATAATTAAATTATCAATAGCCTTCATCAATAATAAATCAGAGATTTAGAACATATGGTAAATGATAAAAATTTCAACCATAGTTGCAGCGGAACGAGCAATCCATTAGAAGAGTCAAATAGACTATAAAGTCTATTATCTTCTCCATGTTAAAAATCCACCAACAATATTTTATCCATGTAACATCACTCAACAGTTCCTTTCCACAATCATATGAATAACTCATAATCATAATTGTGACTATAAATTTTTCTTCGCACCCAGGACGAAGAATATTTTCATCACCTGTCTTTACCTGAAACATCAAAGATCATGGTTATACCAAATCACAATTTCTGTTTATAATCATACTAACAAATCTATCTTTGCACTACGGGCCAAAGATATTCATCAACAAACCATCTTTGCACTACGGGCCAAAGATATTCAACAACAGTTCATCTTTGCACTACAGGCCAAAGATATTCAACAACAGTTCATCTTTGCACTACAGGCCAAAGATATTCATCAACAATTCATATTTGCACTACAGGCCAAATATATTCATATCTCAAAGAAATATATAATCATTTCAGAATTTATATAAACAATAATTATAACCATGTTGATCAATTCACCTTTGCACTTAAGCTTAAGATATTCAATTATAAATTCAATGGTCATGATCATACCAGTCACAATTCAACTTTGCACTACAGGCCAAAGAGAACCCTAGTCATGATCATACCAATAATCTACCCATCTTTACACTCCAGTGAAAGAGAATTTCAACATCAGGGTTATAAAAATGTTATATATGATGATAAAAATAATATGATCAACATATAGTTTTAATCTCAAGAGTAATATTCGTAACTCATGAATAGTAACCCCGACACAAAAGATAGAAATTTTACAATAAAATTCATACCAATATTTCGGTATAATGATATTGAAAGAATAACATTATTTAAATTTATAAACAATTTATTTTAATTGTTTACACTTTACTAATTAATGCATTTAATCATCATAAAATGCCAACTCTTATAATTTCATCATCAATAACCAAAACCCTCATCAAAAATCTGCATATACCTCATATAGGATTCTCAAGCCATAAAATCTTATTTTCTAATTTTCTTTCTTCACAAAACATATTTAATTCATTTACTCATAACTACACTATTTTCATGAAAAATACCAAATCAGTTCCAAAAATATTTCTTTTCTGGGATTTAGCATAATATAGTCCCATAGTGAACATATATTTTTTTCAGAATTTTTAAAAGTCATTTACTATTTTTCATATGGCCAAAATAGCCGAATATTTAGACATTTATCAAAAATTGTACTTTTGTCTAAAAATTCTAAAATTTACAGAGTATACTTCTATCATATACATGTACTCCCAATAAAAATTTCATCAATTTTGGAGTTAACCACAAGGAATTATAAGCGGTTACTTTTAAAATAGTCTTTTCCATAAAATTCATAACTCTTAATCTATACATCCAAAAATCACCATTTTTGGACACAATCAATAAAACTCATCAAAATATCATTTCAAATTTTTCCAGAATTTTTAAAGTTCAGAAAAATTACGAAACTGAAAAACATAACAACCCTTAAAATCTCTTACTATCCCTTACTATCCCTTACTATCTCTTACCTCAAAAGAGCAGTACTTCTGACTGGATATCGGATATGATGCTGAAGGAAACTTGCACTGATGAATAGCAACTCACCAAGTATCTAAAAACTCACAAAATATGCTTCATAATATAGAGAGAGAAAGAGAGAAAGCTTATGTTTCTGGTGTGATTTTCAATTCTAACTTAGCCCTCTATTTATAGGAAAATTTTGGTAGGTTTGACCTGCAACCTGATGTCTTTACCTGATACTATTCCCACCCACCACATTTGAAATATAATTCAGCACATTTCTTCACCAACCACAAGTGGGGCCCACCAATTCTAGAATTTTCCACCAAAATGATAAACTCCGAAAATTCAACAATTTCTGAACCAGTCATCTCGTAAAATTCATAATAAATCATACGTTCATTTTTAACGGTTCAAAATTTGTGGGCATATACTCAACTTATATATGTATAACATATCCAAAAATTACCACGATCCAACGGTCGGATTAAAAATTATAACCCTCGCAAAATATCTCAAAAATCCTGATTTTTAATACCTCCATTCCAACAAAAATACGGATAAAAACCTCAACATTAACTCCTTTATTTTTAACCACAAAAATATATCCCTCATTTATATCCACATAAAATAAATATTTCCTTATCATATGAATCAATAATTAATTATTCACAAATAATATTACAGAATCACATTTATGACAACCAGGCCGTTCCCAGGAAAGAGGGGGCTTTCCGATAAGGATTTCTCCTTACTGGCGCGCAATTAGATGACCAAACCTCTCCTTAGACAGAACTTTCTAGACATTGTCAATAATGCTATCTAATAATATTATTCAAATAATATGAATTATTGATCTGATAATGGAGATGATGTGCAGTGACAATTATTGAACAACAATAATATAAAATATCAACGCAGCAATTATTGAATCAATAAAATAAAATATTGAACAGTAATTACTGTAACAATTATTGAGTAGTGCCTTCTTACGTAAGAATCAATAATTTCAAAAATACTATGCAATACCGTGTGCTACTGTGCAATAACGCGTATTACTGTATTTTAACCACCGGGTATTCCAACAGTGTTAACGGTAACAACTACGCCGTTATTTGTAAAAACTCAAATTTGTCGTTTTCTTCATCCGACAGTTATTCTGTTATGGGGCCCACAAATGGCTGCGCCGTCGTACGAATATTCCCCGACAGAAAGAATATTCCACGACCAAACGAATATTCCCCGACAACAATGATTATTTTATAACCACTTGCTTATTTTGAAAAAAAATCATATTTCACTCATAACTTTAAATTTTTATCAATTTAACCATTTACTGAATAGTAATTATAAGAAAAATTGAATACTTTTATTTCATAAAATTCGGGGTCTTACAATCTCCCCTCCTTATGAAATTTCGTCCCCGAAATTTACGTACCTGGTATTTCAAAGAGTTGAGAATACCTTCCTTTCATTTCAAATTCCATCTTTCCTGTCATCATAATTTCTCCATTGCTCATCTCCTGTATTTCAAATATCATTCTAGAATACAGCTTCAAAACAAGGGTTAATTTAACAAATTAACATATCACATAATATCCCGATATTATGACTGACCAACAAATAAGCTTAGGTAGGACACACTAGCGAAGGATTTACTCATCTCTCCCCTCCTAGTTATATTCCCCGATCTCCGTCAGAGATCATATCCCTAAGCTCTGATACCACCTGTGACAACCCCAAAATAGGTCCATTCCATCCAACCCATTCTGAGTCGTCAAATACATGGTACAGAAAACAACTACAACTTTATTACAACAATTGTCGTGCAAAATACAACAACACATATGCTGTGAGTTTGGATACAAATATATACCAAATGTGACATTGGACACCATCATGTATCAGCACTTCACAAAGGTACCTTACATAAAGGTATAGTCAAAAACTGTTCTAGAAATTAGAATCTTTGGGAAGTGCTCAAGGAAACCTTCGTACATGGGAGGCCATGCGTCTAGGTTATGATAGATATCATATGGCCACAGAATTATCCTTGGTTGACCCAATAGACCCCAAAGAAAAACGAGAAGATTACTATCATATTCTTCCCAATGGTGAGTCTTCTCTTGACTTATCATTATCTCCACTGTCTCTAATTGAGAATTATACTTCAAACAAACACCAAGATTATATAGGTAGTGCTCGTATATATACTCAGCAAGTGGATGAGCACATCCCTGTCTTATGATGACACGAGGTTGTATGTCGTTAGACATCTTGTATGATAGTGACAAAACACCCTTCCAACGTTGGGTTCGCCTCACCCTATTTTCTTCACCAAATATAACTACTAAATGATGACCACCGTTCTATTCCCTTGTTACCCCCGCTCGACCCAGCTACACTCTTATTACCTGAAAGGAATTGTGAAGCAAAAGGGTGAGCACAACTAGCTCAGTAAAGAATATCATGACTAAAGATAATTCAATTATCAATAGCCTTCATCAACAATAAATCAGAGATTTAGAACATATGGTAAATGATAAAAATTTCAACCATAGTTGCAGCGGAACGAGCAATCCATTAGAAGAGTCAAATAGACTATAAAGTCTATTATCTTCTCCATGTTAAAAATCCACCAACAATATTTTATCCATGTAACATCACTCAACAGTTCCTTTCCACAATCATATGAATAACTCATAATCATAATTGTGACTATAAATTTTTCTTCGCACCCAGGACGAAGAATATTTTCATCACCTGTCTTTACCTGAAACATCAAAGATCATGGTTATACCAAATCACAATTTCTGTTTATAATCATACTAACAAATCTATCTTTGCACTACGGGCCAAAGATATTCATCAACAAACCATCTTTGCACTACGGGCCAAAGATATTCAACAACAGTTCATCTTTGCACTACAGGCCAAAGATATTCAACAACAGTTCATCTTTGCACTACAGGCCAAAGATATTCATCAACAATTCATATTTGCACTACAGGCCAAATATATTCATATCTCAAAGAAATATATAATCATTTCAGAATTTATATAAACAATAATTATAACCATGTTGATCAATTCACCTTTGCACTTAAGCTTAAGATATTCAATTATAAATTCAATGGTCATGATCATACCAGTCACAATTCAACTTTGCACTACAGGCCAAAGAGAACCCTAGTCATGATCATACCAATAATCTACCCATCTTTACACTCCAGTGAAAGAGAATTTCAACATCAGGGTTATAAAAATGTTATATATGATGATAAAAATAATATGATCAACATATAGTTTTAATCTCAAGAGTAATATTCGTAACTCATGAATAGTAACCCCGACACAAAAGATAGAAATTTTACAATAAAATTCATACCAATATTTCGGTATAATGATATTGAAAGAATAACATTATTTAAATTTATAAACAATTTATTTTAATTGTTTACACTTTACTAATTAATGCATTTAATCATCATAAAATGCCAACTCTTACAATTTCATCATCAATAACCAAAACCCTCATCAAAAATCTGCATATACCTCATATAGGATTCTCAAGCCATAAAATCCTATTTTCTAATTTTCTTTCTTCACAAAACATATTTAATTCATTTACTCATAACTAGACTATTTCATGAAAAATACCAAATCAGTTCCAAAAATATTTCTTTTCTGGGATTTAGCATAATATAGTCCCATAGTGAACATATATTTTTCTCAGAATTTTTAAAAGTCATTTACTATTTTTCATATGGCCAAAATAGCCGAATATTTAGACATTTATCAAAAATTGTACTTTTGTCTAAAAATTCTAAAATTTACAGAGTATACTTCTATCATATACATGTACTCCCAATAAAAATTTCATCAATTTTGGAGTTAACCACAAGGAATTATAAGCGGTTACTTTTAAAATAGTCTTTTCTCATAAAATTCATAACTCTTAATCTATACATCCAAAAATCACCATTTTTGGACACAATCAATAAAACTCATCAAAATATCATTTCAAATTTTTTCAGAATTTTTAAAGTTCAGAAAAATTACGAAACTGAAAAACATAACAACCCTTAAAATCCCTTACTATCCCTTACTATCCCTTACTATCTCTTACCTCAAAAGAGCAGTACTTCTGACTGGATATCGGATATGATGCTGAAGGAAACTTGCACTGATGAATAGCAACTCACCAAGTATCTAAAAACTCACAAAATATGCTTCATAATATAGAGAGAGAAAGAGAGAAAGCTTATGTTTCTGGTGTGATTTTCAATTCTAACTTAGCCCTCTATTTATAGGAAAATTTTGGTAGGTTTGACCTGCAACCTGATGTCTTTACCTGATACTATTCCCACCCACCACATTTGAAATATAATTCAGCACATTTCTTCACCAACCACAAGTGGGGCCCACCAATTCTAGAATTTTCCACCAAAATGATAAACTCCGAAAATTCAACAATTTCTGAACCAGTCATCTCGTAAAATTCATAATAAATCATACGTTCATTTTTAACGGTTCAAAATTTGTGGGCATATACTCAACTTATATATGTATAACATATCCAAAAATTACCACGATCCAACGGTCGGATTAAAAATTATAACCCCCGCAAAATATCTCAAAAATCCTGATTTTTAATACCTCCATTCCGACAAAAATACGGATAAAAACCTCAACATTAACTCCTTTATTTTTAACCACAAAAATATATCCCTCATTTATATCCACATAATATAAATATTTCCTTATCATATGAATCAATAATTAATTATTCACAAATAATATTACAGAATCACATTTATGACAATCAGGCCGTTCCCAGGAAAGAGGGGGCTTTCCAATAAGGATTTCTCCTTACTGGCGCGCAATTAGATGACCAAACCTCTCCTTAGACAGAACTTTCTAGACATTGTCAATAATGCTATCTAATAATATTATTCTAAATAATATGAATTATTGATCTGATAATGGAGATGATGTGCAGTGACAATTATTGAGCAACAATAATATAAAATATCAACGCAGCAATTATTGAATCAATAAAATAAAATATTGAACAGTAATTACTGTAACAATTATTGAGTAGTGCCTTCTTACGTAAGAATTAATAATTTCAAAAATACTATGCAATACCGTGTGCTACTGTGCAATAACGCGTATTACTGTATTTTAACCACCGGGTATTCCAACAGTGTTAACGGTAACAACTACGAAGTTATTTGTAAAAACTCAAATTTGTCGTTTTCTTCATCCGACAGTTATTCTGTTATGGGGCCCACAAATGGCTGCGCCGTCGTACGAATATTCCCCGACAGAAAGAATATTCCACGACCAAACGAATATTCCCCGACAACAATGATTATTTTATAACCACTTGCTTATTTTGAAAAAAAATCATATTTCACTCATAACTTTAAATTTTTATCAATTTAACCATTTACTGAATAGTAATTATAAGAAAAATTGAATACTTTTATTTCATAAAATTCGGGGTCTTACAATCAGGTTACATGTCAAGCCTACTAAAATTTTCCTATAAATAGAGGGCTAAGTTAGAATTAAAAATCACACCAGAAATAAGTTTTCTCTCTTTCTCTCTCTATATTATGAAGCATATTTTATGAGTATTTAGATACTTTCAGAGTTTCTATTCAGTGCAAGTTTCCTTCGGCTTTGCATTCCAGTCAGAAATACTGCACTTTTGAGGTAAGAGATAGTAAGGAATTTTAAGGGTTGTTATATTTTTCAGTTTCGTAATTTTTCTGACCTTCAAAAATTCTGGAAAAATTTGAAATGATATTTTGATGAGTTTTCTTGATTGTGTCCAAAAATGGTGATTTTTGGATGTATAGATTAAGAGTTATGAATTTTATGAGAAAAGATTATTTTAAAAGTAACCGTTTATAACTTCTTGTGGTTAACTCTAAAATTGATGAAATTTTTATTGGGAGTACATGTATATGATAGAAGTATACTCTGTGAATTTCAGAATTTTTAGATAAAAGTATAATTTTTGATAAATATCTAAATATTCGACTGTTTTGGCCATATGAAAAATAGTAAATGACTTCTAAAAATTCTGAAAAAAATATATGTTCACTATGGGACTATATTATGCTAAATTTCAGAAAAGAAATATTTTTGAAACTGATTTGGTATTTTTCATGAAAATAGTCTAGTTATGAGTAAATGAATTAAATATGTTTTGTGAAGTAAGAAAATTAGAAAATATGATTTTATGACTTGAGAATCCTATATGAGGTATATGCAGATTTTTTATGAGGGTTTTTGGTTATTGGTGATGAAATCTTATGAGTTTGGCATTTTAGGATGATTAAATGCATTATTTAGTAAAGTGTAAACAATTAAAATAAATTATTTATAAGCTTAAGAAATATTATTCTTTCAATATCATTATACCGAAATATTGGTATGTATTTTATTGTGGAATTTCTACCTTTTTGTGTCGAGTTACTATTCACGAGTAACTATTCACGAGTTACTATTCACAAAAAAAAATTGGTTTCTTTTTCTAACCAAATTATAGTTGATTTACGAATATTACTCTTGAGATTAAAACTATATGTTGATCATATTATTTTTATTATTATATATAACATTTTTATAACCCTAATGATGATATTTCTCTTTGACTTGAGTGTAAAGATGGGTAGATTTTTGGTATGATCATGACTATGGGTTCTCTTTGGCCAGTAGTGCAAAGTTGAATTATTGACTAGTATTATCATGACTATTGAATTTATAATTGAATATCTTCAGCTTAAGTGCAAAGGTGAAATGATCAACATGGTTATAATTATTGTTTATATAAATGATTATATATTTCTTTGAGATGTTAATATATTTGGCCTGTAGTGCAAATATGAACTGTTGATGAATATATTTGGCCGTAGTGCAAATATGAACTGTTGAGAAATATCTTTGGCCTGTAGTGCAAATGTAAAATATTGATGAATATCTTTGGCCTGTAGTGCAAAGATGAATTGTTGATGAATATCTTTGGCACGTAGTGCAAAGATGACATGTTGTTGAATATCTTTGGCCAGTAGTGCAAAGATGAACAGATGTTGAGATATATATGACCAACTGGTAATACAAATGAATATCTTTGGCCGTAGTGCAAAGATGAAGTTATTAGTATGATTATGAACAGGAAATGTGATTTGGTGTAACCATGATCTTTGATGTTTCAGGTAAAGATAGGTGATGAAAATTATCTTCGTCCTGGATGAGAAGAGGAATTTAGAACTACAGTTATGATTATGAGTTATTCATATGATTGTGGACCAGAATTGTTGATTGATGTTACAGGGATAAAACATTGTTGATGGATTTTTAACATGGAGAAGATAATAGACTTTATAGTCTATTTGACTCTTCTAATGGATTGCTCGTTCCGCTGCAACTATGGTTGAAATTTTTATCATTTACCATATGTTCTAAATCTCTGATTTATTATTGATGAAGGCTATTGATAATTTAATTATCTTTAGTCATGATATACTTTACTGAGCTAGTTGTGCTCACCCTTTTGCTTCACAATTCCTTTCAGGTAATAAGAGTGTAGCTGGGTCGAGCGAGGGTAACGGGGAAATAGAACGGTGGTCTCTAGCTGTGGATGTTCTCCCGAAGCAGTATAGAAAAGTTCATTTAGTAGTTTTATTTGGTGAATCCAATAGGGTAAGGTGTACCCAACGTTGGAAGGGTGGTTTGCCACTATCATACAAGATGTCTAACGACATACAACCTCGTGTCATCATAAGATAGGGATGTGCTCATCCACTTGCTGAGTATATATACGAGCACTACCTATATAATCTTGATGTTTGTTTGAAGTATAATTCTCAATTAGAGACAGTAGAGATAATGATATGTCAAGAGAAGGCTCACCATTGGGAAGAATATGATAGTAATCTTCTCGTTTTTCTTTGGGGTCTATTGGGTCAACCAAGAATAATTCTGTGGCCATATGATATCTATCATAACCTAGACGCATGACCTCCCATGTACGAAGGTTTCCTTGAGCACTTCCCAAAGATTCTAATTTCTAAAACAGTTTTTGACTATACCTTTGTGTAAGGTGTCATTGTGAGGTGATGTCCATGGTTGGAACATGAGTCACATTTGGTATATATTTGTATCCAAACTCACAGCATATGTGTTGTTGTATTTTGCACGACAATTGTTGTAATAAAGTTACAGTTGTTTTCTGTACCATGTATTTGGCGACTCAGAATAGGTTGGATGGAATTGACCTATTTTGGGGTCGTTACATTTGGTATCAGAGCTATAAGTAAAGAGCCCCGAGCCTCTCGCTGGTGACTTCCTGTTGATGGGGGATGCACCGAAGCCAGACTCTCCGTAGGGGACGCCGTTCTGCGGTGGCAAACTGATAGGTATCAATGTAAGGTGCTGACACATGATGGTGTCTAATGTTACATTTGGTATCAGAGCTTAGGGATATGATCTCTGGCGGAGATCGGGGAATACAACTAGGAGGGGAGAGATGAGTAAATCCTTCGCTAGTGTGTCATACCTAAACTTATTTGTTGGTCAGTCATACTATCGGGATATGATGTGATATGTTAATTTGTTAAATTAACCTTTATTTTTGAAGCTGTATTCTAGAATGATATCTGAAATACAGGAGATGAGCAATAGAGAAATCATGATGACAGGAAAGATGGAATCTGAAATGAAAGCAAGGTATTCTCAACTCTTCGAAATACCAGGCACGCAAATTTTGAGGATGAAATTTCATAAGGAGGGGAGATTGTAAGACCCCGAATTTTATGAAATAAAAGTATTCAATTTTTCTTATAATTACGATTCAGTAAATGGTTAAATTGATAAAAAGTTAAAGTTAAAGGTGATATATGAATTTTTTTCAAAATAAGCAAGTGGTTATAAAATAATCATTGTTGTCGGGGAATATTCATTTGGTCGTGGAATATTCTTTCTGTCGGGGAATATTCGTACGACGGCGCAGCTATTTGTGGGCCCCATAACGAATAACTGTCTGGTGAAGAAAATGACAAATTTGAGTTTTTACAAATAACGGCGTAGTTGTTACCGTTAATACTGTTAAAATACCCGGTGGTTAAAATACAGTAATACGCGTTATTGCACAGTAGCACACGGTATTGTACAGTATTTTTGAAATTATTGATTCTTACGTGAGAAGGAACTACTCAATAATTGTTACAGTAATTACGGTTTAATACTTTATTTTATTGATTCAATAATTGCTACGTTGAAATTTTATATTATTGTTGTTCAATAATTGTCACTGAACAATATTTCCCATTATCAGATCAATAATTCATATTATTTGAATAGTATTATTAGATAGCATTAGTGCAAATATGAAATATTGATGAATATCTTTGGCCTGTAGTGCAAAGATGAATTGTTGATGAATATCTTTGGCCCGTAGTGCAAAGATGACATATTATTGAATATCTTTGGCCAGTAGTGCAAAGATGAACAGATGTTGAGATATACATGACCAACTGGTGATACAAATGAATATCTTTGGCCGTAGTGCAAAGATGAAGTTATTAGTATGATTATGAACAGGAAATGTGATTTGGTGTAACCATGATCTTTGATGTTTCAGGTAAAGATAGGTGATGAAAATTATCTTCGTCCTGGATGAGAAGAGGAATTTAGAACTACAGTTATGATTATGAGTTATTCATATGATTGTGGACCAGAATTGTTGATTGATGTTACAGGGATAAAATATTGTTGATGGATTTTTAACATGGAGAAGATAATAGACTTTATAGTCTATTTGACTCTTCTAATGGATTGCTCGTTCCGCTGCAACTATGGTTGAAATTTTTATCATTTACCATATGTTCTAAATCTCTGATTTATTATTGATGAAGGCTATTGATAATTTAATTATCTTTACTCATGATATACTTTACTGAGCTAGTTGTGCTCACCCTTTTACTTCACAATTCCTTTCAGGTAATAAGAGTGTAGCTGGGTCGAGCGAGGGTAACGAAAAAATAGAACGGTGGTCTCTAGCTGTATATGTTCTCCCGAAGCAGTATAGAAAATTTCATTTAGTAGTTTTATTTGGTGAATCCAATAGGGTAAGGTGTACCCAACGTTGGAAGGGTGGTTTGCCACTATCATACAAGATGTCTAACGACATACAACCTCGTGTCATCATAAGACAAGTGTAAGTCCCCAAATTATTAATAAATAAAATTTAATTTCCTCTATTTATTATTCTGAAATAGTAAGGGTTGATTTGATTAATGTGGTTAGTTATGGGTAAAATGCGCAAATATTTTAAATAAGCAAGTGGTTATAAAATATTCATTGTTGTCGGGGAATATTCGCTTGGTCGTGGAATATTCTTACTGTCGGAGAATATTCGTACGACGGCGCAGTCTTTTGTGGGCCCCATAACGGAAAGTGATTGGATGAAGAAAACGACAAGAGTAAGTTGTTTATAAATAACGGCGTAGTTGTTGCCGTTAATACTGTTGGAATACCCGGTGGTTAAAACACAGTAATACGCGTTGTTGCACAGTAGCACACGGTATTGCACCAATTATTGATTTTTACGTAAGAAGGCATTACTCAATAATTATTACAGTAATTACTGTTCAGTATTTTATTTTATTGATTCAATAATTGCTGCGTTGATATTTTATATTACTGTTGTTTTAATAATTGTCACTACACAATATTTTCTATTATCGGAACAATAATTCATATTATCTGAATAATATTATTAGATAACATTATTGGCAATGTCTAAAAAATTTTGTCTAAGGAGAGGTTTGGTCATCTAATTGCGCGCCAGTAAGGAGAGATCCTTATTGGAAAGCCCCCTCTTTCCTGGGAACGGCCTGATTGCCAGTACTGTGATTCTGTAATATTATTTGTGTATAATTAATTATTGATTTATATGATGAGGAAAATAGTGATTTTATGTGGATATAGATGGAAAAAAATTTTAATGTGACAATTATTGAAAATTAATATTTTATCTTTTTCTGATAAAATAATTCATTTAAATATATTATTTTAATAATATATTGATGGTGATAAATTTACAATGAATGTGGGATATATGAGTATATGAGGAGGAAGAGTATTTTTGTGGCATTAAATGATTAACACATGTTTTGTGTGTTGGTGGACACAATTCTTGACCGAAAATTTATCATTGACTGTAAAATCGTCCGTTTGTTGATTTCGGTTAATTTTTGTTTGGAATTTGGAAAAACTTTCTTCTGCAAAGTTGTAGAGAATTGAATTTCCTATAAAAACACGCGAGATTCGAATTTTCTGATAAAAGGGCTATTTATTATGAATTATTGAAGTTCCGAAGTTTCGAAATAATTGATTTTTGGAGTTTAAAATGTTTTTTTTTAAGAAAAACGTTTTTGACATTTGACTGGCACATGTTAATGGTGGAAATCAGCTGATGTGGTGTGCTAAGGAAATTAATAAAATTATATTATTAATTTATTCAATTTTCTGCTTTGGTGTTCTAAGCATTTTCCTATAAATAGAGTGCTTAGGTTAGAATTGAAAATCACACCAGAAACACAAGTTTCTCTCTATTTCTCTCTCTATATCGAGCATATTCTTGTGAGTATTTGATACTTTGAGTGTTGCTATACGGTGCAAGTTTCCTTCAGCACTATATGTAGTATTCCAGTCAGAAGTATCGTCTTTCCGAGGTAAGGGATGTTATTTATTCTTAAATGATATTATTTTCTTCAATATCATTATGCCGAAGTATTGATCTGAACTTTTTATCAAATTTGGAACTTTTCATGTCGGGGTTACTATTCATGAGTTACTATTCATGAGTTACTATTCACCGAAAAATAAAATTTTCTTCTTTTCGTCCAAAATATCTATTCTGGATACTAGCTTTGATTGTATCCATGTTTTGATCATTCTTGAATTTTACTCCACTATGATTATTTATGAGGTATTTTTGGACATGGAATAGCTGAAATACGAATCCTTAATATTTATTCTTTTGTTTCACTGGATTCGTTTCCTTTAAAATATTTTTCATCATTCTCAGTCCTAAATGATGATGTTACTGAATATCTTTGGCCTGTAGTGCAAAGATTAATGATTTCTGATGAATATCTTTGGCCCGTAGTGCAAAGATGAACAGGTGTTGAGATGAACATGATCGACTGGTGATACAAATGAATATCTTTGGCCTGTAGTGCAAAGATGAATATTTGATTAAAGATGGTTATTGATTGTTGTTACAGGGATAAAATATTGATGATGGACTTTTAAATCTTAGAAGATAGTAGAACTCATTCTCTACTTGACTCTTCTAATGGTTTGCTGTTTCCGCTGCAGTTATTGATTTAAAACTTGTTGTCTATTGTATTCTATTAAATTTTTCCATGTTGAAGACTAACGATAATTTGTTGTATATTATATTAGTCATAATATTCTTTACTGGGCTAGTTGAGCTCACCCTTTTCCTTGTTGTTCCATTTTCTTCTCAGGAGGCGAGAATGTAGCGAGTACTAGTCGGGGTGTGGAATGATAGTTCAAGACAGTTGTTTTAGTAGTCCTCACTATTTTGTAAAATAGTGTATCGATAAGTATAATGAGGACTTAATTGAGTATGAATACTGTCTAGATGACAATATTTGTATTTAAACTCACAGTATATGTGTTGTCGTATTTTGCACGACAATTGTAATAATAAAGTTGTAGTTATTTTCTGTACCATGTATTTGGCGATTCAGAATGGGTTGGATGGATTGGACCTGTTTTGGGGGCGTCACAGTTGGTATCAGAGCTTAGGGATATGATCTCTGGTGGAGTTTGGGAATAGGACTATGAGGGGAGAGACGAGTAAATCCTTCGCTAGTGTGTCCTACCTAAGCTTATTTGTTGGTCAGTCATAATATCGGGATATTATGTGATATGTTAATTTATTAAATTAACCTTTATTTTTGAAGCTGTATTCTAGAATGATATCTGAAATACAGGAGATGGGCAATGGAGAAATCATGATGACAGGAAAGATGGAATCTGAAATGAAAGCAATGTATTCTCAACTCTTTGAAATACCAGGTACGTAAATTTGTTGTAAGACCCCAAATTATTAATAAATGAAATTTAATTTCCTCTATTTATTATTCTGAAATAGTAAGGGTTGATTTGATTAATGTGGTTAGTTATGGGTAAAATGCGCAAATATTTTAAATAAGCAAGTGGTTATAAAATATTCATTGTTGTCGGGGAATATTCGCTTGGTCGTGGAATATTCTTACTGTCGGAGAATATTCGTACGACGGCGCAGTCTTTTGTGGGCCCCATAACGGAAAGCGATTGGATGAAGAAAACGACAAGAGTAAGTTGTTTATAAATAACGGCGTAGTTGTTACCGTTAATACTGTTGGAATACCCGGTGGTTAAAACACAGTAATACGCGTTGTTGCACAGTAGCACACGGTATTGCACCAATTATAGATTTTTACGTAAGAAGGCATTACTGAATAATTGTTACAGTAATTACTGTTCAGTATTTTATTTTATTGATTCAATAATTGCTGCGTTGATATTTTATATTACTGTTATTTTAATAATTGTCACTACACAGTATTTTCTATTATCGGAACAATAATTCATATTATCTGAATAATATTATTAGATAACATTATTGGTAATGTCTAAAAAGTTCTGTCTAAGGAGATGTTTGGTCATCTAATTGCGCGCCAGTAAGGAGAGATCCTTATTGGAAATCCCCCTCTTTCCTGGGAACGGCCTGGTTGCCAGTACTGTGATTCTGTAATATTATTTGTGTATAATTAATTATTGATTTATATGATGAGGAAAATAGTGATTTTATGTGGATATAGATGGAGAAAATTTTTAATGTGACAATTGTTAAAAATTAATATTTTATCTTTTTCTGATAAAATAATTCATTTAAATATATTATTTTAATAATATATTGATGGTGATATTTTTACAATGAATGTGGGATATATGAGTATATGAGGAGGAAGAGTATTTTTGTGGCATTAAATTATTAACACATGTTTTGTGTGTTGGTGGACACAATTCTTGACCGAAAATTTATTATTGACTGTAAAATCGCCCGTTTGTGGATTTCGATTAATTTCTGTTTGGAATTTGGAAAAATTTTCTTCTGCAAAGTTGTAGAGAATTGAATTTTCTATAAAAATTCGCGAGATTCGAATTTTCTGATAAAAAGGCTATTTATTATGAATTATTGAAGTTTCGAAGTTCCGAAATAATTGATTTTTGGAGTTTAAAATATTTTTTTTTAAGAAAAACGTTTTTGACATTTGAGTGGCACATGTTAATGGTGGAAATCAGCTGATGTGGTGTGCTAAGGAAATTAAGAAAATTATATTATTAATTTATTCAATTTTCTGCTTTGGTGTTCTAAGTATTTTCCTATAAATAGGGTGCTTAGGTTAGAATTGAAAATCACACCAGAAACACAAGTTTCTCTCTATTTCTCTCTCTATATCGAGCGTATTCTTGTGAGTATTTGATACTTTGAGTGTTGCTATACGGTGCAAGTTTCCTTCAGCACTATATCTAGTATTCCAGTCAGAAGTACCGTCTTTCCGAGGTAAGGGATGTTATTTATTCTTAAATGATATTATTTTCTTAAATATCATTATGCCGAAGTATTGATCTGAACTTTTTATCAAATTTGGAACTTTTCATGTCGGAGTTACTATTCAGGAGTTACTATTCACCAAAAAATAAAATTTTCTTCTTTTCGTCCAAAATATCTATTCTGGATACTAGCTTTGATTGTATTCATGTTTTGATTATTTTTGAATTTTACTCCACTATGATTATTTATGAGGTATTTTTGGACATGGAATAGCTGAAATACGAATCCTTAATATTTATTCTTTTGTTTCACTGGATTCGTTTCCTTTAAAATATTTTTCATCATCCTCAGTCCTAAATGATGATGTTACTGAATATCTTTGGCCTGTAGTGCAAAGATTAATGATTTCTGATGAATATCTTTGGCCCGTAGTGCAAAGATGAACAGGTGTTGAGATGAACATGATCGACTGGTGATACAAATGAATATCTTAGGCATGTAGTGCAAAGATGAATATTTGATTAAAGATGATTATTGATTGTTGTTATAGGGATAAAATATTGATGATGGACTTTTAAATCTTAGAAGATAGTAGAACTCATTATCTACTTGACTCTTCTAATGGTTTGCTGTTTCCGCTGCAGTTATTGATTTAAAACTTGTTGTCTATTGTATTCTATTAAATTTTTCCCTGTTGAAGACTAACGATAATTTGTTGTATATTATCTTAGTCATAATATTCTTTACTGGGTTAGTTGAGCTCACCCTTTTCCTTGTTGTTCCATTTTCTTCTCAGGAGGCGAGAATGTAGCGAGTACTAGTCGGGGTGTGGAATGATGGTTCAAGACAGTTGTTTTAGTAGTCCTCACTATTTTGTAAAATAGTATATCAATAAGTATAATGAGGACTTAATTGAGTATGAATACTGTCTAGATGACAATATTTGTATTTAAACTCACAGTATATGTGTTGTCGTATTTTGCACGACAATTGTGATAATAAAGTTGTAGTTATTTTTTGTACCATGTATTTGGCGACTCAGAATGGGTTGGATGGATTGGACCTGTTTTGGGGGCGTCACAGTTGGTATCAGAGCTTAGGGATATGATCTCTGGTGGAGTTCGGGAATAGGACTATGAGGGGAGAGACGAGTAAATCCTTCGCTAGTGTGTCCTACCTAAGCTTATTTGTTGGTCAGTCATAATATCGGGATATTATGTGATATGTTAATTTATTAAATTAACCTTTATTTTTGAAGTTGTATTCTAGAATGATATCTGAAATACAGGAGATGGGCAATGGAGAAATCATGATGACAGGAAAGATGGAATCTGAAATGAAAGCAAGGTATTCTCAACTCTTTGAAATACCAGGTACGTAAATTTGTTGTAAGACCCCAAATTATTAATAAATGAAATTTAATTTCCTCTATTTATTATTCTGAAATAGTAAGGGTTGATTTGATTAATGTGGTTAGTTATGGGTAAAATGCGTAAATATTTTAAATAAGCAAGTGGTTATAAAATATTCATTGTTGTCGAGGAATATTCGCTTGGTCGTGGAATATTCTTACTGTCGGAGAAAATTCGTACGACGGCGCAGTCTTTTGTGGGCCCCATAACGGAAAGCGATTGGATGAAGAAAACGACAAGAGTAAGTTGTTTATAAATAACGGCGTAGTTGTTACCGTTAATACTGTTGGAATACCCGGTGGTTAAAACACAGTAATACGCGTTGTTGCACAGTAGCACACGGTATTGTACCAATTATTGATTTTTACGTAAGAAGGCATTACTCAATAATTGTTACAGTAATTACTGTTCAGTATTTTATTTTATTGATTCAATAATTGCTGCGTTGAGATTTTATATTACTGTTGTTTTAATAATTGTCACTACACAGTATTTTCTATTATCGGAACAATAATTCATATTATCTGAATAATATTATTAGATAACATTATTGGCAATGTCTAAAAAGTTCTGTCTAAGGAGAGGTTTGGTCATCTAATTGCGCGCCAGTAAGGAGAGATCCTTATTGGAAAGCCCCCTCTTTCCTGGGAACGGCCTGGTTGCCAGTACAGTGATTCTGTAATATTATTTGTGTATAATTAATTATTGATTTATATGATGAGGAAAATAGTAATTTTATGTGGATATAGATGGAGAAAATTTTTAATGTGACAATTGTTGAAAATTAATATTTTATCTTTTTCTGATAAAATAATTCATTTAAATATATTATTTTAATAATATATTGATGGTGATATTTTTACAATGAATGTGGGATATATGAGTATATGAGGAGGAAGAGTATTTTTATGGCATTAAATGATTAACACATGTTTTGTGTGTTGGTGGACACAATTCTTGACCGAAAATTTATTATTGACTGTAAAATCGCCCGTTTGTGGATTTCAGTTAATTTCTGTTTAGAATTTGGAAAAACTTTCTTCTGTAAAGTTGTAGAGAATTGAATTTCCTATAAAAACTCGCGAGATTCGAATTTTCTGATAAAAGGGCTATTTATTATGAATTATTGAAGTTCCGAAGTTCCGAAATAATTGATTTTTGGAGTTTAAAATATTTTTTTTAAGAAAAACGTTTTTGACATTTGAGTGGCACATGTTAATGGTGGAAATCAGCTGATGTGATGTGCTAAGGAAATTAAGAAAATTATATTATTAATTTATTTAATTTTCTGCTTTGGTGTTTTAAGCATTTTCCTATAAATAGGGTGCTTAGGTTAGAATTGAAAATCACACCAGAAAAACAAGTTTCTCTCTATTTCTCTCTCTATATCGAGCGTATTCTTGTGAGTATTTGATACTTTGAGTGTTGCTATACGGTGCAAGTTTCCTTCAGCACTATATCTATTATTCCAGTCAGAAGTACCGTTTTTTCGAGGTAAGGGATGTTATTTATTCTTAAATGATATTATTTTCTGCAATATCATTATGCCGAAGTATTGATCTGAACTTTTTATCAAATTTGGAACTTTTCATGTCAGGGTTACTATTCATGAGTTATTATTCATGAGTTACTATTCACCGAAAAATGAAATTTTCTTCTTTTCGTCCAAAATATCTATTCTGGATACTAGCTTTGATTGTATCCATGTTTTGATCATTCTTGAATTTTACTCCACTATGATTATTTATGAGTTATTTTTGGACATGGAATAGCTGAAATACGAATCCTTAATATTTATTCTTTTGTTTCACTGGATTCGTTTCCTTCAAAATATTTTTCATCATCCTCAGTCCTAAATGATGATGTTACTGAATATCTTTGGCCTGTAGTGCAAAGATTAATGATTTTTGATGAATATCTTTGGCCCGTAGTGCAAAGATGAATAGGTGTTGAGATGAACATGATCGACTGGTGATACAAATGAATATCTTAGGCATGTAGTGCAAAGATGAATATCTTTGGGGCGTTACAACAAGGATGTGCTCATCCACTTGCTGAGTATATATACGAGCACTACCTATATAATCTTGGTGTTTGTTTGAAGTATAATTCTCAATTAGAGACAGTAGAGATAATGATATGTCAAGAGAAGACTCACCATTGGGAAGAATATGATAGTAATCTTCTCGTTTTTCTTTGGGGTCTATTGGGTCAACCAAGAATAATTCTGTGGCCATATGATATCTATCATAACCTAGACGCATGGCCTCCCATGTACGAAGGTTTCCTTGTGCACTTCTCAAAGATTCTAATTTCTAAAACAGTTTTTGACTATACCTTTATGTTAGGTGTCATTGTGAGGTGATGTCCACGATTGGAACATGAGTCACATTTGGTATATATTTGTATCTAAACTCACAGCATATGTGTTGTTGTATTTTGCACGACAATTGTTGTAATAAAGTTACAGTTGTTTTCTGTACCATGTATTTGGCGACTCAGAATAGGTTGGATGGAATGGACCTATTTTGGGGTCGTTACATTTGGTATCAGAGCTATAAGTAAAGAGCTCCGAGCCTCTCGCTGGTGACTTCCTGTTGATGGGGGATGCATCGAAGCCAGACTCTCCGTAGGGGACGCCGTTTTGCGGTGGCAAACTGATAGGTATCAATGTAAGGTGCTGACACATGATGGTGTCCAATGTTACATTTGGTATCAGAGCTTAGGGATATGATCTCTGGCGGAGATCAGAAAATATAACTAGGAGGGGAGAGATGAGTAAATCCATCACTAGTGTGTCATACCTAAGCTTATTTGTTGGTCAGTCATACTATCGGGATATGATGTGATATGTTAATTTGTTAAATTAACCTTTATTTTTGAAGCGGTATTCTAGAATGATATCTGAAATATAGGAGATGAGCAATGGAGAAATCATGATGACAGGAAAGATGGAATCTGAAATGAAAGCAAGGTATTCTCAACTCTTTGAAATACCAGGTACGCAAATTTCGAGGACGAAATTTCATAAGTAGGGGAAATTGTAAGACCCCGAATTTTATTAAATAAAAGTATTCAATTTTTCTTATAATTACGATTCAGTAAATGGTTAAATTCATAAAAAGTTAAAGTTAAAGGTGATATATGAATTTTTTTCAAAATAAACAAGTGGTTATAAAATAATCATTGTTGTCGGGGAATATTCGTTTGGTCGTGGAATATTCTTTCTGTCGGAAAATATTCGTACGACGGCGCAGCTATTTGTGGGCCCCATAACGAATAACTGTCTGGTGAAGAAAACGACAAATTTGAGTATTTACAAATAACGGCGTAGTTGTTACCGTTAATACTGTTGAAATACCCGGTGGTTAAAATACGGTAATACGCGTTATTGCACAGTAGCACACGATATTAAAATATTAACATTTTTTAATATCAAAAAATATTAAAGTTTTTTAATATTTTAAATATAAAAAAATTAACGTTTTTGAAAAAAATTTAAAATATTTTAATATTTTTATATCAAAAAATATTAACATTTTTTAATATTTTTAATATCAAAAAATTAACATTTTTTAGAAAAAATTTAAAAATTTTAAATATTAGTATATCAAAAAATATTAACGTTTTAATATTAACCTCATATCAAAAAAATTTAATATTTTTAAAATATTAACGTTTTCTAATATCAAAAAATATTAAAAAATATTGACGTATTTTATTATCAAAAAATATTAACGCTTTTTAATATTTTTTAATATTAGTTGATATGTTAAAAAACGTTAATATTTTGATAACGTTAAAATTAATATTCTAACACTAGATATGTAGTTATTTTGATACTAATTGATAACGTTTTTTGATAACGTTAAAAATCAATTATATATTAATGTTAAAAATTGATAACGTTATTTAGTAATATTCAGAATTAGTATTTTTTTTAATTATTATTTGATGTAAATTTGTTATGTTTTGAATTTTAGTATTTTGATTAAAGATGTAAATATGTTATACAACTTATTTTATTTAATTAGTTGTTATGATTAGTTAACAAAATAATTTAAATTTTAGTATTTTGATTAAATGATGTAAATATGTTATGTTTTTTTAATTTTGAATTTTAGTATTTTTTTTATTTTGATTAAATGACATATTTACATGTGTTAGGGGCATTTTTGAACCTTCTCCCTTTAAGCCTCCATGTGTCTGTCATGTCGGTCAATTTAAATCATGTTTATCTTTTGTTAACGACAAGGGCACGAGTGACCCAAAAAGTGTAACGTTAAGAGTACTTTTGGATAAAAAAAAGTATAGGATGCTCGGTAGACATCGCGATAAATGTCAGGGATATTTTTGAACTTTCTCCCAATTAATGATTGTAAGTGCTATGTTTTGTATATAAATAGTATTTTAGCCAAGTGAAAGACTGTTAGAATATTTTATTCCTTATGTGGCCTCTACTATTTATGTAATTATTGGACTTACATATTGTATTAATTTTGTAAGACCCCAAATTTTATGAAATAAAAGTATTCAATTTTTCTTAAAAATACTATTCAGTAAATAGTTAATGTGAGACCCCGAATTTTATGAAATAAAAGTATTCAATTTTTCTATTTTGGTAAATAGTTAAATTGATAAAAGTTTAAAGTTAAGGGTAATATGTGAAAAAAAAAAATTAATGTAAGCAAGTTGATATAAAATATTCGTTGTGTCGGGAAATATTCGATTAGTCGGGAAATATTCTTTTTGTCGGGGAATATTCGTACGACGGTAAAATCATTGGTGGACCCCACAACGGAATTATTGTCGGATTGAGAAAACGACAAAAACATTTTTATGAAAATAACGGCGAAAGTTTTACCGTAACTGTTGAAACACCCGGTGTTAAAAGTACAGTAATACGCGTGGTTGTATAGTAACACACGGTATTGATTATTGATGCTTACGTGAGAAGTCACTCAGTTTTATTTTATTAGTATTATTAATGTAATAAAACAGAAAATTTTTTTATATAAAATATAATACTTTTATAAAGTTATTCATTTTATTAGGCTAATAGTATAATCTTTTTATATAAAACAGAATATTTTTATAAAGTTATCTATTTTATTAGATAATAATTAGAATATATTATATTTTATTATGTATAGTGTTTGCATAGTACCTGCATAGTATTTGCATAGTAAAATATTTTATAAAGTTATTCGTTTTATTAGTTTATAAATAGAATATATTATATTTTATTTAAAAGATTTTGCTTTAAATATGGACCGTCAGATTAAAGTAAATCAATCTGGACCGTTCATGAATTAGTTACTATTCAGTCCATTTTCTTATAAATAGAAGCTCATTCCTTCATTATTTCTTACGAATTCACTGAAACTCTAGAGAGAGAAATTATAGAGAGAGAGAGAGAGAAGAAAAGTATTCTGCTACTTCACTACTCCGATATCAAGTTTTTTTTATGAAAATGAGAACGTAGCTGGGACTAGTCGGGGAACAGAGTGATGATCCTAGATGTTTGCATTAGTAGTCCTCACTATTCTGTGAAATAGTGTGATAATAATTGTAATGAGGACTCCTTTTGAGTTTGTATACTCTCTAGTAGATAATATTTGTATTCAAACTCACAGTTTATATTTTGTCGTATTGTACACGACAATTGTATTATTAAGTTGTATTTGAATTCTGTACTATGTATCTGGCGACTCAAGATGGTTGATGTATACCTAATTTTGGGGGCGTCACAGTTGGTATCAGAGCTTAGGGATATGGTCGTTGGCGGAGATAAGAGTCTAGAACTAGGAGGGGAGAGACGATTTATATACTTCGCTAGTGTGTAACTTACCTAAGCTGAAATTGTTTACTTGATAAGTTTCAAATTATGATATGTCAATTAACCTTTGTTTTGAAGCTATATTCTATAATGATATCTGAAATACAGAAGATGAGAAATGGAAAAATCATGATAGCGAGAAAATTATCGGGAAGGTACAATCTGAAAAGAAAGCAAGGTATTCTCATCTCTTCGAATATCAGGTACGTACGTAAATTTCGAGGGCGAAATTTCATAAAGAGGGGTGATTGTGAGACCCCGAATTTTATGAAATAAAAATATTCAATTTTTCTATTTTGGTAAATAGTTAAATTGATAAAAGTTTAAAGTTAAGGGTAATATGTGAAAAAAAAATTTCAAAGTAAGCAAGTTGATATAAAATATTCGTTGTGTCGGGAAATATTCTTTTTATCGGAGAATATTCGTACGACGGTACAATCATTAGTGGACCCCACAACGAAATTATTGTCAGATTGAGAAAACGATAAAAATATTTTTGTGAAAATAACGGTGGAAGTTTTACCGTTAACTTTTGAAACACCCGGTGTTAAAAGTATAGTAATACGCGTGGTTGCATAGTAGCACACGGTATTGATTATTGATGCTTACGTGAGAAGTCACTCAATTTTGTTTTATTAGTATTATTAATGTAATAAAACAGAAAAGCTTTTTATATAAAACATAATACTTTTATAAAGTTATTCGTTTTATTAGGCTAATAGTAAATTTTTTTTATATAAAACAGAATATTTTTATAAAGTTATCTGTTTTATTAGATAATAATTAGAATATATTATATTTTATTATGCATAGTATTTGCATAGTAAAATCTTTTATAAAGTTATTCGTTTTATTAGATTATAAATAGAATATATTATATTTTATTTAAAAGATTTTGCTTTAAATATGGACCGTCAGATTAAAGTAAATCAATCTGGACCGTTCATGAATTAGTTACTATTCAGTCCATTTTCCTATAAATAGAAGCTCATTCCTTCATTATTTTTTACGAATTCACTGAAACTCTAGAGAGAGAAATTATAGAGAGAGAAAAGAAAAGTATTCTGCTACTTCACTACTCCGATATCAAGTTTCTTTTATGGAAATGAGAACGTAGTTGGGACTAGTCGGGGAACAGAGTGATGATCCTAGATGTTTGCATTAGTAGTCCTCACTATTCTGTGAAATAGTGTGATAATAATTGTAATGAGGATTCCTTTTGAGTTTGTATACTGTCTAGTATACAATATTTGTATTCAAACTCACAGTTTATGTTTTGTCGTATTGTACACGACAGTTGTATTATTAAGTTGTATTCGAATTCTGTACTATGTATCTGGCGACTCAAGATGGGTGATGTATACCTAATTTTAGGGGCGTCACAATTAAATTGATAAAAAAGTTAAAGTGAATGGTGATATATGTAAATATTTTAAATAAGTAAGTGGTTATAAAATACTCATTGTTGTTGAGAAATATTCATCTGGTCGTGGAATATTCTTACTGTCGGAGAATATTTAGACGACGACGGAACTATTTGTGGGCCCCATAACAGAATAACTGTCGGATGAAGAAAACGACAAGTTTAAGTTTTTATAAATAACGACGTAGTTGTTACCGTTAACACTGTTGGAATACCCGGTGGTTAAAATACAGTAATAGGCGTGGTTGCACAGTAGCACACGGTTTTATATAGTATATTTGAACTATTAATTCTTACGTAAGAAGGCACTACTCAATAATTGTTACAGTAATTACTGTTCAATATTTTATTTTATTGATTCAATAATTGCTGCGTTGATATTTTATTGTTTCAATAATTGTCACTGCACAATATCTCCATTATCAGATCAATAATTCATATTATTTGAATAATATTGTTAGATAACATTATTGATAATGTCTAAGAAAGTTCTGTCTAAGGAGAGGTTTGGTCACCTAATTGCGCGCCAGTAAAAAAAATTCTTATCGGAAAGTCCTCTCTTTCCTGGGAACGACCTGGTTGTCATAATTATGATTCTGTAATATTATTTATGAATAATTAATTATTAATTTATATGATAAGAAAATATTTATTTTATGTGAATATAAATGTTGGATATATTTATTATGGTTATAAATGAAGGAATTAATACTGAGGTGTTTTATTAGTATTTTGTTGAAATGAAGAACGAATTATGGGATTTTTAGAAAAATTAGTTTATTACTTAATTTTGTAAAATCCATAACTCTTTATGTATAATGAGTTACGAGATGAGCCATATATCAAAAAAAAAGCTCTGGAAGTAAGCTAACCGTAAAAATTTGAATCACCCAAAAAAATTCTTTGTGGATTTTTCGTGGTGACTGTTTGAATGAAACTAGTCCAAATGACTCATAGCCCGAAAAATCAGTGTTCTTAAGCTATATTACGTGAGTTATAAATTTTAATCCGACCGTTGGATCGTTGTGATTTTTGAATATGTTATACATATAATAGTTGAGTAAATGTTTACAAATTTTGAACCGTTAAAAATTAGCGTATGATTTGTTATGAATTTTAAGAGTTGACTGATTTAGAAATTATTTATTTTGGTGGAGATTTCTAGAATGTGGGACCCACTTTTGGTTGTCGGAAAAAGTTGGCTGATTTTTGGTGGGCCCCACTTGTGATGGCTGAGAATTTGGTCTTGGTTGGCAACTTGGCATGCGTAGAAAATTTTATGTAATATTTTATTAATTTAGTCTCCTTTGGCGTTCTAGCATTTTCTTATAAATAGGGTGCTTAGTTAAAATTAAAAATCACACCAGAATTCATAAGTTTTCTCTCTATATTATCGAGCGTATTTTTGTAAGTATTTAGATATTTTTAGAGTTGCTATTCAGTGCAAGTTTCGTTCGGCATTACATCCGATATTCTAGTCAGAAATACTGCTCTTTTGAGGTAAGAGATTGTAAGGGTTATTATGTTTTTCAGTTTCGTAATTTTTTTGACCCTCAAAAATTTTGAAAAAATTTAAAATGATAATTTGATGAGTTTTCTAGGTTGTGTCCAAAAATAGCGATTTTTGGATGTATAGATTAAGAGTTATGAATTTTATGGGAAAAGACTATTTTAAAAGTAAATCCTTATAACTGATTGTGGTTAACTCCAAAATTGGTGCGATTTTTATTGAGAGTACATGTATATAACAGCAGTATACTCTGTAAATTTTGGAATTTTTGGACAAAAGTACAGTTTATGATAAATGTCTAAATATTCGGTAGTTTTGGCTATATGAAAAATAGTAAATAAATTTTAAAAATTTCGAGAAAAATATATGTTCAATATGGGACTATATTCTGCTAAATCCCAGAAAAAAAAAATTTCTGGGACTGATTTGGTATTTTTCATGAAAATGGGCTAGTTATAAGTAAATTAATTAAATATGTTATGTGAAGTAAGAAAATTAGAAAATATGATTTTATGGCTTGAGAATCCTATATAAGGTATATGCAGATTTTTGATGAGGGTTTTGGTTATTGGTGATGAAATCTTATGAGTTAGACATTTTAGGATGATTAAATGCATTAATTAGTAAAGTGTAAACAATTAAAATAAATTGTTTATAAGTTTAAGAAATGATTAAAATATTATTGTAATATTAATAATATTAGATTATGAAATTATTAAGTGATTTATAACATTTGGATTAAGGTGTTATGAAATTATTGATTTAAAATATTATTTAATGATTAATAATATTAGTAAATAAATTTAATGTTATTATATAATGAATAATATTAAATGGAGTTTATAATATAATGAATAATGTTATTATCTTCGTTAAATATTAGTTGAAATATTATTTTGTTGTTCAAATCATTTTTAATATAATATTATTCTTGAATTTTACTCCACAAAGCAGTATCATATTGACAATTTGGATATTATTAAATTCTGGATAAATTAAATTGTTAAAGTCTTTAAAATTTATCATTTATCTCTTGTGATTGATTCTTTATATCCTTGTCATCATCCTCATGTTTATATTATGATGAAAGTCATATTTGGCCCGTTGTGCATAGATGGACTGTTGTTTATTGGTTTTACAGTTGTATACTTTTGGCCTGTAGTGCAAAGAAGAAATGTTGATTGATATCTTTGGCCTGTAGTGCAAAGATAAACTGTTGACGAATATCTTTGGCCCGTAGTGCAAAGATGAATTTATTAGTATGATTATGAACATGAACTGTGATTTGGTATAACCATGATCTTTGATGTTTCAGGTAAAGACAGGTGAGGAAAATTATCTTCGTCTTGAATGAGAAGAGAAATTTAGAACTACAATTATGATTATGAGTTATACACGTGATTGTGGACCAGAACTGTTGATTGATGTTACAGGGATAAAATATTATTGGTGGACTTTTAACATGGAGAAGATAATAGAATTTATGGTCTATTTGACTCTTCTAATAGATTACTCGTTCCGCTGTAACTATGGTTGAAAAGTTTTATCATCTATCATATGTTCTAAATCTCTGATTTATTACTAATGAAGGCTATTGATAATTTAATTATCTTTAGGCATGATATTCTTTACTGTGCTAGTTGTGCTCACACTTTTGCTTCACAATTCCTTTCAGGTAATAAGAGTGTAGCTGGATCGAGCGGGGATAACAGGGGAATAGAACGGTGGTCTATAGCTGTGGAGGTTCTCCCTAAAAGTATGAAAATAATTTTATTGAAAACTTTAAAATAGTGGGTTGTACGTTATACATCAGATAGTAGTTATATTTGATGAATCCAATAGGGTGAGGCGAATCCAACGTTGAAAGGGTGTTTTGTCACTATCATACAAGATGTCTAATGAACTACGACTTCGTGTTATCATAAGACAGGGTTGTGCACATCCACTTGCTGAGTATATCTACGAACACTACCTATATAATCTTGGAGTTTGGTTGAAATATATTTCTCAATTGGAGACAATGAAGATAATTATATGTCAAGAGAAGACTCACCATTGGAAAGAACATGATAACAAGCTTCTCATTTTTTTTGGGTCTATTGGGTCAACCAAGGATAATTCTGTGGACATATGATATCTATCATAACTTAGATGCATGGCCTCCTATATACAAAAGTTTTCTTGAGCACTTCCTAAATATTTTAATTTTTAAAACAGTTATTGACTGTACCTTTATGTAAGGTATCACTGTGAGGTGCTGTCCACGGTTGGGACATGAGTCACAGTTGGTATATATTTATATCAAAACTCACAACATATGTGTTGTTGTATTTTGCACGACAATTATAATAATGAAATTGTAGTTATTTTCTATACTATGTATTTAGCGACTCAAAATGGGTTGGGTGGATTGGACCTATTTTGAGGGCGTTACAAATTTAATCACTTTATTTATGGTTTTAATAATTAATTATGTGGCCTATAAATAATATTCCTAATAGTATTTGACATAATGGGCCCTAGGGTGTCATAATCTTGATGGACGATTTTGACCCTTAGCTATTATATAAATAAAATAGTTAGGATTTGGTCTCAATTGTCGTCTCAAGAATTTAATACACACCTATACATCTATTTTAAGATTGAGGGAGGCATTTGAAGACCTTCACCTTTACGCACATCAAAATCTATCAACATACAAGATATCTTCTCTCAATTCATGTAAGTACTTAATATTATGATTATTGATTTTATTTTGTTCTATGCAATAGCACGTTCCAATATAATTTATTTTAACACATTCCACTTTATTTTCTCTCTCCTCATCCACCTCCTCTCTCTTCTTTGTATCTGCCACCTCCCAAATTGAAAGGTTCGACGTCGACGACAATGAACCCCTCAATTCTGAATAACTAAGGTGAGGGCTCAGCCGCTACTCCATCTAGCGGCTAGAGAAATTAATTTTTTGCTGGCCGCTACTCCTAGCGGCTAGTAAAAAAATTTTTTGCTGGCCACAAGAGGGAGTAGATGCCATGAGAAATTTCTAAAATACCCCCACCCTTACTTAAATTTAAATAGTTTCAATGTACAAAATAGTTGTATAAATCATTTCTTAAGTACTAAAAACCAACATTATCAACTATATATAAAGTATTTATTTCTATAAATAATATTTATAAATATTAAAATTTAAAATTATTAATTATATTCAATGTATTTATTTGTATGAATAATTTCTTAAGTAATAAAAATTAACATTATCAACTATATATAATGTACTAATTTCTATAAATATTTTTTATAAATATTAAAATTTAAAAATATTAATTATATTCAATATATTTATTTGTATGAATAATTTATTAAATAATAAAAATTAACATTATCAACTATATATAATTTATTTATTTCTATAAATATTTTTTATAGATATTAAAATTTAAAAATATTAATTATATTCAATGTATTTATTTGTATGAATAATTTCTTAAGTAATAATTATTTAATGTATTTATATTTTAATAATTGTACCTAAGAAATTATTCATACAAATAAATACATTGAATATAATTAATGATTTTAAATTTTAATATTTATAAAAGTTATTTATAGAAATAAATACATTATATATATAGATGGTAATATTAGTTTTTATTACTTAAAAAATTATTTAGATAACTATTTGTACATTGAAACTATTTAAATCTAACTAAGGATGAAGGTATTTTAGAAATTTCTCCTGGCCGCTAGAAGGAGTAACGGACAGCAAAAAAAAATTTCTCTAGCCACTAGAGGGAGTAGCAGTTGGGCCCTCACTGTAAGACCTCAAATTATTAATAAATAAAATTTAATTTCCTCTATTTATTATTCTGAAATAGTAAGGGTTGATTTGATTAATGTGATTAGTTATGGGTAAAATGCGTAAATATTTTAAATAAGCAAGTGGTTATAAAATATTCATTGTTGTCGGGGAATATTCGCTTGGTCGTGGAATATTCTTACTGTCGGAGAATATTCGTATGACGGCGCAGTCTTTTGTGGGCCCCATAACGGAAAGCGATTGGATGAAGAAAACGACAAGGGTAAGTTGTTTATAAATAACGGCGTAGTTGTTACCGTTAATACTGTTGGAATACCCGGTGGTTAAAACACAGTAATACGCGTTGTTGCACAGTAGCACACGGTATTGCACCAATTATAGATTTTTACGTAAGAAGGCATTACTCAATAATTGTTACAGTAATTACTGTTCAGTATTTTATTTTATTGATTCAATAATTGCTGCGTTGATATTTTATATTACTGTTGTTTTAATAATTGTCACTACACAGTATTTTCTATTATCGGAACAATAATTCATATTATCTGAATAATATTATTAGATAACATAATTGGCAATGTCTAAAAAGTTCTGTCTAAGGAGAGGTTTGGTCATCTAATTGCGCGCCAGTAAGGAGAGATCCTTATTGGAAAGCCCCCTCTTTCCTGGGAACGGCCTGGTTGCCAGTACTGTGGTTCTGTAATATTATTTGTGTATAATTAATTATTGATTTATATGATGAGGAAAATATTAATTTTATGTGGATATAGATGGAGAAAATTTTAATGTGACAATTATTGAAAATTAATATTTTATCTTTTTCTGATAAAATAATTCATTTAAATATATTATTTTAATAATATATTGATGGTGATATTTTTATAATAAATGTGGGATATATGAGTATATGAGGAGGAAGAGTATTTTTGTGGCATTAAATGATTGACACATATTTTGTGTGTTGGTGGACACAATTCTTGACCGAAATTTTATTATTGAATGTAAAATCGCCCGTTTGTGGATTTGGGTTAATTTCTGTTTGGAATTTCGAAAAACTTTCTTCTGCAAAGTTGTAGAGAATTGAATTTCCTATAAAAACTCGCAAGATTCAAATTTTCTGATAAAAGGGCTATTTATTATGAATTATTGAAGTTCCGAAGTTCTGAAATAATTGATTTTTGGAGTTTAAAATATTTTTTTTAAGAAAAACGTTTTTGAGATTTGAGTGGCACATGTTAATGGTGGAAATCAGCTGATGTGGTGTGCTAAGGAAATTAAGAAAATTATATTATTAATTTATTCAATTTTCTGCTTTGGTGTTCTAAACATTTTCCTATAAATAGGGTGCTTAGGTTAGAATTGAAAATCACACCAGAAACACAAGTTTCTCTCTATTTCTCTCTCTATATCGAGCGTATTCTTGTGAGTATTTGATACTTTGAGTGTTGCTATACGGTGCAAGTTTCCTTCAGCACTATATCTAGTATTCCAGTCAGAAGTACCGTCTTTCCGAGGTAAGGGATGTTATTTATTCTTAAATGATATTATTTTCTTCAATATCATTATGCCGAAGTATTGATCTGAACTTTTTATCAAATTTGGAACTTTTCATGTCGGGGTTACTATTCACGAGTTACTATTCACGAGTTACTATTCACCGAAAAATGAAATTTTCTTCTTTTCGTCCAAAATATCTATTCTGGATACTAGCTTTGATTGTATCCATGTTTTGATCATTCTTGAATTTTACTCCACTATGATTATTTATGAGGTATTTTTGGACATGGAATAGCTGAAATATGAATCCTTAATATTTATTCTTTTGTTTCACTGGATTCGTTTCCTTTAAAATATTTTTCATCATCCTCAGTCCTAAATGATGATGCTACTGAATATCTTTGGCCTGTAGTGCAAAGATTAATGATTTCTGATGAATATCTTTGGCCCGTAGTGCAAAGATGAACAGGTGTTGAGATGAACATGATCGACTGGTGATACAAATGAATATCTTTGGCCTGTAGTGCAAAGATGAATATTTGATTAAAGATGGTTATTGATTGTTGTTACAGGGATAAAATATTGATGATGGACTTTTAAATCTTAGAAGATAGTAGAACTCATTCTCTACTTGACTCTTCTAATGGTTTGCTGTTTCCGCTGCAGTTATTGATTTAAAACTTGTTGTCTATTGTATTCTATTAAATTTTTCCCTGTTGAAGACTAACGATAATTTGTCGTATATTATCTTAGTCATAATATTCTTTACTGGGCTAGTTGAGCTCACCCTTTTCCTTGTTGTTCCATTTTCTTCTCAGGAGGCGAGAATGTAGCGAGTACTAGTCGGGGTGTGGAATGATGATTCAAGACAGTTGTTTTAGTAGTCCTCACTATTTTGTAAAATAGTGTATCAATAAGTATAATGAGGACTTAATTGAGTATGAATACTGTCTAGATGACAATATTTGTATTTAAACTCACAGTATATGTGTTGTCGTATTTTGCACGATAATTGTAATAATAAAGTTGTAGTTATTTTCTGTACCGTGTATTTGGCGACTCAGAATGGGTTGGATGGATTGGACCTGTTTTGGGGGCGTCACAGTTGGTATCAGAGCTTAGGGATATGATCTCTGGTGGAGTTCGGGAATAGGACTATGAGGGGAGAGACGAGTAAATCCTTCGCTAGTGTGTCATACCTAAGCTTATTTGTTGGTCAGTCATAATATCGGGATATTAGGTGATATGTTAATTTATTAAATTAACCTTTATTTTTGAAGCTGTATTCTAGAATGATATCTGAAATACAGGAGATGGGCAATGGAGAAATCATGATGACAGGAAAGATGGAATCTGAAATGAAAGCAAGGTATTCTCAACTCTTTGAAATACCAGGTACGTAAATTTGTTGTAAGATCCCAAATTATTAATAAATGAAATTTAATTTCCTCTATTTATTATTCTGAAATAGTAAGGATTGATTTGATTAATGTGGTTAGTTATGGGTAAAATGCGCAAATATTTTAAATAAGCAAGTGGTTATAAAATATTCATTGTTGTCGGGGAATATTCGCTTGGTCGTGGAATATTCTTACTGTCGGAGAATATTCGTACGACGGCGCAGTCTTTTGTGGGCCCCATAACGGAAAGCGATTGGATGAAGAAAACGACAAGAGTAAGTTGTTTATAAATAACGGCGTAGTTGTTACCGTTAATACTGTTGGAATACCCGGTGGTTAAAACACAGTAATACGCGTTGTTGCACAGTAGCACACGGTATTGCTCCAATTATTGATTTTTACGTAAGAAGGCATTACTGAATAATTGTTACAGTAATTACTGTTCAGTATTTTATTTTATTGATTCAATAATTACTGCGTTGATATTTTATATTACTGTTGTTTTAATAATTGTCACTACACAGTATTTTCTATTATCGGAACAATAATTCATATTATCTGAATAATATTATTAGATAACATTATTGGTAATGTCTAAAAAGTTCTGTCTAAGGAGAGGTTTGGTCATCTAATTGCGCGCCAGTAAGGAGAGATCCTTATTAGAAAGCCCCCTCTTTCCTGGGAACGGCCTGGTTGCCAGTACTGTGATTCTGTAATATTATTTGTGTATAATTAATTATTGATTTATATGATGAGGAAAATAGTGATTTTATGTGGATATAGATGGAGAAAATTTTTAATGTGACAATTGTTAAAAATTAATATTTTATCTTTTTCTGATAAAATAATTTATTTAAATATATTATTTTAATAATATATTGATGGTGATATTTTTATAATAAATGTGGGATATATGAGTATATGAGGAGGAAGAGTATTTTTGTGGCATTAAATGATTGACACATGTTTTGTGTGTTGGTGGACACAATTCTTGACCGAAAATTTATTATTGACTGTAAAATCGTCCGTTTGTGGATTTCGGTTAATTTCTGTTTGGAATTTCGAAAAACTTTCTTCTGCAAAGTTGTAGAGAATTGAATTTCCTATAAAAACTCGCGAGATTCAAATTTTCTGATAAAAGGGCTATTTATTATGAATTATTGAAGTTCCGAAGTTCCGAAATAATTGATTTTTGGAGTTTAAAATATTTTTTTTAAGAAAAACGTTTTTGACATTTGAGTGGCACATGTTAATGGTGGAAATCAGCTGATGTGGTGTGCTAAGGAAATTAAGAAAATTATATTATTAATTTATTCAATTTTCTGCTTTGGTGTTCTAAGCATTTTCCTATAAATAGGGTGCTTAGGTTAGAATTGAAAATCACACCAGAAACACAAGTTTCTCTCTATTTCTCTCTCTATATCGAGCGTATTCTTGTGAGTATTTGATACTTTGAGTGTTGCTATACGGTGCAAGTTTCCTTCAGCACTATATGTAGTATTCCAGTCAGAAGTACCGTCTTTCCGAGGTAAGGGATGTTATTTATTCTTAAATGATATTATTTTTTCTTCAATATCATTATTCCGAAGTATTGATCTGAACTTTTTATCAAATTTGAAACTTTTTATGTCGAGGTTACTATTCATGAGTTACTATTCACGAGTTACTATTCACCGAAAAATGAAATTTTCTTCTTTTCGTCCAAAATATCTATTCTGGATACTAGCTTTGATTGTATCCATGTTTTGATCATTCTTGAATTTTACTCCACTATGATTATTTATGAGGTATTTTTGGACATGGAATAGCTGAAATACGAATCCTTAATATTTATTCTTTTGTTTCACTGGATTCGTTTCCTTTAAAATATTTTTCATCATCCTCAGTCCTAAATGATGATGCTACTGAATATCTTTGGCCTGTAGTGCAAAGATTAATGATTTTTGATGAATATCTTTGGCCCGTAGTGCAAAGATGAATAGGTGTTGTGATGAACATGATCGACTGGTGATACAAATGAATATCTTTGGCCTGTAGTGCAAAGATGAATATTTGATTAAAGATGGTTATTGATTGTTGTTACAGGGATAAAATATTGATGATGGACTTTTAAATCTTAGAAGATAGTAGAACTCATTCTCTACTTGACTCTTCTAATGGTTTGCTGTTTCCGCTGCAGTTATTGATTTAAAACTTGTTGTCTATTGTATTCTATTAAATTTTTCCCTGTTGAAGACTAACGATAATTTGTTGTATATTATCTTAGTCAAAATATTCTTTACTGGGCTTGTTGAGCTCACCCTTTTCCTTGTTGTTCCATTTTCTTCTCAGGAGGCGAGAATGTAACGAGTACTAGTCGGGGTGTGGAATGATGGTTCAAGACAGTTATTTTAGTAGTCCTCACTATTTTGTAAAATAGTGTATCAATAAGTATAATGAGGACTTAATTGAGTATGAATACTGTCTAGATGACAATATTTGTATTTAAACTCACAGTATATGTGTTGTCGTATTTTGCACGACAATTGTGATAATAAAGTTGTAGTTATTTTTTGTACCATGTATTTGGCGACTCAGAATGGGTTGGATGGATTGGACCTGTTTTGGGGGCGTCACAGTTGGTATCAGAGCTTAGGGATATGATCTCTGGTGGAGTTCGGGAATAGGACTATGAGGGGAGAGACGAGTAAATCCTTCGCTAGTGTGTCCTACCTAAGCTTATTTGTTGGTCGGTCATAATATAGGGATATTATGTGATTTGTTAATTTGTTAAATTAACCCTTGTTTATGGCAGTATTTGAGAATGTCGATTGAGAATGTTAACAGTGGAGTAAATGAGACCGTGAAGACACATTTGCTCACCAACGAGGAGAATGTGCAACAGGCTGGCAATGTTCCTCCTGTAAACAACACCACTGAGCAGACGATGAACGACGGGATGTTTAGGAGTTTTTTTCAGTTCATGCAAAACCAGACGAGGGAGACTCGTGTACAAAATACGGGTGGAAATGATAGCAATGCGCGGCTTGTCACAGCCAAGCAGTTCAAAGAGTTGGGACCACCAGAATTCTGGGGAAAGCCGGATCCGATTAAGGCGGAGACGTGGGTCAAGCAAATTACCAAGATATTCGATGTCTTGGGATGCACGGAGGAACAGAAGGTTCCATTCGCCACCTTTATGTTCCGTGGCGAGGCAGACTACTGGTGGGAGTCTGTGAAGCGTACCCATCCAGCCGCACTCAACATGTCTTGGGAGACATTTCAGAAACTATTCAATGACAAGTACTTTCCTGAAAGTATTCATCATATGAAGGAGGTAGAGTTTATTAGACTGGAGCAGAATAACATGACGGTGTCCCAATACGAGGCGAAATTTGCAGAGTTGTCCAGGTTTGCACCTCATTTGGTAGAGAATGAGGAACGTATGACGCGGATGTTTCTGAGAGGTTTGAAACCCGGCATACGTCAATATCTCATTTCTCATAAATTTTCTCTCTATTCAGATGTTATCAACAGGGCTCAATTATTAGAGCGAGATAGCGAGTACGGTCAATCGAGGGACCACAACCAGGATCATACCGGTGACAGCAGTCATCAGAATAATGATAACCAGCAGAGAAGGAAGAATACGGACAAGAGCGGCAACCACTCTGGTGGTAATCATGGCCATGAGAATAGAAGAAGCGAGTCGGGAGGAGATTTTAAAAAGAGGAGATTCAACAATGATAATACGAAGACGTCAGCACCAGCAGCAACTGGTTCCAAGGGAGGAGAACGACCACCGGTCATATGCTATAAGTGCGGAAAAGAAGGACATATCAGCCCAAACTGTCCACAACAGTTTAAGGTATGTTATAACTGTGGAAAGGAAGGACATATCGCTCGAGATTGTATGATAGCGAAACCAAGTTCAGCGGGGACGGTGACTCAAAAAGCTGTCCCAGAAAAGTCAAAGTCAACGGTTCCTGGAAGAGCGTTTTTCGTGACTGGTCAGAATGCGAGGAACCCAAACGAAGTTAGCACGGGTTAGTTAATTATAAATTTTTGCGAAGTATATACCTTATTAGATACCGGTTCTATCCATTCATTTATTTCTCCTGCTTGTGCTCAACGTTTAAACTTGACTCCGGAGAAATTAGACTTTGACTTATATGTTGAAACTCCGTTAGGGGAAACTTTCATCACATCCACTGTTTATAAATCTTGTTTGATCCAAGTTAGCATCATCACATTACCTGTTGATCTTATCTCTTTAAAGATACTTGCTTTTGATGTGATTTTAGGAATTGATTGGTTAACTACTCATCATGCTAAAATTGATTGCTTTCGTAAGGTTGTTTGTTTTCATATTCTTAAGCAACCTGTTATTCAAATTCAAGCAACCAAACTATTGAAGTCAAACTCTTTCATATCAAGCCGTAAAGTCATTCGTTTATTGAAAAACGGATGTCAAGCTTTCTTAGCTATGTTATGGACTTGAACAAAAATACGTCAGATTTGAATGATATTTCTATTGTTAGTAAATCCCTGACGTATTTCCTGAAGAATTTCTTGGCCTACACGTGATATTGAATTTTGTATCGACTTTGAACCCGGTACAAAACCCATTTCTAAAATCTCATATCGAATGGCTCCTATTGAACTTCAGGAGTTAAAAACCCAACTATAGAAGTTGATAACCGAACCTCTATTTGGTGACTTCCTTTGTAGAATGCACTGAATCCAGACTCTCCGTAGGGGACGCCATATTCGTGCGGTAGTAAACTGATAGGTGTCATTGTGACGTGATATCCAAGATTGGGATATGAGTCACAGTTGAGAGCAACCTAAGTTAGTAATCGAAATACGTAGCTTTCTGGTTATTATCGGAGATTCGTAAAAGGATTTTCTCGAATCGCTACCCCATTAACTCAGCTGACTCGGAAGGATATCAAATTCGTATGGAGCGAAGAATGCGAGAAGAGTTTCCAAGAGCTTAAGAGGAGACTCATTTTGGCATCTGTTCTGACAATACCATCTGGTTCGGATGAATTTGTTATCTACAGCGATACTTCAGGCAAAGGGTTAGGATGTGTTCTCATGCAACGTGGGAAAGTCATAGCCTATGCCTCGCGACAACTTAAAGAATATGAGAGGAATTATCCTACTCATGATCTAGAGTTGGCAGCAGTCGTTTTCGCGCTAAAGATCTGGAGGCACTATCTATATGGGGAGAAAGTGGAGATATATTCAGGCCATAAAAGTCTCAAATATTTCTTCACTCAAAAAGAACTCAACATGCGGCAACGACGTTGGCTCGAGCTGTTGAAAGATTTCGATCATACCATCCAATACCATCCTAGAAAAGCAAACGTGGTAGCTGACGCGTTGAGTAGAAGATCATATGCAGGAACGAGTGCGATGATGTCAAGTATACGCGTAGAACCAACTTTAATCGATAAAGTTAAAGTTGCTCAAGCTACAGACCTGGAGCTGATGAATATAAAGAAGAAGGTGCAAGAATGTGTTATTCTAGAAGTAAGAGTCGATGAAGAGAAGAAAGCTCAAGCCTTCGATTTATTTGAAATCCTCGATCGAGTAGGAACTGTGGCCTATAGACTCGTTTTAACGCTAAGTATGTCACGTGTTCATAACGTTATTCACGTATCGATGTTACGTAAATATGTGGACGACCCGAACCACGTTATTGAGTTAGAACCGGACGAGATAGCTGAAGACTTAACGTACGAGGAGGTACCTGTTAAGATCTTAGATAGGAAAGAGCATGTCCTACGCACGAAGGTTATACCACAAGTTAAGGATTTGTGGAGAAACCATGCTATTGAGGAAATGACCTGGGAGTTAGAAACGGAAATGAAAGCGAGGTATCCTCATCTTTTCGAAACACCAGGTATGTATATCAATTTCGAGGACGAAATTTCATAAGGGAGGGAGGTTGTAAGACCCCAAATTATTAATAAATGAAATTTAATTTCCTCTATTTATTATTCTGAAATAGTAAGGGTTGATTTGATTAATGTGGTTAGTTATGGGTAAAATGCGCAAATATTTTAAATAAACAAGTGGTTATAAAATATTCATTGTTGTCGGGGAATATTCGCTTGGTCGTGGAATATTCTTACTGTCGGAGAATATTCGTACGACGGCGCAGTCTTTTGTGGGCCCCATAACGGAAAGCGATTGGATGAAGAAAACGACAAGAGTAAGTTGTTTATAAATAACGGCGTAGTTGTTACCGTTAATACTGTTGGAATACCCGGTGGTTAAAACACAGTAATACGCGTTGTTGCACAGTAGCACACGGTATTGCACCAATTATTGATTTTTACGTAAGAAGGCATTACTCAATAATTGTTACAGTAATTACTGTTCAGTATTTTATTTTATTGATTCAATAATTGCTGCGTTGATATTTTATATTACTGTTGTTTTAATAATTATCACTACACAGTATTTTCTATTATCGGAACAATAATTCATATTATCTGAATAATATTATTAGATAACATTATTGGCAATGTCTAAAAAGTTCTGTCTAAGGAGAGGTTTGGTCATCTAATTGCGCGTCAGTAAGGAGAGATCCTTATTGGAAAGCCCCCTCTTTCTTGGGAACGGCCTGGTTGCCAGTACTGTGATTCTGTAATATTATTTGTGTATAATTAATTATTGATTTATATGATGAGAAAAATAGTGATTTTATGTGGATATAGATGGAGAAAATTTTTAATGTGACAATTGTTGAAAATTAATATTTTATCTTTTTCTGATAAAATAATTCATTTAAATATATTATTTTAATAATATATTGATGGTGATATTTTTATAATAAATGTGGGATATATGAGTATATGAGGAGGAAGAGTATTTTTGTGGCATTAAATGATTGACACATGTTTTGTGTGTTGGTGGACACAATTCTTGACCGAAAATTTATTATTGACTGTAAAATCGCCCGTTTGTGGATTTGGGTTAATTTCTGTTTGGAATTTCGAAAAAATTTCTTCTGCAAAGTTGTAGAGAATTGAATTTCCTATAAAAACTCGCGTGATTCAAATTTTCTGATAAAAGGGCTATTTATTATGAATTATTGAAGTTCCGAAGTTCCGAAATAATTGATTTTTGGAGTTTAAAATGTTTTTTTAAGAAAAACGTTTTTGACATTTGAGTGGCACATGTTAATGGTAGAAATCAGCTGATGTGGTGTGCTAAGGAAATTAAGAAAATTATATTATTAATTTATTCAATTTTCTGCTTTGGTGTTCTAAGCATTTTCCTATAAATAGGGTGCTTAGGTTAGAATTGAAAATCACACCAGAAACACAAGTTTCTCTCTATTTCTCTCTCTATATCGAGCGTATTCTTGTGAGTATTTGATACTTTGAGTGTTGCTATACGGTGCAAGTTTCCTTCAGCACTATATCTAGTATTCCAGTCAGAATTACCGTCTTTCCGAGGTAAGGGATGTTATTTATTCTCAAATGATATTATTTTCTTCAATATCATTATGCCGAAGTATTGATCTGAACTTTTTATCAAATTTGGAACTTTTCATGTCGGGGTTACTATTCATGAGTTACTATTCACGAGTTACTATTCACCGAAAAATGAAATTTTCTTCTTTTCGTCCAAAATATCTATTCTGGATACTAGCTTTGATTGTATCCATGTTTTGATCATTCTTGAATTTTACTCCACTATGATTATTTATGAGGTATTTTTGGACATGGAATAGCTGAAATATGAATCCTTAATATTTATTCTTTTGTTTCACTGGATTCGTTTCCTTTAAAATATTTTTCATCATCCTCAGTCCTAAATGATGATGCTACTGAATATCTTTGGCCTGTAGTGCAAAGATTAATGATTTCTGATGAATATCTTTGGCCCGTAGTGCAAAGATGAACAGGTGTTGAGATGAACATGATCGACTGGTGATACAAATGAATATCTTTGGCCTGTAGTGCAAAGATGAATATTTGATTAAAGATGGTTATTGATTGTTGTTACAGGGATAAAATATTGATGATGGACTTTTAAATCTTAGAAGATAGTAGAACTCATTCTCTACTTGACTCTTCTAATGGTTTGCTGTTTCCGCTGCAGTTATTGATTTAAAACTTGTTGTCTATTGTATTCTATTAAATTTTTCCCTGTTGAAGACTAACGATAATTTGTTGTATATTATCTTAGTCATAATATTCTTTACTGGGCTAGTTGAGATCATCCTTTTCCTTGTTGTTCCATTTTCTTCTCAGGAGGCGAGAATGTAGCGAGTACTAGTCGGGGTATGGAATGATGGTTCAAGAAAGTTGTTTTAGTAGTCCTCACTATTTTATAAAATAGTGTATCAATAAGTATAATGAGTACTTAATTGAGTATGAATACTGTTTAGATGACAATATTTGTATTTAAACTCACAGTATATGTGTTGTCGTATTTTGCACGACAAATGTATTAATAAAGTTGTAGTTGTTTCTGTACCATGTATTTGGCGACTCAGAATGGGTTGGGTGGAATAGACCTGTTTTGGGGGCGTCACACTCACCTCAGCCATTCGATCTAATTTTGAAAGTCTGGATAACAGTTAGCTGGAATAGTGTTCATAGCTAACGTGCGACATGGATCATTCCCCATATATATATATATATATATATATATATATATATATGTGTGTGTGTGTGTGTGTGTGTGTGTGTGTGTGTGTGTGTGTGTGTGTGTGTGTTGTGGCGAAACCAATATTTATATTTAGTGGGGTCAAAATTTTGTGATGCTATAGATAATTAGGCGAGGGTTTGGGACCAATTTTTTAAAATAATTTTGTGTTTTTTGGCCAGTTTTATATGTAAAACATATACTTTGTTACAATATTGTTAATATAAAAAGTAATAACATTATATATACACCACTTATTGACCCCTAATACGTCTTTCTAATCACAATTTTTTTAATAAATATTAAAATTTTTTATGTTATCAAAATAATATAAATTCGATTATTATTTATTTTAAAAATATTAGAGAAAGATAGATACACCAATGAGTAGAAGTAATATGAAATTGAGAAAATTATAAAAAATTCACTTTGACCCCGTATATTAAAAGATTTATAAAATTTCAGTGAGGTCAATTTATTAATTATATTTAATTTTTTTCTAAATTTATCGTATATTATAAAATAAATTTTTTTTTCCAGTGGGATGAATTGAGCCCCACACCTTGTAAGGTGGTTTCGCCACTGCGCGCGCGCGCGCGCATAATGATAATTAGGCTCAATTATTTAGAAGTAGTTTTATACATACACGTTAGTATTATAGTTTGAGATAGAGAAGGAGAAATCGTATGACAACATATATATGAGTATAACAAATTAAGCTCAATTATTTAGAAGTAGTTTTATTGGACATAAGATTGAGTGTAATCATCCTTTTCAATAATTAAAGTCTTATCCCCATCTTATTCATTATTGTAAAGACGTTGAATTTGAAAGAGAGATATAAAGCGTGGCAAAGAGCTCAAGGCTGCTTAATTATATACTCGACAATGACTAAATTATATCTCCACCTTCTGTACCTGATCGTATCTGTTCATTTTTTGTTATTATTAAACTTTAACTAGCATCAATGCATCATGATCCCATGCAAAACACAAATTTTATTATAAAATTTGTGTATTACTTATATTTTTAGTATTATATTTTAGTAATATATTAATTATAGTAATAATTGATTAAAATTGTGAATGATAATTTTATATAAAAAAAACATTTTTTCAAAAAAATGGTATTTAACTAATAAAAATTTAATAATAATAATAATTCATTCTATACATATAATATAAATAATAGTATTTGATGATTCATTTGTTTATATATTCATATATTCATCTACTTATATAATAATAAATTATATTTAAATTCAAACTGTTATACTTATATAATTTAATAATAAAAAATATTAATAATATTCTACGACAAAATAAATATTTCCTGAAACACTGTTTACTTCGCATAATTTGCACATATCACCCATAACTATCACATTTATTAAATAACAACCTTACTATTTAGAAAAAAAATAAATCTTATTCATAAAAAGTAGGGATCTTACAACTAATCAATTCAATAAGAACTTATCACGAAACAAAATACAGAACGTATGACTATGATTACCAACAATTTTGAAGTACTCCTTGTAATCGCCAAATTGTATACCTTGAATCAATTATCAACAACTTCGAAACTCACGAAAACCAAGCAATTGAAGCAAATAGTAAAAAAAATTCCTTTTTTCTACGAATATATTTTTTTAACTCACTGTTTTTTTTTTATAATAAATTCAAACACGAAAAATAAAGATAAGCAACTCGCAAGAAAACTTAGCTCAGATACCAAAGGATACACTTCACGGCACGCTTGCGTGAGTTGGTCGTTGCCCCGATCATTTCTAGCAAGCTATGAAGGTGAAACACCCACAACACCTTAACCCCTTGTTTATACGTAAGCGGTAATCTTGGTACAATTGATCGCGCTAGAAAATCTGCGTTGAATGAACACCAACTACACCTTCACCCCTCGCTTATATGTAAACAGTAATCTTGGTACAATCGACGATTGATGTGGTAGAAGACGTCACACCCAACTATGTATTGTTGAATGATAAGTTAATAATGAATCTCAAAAAACCAGAACTAGTCTAGGAATTCTTAAAGAACCAAAAGATGAGAAAAATCTCAAAAAGTAATTTTATTAATCAAAATTGTCTCTACTGTCTATTACATAAGTTATGTATCATATTTATACTAGTAGTAAGAAACCCTAATTCTATAAGAAAAAAGAATTTGAATGAAAATAGAAATTCTAGCTAACAAATCAGAAGGAAATCAAATCTTATCTAACAAACACCTAATTACAATAGAAATCTGAAAATATAATAAAATTCCTTATTTTAAGAGTGAAATTTGCGTTCAAATCAAGCCAAAACGCGTCAACTGGAAATTTGTCTCGGTACGATCGCGCTAATATTTTTGAACGGTCAGTGGACGCAACAGTGCTGGAATGGCATAGAGCCATTTTTCGTCTGCAAAGGGCGTGACAACGCTGGAATTGGCTTGAAAATGGGCGCGGCCGCACTGATCTAGTTTGGCTACTACTTTGATGTTTTTAATTCCTGAAATTGTCCGCCTTCGCTTGTACCCCGTTAACAAACTAAGACCCACACTTGAATGGCTTGGAATCATGTCAAACTTATGTTGTCGCATGATCGATCGTAAACTCCTTTCCAAGCTTGGATGTTCATATCATCGTGCATAAGCTTGTAGTCTCATCATGAACTGGAACATAACTTTGACACGGATTAGACGGCACCAATGAATACGGTTCTGATAACTTAACTTGAGCTCCAATGTAAGCATCTTTGAGTTAAATTCAGCACAACTACTTGAAACTAATCGTTGAACCTCTGGAGCTTGAGTTGAAAGATTGTTATAAAATTTTGACCCCCTCATACTTGTGCCAGGTATACTATTAATAGTAGATGTATTAGATGAAATAGTGTCCATAGCGAATTACTCTTATATATATATATATATATATATTATTGCTGTAGTAATCTCCAACAACTTTGGAGATAGCTAGTGCTGACTAGCACATGTTGAACATGAAAGAAAAGGTATGGTTCAGTGCCGATATTGTCATAAATGTAAAAGTCCCAAAAATGGATCGACATAAATGTAAAAATCCCAAAAATGGATCGAGTTAAATTATCCATGTTGAATCTCATCCATATTAGATTAGGCATGATTGCACTAAAATACATACCAAAGGGTTTATATAAAGTATGGAAAAGTTTAAGTATATGACTAAAAGTTTGGAAAGAGAGTTGAAGTATATTCTTATAACAAAACCAAAATTATTATCTTTATAATTAAGGCAGCATATGTTGGTTATTCTCCAAAATTTCTATAACCCCCGTTTAGAGTTAATACCCTAGCCATTATGTTTTCTGTAACCCCCGTTCCAATTCCAACATAAACCTTATTTATATCTTGTTGTAACTCCCAAGCGTTTCATTAAAACCATTAAAATCTCCAACGTTCCTTATAAGGGCTGGGCTAGTTGTTCTTCAGAGACAATATACAGCATAATCAGTTTCTTCATCTTCTTCAAAAACAATAACAGTTTACGTTCACGAAGTAAAAAAAGATACACGCAATAACAGTTTTATTTCCGCTCTATGTATCCTATTCTTATTCATATAGTCATCTCTTATACTCTGTTAATTGGGCAATCCACATAGACAAGTCCAAAGCCTCCTTCCGTGAGTACACACGATCGGAGACTTCGCCGTTGAATCCTGGAGAGTGACCGCTGGCAGCCCATTTGTACCATAATTATTATCAGTGGGGGCGAAATCACTTTTTAGGACAGTAGCTAAGCTACGCCTCAGTTTTTCAGCTAAGTTGTTCCAATTTACTGTATTATTTGTCTTGTTAATTGATATATTTTCCAACAATCTAAAAAGTGATTTTAATCTATTAACAAGAATACATGTTTTAGTTAGTGTACATATAATTTTATATCATTTACTTTATCAATTTAGTAGGGCTGTATATCACACAATCTAAATATTTGTTTTCCTTGCATTTTAATTCTCAGCATGCTTTAGTGATGCAACTCATGTTATTGATTTGAGTTTCATCTTCTGTTTCGTTCTGTTAATTGGGGAGACATTGTTTGGATCGGATTGATTTTTTTTAATTTTTGGATATGAATTGGGAGCTGTTGGAGTTTGGGATATAATAGATATTTTGCCATTTCCAGTCCTGAATTTGAATTTTGGAGTTTGAAATTTATTGTGGTTATTAAAAAAAAAAAAAAGAGTAGTAGTCATTATTTAATTAAGAGGTTTTACTTGATTTGCATAAAATTAATATGCAAGCCGATCTGCAAAGTTCGCAATAATTTGGGTGTTGGTGAGAGAATTTGTGGCAGCATATATTGAGCCTGAACTCGACTTGGTAAATTTACCTAACCATTTTGTTACAAATGGTGTCAGTTATTATGGTTGTGATTACAGTTTTTTTTTCCTTTGGTTATTAATAATAGAATAATGAAACGGTGGAATTGAAGTTATTTCTTGTTACAAGTTCTATCAATAGGAGCTGTTGAAATTATGATCTCAGTGGAAGAAATTCAAAATGTATTGTGAATCATTTTCAAGTTATGCAAATTTGTTCCTGCTCTGAAATAATTATTTTCCCCAACAAGTTACAGTCTTGTTATTTCCACTAACTAAAACTATGCACTCAAAATTAGTAATAGGGGCATTACGCTAGAATAAACAAATAAAAACTACAAATTTTACAAAAATCTAGGAAATTGTTTCTGTGTGCCTACAGAATAAATTAAATTATAAGGTCTAAAGTTGAACCAACCACGGCATGATAACATTACAAGTTTTATACTATTTGTAAAGTTAACAACTTGCACTCGGATTATTATCGCAATCTATATAGAGACAATACCATGCATGTTTGATTTTCCAATCATAGAAAAATAATAATTGTACCTATGTGGCAAAGCTTACACTCCCTCTGTTACAGTATTTGTCATTTTGATCATATATATTATATATATGAATTTGTTATACAATATGTCACAATTGTATGTTTAAAAGCATGAAAAAAAAAAATTAGAATGTGATATCATGATGATGAGAGAGAGATAATGATATAAAATAAACAAATATTGATAGGGGATAAAATTACAATATGTAGTAGCCTACATATAGTGTATATGATGTGGATGTATATGCGTTTTTTTAAAATGTCATGAATGTGCTTAGAGTTAAAAATATGAGCCTATTTACCAAATGATAGTAATGGGCTAGGTGTTGCTGCTATACGTAAATTATTTTTGAAGTTTGATGCCTCGACAATAAGTCTTGGGATTGTGTCATATCCCCATGAAGTCTTGGGTGTTTGACTATTGTTTTGATGAAAATCTAATTGACCTTGTGAAAGTGTTCTGGCTTTATAATATTTTGTCTCTTTGTTCCTCTCCAAATGAAAGAAGCACGGGAGGGCATTGCCACTCATGTGTGAGGCTGTTGAGAGAAAGCTTAATATGCATTGGTTGGCCTATTTCTCGATGTACCTAAGTTGTTGTGGCTGTTGGTACTTGGTAGTTTTTTCAGGAAAAAGCAGGGTAGGTAGTATTAATGAAAGACAGAACTTATTATAAGAATATCTTAGATAAGAAAATGGTTCACTTAACTGATAAACAAATATTGTTGGAGAGGCCACTTGTGAGATTATGTTGAGAGCCTGACATATTTTTTATTTAATTCCAGAAAATGTTTTATTAATTGTTTAATCATGAAAATCAATTAATAAATAGTTGTTGTGATTATTAAATTCTAAAAATTTAACAGATATTAATTATTGGCATAAAATTAATATTTCCACTGAAGTTTTGGAAAATTAATATATTTGAATAATTTTAGTTAATTTCTAATTTAATTGTGAAATAGTTAATTGTGATAATTTGCATGATCTTCAAAAAAAAATTTCAGAAAATTCCAGTAACATTTGGTGATGATAAGATACTGTTGTAAATTTTATGGAAGTATTTTAATGTGTTTATAACATACTTGGAATATTAATTGAGTAATATTGTATGTTATTTAATTCATTTGTTAATATTTTTGAAATATTAATTGTTAGTGCTTGAAATTAAATTACCATGTTGTAATAACACATGTACTCATATTCCTAACTTGGGGTATCTTAAGATGTGGGGGTGTCTAGCTAAAGTAGCTATACCAGAAGTTAAAAAGGAATAAAATTGGATATGTTTCAAACAGTATTGTATTTAGATTAGACTTTTTATAACTGAAGATGACCCTAAAATTTATGAAGAAGCAATGAAATCATTTGATGTAATCTTTTGAAAAGATGTCATTAATAGTGAACTAGAATCAATTATGCGCATTATGGAGCATGTATCAGATATCAAGCATGTATAAATATACAATATGAGAAAGATGAAGTATAAAATACGAATTATACATAAAATGTGAAGCATGAGAAATGTGATATATGCATGAGATACAAAGCATGAAAATTGTGATGTAATTATATGTGGATGATTTGCTGATATTTGGTATTGATGAGAAAGTTGTGAAAACTATTAAAACGTTTTTTATTCTCTAAATTTGACATGAAAAAAAGAACTTGATTCTTGGCATGAGAATTAATAAAAATGCACATGGTTTGTTTTTATTATGTCAAATTCTTAAGAAATTTAATTTTTTTTAATGAAAAGCCATTAGGAACACCTTGTGACTAGTGTGTGCATTTAAAGAAAAATAAAGTGGATATATGTTTAGTTTAAGTGGATGAGTTGTCTCTTGGAGATCTGCTAAACAAACTTGTACTGCTAAATCTATTATGAAATCTGAATTTATTGCATTAGAATTGACAGGTACAGAAGCAGAATGGCTGAGGAATTTATTGGCAGACATACTGTTGTGGCCTAAACCAATTCCTTCTATATCTCTGCATTGTGATTCTCAAGTTGCTATTGGACGAGGAATGAACCATGTGTATAATGGGAAACAGAGAAATATTAGCTTGAGAAATAATATTGAATGAGGACTGATCAGTAAACGGTGTTATTTCCATGGAATTTGTTAGGTCTGGAAAGAACCTAGCAGAAAGGGATTGATTAAAAAGAGTGTCCAAGAAGCATCCAGAGGGATGGGACTATTACCAACATCTTGAGTAAGTAATACGCGATGGAAACCCAACCCATGTGATTGGAGATCCCATGAATTGGGTTCAATGGGTAACAACAAGTCACGTAATTACTTAATTATAGCACTACAATTATTTATATCCCTTCTTGTGTACATGTGGTGCTTACTGACAAATTGTGAAAGGATGAATCGTTTAGATTCTTAATGAAACTCATAGCCCTAAAGGGTGGTGTATGTCAGTATACACTTGATGGGTTCACCTATATAAAGGTGGAAGTATAGGCCGCTTCCTATGAGAATCTTTGGCAAACTCTCTAGAGCCTTTATGAAAATCTGGGATATGGCGCATGGCCTAGAACGCGCCCAACCGCGGACTTGTGTGGATTCAGGAATTTTTGATATGTGTGCAAGATTCAATTGATTGTATCATAGATAACGGGTTCAAGAATATAATTCACCTATAATCTACAATCATGAACTTGTTCCACTAAATGTCGATTCAAACCCACAAGGTATCGACATTATGTATCTAAAATCCATTGCCTTTCTCACTTCCTTTTAATTTTTCTCTCTTTGATAATTTTGGATCATGTGGGGGATTGTTGGTTATTCTCCAAAATTTCTGTAACCCCCGTTTAGAGTTAATACCCTAGCCATTATGTTTTCTGTAACCCCCGTTCCAATTCCAACATAAACCTTATTTATATCTTGTTGTAACTCCCAAGCGTTTCATTAAAACCATTAAAATCTCCAACGTTCCTTATAAGGGCTGGGCTAGTTGTTCTTCAGAGACAATATACAGCATAATCAGTTTCTTCATCTTCTTCAAAAACAATAACAGTTTACGTTCACGAAGTAAAAAAAGATACACACAATAACAGTTTTATTTCTGCTCTATGTATCCTATTCTTATTCATATAGTCATCTCTTATACTCTGTTAATTGGGCAATCCACATAGACAAGTCCAAAGCCTCATTCCGTGAGTACACACGATCGGAGACTTCGCCGTTGAATCCTGGAGAGTGACCGCTGGCAGCCCATTTGTACCATAATTATTATCAGTGGGGGCGAAATCACTTTTTAGGACAGTAGCTAAGCTACGTCTCAGTTTTCCAGCTAAGTTGTTCCAATTTACTGTATTATTTGTCTTGTTAATTGATATATTTTCCAACAGCATAGCACCTAATTAACTCTACTATATGATAGGGCCACCCTCGAAAGTGGACAAATTTGTTGGTTTACCTTCCATGTTAATTAGGAACCCTAATTACTTACACTTAATCATAATTTTCAGAGTGAAGATTAATGACCAAATATATGTAGTTATTCAACTACTTAATTACTTTGGGTTGATTAATTAGAGCATTTCACTTCACAAACATTATCTCATATCACAACTTTCTTCATCCACCAGCACTCCATACGTTATGTAATCAGTAAAGTCTATATATGTCTTATATATTATTAACTTTACACACGTCAAATTATAACATCCAATGAGGAGTATGTTCCTAAAAAAAACAAAAGGGAAAACATACATCGAGGAGTATTAATAATCTAGCATAACCTTTTTTGTGGGTCTCAAACCCCATAAGTTTTTCACTATAGTGGTGTATTCGCAAAGCCAATTAAATTAATACACACAATTGAAACGAGGATCTATCTATTTTTCACATCATTGCTATGCTTTATTTGATCATATTAAATATTCCTTTCAAGTTACGCGTGAGACATATTTTGCTCAAATTTGTTTTAAGTTTTTGTTGCATTTATTATAACAAAAACTGCATATGCTATATATGTCTGTATAATCTGACGCTGTTTTAGTAAAAATATTATGCAATATTTTCTATAACAAATGTAATAAAATGCTAAATATAAACTTGCGAAAATAAAAATATGACAATTTCATGAAACCCGGATCCACATAAAAATTAAGAGAGCATAAATTTGGTGTGTGAAATGCATGAACATTAATTAATACCAATCAACAAGCGACAAGAACAAAAAGTTCAATATCATCTTACATAATTATACCAACTCCATTATAAGCTCGAGCAACAAATTAAAACGGTCTAAACGTTTTTCTTGATACTTGTATTTTTTTTCTTTTTAATAAAAAAAAAACAAAAAGGAATTTGATACAGTCGTTGACAATGTGATATTCTATGAACAAAAGGAACTTAAAAAATGGCTTTTGACTTAAAGGGGGAAGCAAACAAAGGGCTTTTGCAACCGTGGTCCTTAAAAATCTTTCCTAATATAGAGTGTGGTATACTGGTATTGGTCCTGGCTCCTGCATTGGGTGTGAAGCAACAAAATTGGTCACCACAAAAAAAAGAAGAAGGCTCGACGGCGCACACACACACATACATACATATATGTAGACATATACACATATGTATACACATATATGTATATGTTATGAAAACTGAATGTAAACTATATATATTGACTTATCTCTAAATTGTAGAAATAAATTTGTCGTTAGTATTTGGTATTATGTCTTTAAGATAATTATGTCCTCCGTATGATGCTCAGAGTTAATAGCACTAATTATCTCTCAAGATGCAAAGATAACATATACTATAGTAGCACTAGTTAACGCATATAGAATTATGAGATATGTATATTATTGCTTGTGTCATTTACAAAGAGAGGTGTCCTATATATATACATATAGGATCACCACCTATGCTAAAATCAAGGGATATATAATCACTATAGCTAGTATCAAGTGATTTACAAAATCACCTAGGCTAAAATCAGGAGATTACATAATCAAAGAGTCTCAAGAGATAATTATGGTAATTCAAAAATAATATCCTAACTACTTGATAAATATAAAACTATCCTAAATAACAATATTATGTTATTTCTCTAATATACCCCCACAAGCGAAACGTAGGTAACCGAAGGTTGAGTTTGAAAGAGCATCTGCGTAAATGTAGAAGCAACAAAATAACAAAACCGCCAACAGTAGACAGCAGGAGCAATCTCAACGCCACATTAAAAAAGAGCATAGCATACATTGCTATAAAAGCAAGCCATAAATAGTGAGCTTTTGGTTGTACACACACTGGCAACAAATAAGAACCTTGCAATCCGTCTTCTACATCTCTTGAATATAATACTCCGTAAACATGTTTACTAATGTTGTTCAAGCCATCATGAATAAGAAAGGATTCTAGACTTAAACGAATAGTGTCGGGCTCCATATGGAATGAAGATGAAGGAAAGATTAAAAATGAATTAGCAAGGACATTTGAATGAGAATGAGAACTACCACGTAGACACGAGTAAAAAGAGTCCAATAATTGGGATTTGAGAAGAGTGCAACTTTTTGGCACCGCTAAGCAAGAAATCTCATCAAAAGAAGTATTTGGTGGACTTGTTGTAACATGTATAATGCTAGATGGTGTCATGTCCACAAAAGAAGATCAAAGAAGCTCTGAATTTGGAATACCAGAATGGTGGACTTTTGAGGTCTCAACAACAGCTATGGGCCCAGTAGAACTTAAGATTTTATAGGAAGAAAAACCAATGTCGGTGGTTTCCAATACTTGATCAACATCCAAAGTGTTAGATATATCAATATCAACCATAGAAGAGAGTTCCTCAGGATGTGTAATCACAGACACGTGAATATCATTAGGCTCAATTTGTAGTGTACCAATGGATGGGTTTGAAGTGAGTTATTGTAACAATTTTTCATGTTCGAATAGAAGAGTGGACAAATCATTAAATGAAGGATTCATAAAATAATAATAAACATGAACTCTTTTAAAAAGAGTATCATCAAGACCTTCAACTAAAAAATCGGTAAACTCTGACGGACAAGGAGAACCGCCCGCGCTTTCAAATGTATAAAGAAGCGATGTCGCTTCGGCAAGATAACTTTTGACAGACTGAGTATGTAGCTTTTGTAAGCAAGAAAGTTGATCAAAAAGATCATCTGCATACTAATTTGATGTTGTATCATCTAGAAATTTGCAGTTATCATTTTCATGGTCGTCAACATTTTTAAATGGACCGTATATTTGATCGGCCATAGAGGCGGGACTAATTTCCTGGAACGATTCTGGGTTAAGCCATCTTTCCAAGTCATAGGAAGAAGAATGAAAATTAGAAGTCAAGGAATCCATTGATAGAATAAGGATTGTGACGCCCCCAAAATAGATATACATCACCTATTCTGAGTCGCCAAATACATGATACAGAATACAAATACAATCTTTAATATACAACAAGAAAGCTGTAAGTTTTAATACAAATACTGTCGTCTAGACAATATCCACTCTCAGAATAAGTCCTCATTACATTTATTGTCACACTATTTAACAGAATAGTGAGGACTACTAATACTATCATCTGGACCGTCACTCCGTTCCCCGACTAGTCCCGGCTACGTTCTCATTTTTTGAAGAGAAAAGTGAAAGAAAGGGTGAGCTCAACTAGCCCAGTAAGAAATATTATTACTAAGATAATGCAGAATAAATTATCATTAGTCTTCAACAATGATAAACTGATAAAATACAATAGACATCAAGTTTAACTGCAGCGGAACAAGCAATCCATTAAAAGAGTCAAGTAGAGAATAAAATCTACTATCTTTTATGGTTTAAAAGGTTTTTCATCACTTTTATCGCTGAGACTCAGCTTAATAAATAATCCATTTCATCCCTGCACTACGACCAAGGATATTCATTAGTATCACGACCACAAATTATCCATGCACTACGGGCCAAGGATATTTGTGTATTCATCAATGGTCATGATCATGCCAACAACTGTCCATCAATGCACTACGGGCCAATGAGGACTTTTACCACATCATTCGTAACATTACGGTCATGATTACACCGAATAATTCTTGGTTATAATCATACCAAGTCCATCTATGCACTATATGCCACAGATGACTTTCAACAAAATATAAATATGAGGATGATGACAATGATATAAGAATTCAATAAAACAAGTTCAAGAATTAATTTATCCACGAACCAACAACGTCCAAATTGTCAATATGATACTGCTTTATAGAGTAAAATTTAAGAATGCTCAGAAGAATATTTTCATGAAAAGATACTGGATGAAGCGCAAATATCAAAGATATTCCACTAATTTCATGGAGTATAAAAGCCAAAACTTTAACCAACTGAGTATAATAAAGAATGAAATAACAAAAGAATTCACCAAGCATGCGATAGACCGCTCAGACAGGTTATTCTAACAAAAAAATAATGGAACCAGGTCATGTGTAAACGCACCGACAGGATATTCCGAAAGAATAATAAATATTAGAACCAGGTCCGGCGTAAACGCACCGACAAGATATTCTAATAGAATAATAAAGACGGAACCAGGTCCGGCGTAAAACGCATAGACAGGATATTCTAACAGAATAATAAAGACAGACCCAGGTCCGGCGTAAAACGCACAGACATGATATTCCAACAGAATAATAAAGACGGAACCAGGTCCGGTGTAAAACGCACAGACAAGATATTCCAACAGAATAATAAATAATGGAATAACAGAAGAAGTTCACCAAGTATAGGGTAGCCCGCGTATACAAGTTATTCCAACAGAATAATAAATAATGGAATAACAGAAGTTCTCTTCATGAATACAAAAGAAATAATACCCCTTACCTTAAGAAGAAGAGTACTGGATATATGAGTAGTGCAGTAGCAGAATACTTTTCTTCTTTCCCTCTATAATTTCTCTCTCTAGAGTTTCAGTGAATTCGTAAGAAATAATGAAGGAATGAGCTTCTATTTATAGAAGAATGGACTGCATAGTAACTAATTCATGAACGGTCCAGATTGATTTTGTGACGAACGAGAATTTTGTAATTTATTTTAAATATTTATTGAATTAAATAAATATTTTTTTTATGATTTAATTATTAGATTAAATAATCAATTGATGCAATTGTGATAGATTAATTTAATTATATGTGTTACATTTATTAAATTAATAAAGAGAATAATTTTATCAAGGTATGAAATTATGTGAGCTTATTTAATTAAATAAATTATTTAATTAAGCATGATGTTATTTAATTAATTTAATTATTAATTAGAGAATTAATAAATTGACATTATTTATTAATGAGATAATTGAATATATGATTATGTGAATTTACGAGTAATTATTATATTTTATTTAAAGTAAATTAAATAAAATATGGGACTTATTTTATAAAGAGGGTGACATTTTCAAACTATATGATAAAAGGTTATTAAAATAATGAGTTTTGAACCTAGTTTCCTAGCCAAATGAGGCCTTAGGAGGAGTTGGGGACAGTTAAACCACGAATAGAATAACTGACCTCAACTCTGCGCTTAAAGGCTCAGATGAGTTTATCTTACGTATTTTTAGAACCAGAGAGTTTGCAGAGAGAGTTGGAAAAATCTTTGAGAGAGATTGTGTGTATTGTGATTGAAATAGAGAGAATTGTCATCCTTACTCATCTACGCTTTGGGTAATCTCTTCTTTCTCAAATTCTATTTCTACGTCTTTTTAAAGTTTTCATAATTATGGCTTAAGTCCTCTGTAGAGTTTCTATGGTTGAATAGGGTAACAATTATGAGTATAAATGTAATCATAAGAGTAGCTTAACATGTTTTTTTTATATATATTGCATGATCCCATACCCTAAGTGTAGTAATCTGATGACTTGTTATTTCAAAATAAACAGAGTACGTGATATGGCCATATGACCATATATGTGATAATTAATGTATTGATTATATATTATCCCTAAATTTTGGACTTGTATGTTGTTATGCATGTTAATACGAAGAGTTTAAGCCTTAAACGAACGAATTCAGTGTTATAACGAATTCGTAGGGAGAATTTTCACATAAAGTTTTCTAAAACTTCATGAACATCAAAGTCAGTGAATTGTTAGGCTTTAAATCTGTTATTAAGTGTTTAAAATTAGTTTTGTCAGTATATAAATATTGGGTATTAATTATATATGAATTCCAACATGTGGGTATGTTTAATTTGGAGAATTAATGATTTTGTAGTAATTATTTTCGCTGAATTCTGTGTTCTTCGCGAACTGGAAAAAAAAAAATTAAAAAAAAAATAAATAAAAAAAAAAAAAATGAGCTTTTAAATTTTCTAAGTCTAACAATGGGTTAGTGTATTAAAATAATGAACATGTAAATATGTTAGAAATATTATATGATGATAAAATATTTGTTTAGCATGTAAATAACATAATTACATGTGAGTTGTATTATTAAATACATAATTAGTTATTCATTCATAACGAACAAATTAGGTGTCAACGTGATGATTTGACTAAGTTAGTCAATTATTAAAGTAGACAACGAGAATAAGTTATGATGATTAGTTAATAATTAACTGGTATTGAATGTGAATGGTATGTAGGATTTATTTCAAAGAACGTGATTAGTTAAAGTGTAATCTATACGCGAGGCAAGTCTCCTAAACTTAAACTCTTAAATTGAGCAAGTTTCTTAACTCTACTTTTACATTGAGCAATTTACTTAAACTTAAATTATTATTCAAGTTCAAGTATTATATTAAAGATTGATTATCTTTCAAAGCATGATTCAATTATACAATAATTGTTCTATTGTATACATTTGAGATTATTATTCAAATCGAATATCATTATTGTTGAACCTTTTTAGACTAGTGAATCTTAATGATTTAGCTAGTCCTTAGTTGATGAACGTTCTAAATTTCAGAACCCTTATTGAATTATCCAAACCAAACTTCCTTTGGTGCGGACTCGAATGTCAAACTGAGATGAACAACCCTGAAAAGGGATTCACTTATGCGTTAGCGTTAAGATATTGTGCACAGTATGGTACTAAGGGCTGATCCCCCTAAGTACGAGAAGAAGGTCCATAGTCTTATGACTGTTAAAGGTTTCAAGTATAATCCTTGATAACCTAGGACATAGTTCAAGGTCTTATGACCCTCAGAATTCTTTTGATTCTTGTTATTCATTCTTGATTCAAAAGTTGAGCTCTTATTCAGACGTCTTTGATTTATTCGCATGTTATTATACTGTTATTTCATTGTTATACTTGTGGGCATTTGTGCTCACTCTTGCTTAATAATAACATTGCAGTTAAGAATGAAAGAAGCGATGAACCCTCCACTAGTAAGGGCAAGGGCAAGGGCAAAGTTAGCAAATGATGAAGACCTGTTATTTATTAACTGATGTATTTGTTTAAGACTTGAGTTATGTTGATGTTAAGACTTATTTGTTTAGAATTCCGCACAGATGTTTTAAGGTTAGAGTAACCTGGGATTTATTTATGATTCAGTTGATGTAACCCTTAAGGGAAGAGATTTTATTATAATTTCTATCTATTGTATAGTTTGATATTATTTATGGGTAGATAGATAGATGATGCTTGTACAGTGAACACCAAATCCCGTGGAATCGAAGTACCCGAATTTGGGGGTGTCACAGGTTGGTATCAAAGCCGTAGGTTATGAACCTTAGGTGGGGGAAACAACCTTAGGTAGTAGCCTTATAGAAGAAGATAGTAATTGAAAACTCTTATCGAGTTCTAAGAAATGAATTTTTGTAATTCATTGAAGATAATAAAATACATTATGTGTTTATGTGTTAAGTATGCGTTAGATAGTATGACTTAGTAACTAAAACTTAAAATTTTGTTGTCAGGATGACGAATGATGGAGAAGCTAGTCAAACTGAGGAGGGACCCCATTTACCTATAGTACCTACTGAGGAGGGATCTCGTGTACTTGTAGGACCGACTGAGGAGGAGCCCCTAGACATTCATGTCGTTAGGGAGCAGCTGGTGCAGAGGGTTTCATCTCCATTGATCACCGTTGTTGGTCAGGAGCATGAACCTGAGATTGATCCTGAGGAGGGTCCTGAGGAGGAGTTTGATGAGGAGGAAGAAGAAGAGGAGCTACCACGGTACACTGTTGATGCTGAGATGTATGACACACTATATGATCGTAACGTGGAGTTACAAGATGAGGTTCAGGAATTGACTGAGCGAGCGACTGTTCAGCAGTCTACTTTAGAGGAGAAGGATAGAGAGATTGTGACCCTTCATACACGTTTAGGAAACGTGGAGTGGGATCTAATTCATGAGAAGGGTCAAACCGAATATAAAACCGAGGAGATAGAGAAGCTGAAGAAGGAACTGAAGGAAACTTCTGGAAGACTAAAAATAGCAGAGGAAGGATGGGTAAGTGAATCACATCGAGCTGATCGTGCAGAAAATGATAGTCGTGCAAAGAAGGCAAAGCTTGAAGACACGTACGCCACACTTAATCATGCGATGGATGAGGTTCAAGAGCGAGTGTTAAGGTACCCCATCCAGTTTGAAGGACTTCCATCGTATATGTTGGATCGCAGGACGATGTCTCGTATCATGAATGAGGAGCGTGGCAAGGCTATTGAGCACCTTGGAAGACAGGAATAGAATCTGTTTATTTATGTGAAAGACTTATATAGTTTTATGTAAATTCTGATGTGTTTATGAACTAAGGAATATGTTAATATTTGAATGTTTTAAATCCTGTGGATTCTTTATTCCAGGATAAATGATGTAAATAGCAGTATGATATAGTTTAATGTTAAAACTTTTTATTTGAATGAAAAGATATCAAGTTGTTTGAGATGATGTGTTAAGTGATATGTTAAATTGTTGAGTAATGTCTTAACTATGTAGAGAAATAAATAAAGTTCTAATAAACGTTTATTTAACAGAAAAATGCCACCAAGGAGAAGACAACAACGTCAACCGGCTCAGGAAGGGTCAACCAATAATAACAATAATGCCAATGTTAATCCAGTTCAACAGCTAGTTAATTTACTAACTGGAGTCATGAATAACCAACCGCAAGCTCCACCTAGCACAACGTTTAAAGATTTTAAGGCGGTGGGACCGCCAGAGTTCAAAGGTTCCAGAAACCCGATCGAGGCTCAAACGTGGGTGATGGAAATGGAGAAGGTTTTTGACGTTGCTAGGGTTCGAGAAGATCAGAAGACCGTTTTTGCGACATTTATGCTGAAGTCTGAGGCTAGCTACTGGTGGCAAGCAAACAAGATGCGAGGAGGTGAAGGTGTAATTACGTGGGAGGGATTCAAAGAGATGTTTTTCGAAATGTATTTCCCAGCTAGTTCGCAGAATCAGATGGAGGTGCAATTTCTGGAATTGAAACAGGGAAACATGAGCGTGCCTGAATACGCGGCTAAATTCGATGAGTTGGCAAGGTTTGCCCCGTATCAAGTACACACTGACGAGAGGAAAGCCAGACGATTCGAACAAGGACTGAAGCCTTGGGTATACAGCAAGGTATCAATGTTTCAACTTAACACGTTTGCGGGAGTTTTGGAAAAGGCCATTCTCGCGGAAGGAGGAAGTGATGCAGTGACTAAGTACAACCAAGAACAGAAAAAGAAAAAGAGTGAGAATGAAGGTAATAACAAGACTGGTGGAAGTAATACTGGGAATAATAATAATCAGAAGAGGAAGTGGACGGATAACTCGACAGCTGGAAGTCAACACGGAGGGCAAAAAAAGAAGATAGAAGCATGTCTGACTTGCGGCAAGGCACATCTAGGAGTTTGTTTGAAGGGAAAGAGAGTGTGCTACAATTGTGGTCAGGAAGGCCACATAGCACCAAATTGTCCAAACCCAAAGAAGGGTGCTTGTTTCAACTGTGGTTCGAAAGATCATTAAGCAAGAGACTGTCCCAAAAAGGGATCGGGAGGATCAGGACAAGGAGGAAACCGGGGAAATAGCAGTGGAAATACCTTAACCATCACCGGACCACCTGCAACAAACAGACCAACCGCCAGGACTTTCAATATGACGGTGCAGGATGCAATCCAGTCTCGTGATGTGGTGTCAGGTATCATTCCGATCAATGAAATTAATGCTTACGTTTTATTTGATTCGGGTGCTACTTGTTCCTTTATATCCGACGACTTTGCTAATAGTTTAGATTTGCTTAAGGATGAATTGGAATATCCCATGATTATAGAAATTGCGAATAGAGAGATAATTCCTGTTAAGCATGTGTATAAGAATTGTAGAGTGGATATTAAAGGTAATATCATGAACGTAGATCTTATCCCTATTCGATTGGGGGAATTCGACGTTATATTGGGTATGGATTGGTTATCCAATTATGGGGCTGTAATTGACTGCCAAAAGAAACGTATTAACCTTATGACTCCGTCAAAGGTTGTGTTTTATGGTAGCAAGTCGCCTAGACAAGCGAGTTGTCTGACGATGTTGCAGGCCAGGAAGTTATTAAGACAAGGCTGTGTAGGATATTTAGCTTATATAGTCGACAGTCGAAAAGAGAACCCGAAGGTAGAGGAGATACCGATTGTGAGGGACTTCGTCGATGTATTTCCAGACGATTTGCCAGGACTTCCTCCAGATAGAGAAGTAGACTTTGTGATTGATTTGGCGCCCGGAACTGCTCCAATATCGAAGGCACCATACCGAATGGCGCCAGTAGAGATGAAGGAATTAATGGTACAACTACAAGAATTGTTGGACAAAAAGTACATTCAACCGAGCGTATCGCCGTGGGGAGCGCCGGTGTTGTTCGTGAAAAAGAAGGACGGATCGATGAGGCTCTGCATTGACTACAGAGAATTAAATAAGGTCACGATTAAGAATAAATATCCATTACCGAGGATCGATGATCTGTTTGATCAATTGAAGGGAGCAAAATACTTTTCCAAGATTGACTTGAGGAGTGGTTATCACCAACTGAAGGTGAGGCCAGAGGATGTACCAAAGACAGCGTTCCGAACGCGATATGGTCATTATGAGTTTTTAGTAATGTCGTTTGGTCTTACGAATGCTCCTGCAGCATTTATGGGACTAATGAATGGTGTATTCAAGCCGTTTTTGGACAAATTCGTGGTGGTATTTATAGATGACATTTTGGTATATTCCAAAACCAAAGAGGAACATGAAGAACACTTGAGGCTAACGTTGGAAGTATTGAGAAGGGAGAAGTTGTATGCTAAGTTTTCGAAATGCGAATTCTGGATCGAGATAGTACAATTTCTTGGTCACGTAATCGATAAAGATGGAATTTCGGTAGATCCATCCAAAGTAGAAGCTGTGATTAACTGGGATCAGCCGAGAACGCCGTCAGAAGTAAGAAGTTTTCTTGGATTAGCAGGATATTATAGAAGATTCATACAAGATTTTTCTAAGATCGCAACTCCGTTAACGAATTTAACTCGAAAAGCTGTGAAATTTGTTTGGACGGAGAAGTGTGAGGAGAGTTTTCAAGAATTAAAGAAGAGGTTGAGTACAGCGCCTGTGTTATCTCTTTCGGATGATACAGGAAATTTTGTTGTTTTTAGCGATGCGTCACATAAAGGACTTGGCTGTGTGCTGATGCAAAACGGCAAAGTCATTGCGTATGCATCACGGCAGTTGAAGGATTACGAGAAGGGTTACCCAACCCATGATTTGGAGTTAGCTGCAGTTGTTTTTGCTTTGAAAATTTGGAGGCACTATCTATACGGGGAAAAATGTGAAATATATACGGACCACAAGAGTCTGAAATATATTTTTACACAGAAAGATTTGAATATGCGTCAAAGAAGATGGTTGGAATTAATCAAGGATTATGACTGTGAGATTTTATACCATCCGGGTAAGGCTAATGTGGTTGCCGACGCCTTAAGTAGAAAGGGTCGTGAGAAATTGATGATGTTGACTGCTCAGCAGGAGCTAATTGCAGATATGGAGAAACTGGAGTTAGAAGTGAAGTATCCTACGGAGATTGATGAGAAGCTATTTCAGATGCAATCTGGTACAACTCTACTAGATAGAGTGAAGGAGGCTCAGCTTCAAGATGATGAATGCGAAAAGGTAACAACGAAGATATCTGAAGGAACCGAACCAAGATTTAAGATGGATAAGGAAGGAATATTAAGATTTGAAAGCAGAATTTGGGTTCCGCCAGTACAAGAAATTAAGGAAGAAATTTTGAGTGAGGCTCATAGTTCAAGATATTCGATTCACCCTGGTAGTACAAAAATGTACCAAAATCTTCGACAACATTTCTGGTGGCCGAATTTGAAACGTGATGTTGCAGAATGTGTTGCCAAATGCCTGACATGTCAGAAAGTTAAAGCAGAACATCAGAGACCGAGTGGATTGCTACAACCGTTGGAGATCCCAGAATGGAAATGGGAACATATTACGATGGACTTCGTGGTTGGCCTTCCGACGACTCAGAAAGGCTACGACGCAGTATGGGTTATCGTTGACCGACTGACGAAATCCGCGCACTTCCTTCCTATAAAAATCAGATTTAACTTAGATCAGTTGGCAAGATTATATGTGAAGGAGATTGTTTCGAGGCACGGAGTGCCGGTATCTATTGTTTCCGATAGGGATCCGCGCTTCACATCAAATTTCTGGAAACGTCTTCAGGAATGCATGGGTACACAACTGCGAATGAGTACAGCTTACCACCCTCAAACAGACGGACAGAGCGAACGAACGATTCAAACACTGGAAGATATGTTACGAGCCTGTGTAATGGACTTCAAAGGAAATTGGGATGATCACCTACCGTTGGTAGAGTTCGGCTACAACAACAGTTACCACGCTAGTATTGGTATGCCGCCTTACGAAGCGTTATACGGCAGAAAGTGCAGAACTCCGCTTTATTGGGATGAAGTTGGTGAAAGACAATTGCTAGGGCCAGAATTGGTACAGCAGACGGCAGAAATAGTCAAAGTGATCCGAGCACGACTGGTAGCAGCTCAAGATCGACAGAAGAAATACGCTGATCCACATCGTAAAACTATCGAGTTTGAATCCGGTAGTTATGTTTTCTTGAAGGTCTCTCCCTGGAAGGGAAAGATCAGGTTCGGAAAGAAAGGAAAATTGAGCCCAAGATTTATTGGACCCTTTGAGGTACTGCGAAGAATTGGAGAAGTTGCGTACGAGGTAGCCTTACCTCCAGCACTCGAGAATATTCACAACGTCTTCCATGTTTCTGTGTTACGACCTTACAAACCTGATTACAAGCATGTAATTGAATACGAACCCCTGCATTTTGAGAAAGACTTATCTTATGAAGAAATTCCTGTCCAAATTGTCGACCGAAAAGAACAAGTTCTGAGAAATAAAGTAATACCTTCTGTTAAGGTAATTTGGAGGAACCACAGCGCTGAAGAAGCTACGTGGGAACTCGAAGAGAATATGATGAAGAATTACCCTCATTTATTTACTTAATTATGTGTATGTGATTCTGGGGACAGAATCTTTGTAAGGGGGGGGAGATTGTAACGAGTCAAAATTACTGAGTCGTGATTCTGGGGACAGAATCCTTTTAAGGGAGGAAAGATGTGACGAACGAGAATTTTGTAATTTATTTTAAATATTTATTGAATTAAATAAATATTTTTTTTATGATTTAATTATTAGATTAAATAATCAATTGATGCAATTGTGATAGATTAATTTAATTATATGTGTTACATTTATTAAATTAATAAAGAGAATAATTTTATCAAGGTATGAAATTATGTGAGCTTATTTAATTAAATAAATTATTTAATTAAGCATGATGTTATTTAATTAATTTAATTATTAATTAGAGAATTAATAAATTGACATTATTTATTAATGAGATAATTGAATATATGATTATGTGAATTTACGAGTAATTATTATATTTTATTTAAAGTAAATTAAATAAAATATGGGACTTATTTTATAAAGAGGGTGACATTTTCAAACTATATGATAAAAGGTTATTAAAATAATGAGTTTTGAACCTAGTTTCCTAGCCAAATGAGGCCTTAGGAGGAGTTGGGGACAGTTAAACCACGAATAGAATAACTGACCTCAACTCTGCGCTTAAAGGCTCAGATGAGTTTATCTTACGTATTTTTAGAACCAGAGAGTTTGCAGAGAGAGTTGGAAAAATCTTTGAGAGAGATTGTGTGTATTGTGATTGAAATAGAGAGAATTGTCATCCTTACTCATCTACGCTTTGGGTAATCTCTTCTTTCTCAAATTCTATTTCTACGTCTTTTTAAAGTTTTCATAATTATGGCTTAAGTCCTCTGTAGAGTTTCTATGGTTGAATAGGGTAACAATTATGAGTATAAATGTAATCATAAGAGTAGCTTAACATGTTTTTTTTATATATATTGCATGATCCCATACCCTAAGTGTAGTAATCTGATGACTTGTTATTTCAAAATAAACAGAGTACGTGATATGGCCATATGGCCATATATGTGATAATTAATGTATTGATTATATATTATCCCTAAATTTTGGACTTGTATGTTGTTATGCATGTTAATACGAAGAGTTTAAGCCTTAAACGAACGAATTCAGTGTTATAACGAATTCGTAGGGAGAATTTTCACATAAAGTTTTCTAAAACTTCATGAACATCAAAGTCAGTGAATTGTTAGGCTTTAAATCTGTTATTAAGTGTTTAAAATTAGTTTTGTCAGTATATAAATATTGGGTATTAATTATATATGAATTCCAACATGTGGGTATGTTTAATTTGGAGAATTAATGATTTTGTAGTAATTATTTTCGCTGAATTCTGTGTTCTTCGCGAACTGGAAAAAAAAAAATTAAAAAAAAAATAAATAAAAAAAAAATAAAAAAAAAATGAGCTTTTAAATTTTCTAAGTCTAACAATGGGTTAGTGTATTAAAATAATGAACATGTAAATATGTTAGAAATATTATATGATGATACAATATTTGTTTAGCATGTAAATAACATAATTACATGTGAGTTGTATTATTAAATACATAATTAGTTATTCATTCATAACGAACAAATTAGGTGTCAACGTGATGATTTGACTAAGTTAGTCAATTATTAAAGTAGACAACGAGAATAAGTTATGATGATTAGTTAATAATTAACTGGTATTGAATGTGAATGGTATGTAGGATTTATTTCAAAGAACGTGATTAGTTAAAGTGTAATCTATACGCGAGGCAAGTCTCCTAAACTTAAACTCTTAAATTGAGCAAGTTTCTTAACTCTACTTTTACATTGAGCAATTTACTTAAACTTAAATTATTATTCAAGTTCAAGTATTATATTAAAGATTGATTATCTTTCAAAGCATGATTCAATTATACAATAATTGTTCTATTGTATACATTTGAGATTATTATTCAAATCGAATATCATTATTGTTGAACCTTTTTAGACTAGTGAATCTTAATGATTTAGCTAGTCCTTAGTTGATGAACGTTCTAAATTTCAGAACCCTTATTGAATTATCCAAACCAAACTTCCTTTGGTGCGGACTCGAATGTCAAACTGAGATGAACAACCCTGAAAAGGGATTCACTTATGCGTTAGCGTTAAGATATTGTGCACAGTATGGTACTAAGGGCTGATCCCCCTAAGTACGAGAAGAAGGTCCATAGTCTTATGACTGTTAAAGGTTTCAAGTATAATCCTTGATAACCTAGGACATAGTTCAAGGTCTTATGACCCTCAGAATTCTTTTGATTCTTGTTATTCATTCTTGATTCAAAAGTTGAGCTCTTATTCAGACGTCTTTGATTTATTCGCATGTTATTATACTGTTATTTCATTGTTATACTTGTGGGCATTTGTGCTCACTCTTGCTTAATAATAACATTGCAGTTAAGAATGAAAGAAGCGATGAACCCTCCACTAGTAAGGGCAAGGGCAAGGGCAAAGTTAGCAAATGATGAAGACCTGTTATTTATTAACTGATGTATTTGTTTAAGACTTGAGTTATGTTGATGTTAAGACTTATTTGTTTAGAATTCCGCACAGATGTTTTAAGGTTAGAGTAACCTGGGATTTATTTATGATTCAGTTGATGTAACCCTTAAGGGAAGAGATTTTATTATAATTTCTATCTATTGTATAGTTTGATATTATTTATGGGTAGATAGATAGATGATGCTTGTACAGTGAACACCAAATCCCGTGGAATCGAAGTACCCGAATTTGGGGGTGTCACAGATTTACTTTTAATCGGATGATCCATATTTAAAGTAAAATTTTTTAAATAAAATATAATATATTCTATTTATAATCTAATAAAACGAATAACTTTATAAAAGTATTCTGTTTTTTATAAAAAAAATTTACTATGCAAATACTATGCAGGCACTATACAAATACTATGCATAATAAAATATAATATATTCTATTTAAAATCTAATAAAATAAATAACTTTATAAAAGTATTATGCTTTATATAAAAAGATTTTACTATGCAAATACTATGCACAATAGAATATAATATATTTTATTTATAGTCTAATAAAACAGATAACTTTATAAAAGTATTCTGTTTTATATAAAAAGTTTTTCTGTTTTATTACATTAGTAATACTAATAAAACAAAACTGAGTGACTTATCACATAAGCATCAATAATCAATACCGTGTGCTACTATGTAACCACACGTATTATTGTACTTTTACTACCGAGTAGTTCAACAGTATTAACGGTAAAATTTCCGCCGTTATTTTCATAAAATATTTTTGTCTTCCGTTGTGGGGTCCACCAAAGATTGTGCCGTCGTACGAATATTCCATGTTAAAACGAATATTCCCCGACCAATCGAATATTATACAACAACTTGTGTACTTTGTAAAATTTATAAATATTACCCACAACTATAATATTATATCAAATTCATTCCATAATATTTAAAAATGATATTTATAGAAAACTCATCTTTATTAAAAAAAATTGGGGTCTTACAACCTCCCCTTCTTATGAAATTTCGCCGTCGAAATTAGGGTACGTACCTGATATGTCGAAGAGGTAAGGATACCTTGATTTCATTTCAGATTCTAACTCCCAGGTCATTTCCTCAACATCGTGGTTCCTCTACAAAACTTTGACTTGAGGTATAACCTTCAAGCGTAGAACATGATCGTTCTTATCCAAGATTTTAACATGAGTCTCTTCATACGTTAAATCTTCCGCTATTTCGTCCGGTTCTAACTTAATAATGTTGTGCGGGTCTTTCACATATTTACGTAACATAGATATTTGAAAAATGTTATGAACACGAGACATACTTGGCGGTAAAGCGAGTCTATAGGCCACAGTTCCTACTCGATCAAGGATTAAAAATGGGCCAATGAATCGAGGATTGAGCTTTCCTCTCTTTCCAAATCTCGTAACTCCTTTCCATGGAGCAACACGTAACAACACATGATCTCCAATATCGAATTCCACGTCCTTTCGATGAAAATCAGCATAACTCTTTTGTCGATCTTGTGAGGTTTTTATACGTTGCCGGATCGTTTGAATCTTTTCTGTAGTCATACGTACCAACTCCGGTCCCAACAACGTTGCTTTACCCACCTCATCCCAGCATACTGGAGAACGACACTTTCTTCCATACAACGCTTCGAATGGAGCCATGCCAATACTTGCTTGATAGCTGTTGTTGTAGGAAAACTCCACCAATGGTAAGAACTTGTCCCAACTTCCATTGAAATCAAGGACACATAGTCTTAATAGATCTTCAAGAGTTTGAATAGTCCTCTTTGACTGCCCGTCCGTTTGAGGATGATATGCCGAACTAAATCGTAAATCCGTGCCCATAGCTTTCTGCAAACTAACCCAAAATCGTGAAGTGAATCTTGGGTCTCGATCAGAAACTATGGATACTGGCATACCATGTAGTCTTACAATCTCGTTTATGTACATACGAGCAAGACGTTCAAGTGTATAAGTTTCTCGTATAGGTAAGAAATGAGCCGACTTGGTCAATCTATCAACAATGACCCAAATCGTATCTCTGTCTTGAGAAACCTTGGGAAGACCGGTAACGAAATCCATGGTAATGTGCTCCCACTTCCATTCTGGAATTTCAAGTGGTTGCAATGGACCTTTTGGTACTTGATGCTCTGCCTTGACTCGTTGACACGTTAGACACCTTGAGATAAACTGCGCTATCTCTCTCTTCATATTGTCCCACCAAAATGTATGTCGAAGATCATGATACATTTTGGTACTCCCAAGATGGATTGCAAACGGTGTGTTGTGCGCCTCCATCATGATCTTATACTTTAAATCAGGGTCGTTAGGAACACAAAGTCTGGAGTTGACTCGAAGTATTCCTTCCTCATCGATTTTTACTTCCGGCATAGCACCTTCTTGCACTTTCTTCCTCATACGCATCAGCTTCAGATCTGTAGCTTGAGCAGCTTTAACTTTATCAATTAAAGTCAGTTCTACTCGTATATTCGTCATCATCACATGGGCCCCCGGAGTCTTTAACTCTATCTCCATCCTTTGCAAGTCACACAAAATGGGCCTTTGCGTTGACAATATCGCACTCGTACCCGCATATGATCTTCTACTCAATGCGTCAGCTACCACGTTCGCTTTTCCAGGATGGTATTGGAGGGTATGATCATAATCTTTCAACAGTTCAAGCCAACGTCGTTGCCGCATGTTAAGTTCCTTTTGGGTGAAGAAATATTTGAGGCTTTTATGATCCGTAAAGATCTCCACTTTCTCCCCATACAAGTAATGCCTCCACATCTTAAGTGCGAAGACAACAGCTGCCAACTCTAGATCATGAGTAGGATAATTTCTCTCATATTCTTTGAGTTATCGAGAGGCATAGGCTATAATTTTCCCATGTTGCATGAGAACACATCCTAACCCTTTGTCTGAAGCATCACTATAAATGACAAATCCCTCCGAGCCAGATGGTATGGTCAGAACAGGTGCTAAAATGAGTCTTCTCTTGAGTTCTTAAAAACTATTCTCACATTCCTCGCTCCAACCGAATTTTGTATCTTTCCGAGTCAGCTGAGTTAGTGGAGTAGCGATTCGAGAAAATCTTTCCACGAATCTCCAATAATAACCAGCTAAGCCGAGAAAGCTACATACTTAGGTCACTGATTTGGGTTACTCCCAGCTTTGAATAGCTTCAATCTTTGCCGGGTCAACAGATATTCCATGACTTGATACTACGTGCCCAAGGAATGCCACTTCTTCAAGCCAGAACTCACATTTCTTCAACTTGGCATAAAGTTTGTTTTCACGAAGCTTTTGGAGTTTCAGGCTCAAGTGTTGCTCATGATCTTCAAGGCTTTTGGAATAAATATGGATGTCATCAATAAAGATGACCACAAAGTGATCCAAATATTCCTTGAATACTCGGTTCATCATATCCATGAAGGAAGCAGGAGCATTAGTCAATCCAAAAGACATGACTAAGAATTTATAATGCCCGTACCGAGTTCTGAAGGCAGTCTTTGGAATATCCTCAGTTCTAACCTTCAGTTGATGATATCCAGAATGAAGATCGATCTTTGAAAAGAATTATGCTCCTTGCAACTGGTTAAACAGGTCATCAATGCGAGGCAACGGGTACTTATTTTTTATGGTAACATGATTCAACTCCCGATAATCAATACAAAGTCGCATACTTCCATCTTTCTTCTTCACAAATAAAACAGGAGCACCCCAAGGAGAAGTACTAGGTCGAATGAAACCGATATCTAACAATTCCTACAATTGGGTCTTTAACTCCTGAAGTTCAATAAGAGCCATCCGATATGGGGCTTTGGAAATGAGTTTTGTACCGGGTTTAAGGTCAATACAAAATTCAATTTCACGCTCTGGGGTAGGCCAGGAAGTTCTTCAGAGAATACGTCAGGAAATTCATTAACAATAGAAATATCATTCAAAACTGACGTATTTTTGTTTAGATCTGTGACATGAGCTAAGAAAGCTTGACATCCGTTTTTTAATAAACGAGTAGCTTTATGGCTTGAGATGACCGTGATTGATTTTAATGGTTTGGTCGCTTGAATTTGCATAATAGGTTGATTAGGAATATGAAAGCTAACAACCTTATGAAAATAATCAATTTTAGCATGATGAGTAGTTAACCAATCAATCCCTAGAATCACATCAAATGCAAGTATTTTCAATGAAATAAGATCGACAGGTAATGTGAGGGTACCGATTTGAACCAAACAAGACTTATAAACAGTGGATGTAATGAAGGTTTCTCCCAACGGAGTTTTCACAGATAAGTCAAAGTCTAATTTCTCCGGAGTCAAATTTAATCGTTGAGCGCAAGTAGGAGAAATAAAAGAATGGGTAGAACCGGTATCAAATAAGGTATAGACTTCACTAGAGTTTATGATAAGCTTACCCGTGATGACCTCGTTCGGTTTCCTTACTTTCTGGGAGGTCACAACAAACGCTCTCCCTTGAACTACTGGTTTTGACTTGTCTGGGACGGTATTTTGTGTTACCGTTCCAACTGAACTTATCTTCGATGCACGATAAAATCGGGCTAGGTAACCTTCTCTTCTACAATTATAGCACGCTTTGGATGGCATCGCGCAGTTTGGACTGATATATCCCTCCCCTCCGCATTTGAAGTATATGATAGGTGGTCGTTCTCTTTCCTTAACAACGGGTGTTGGTGCTGACGTCTTTCCATCATTGTTAAATATCCTCTTCTTGAAATATCCACTTTTATCGCCTTGCCCATGATTACCACCAAAGTGGTTATAATTTCTGGCATGCTGATTCCCTCCACGTTTATTGTCACCGCTTCGATGGTTGTTACCACTGGTATTTTCATTCTGCCGGCTGCTTTCTCTTGGTTGCATTGACTCGTTATCGCGCTCTAATAACTGAGCCCTATTTACAACATCTGAATACAAACACAGTTTATGAGAAATAAGATATTGACGTATCTCCGGTTTCAAACCTCTTAAAAATATCCGCGTTATTCTTTCCTCATTATCAACCAAATGGGACGTAAACCGGGACAACTCAGCAAACTTAGATTCGTACTGTGACACGGTCATATTATTCTGCTCCAACTTGATGAACTCTACCTCCTTCATGTGACGAATACTTTCGGGAAAGTACTTGTCATTGAACAGTTCTTAAAACTTTTTCCAAGACATCTTCAATGCAGCAGGTTGAGTACGCTTTACCTATTCCCATCAGTAATCTGCCTCTCCTCGTAATATAAAGGTGGCAAAGGGAACTTTTTGCTCCTCGGCGCATCCCAAGACATCAAATATCTTGGTGATCTGCTTGATCCACGTTTCCGCCTTAAGTGGTTTTGGCTCTCCAATAAACTCCGGTGGTCCCAGCTCCTTGAACTGCTTAGCGGTGACCGTCCGAGAGTTTTCAGTATTTTCACCTATATTTTGGAAAGGAGCCTCTCTCGCCTGATGTTGCATGAATTGGATAAAGCCTCTGAACATTCCATGATTCATCATTTGGTCAGTGGTATTGTTTGCATGAGGATTGTCGCCTTTCTGATGCATATTATCCTGATTATTGATATGTGGAACCTCAACGGTCCCCTGTGCTCCATTGCTATTCTCAACATTCTCGGATGTCATTTTCAGATACTGCCACAAAATAAAGGTCAATTGACATGTAACATAATATCCCTATACTCTGACCGACCAATTAAATATCAAATAAACTTAAGTAGGTCATACTAGCGTTCTCCCCTCCTAGTTCTTATCTCACATCTCAGCTAGGGATCATATCCTTAAGCTCTGATACCAACTGTGACGCCCCCAAAATAGGTATTCATCACCTATTCTGAGTCGTCAAATACATGGTACAGAATATAAATACAATCTTTAATATACAACAAGAAAGCTGTGAGTTTTAATATAAATACTGTCTTCTAGACAATATCCACTCTCAAAATAAGTCCTCATTACATTTATTGTCACATTATTTAACAGAATAGTGAGGACTACTAATACTACCATCTGGACCGTCACTCCGTTCCCTGACTAGTCCCAGCTACGTTCTCATTTCCTGAAGAGAACAGTGAAAGAAAGGGTGAGCTCAATTAGCCCAGTAAGAAATATTATGACTAAGATAATGCAGAATAAATTATAATTAGTCTTCAACAATGTTAAACTGATAAAATATAATAGACATCAAGTTTAACTGCAGCGGAACAAGCAATCCATTAAAAGAGTCAAGTAGAGAATAAAATCTACTATCTTTTATGATTTAAAAGGTTTTTCATCACTTTTATCGCTGAGACTCAGCTTAATAAATAATCCACATCATCCCTGCACTACGGCCAAGGATATTCATTAGTATCACGACCACAAATTATCCATGCACTATGGGCCAAGGATATTTGTGTATTCATCAATGGTCATGATCATGTCAACAACTGTCCATCAATGCACTACGGGCCAATGAGGACTTTTACCACATCACTCGTAATATTACGGTTATGATTACACCGAATAATCCCTGGTTATAATCATACCAAGTCCATCTATGCACTACATGCTACAGATGACTTTCAACAAAATATAAACATGAGGATGATGACAATGATATAAAAATTTAATAAAATAAGTTCAAGAATTAATTTATCCAGGAACCAACAACGTCCAAATTGTCAACATGATACTGCTTTGTAGAGTAAAATTTAAGAATACTCAGAAGAATATTTCCATGAAAAGATACTGGATGAAGCACAAATATCAAAGATATTCTACTAATTTCATGGAGTATAAAAGCCAAAACTTTAACCAACTAAGTATAATAAAGAATGGAATAACAAAAGAATTCACCAAGCATGCGATAGACCGCACAGACAGGTTATTCCAACAAAAAAATAAATAATGGAACCAGGTCATGCGTAAACGTACCGACAGGATATTCCGAAAGAATAATAAATAGTGGAACCAGGTCCAGCGTAAACGCACCGACATGATATTCTAACAGAATAATAAAGACGGAACCAGGTCCGGTGTAAAATGCACAGACAGGATATTCCAACAGAATAATAAAGACGGAACCAGGTCCGGCGTAAAATGCACAGATAGGATATTCCAACAGAATAATAAATAATGGAATAACAGAAGAAGTTCACCAAGTATAGGGTAACCCGCGTATACAGGTTATTCCAACAGAATAATAAATAATGGAATAACAGAAGTTCTCTTCATGAATACAAAGGAAATAATACCCCTTACCTTAAGAAGAAGAATACTGGATATATGAGTAGTGCAGTAGCAGAATACTTTTCTTCTTTCCCTCTATAATTTCTCTCTCTAGAGTTTCAGTGAATTCGTAAGAAATAATGAAGGAATGAGCTTCTATTTATAGAAGAATGGACTGCATAGTAACTAATTCATGAACGGTCCAGATTGATTTACTTTTAATTGGACGATCCATATTTAAAGTAAAATTTTTTAAATAAAATATAATATATTCTATTTATAATCTAATAAAACGAATAACTTTATAAAAGTATTCTGTTTTATATAAAAAGATTTTTACTATGCAAATACTATGCATGCACTATGCAACACTATGCATAATAAAATATAATATATTCTATTTAAAATCTATTAAAACAAATAACTTTATAAAAATATTCTGTTTTATATAAAAAGATTTTACTATGCAAATACTATGCATAATAGAATATAATATATTCTATTTATAATCTAATAAAATAGATAACTTTATAAAAGTATTCTGTTTTATATAAAAAGCTTTTCTGTTTTATTACATTAATAATACTAATAAAATAAAACTGAGTGACTTATCACATAAGCATCAATAATCAATACTGTGTGCTACTATGTAACCACGCGTATTACTGTACTTTTACTACAGAGTAGTTCAACAGTATTAACAGTAAAACTTCCGCCGTTATTTTCATAAAATATTTTTATCGTTTTCTCAATTCGACAATAATTTCGTTGTTGGATCCACCAATGATTGTGTCGTCGTAAGAATATTCCATGTTAAAACGAATATTTCCCGACCAATCGAATATTATACAACAACTTGTGTACTTTGCAAAATTTATAAATATTACACACAACTATAACATTATATCAAATTCATTCCATAATATTTAAAAATGATATTTATAGAAAACTCATCTTTATTAAAAAAATTGTTACAAGGATAATTTGAGAATTAGAAGAAAAATAGATTGTGTCTCGATCAGAAGAATAATAGAAAGAGGATTATAGGAAGAAGAAGAAGAAATCAGGGACAATTGTTGGAACAGGTGAGGAGACTGTCTGGATGGTGGCACAGACTGTCTGGATTAGTAGGCAAGAGACAGAAGATGTGCAGCGGAAAATGAAAAATGGATCTTAAGCCTTTTGACATTATAGCTCTAATACCAAGTTAACGCATATAGAATTCTGATATATATATATATATATATATATATATATATATATATATATATATATATATATATATATATATTATTGCTTGTGTCATTTACAAAGAGCGGTGTCCTATATATATACATATAGGATCACCATCTATGCTAGAATCAAGGAATATATAATCACTAAAACTAGTATCAAGTGATTTACAAAATTACTTAGGCTAAAATCAGGGGATTACATAATCAAAGAGTCCCAAGAGATAATTATGGTAATTTAAAAATAATATCCTAACTACTTGATAAATATAAAATTATCCTAAATAACAATATTATGTTATTTCTCTAATAGCTCTTCAAATAGTATATTCAACGAATTAAAATTATAATGCTCAGAACTCTCTCTAAAAAACTACGAAATAGATACTAGAAACTAGACTGCTAATGCTTGAATGCTTGAATTGAATGATCGAACTGGCTAGGCACTGTTTTAGCCAAAACGACGTAGTTTTAAAGCTTAGCAAAAAAGGTGCGCCCGTTCAGCTCGAACCACGAGCCAGGTCGGTCGGCAGCGGCATGCGTGGGATCAAACCAAGCCTTGGTTATGTCATCTCCCTTCCACAAAAGTGGGATGTCCCTTGAGTCCTAAACCCAAGAGCAACTTTAATGTATATAAACCAATTTATTATCGTTTCCAATTTTGAAGGGTGGTATTTAGGAGTTAATTTCTCATTCATTACTCTATAGATTTGAATTTTCAAATACTTAATTTAATTTATTTATGAAATAGAACACATTGATATTTAGAATCATTTCAAATAATTAATGATATCCACTAACAGTAAATACATATGTATATATATCTTTCTTATCCTATAAAGGCCCGAAATTATGGAAGCTTAGAGAAACAACGTCAAATCCTAAAGTAGGTACATATATAATGAGAATTGGAATTTTGCTTCTTATTCGTATATAGCTTCCCCCATCCTATATTTTGAAATAAAATAAAGAGTTCCACAAATGAATATATTTATAAGTAACTAATTATATTTAATTGGAATTTGAAAATTAAGTAAATGAAGATATTGGAGACCAAAATTATTTTTTTAAAAATAAAATAAAAACCCACGTCACAATCCTATCATCTTCTTCCTCCTTTCCCTCCTCAACAAGCATCATCAACCATGAAAGCAACCTCTTGCTAAAACAAAAAACAAAAAACAAAAAAACAATGGAAGCAACCTCTTCACAATCCCCTCCTCCAAATCCCCTTCAACCCAAAAATTTCCCAAAACCCACCTCAATTAGAACCGCCATCAATCACACAAAGAAAGAAGAAACAGTAAGGCGATTGTCATGGCCAGATGTTTGAGAGCACCCATGTCTCCCCACGGAAGGCGGCGATGGTGTTTGGAGTGGTGAAGGTGGTTATTGTTGGTTGAGGAGGCGGTGGAGTGATCGATTAAGAGAGAGAGAGATCCAATTCATGGCTTCCCCTCTTCTTCTTCCTCGTTAGTTGATAGATCTAATTCATGCTACGCAGTGCAAACAGATGATATTTATATACCTATATTTATATATGTATTTACTTAGTTTTTATTTTTGGGTTATATATATATACATAGTTGTGTAGTATACAGTTATGCTATGACGACGATTTTTTAGGCTATAGCAAGGTTCAATCGTTGCCATAGATCAAAATATCTATCGCCATAGCCCAAAAAAACCATCGCCATAATATAATAATAATAATATTATTAAATATTATTATTTTTAATAAATTTAATAATAATAATAATAATAATAATAATAATAATAAATTTAATAAGTATAATATTTGAAGTAATAGTATTGATATTAAATTTAATATTATTAAATTATTATTATTAAATTTTTTATTAATATAATTATTTTTCTTATTAAACACTAATATTACTCTTAAAAAATTGTCTTGAAACTTACTCCAAAATGCAAACTTATTTTTGTCTTGAAACTAACAATATATTGGATGCAGGAGAGGGTATATTCACTCTTCATATCAAATATTGGCTAGCCAAATAATGAAGACAAACTTAATTTAATGGGACTCTCATCAGCAGCTACAACATGTAGCGGCACATACAATATATATTGATTGTTCCAACCATTTGACCAAAAATTCAAGGGGCACTTTAATAAATTACCCAGTCGATACAAGCTTTATCATTGCCGCTACAATTTGTAGCGGCTAGGCTTTTATTTTTTTTAAATCTCAACGATTAATGATATTCATCAATGATGAGATGATGATTGCTGAAATAGTACTCCAGCAACCGGTTGTCATGAATTGAAACTCTCTCTCTCTATATATATATATATAGGATTCCATCCACAGCAACCGGTTGTTGCTGTGGAGCAACCCCTTTTTTGGCATGTTGAATTATTTTATTTTATTTTTTTTACTTCGGCCGAAAATTCAACAGGCCAAAAAAGGGGTTGTTCCACAGCAATCGGTTGTTGTGGATGGAACCCCTCTATATATAGACATGTTCAATCACATATTCCATGAAAACTTTTCAATAGTTTATATTTTAAATTTATTTATTTCTTCGAAAGCATGTATGTCTATTATTATTATAAGCATATTAGGTGATGCTATGTATTCCTTTTAGCTAATAATTTTTTTTCTTCAAATTTGATAGGTTACACAATTTACTGATTTAGTTATATTTTAATTATTTCTATTCTATTTTTCAATTTTTTTTATTTTTTGGTTTTTTGTATATGGGTTTTTTCAAATAGAAGTTTCTTTATGAAACTATATATGATTGGTATAACTGTAAAAAACAAAACCTTAGACGTGGTAAGTAATAAGTCAAGTCTCAGTCTTACTATTAACTTTACGCATGTACATCAAATTATAACAACCAATGAGGAGTATCCTTGTAATACCCGGAAAAAAAAAATAATAATAATAGTTAATTGGGCTTTTCTTATGTTTGGGTCAGATTCTATTTAAATTATTTGGACCATAATAAGTAAAGGATTGTATTAATTGGGTCTTTTAATTAATTGAGTCTAAATTATATTTGTCTAATTTTAAATCCTATTTAAATTAGGAGTATTAATAAAACATATTAATTAATAATAAATAAGTAAAACCTAGTTTTACCTCTTTACGCCTGATGAGTTGTGGGAATAACGTGAGAACAAAAGAAAGAGACGGAAGAAGAACAAGAGAACGTGACTTGAATTACAAAAGGATTTGAGAGCAAAATCTTAGAATTTTATTTACCATCTTCTTCTTCTCAAAGGTAATTGTTGAACTATTTTTGAATACAAAACAATTATTTTGTTATTGTAATTAAAATCTATTTTCTTGTTGTGTTTGCAATCTATTTTAAAATTTTATTATGTCGTTTGATTAGTTGAATTTGTTAATAAAATTTTGATTTACAATTAGATCTAAAAATTTCGACATTACAATTATGTATATATATATAGATAAACTTGCGTATTCGTTATATATATATATATATATATATATATGAACCTGAAGCATAATTCTTCTAATATATGTATATATATCTGTCTGATTCTAGTTATATATATATACCTGATCTTTATTAAGTTATTTATATATATATAACCTGCTGTATATTCCTAATTTCTATATATATATATATATATATATATATATATATATATATATATATATATTAGATTTACAGAATTTAAAAAGGAGATAATAATAAATAATATTATAATATTGTTATTACAATTGAAATATATCTTTTGGGTACAAATTGAATATAATATATTAAATTATTGAATTTATGAAAATATAAATTGTATGAGTTCATAATTTAATTATGTGTATTATATTTTATTTTGATAATTAGATCGGATTGAGGGAGTTTAGCGGGTGATAGTTGGACTCGACGAATTATTTTGGTACTATATTAAGGTACGGATTCCGTACTTTTTCAGCGAGACTCTTTTAAATATAATTCGTTCGTTTTGTTATTCGTTTAAAAATTCAGTATTGTTTCTTAGGATTATTCTTTGTTGTCCAATTTATTGTGATAGTTTCGTTTTGGCGTTGATATTAAAATTCGTATTTGTACTCCTTGAACTAGCTAATCGTGTCAGTATGTTTTGGAGACTTTATTCGTTTGTACCATAGTTCGTATATTTTCGTTCACATTCGAGAGTCATTTTGATCATTGATATATTGCGATAATCAATAATGTTTGTATTTAATAATTAGATCTCATTTGGATATGGTCATTTAATGTGACGCCCCCAAAATAGGTATACAATACCCATTCTGAGTCGCCAAAATATATGGTACAGAAACAACTACATCTTTACTATTACAACATAAGAACAGTGAGTTTAAATACAAATATTGTCATCTAGACAATATCCACACTCAAATAAGTCTTCATTACAATTATTGATACATTATTTCACAAAAATGGTGAGGACTACTAAAATAACTTCTAGAACCATCATTCCATACCCCGACTAGTACTCGCTACATTCTCGCCTCCTGAGAAAAATGGAACAAAAAGGAAAAGGGTGAGCTCAACTAGCCCAGTAAAGAACATTATGACTAAGATAATACAAAACAAATTATCGTTAGTCTTCAACAGGGAAAAATCTAATAGAATACAATAGACAACAAGTTTTAAATCAATATTCGCAACGAAAAATAATAATTCATAGAAGAGTTACATAGAGAATGAAATCTACTATTATCTATGAATTTAAAAGTTCATCATCAATATTTTATCTCTGTAACATCAATCAATATTCATCTTTGCACTACAAGCTAAAGATATTCATCAGTTGGTCATGTTCATCTCAACACCTGTTCATCTTTGCACTACGGGCCAAAGATATTCATCAGAAATCATTCATCTTTGCACTACAGGCCAAAGATATTTAGTTATATCATCACTTAGGACTGAGGATGATGAAAAATACTTTAAAGGAAAAGAATTCAGTGAAACAAAATAACAAATATTCAGGATTCGTATTTCGATTTATCCATGTCCAAAAATACCTTATAAATAATCATAGTGAAGTAAAATTCAAGAATGATCAAAACATGGATACAATCAAAGCTTATATCCAGAATATATTTTTTGGACGAAAAGAAAAAAATTTCATTTTTCGGTGAATATTAACATGTGAATAGTAACTCGTGAATAGTAACTCATGAATAGTAACCCCGACATGAAAAGTTTCAAATTTGATAAAAAATTTTAACCAATATTTCGGCATAATGATATTGAATAAATAATATCATTTTCGAATAAAATAACATCCCTTACCTCGTAAAGACATTACTCCTAGTTGAAACACCGGATATAGGCTATGACTAGAACTTGCACCGTATAGCAATACTCAAAGTATTAAAATATTCACAAGAATACGCTCACTAATATAGAGAGAGAAAGAGAGAGAAGATTTCAGTTTTTGGTGTGATTTTCAATTCTAACCTAAGCACCCTATTTATAGGAAGATGCTTAAAATACCAAAGCAGAAAATTGAATATAATAATATTTATATTTATACAATTGTCAAGCCCACCTTAGACAACTGATCTCAGCCCATTTATATCACATGTTAGCCCACTTGAATGCAAAAAACGTTTTTCTTCAAAATAATAATTAAAACTTTCAAAAATCAATTATTTCGGAACTCCGGAACTTTAATAATTCACAACAAATAGTCTTTTTATCAGAAAATTCGAATCTCGCGATTTTTATAGGAAATTCAATTCTCTACAACTTTGCAGAAGAAAGTTTTTCTAAATTCCAAACAGAAATTGACCGAAATCCATAAACATGCGATTTTACAGGCTATAATCAAATTTCGGTCAATTATTGGGGTCCACCGACACACCAAACATGTGTTAATCATTTAATGCCACAAAATACTCTTCCTCCTCATATACTCATATATCCCACATTCATTGTAAAAATATTACCATTATAATAAAATATTATTTTATCAGAAAAGATAAAATATAAATTTTTAACAATTGTCACATTAAAAATTTTCTCCATCTATATCCACCTAAAATCAATATTTTCCTCATTATATAAATCAATAATTAATTATTCACAAATAATATTACAGAATCACAGTACTGGAAAACAGGCCGTTCCCAGGAAAGAGGGGGCTTTCCAATAAGGATCTCTCCTTACTGGCGCGCAATTAGATTACCAAACATCTCCTTAGACAGAACTTTCTAGACATTGCCAATAATGTTATCTAATAATATTATTCAGATAATATGAATTATTGCTCCGATAATAGAAAATACTGTGTAGTGACAATTATTAAAACAACAGTAATATAAAATATCAACGCAACAATTATTGAATCAATAAAATAAAATACTGAACAGTAATAACTGTAACAATTATTGAGTAATGCCTTCTTACGTAAAAATCAATAATTGGTGCAATACCATGTGCTACTGTGCAACAACGCGTATTACTGTGTTTTAACCACCGGGTATTCCAACAGTATTAACGGTAACAACTACGCCGTTATTTATAAACAACTTGTTTTTGTCGTTTTCTTCATCCAATCGCTTTCCGTTATGGGGCCCACACAAGGCTGCGCCGTCGTACGAATATTCCCCGACAACAAGAATATTTCACGACCAAACGAATATTTTCCGACAATAATGAATATTTTATGACCACTTGCTTATTTAAAATATTTGCGCATTTTACCCATAACTAAGCACATTAATCAAATCAACCCTTACTATTTCAAAATAATAAATAGAGGAATTAAATTTTATTTATTAATAATTTGGGGTCTTACAACCTCCCCTCCTTATGAAATTTCGTCCTCGAAATTGACGTACGTACCTGATGTTTCGAAAAGATGAGGATGCCTCGCTTTTATTTTCGTTTCCAACTCCCAGGTCATTTCCTCAATAGCATGGTTTCTCCACAAAACTTTAACTTGTGGTATGACCTTCGTGCGTAGGACATGCTCCTTCCTATCCAAGATCTTGACATGTACCTCTTCGTACGTTAAGTCTTCAGCTATCTCGTCCGGTTCTAACTCAATAATGTGGTTTAGGTCTTTCACATATTTACGTAACACAGATATATGAAAAATATTATGAACACGAGATATACTTGGAGGTAACGCGAGTCTATAGGCCACATTTCCTACTCGGTCAAGAATCTGAAATGGACCAATAAATCGTGGATTGAGCTTTCCCCTTTTTCCAAATCTTGTAACTCCTTTCCATGGAGCCACACACAACAATACATGATCCCCAATGTCAAATTCCACGTCCTTTCGATGAAGATCCGCATAACTCTTTTGTCGATCCTATGCCGTTTGTATATGTTGTCGAATCGTTTGGATCTTCTCTGTAGTCATTCGTACCAACTCTGGTCCCAACAACGTTGCTTCTCCCACCTCATCCTAACATACTGGAGAGCGACACTTTCGTCCATATAATGCTTCAAATAGAGCCACACCTATACTTGCCTGATAACTGTTATTGTAGGAGAATTCCACCAATGGTAGGTACTTATCCCAACTCCCATTGAAATCTAGGACACAAAGTCTTAATAGATCTTCAAGAGTTTGAATAGTCCTCTCTGATTACCCGTCCGTTTGAGGATGGTATGCCGAACTAAATCGTAAATCTGTGTCCATAGTTTTTTGCAAGCTAACCCAAAATCTTGAAGTGAATCTTGGGTCACGATCCGAAACTATGGATACTGGCATGCCATGCAACCTTACAATCTCATTCACGTACATACTAGCAAGACGTTCAAGGGAATAAGTCTCCCGTATCGGCAAGAAATGAGCAGACTTGGTTAATCTATCAACAATCACCCAAATAGCATTTATGCCTTGAGAAACCGTAGGAAGACCCGTAACGAAATCCATGGTAATGTGTTCCCACTTCCATTTCGGAATCTCAAGTGGTTGCAATGAACCATTTGACACTTGATGCTCCGCCTTTACACGTTGACAAGTTAAACACATCGATATAAACTTTGTAATCTCTCTCTTCATATTGTTCCACCAAAATGTATGTCGAAGATCACGATACATTTTGGTACTTCCAGGATGGATCGTAAATGGTGTATTGTGTGCTTCCATCATGATCTTGTACTTCAAATCAGAATCGTTAGGAACACAAAGTCTGGAGTGGACTCGAAGTATTCCTTCTTCATCGATTCTTGCTTCTGGAATAGCACCTTCTTGCACTTTCTTCTTCATACGCATCAGCTCTGGGTCTGTGGTTTGAGCAACTTTAACTTTATCGATTAAAGTTGGTTCTATGCGTATACTTGACGTCATCGCACTCGTTCCTGCATATGATCTTCTACTCAACGCGTCAGCTACCACGTTTGTTTTTCCAGGATGGTATTGAATAGTGTGATCGTAATCTTTCAACAGCTCGAGCTAACGTCGTTGCCGCATGTTGAGTTCTTTTTGAGTGAAGAAATATTTGAGGCTTTTATGGTCTGAATAAATCTCCACTTTCTCCCCATATAGATAGTGCCTCCAGATCTTTAGCGCGAAAACGACTGCTGCCAACTCTAGATCATGAGTAGGATAATTTCTCTCATATTCTTTAAGTTGTCGCGAGGCATAGGCTATAACTTTCCCACGTTGCATGAGTACACATCCTAGCCCTTTGCCTGAAGCATCACTGTAGATAACAAATCCATCCAAACCAGATGGTATGGTCAAAACAGGTGCCGAAATGAGTCTCCTCTTAAGCTCTTAAAAACTCTTCTCGCATTTCTCGCTCTATACAAATTTGATATCTTTCCGAGTCAGCTGAGTTAACGGGGTAGCGATTTGAGAAAATCCTTCCACGAATCTCCGATAATAACCAGCTAAGCCCAGAAAGCTACGTACTTCGGTCACCGTCTTTGGTTGCTCCCAACTTTGTATTGCTTCAATCTTTGCCGGGTCCACAGATACTCCATGTTTTGACACCACGTGTCCTAGGAATGCTACTTCCTCAAGTCAAAACTCGCATTTCTTCAACTTAGCATATAGCTTGTTTTCACGCAGCCTTTGCAGTACCAGCTTCAAATGGTGCTCATGATCTTCACGGCTTTTGAAATATATGAGGATGTCATCAATAAAGACAACAACGAACTGATCCAAATAATCCTTGAATACTAGGTTCATCATATCCATGAAAGCCGTAGGAGCATTAGTCAATCCAAAAGACATGACTAAGAATTCATAATGCCCGTACCGAGTTCTAAAGGCAGTCTTCGGAATATCCTCAGTTTTAACCTTCAGCTGATGATATCCAGAACGAAGATCAATTTTTGAAAAGAATTGTGCTCCTTGTAACTGGTCAAACAGGTCATCAATACGAGGTAGCGAATACCTATTCTTGATGGTGACATGGTTTAATTCTCGGTAATCAATAAAAAGTCGCATACTCCCATCTTTCTTCTTTACAAATAAAACAGGAGCACCCCAAGGAGATGTACTAGGACGAATGAAACCGATGTCCAACAACTCTTGTAGTTGGACCTTTAACTCCTGAAGTTCAATAGGAGCCATTCGTTATGGGGTTTTAAAAATGGGCTTTGTACCAGGTTCAAGATCAATAAAAAATTCAACTTCACGTTCCGAGGGTAGACCGGAAAGTTCTTCAGGAAATACGTCAGGAAAGTCAATAACAACAGGAATATTATTCAAATTTGACGTGTCTTTATTCAAATCCATAACATAGGCTAAGAAAGCTTGACATCCGTTTTTTAATAAACGAATGGCTTTATGGCTTGATATAACAGTGATCGATTTTAATGGCTTAGTTGCTTGAATTCGTACAACAGGTTGGTTAGGAATATGAAAACTAACAACCTACGAAAACAATCAATTTTGGCATGATGAGTAGTTAACCAATCAATCCCTAAAATCACATCAAAAGCAAGTATCTTTAAAGAGATAAGGTCAACAGGTAATGTGATGGTGCCAACTTAGATCAAACAAGATTTATAAATAGTGGATGTGATGAAAGTTTCTCTTAACGGAGTCTCCACAGATAAATCAAAGTCTAACTTCTCCGGAGTCAAGTTTAAACGTTGAGTACAAGCAGGAGAAATAAATGAATGGGTAGCACCAGTATCTAGCAAGGTATAAACTTTGCATGAATTTATGATTAGCTTACCCATGATCACCTCGTTTGGGTTCCTCGCATGTTGACCAGTCACGACAAACGCTCTTCCAGGAACCGTTGACTTTGTCTTTTCTGGGACAGCTTTTTGAGTCACCATCCCCGCTGGACTTGGTTTCGCTACAGTGTAATCTCGAGCGATATGTCCTTCCTTTCCACAATAATAACATACCTTAAACTGTTGTGGGCAGTTTGGGCTGATATGTCCTTCTTTTCCGCACTTATAGCATATAACCGGTGGTCGTTCTCCTCCCTTGGAACCAGTTGCTGCTGGTGTTGACGTCTTCGTATTGTCATTGTTGAATCTCCTCTTTTTAAAATCTCCTCCCGACTCGCTTCTTCTATTTTTATAGCCACGATTACCACCAGAGTGGTTGCCGTTCTTGTCTGTATTTTTCTTTCTCCACTGGTTATCATTGTTCTGATGACTGCTGTCACCGATATGATCCTGGTTGTGGTCCCTCGGTTGACCGTACTCGTTATCTCGCTCTAATAATTGAGCCCTGTTGACAACATCTGAATAGAGAGAAAATTTATGAGAAATGAGATATTGACGTATGCCGAATTTCAAACCTCTCAGAAACATCCGCGTCATACGTTCCTCATTCTCCACCAAATGAGGTGCAAACCTGGATAACTCTGCAAACTTCGCCTCGTACTGGGACACCGTCATGTTATTCTGCTCCAGTCTAATAAACTCTACCTCCTTCATATGACGAATACTTTCAGGAAAGTACTTGTCATTGAACAGTTTCTGAAATGTCTCCCAAGACATGCTGAGTGCGGCTGGATGGGTACGCTTCACAGACTCCCACCAGTAGTCTGCCACGCCACGGAATATAAAGGTGGCGAATGGAACCTTCTGTTCCTCCGTGCATCCCAAGACATCGAATATCTTGGTAATTTGCTTGACCCACGCTTTCGCCATGATCGGATCTGGCTTTCCCTTAAATTCTGGTGGTCCCAATTCTTTGAACTGCTTGGCTGTGACAAACCGTGAATTGCTATCATTTCCTCCTATATTTTGAACACGAGTCTCCCTCGTCTGGTTTTGCATGAATTGCAAAAAGCTTCTATACATCCCATCGTTCATCATCTGCTCATTGGTGTTGTTCTCAGGAGGAACATTGTCAGCCTGCTGCACATTCTCCTCGTTGGTGAGCACAGGTGTCTCTACGGTCTCATTTACTCCACAGTTAACATTCTCAGTCGACATTCTCAAATACTGTCATAAAACTAGGGTTAATTAAATAAATTAACAAATCACATAATACCTCTATATTATGACCGACCAACAAATAAGCTTAGGTAGGACACACTAGCGAATGATTTACTCGTCTCTCCCCTCCTAGTTCTATTCTCCGATCTCCGCCAGAGATCATATCCCAAAGCTCTGATACCAACTGTGACGCCCCCAAAATAGGTATACAACACCCATTCTGAGTCGCCAAAATACATGGTACAGAAACAACTATATCTTTACTATTACAACATAAGAACTGTGAGTTTAAATACAAATATTGTCATCTAGACAATATCCACACTCAAATAAGTCCTCATTATAATTATTGATACATTATTTCACAAAAATGGTGAGGACTACTAAAATAACTTCTAGAACCATCATTCCATACCCCGACTAGTACTCGCTACATTCTCGCCTCCTAAGAAAACTGGAACAAAAAGAAAAAGGGTGAGCTCAACTAGCCCAGTAAAGAACATTATGACTAACATAATATAGAACAAATTATCGTTAGTCTTCAGCAGGGAAAAATCTAATAGAATACAATAGACAACAAGTTTTAAATCAATATTCGCAGCGGAAAATAATAATTCATAGAAGAGTTACGTAGAGAATGAAATCTACTATTATCTATGAATTTAAAAGTCCATCATCAGCATTTTATCCCTGTAACATCAATCAATATTCATCTTTGCACTACAAGCCAAAGATATTCATCAGTTGGTCATGTTCATCTCAACACCTGTTCATCTTTGCACTACGGGCCAAAGATATTCATAAAAAATTATTCATCTTTGCACTACAAGCCAAAGATATTCAGTTATATCATCACTTAGGACTGAGGATGATGAAAAATACTTTAAAGGAAAAGAATTCAGTGAAACAAAATAACAAATATTCAGGATTCGTATTTCGATTTATCCATGTCCAAAAATACCTTATAAATAATCATAGTGAAATAAAATTCAAGAATGATCAAAATATGGATACAATCAAAGCTTGTATCCAGAATAGAATTTTTGGATGAAAAGAAGAAAATTTCATTTTTCGGTGAATAGTAACTCGTGAATAGTAACTCATGAATAGTAATCCCGACATGAAAAGTTCCAAATTTGATAAAAAAAATTTAACCAATATTTCAGCATAATGATATTGAAGAAATAATATCATTTTCGAATAAAATATCATCCCTTACCTCGTAAAGATAGTACTTCTAGTTGAAACACCGGATATAGGCTATGACTAGAACTTGCACCGTATAGCAATACTCAAAGTATTAAAATACTCACAAGAATACGCTCACTAATATAGAGAGAGAAAGAGAGAGAAGATTTCAATTTCTGGTGTGATTTTCAATTCTAACCTAAGCACCCTATTTACAGGAAAATGCTTAGAACATCAAAGCAAAAAATTAAATATAATAATATTTATATTTATACAATTATCAAGCCCACCTTAGACAACTGATCTCAGCCCATTTATATCACATGTTAGCCCACTTGAATGCAAAAAAATGTTTTTCTTCAAAATAATAATTAAAACTTCCAAAAATCAATTATTTCGGAACTCCAGAACTTTAATAATTCACAACAAATAGCCTTTTTATCAGAAAATTCGAATCTTGCGATTTTTTATAGAAAATTCAATTCTCTACAACTTTGCAGAAGAAAGTTTTTCCAAATTTCAAACAGAAATTGACCGAAATCCATAAACATGCGATTTTACAAGCTATAATCAAATTTCGGTCAATTATTGGGGTCCACCGACACACCAAACATGTGTTAATCATTTAACGCCATAAAATACTCTTCCTCCTCATATACTCATATATCCCACATTCATTATAAAAATATCACCATTATAATAAAATATTATTTTATCAGAAAAGATAAAATATAAATTTTTAACAATTGTCACATTAAAAATTTTCTCCATCTATATCCACATAAAATCAATATTTTTCTCATCATATAAATCAATAATTAATTATTTACGAATAATATTACAGAATCACAATACTGGCAACCAGGCCGTTCCCAGGAAAGAAGGGGCTTTCCAATAAGGATCTCTTCTTACTGGCGCACAATTAGATGACCAAACCTCTCCTTAGACAGAACTTTCTAGACATTGCCAATAATGTTATCTAATAATATTATTCAGATAATATGAATTATTGCTCCGATAATAGAAAATACTGTGTAGTGACAATTATTAAAACAACAGTAATATAAAATATCAACGCATCAATTATTGAATCAATAAAATAAAATACTGAACAGTAATTACTGTAACAATTATTGAGCAATGCCTTCTTACGTAAAAATCAATAATTGGTACAATACCGTGTGCTACTGTGCAACAACGCGTATTACTGTGTTTTAACCACCGGGTATTCCAACAGTATTAACGGTAACAATTACGTCGTTATTTATAAACAACTTGTTTTTGTCATTTTCTTCATCCAATCGCTTTCCGTTATGGGGCCCACACAAGGCTGTGCAGTCGTACGAATATTCCACGACAACAAGAATATTCCAAGACCAAACGAATATTCCCCGACAACAATGAATATTTTATGACCACTTGCTTATTTGAAATATTTGCACATTTTAACCATAACTAACCACATTAATCAAATCAACCCTTACTATTTTAAAATAATAAATAGAGGAATTAAATTTTATTTATTAATAATTTGGGGTCTTACAACCTCCCCTCCTTATGAAATTTCGTCCTCGAAATTGACGTACGTACCTGATGTTTCGAAAAGATGAGGATACCTCGCTTTCATTTCTGTTTCTAACTCCCAGGTCATTTCCTCAATAGCATGATTTCTCCACAAAACTTTAACTTGTGGTATGACATTCGTGCGTAGGACATGCTCCTTCCTATCCAAGATCTTGACAGGTATCTCTTCGTACGTTAAGTCTTCAGCTATCTCGTCCGGTTCTAACTCAATAATGTGGTTTGGGTCTTTCACATATTTACGTAACACAGATATATGAAAAATATTATGAACACGAGACATACTTGGAGGTAACGCGAGTCTATAGGCCACATTTTCTACTCGGTCAAGAATCTGAAATGGACCAATAAATCGTGGATTGAGCTTTCCTCTTTTCCCAAATCTTTTAACTCCTTTTCATGGAGCCACACTCAACAATACATGATCCCCAATGTCAAATTCCACGACCTTTCGATGAAGATCCGCATAACTCTTTTGTCGATCCTGTGCCGTTTGTACACGTTGTCGAATCGTTTGGATCTTCTCTGTAGTCATTCGTACCAACTCTGGTCTCAACAACGTTGTTTCTCCCACCTCATCCCAACATACTGGAGAGCGACACTTTTGTTCATATAATACTTCAAATGGAGCCACACCTATACTTGCCTGATAACTGTTATTATAGGAGAATTCCACCAATGGTAGGTACTTATCCCAACTCCCTTTGAAATCTAGGACACAAAGTCTTAATAGATCTTCAAGAGTTTGAATAGTCCTCTCTGATTGTCCGTCCGTTTGAGGATGGTATGCCGAACTAAATCGTAAATCTGTGCCCATAGCTTTTTGCAAGCTAACCCAAAATCTTGAAGTGAATCTTGGGTCACGATCTGAAACTATGGATACCGGCATGCCATGCAACCTTACAATCTCATTCACGTATATACTAGCAAGACGTTCAAGGGAATAAGTCTCCCGTATCGGCAAGAAATGAGCAGACTTGGTTAATCTATCAACAATCACCCAAATAGCATTTACTCCTTGAGAAACCGTAGGAAGACCCATAACGAAATCCATGGTAATGTATTCCTACTTCAATTTCGGAATCTCAAGTGGTTGCAATGGACCCTTTGGCACTTGATGCTCCGCCTTTGCACGTTGACAAGTTAAACACATCGATATAAACTTTGCAATCTCTCTCTTCATGTTGTTCTACCAAAATGTATGTCGAAGATCACGATACATTTTGGTACTTCCAGGATGGATCGCAAATGGTGTATAGTGTGCTTCCATCATGATTTTGTACTTCGAATCAGAATCGCTAGGAACATAAAGTCTGGAGTGGACTCGAAGTATTCCTTCTTCATCGATTCTTGCTTTTGGAATAACACCTTCTTGTACTTTTTTCTTCATACGCATCAGCTCGGGGTCTGTGGTTTGAGCAACTTTAACTTTATCAATTAAAGTTGGTTCTATGCGTATACTTGACATCATCACACTCGTTCCTGCATATGATCTTCTACTCAACGTGTCAGCTACCACGTTTGCTTTTCCAGGATGGTATTGAATAGTGTGGTCGTAATCTTTCAACAGCTCGCGCCAACGTCGTTGTCGCATGTTGAGTTCATTTGTAAATAGACTCTCAAATTTTGATCTATTCGTAATTCGTTTGTAATTCACATGTGTTCATTCATTCAACTCTTTTAGATTCATTACTTATTGTGATATATTTATTCATCTTCATATCCGTACTGGGCGATTGGCTCACGCTGTATTCTTTTTCCGGCAGGTAATCAGGGGTGATCAGGATTTATGGGATGAGAGCTACCTTTGATCCAAATGAGTAGATTAGCTTTTGAGATTATTATTAGATTCGGTTTTTTTAAGATTTTGTAATTGGATGTTTTGGGGCCTATTTTGACATTTATTTCTTATCAGTAGATACTATGTAAATGTGGAGTTTCTTCAATTTAAATTGGAGTATGTGACATTTGGTATTAAATTTTATTGGAGATATTTTGAGATTTGGTAGAGGTTTGTATTTATTATATTTGTGCGTGACATCCCTTTTTCCTTTTGGGAAAGGGGGTGTTACGACTTGGAGTTAGCAGCAGTTATTTTTGCCCTAAAGATTTGGAGGCACTATTTATACGGAGAGACTTGTGACATTTTCACCGACCACAAGAGCCTTAAATATATTTTTACTCAGAAGGAGCTTAACATGAGGCAGAGGCGTTGGTTGGAGCTTCGTAAGGATTATGATGCCAGGATTCAGTATCACCCCGGTAAGGCTAATGTGGTTGCAGATGCCTTAGCCAGAAAAGTTCAGGGAATGTAGCTGTCTTGGTTACACAACCTCAACTTATCTCGGATATGGAGCGTGTGGGTTTGGAGCTATATGCTAGTGGTTCTGATGGGTTGGTAGCAGGTGTGAGGGTGGAATCTCCTCTTATTTTGCGTATCAAAGAAGCCCAAAAGGAGGATGGCGAGTTGTGGACTATAGCGCAGAATATGAATGAGGGTAGGCAACCAGAGTTTCGCATTGATGAGAAAGGTGTGATATGGTTTGGTAAACGATTATGTGTTCTAGTGGATCCAATGATTCGTGAGGCAGTGTTGACTGAAGCTCATAGTTCGCCATTTTCTATTCATCCAGGGTCTACAAAAATGTATAAGGATCTGAAGGAGAATTTTTGGTGGAGTGAAATGAAAAGGGATGTAGCTGAATTTGTGAGTAAATGTCTTACTTGTCAGCAAGTGAAAATAGAGCATCAGCGGCTTGGTGGTTTGTTGCAACAGTTAGAGATTCCTGTGTGGAAATGGGATGACATTTCGATGGACTTTGTGACTGGGTTGCCGAGGACTCTTAAAAAGAATGATACTATTTGGGTGGTAGTGGATTGTTTGACTAAATCGGCTCATTTTCTATCTATTCGTGAATATTTTTCGGTAAATAAGTTAGCAGATATTTTTCAACGTGAGATTGTTAGGCTTCATGGGACTCCAGTTTCTATTATTTCGGATCGGGATCTGCGGTTTACTTCTCGATTTTGGAAAGGATTTCAAGGAGCTTGGGGAACGCGACTCAACTATAGTACAGCTTTTCACCCGCAGACAGATGGACAATCAGAAAGAACTATTCAGACATTAGAAGATATGTTGCGATCTTGTGCTTTAGAGTGGACAGGGAATTGGGATGATTATTTGAGTTTGGTGGAGTTCGCATATAATAACAGTTGGCAAGCTAGTATTGGTATGGCTCCTTTTGAAGCCTTGTATGGTAAGAAGTGTAGAGCTCCGACTTGTTGGGATGAGGTTGGAGAAAGAGTAATAGAAGGACCCGATTTGGTTAGGATTACTACGGAGAAGGTAGCTGTGGCTAAAGAAAAATTGAAAGAAGCTCGATCGCGGCAGAAGAGTTATGCTGATATTCATAGGAGGGCTCATGAATTCACACCTGGTGAACACGTGTTTTTGAAAGTTTCTCCATGGAAAGGTGTTCGAAGGTTTGGTTTGAAAGGGAAGCTTAGTCCGCGTTTCATTGGCCCTTTTGAAGTCCTTGAGAGAGTTGGGGAAGTGGTATATCGGGTGGCTTTGCCTCCACAGTTATCTCATGTACGTAATGTCTTTCATGTTTTAGTATTAAGGAAATATAACTATCATCCGCTTCATGTTGTGCATTACCCGTTACATAAGATTCAAGAAGATCTTACTTGTGAGGAAGAAGCCGAGGCGATTCTAGATCGTCAAGAACGGATTATGAGGAGGAAGACAATTCCTTTTGTTAAAGTCTTGTGGAAAAATCATTCGGAGCGAGAAGCTACTTGGGAGATGGAGGAGTCTATTCGAGCGGAGTATCCACATCTTTTTGAAAATTAGGTACGTTCTGTTCTTTTGATTCCGGGGACGGAATCCTTTTTAAGGGGAAGGTGATGTAATACCCGAAAAAAATAATAATAATAGTTAATTAGGCTTTTCTTATGTTTGGGTCAGATTCTATTTAAATTATTTGGACCATAATAAGTAAAGGATTGCATTAATTGGGTCTTTTAATTAATTGAGTCTAAATTATATTTGTCTAATTTTAAATCCTATTTAAATTAGGAGTATTAATAAAACATATTAATTAATAATAAATAAGTAAAACCTAGTTTTACCTCTTTACGCCTGATGAGTTGTGGGAATAACGTGAGAACAAAAGAAAGAGGCGGAAGAAGAACAAGAGAACGTGACTTGAATTACAAAAGGGTTTGAGAGCAAAATCTTAGAATTTTATTCACCATCTTCTTCTTCTCAAAGGTAATTGTTGGACTATTTTTGAATACAAAACAATTATTTTGTTATTGTATTTAAAATCTATTTTCTTGTTGTGTTTGTAATCTATTTTAAAATTTTATTATGTCGTTTGATTAGTTGAATTTGTTAATAAAATTTTGATTTACAATTAGATCTAAAAATTTCGGCATTACAATTATATATATATATATATATATATATATATATATATATATATATATAAACCTGAAGCTTAATTCTTCTAATATATGTATATATACCTGTCTGATTCTAGTTATATATATATACCTGATCTTTATTAAGTTATATATATATATATATATATATATATATATATATATATATATATATATATATATATATATATCCTGACTATATATATGTAACCTATTTCATTATATACATATATATATATTAGATTTACAGAATTTAAAAAGGAGATAATAATAAATAATATTATAATATTGTTATTACAATTAAAATATATCTTTTGGGTACAAATTGAATATAATATATTAAATTATTGAATTTATGAAAATATAAATTGTATGAGTTCATAATTTAATTATGTGTATTATATTTTATTTTGATAATTAGATCGGATTGAGGGAGTTTAGCGGGTGATAGTTGGACTCGACGAATTATTTTGGTACTATATTAAGGTACGGATTCCGTACTTTTTCAGCGAGACTCTTTTAAATATAATTCGTTCGTTTTGTTATTCGTTTAAAAATTCGGTATTGTTTCTTAGGATTATTCTTTGTTGTCCAATTTATTGTGATAGTTTCATTTTGGCGTTGATATTAAAATTCGTATTTATACTCCTTGAACTAGCTAATCGTGTCAGTATGTTTTGGTGACTTTATTCGTTTGTACCATTGTTCGTATATTTTCGTTCACATTCGAGAGTCATTTTGATCATTGATATATTGCGCTAATCAATAATGTTTGTATTTGATAATTCGATCTCATTTGGATATGGTCATGTAAGCCTTGTTATTTGAACCCCTTTTGGCTTACATTTTGTAGTTTGATCCTTAAGGTATACTTGAGCTAACCACCTGTGGGGGTACCACAGACATGTACTCTTGACACAAGGGCATGACACCTTCCGTGGCGGTGTGATCAGTCCACAACGTATCCTTTTGTATGCTCTGGGTATGAGCTTTGGCCATTTGATATATTTGTTCAGGATACGTATGGGTCGACCCAGTATTTGATTTGATTCTATTTGTTTGGCGGATTAGTGACGTATGTGTCGTGCGTACTATCCGATTTGATTTGTATACATCATGGTACCGATGTATTTTGTTAGCCTTTGGCTATTTGTATTTGAGCTCAATATGAAATTGTTACCGTATAACTATTTGATTCAGCCCTATTTGTTTGGTATTCTTTTGGATATAATTATTCGATTAACAGTGTTAGTCATTTGTAAATAGACTCTCAAATTTTGATCTATTCGTAATTCGTTTGTAATTCGCATGTGTTCATTCATTCAACTCTTTTAGATTCATTACTTATTGTGATATATTTATTCATCTTCATTTCTGTACTGGGCGATTGGCTCACACTGTATTCTTTTTACGGTAGGTAATCAGGGGTGATCAGGATTTGTGGGATGAGAGCTACCTTTGATCCAAATGAGTAGATTAACTTTTGAGATTATTATTAGACTCGATTTTTCTAAGATTTTGTAATTGGATGTTTTGGGGCCTATTTTGACATTTATTTCTTATCAGTAGATACTATGTAAATGTGGAGTTCCTTCAATTTAAATTGAAGTATGTGACATTTGGTATTAAATTTTATTGGAGATATTTTGAGATTTATTAGAGGTTTGTATTTATTATGTTTGTGCGTGACATCCCTTTTTCCTTTTGGGAAAGGGGGTGTTACAATGCTCCTAGGAAAACAAAAACAAAAACAAAAAACAGAAAGAGAAAAAAGAACGAGGTGTATTAATCTTGTTTGTGGGTTAGCACAAGTACAATATTTATTATAATTAATGCAATAAAAGTTATAAAACATATATGATGGTATATAATGTGATAACTTCACCCTAATCGGATTCTATTATGCTTTGTTTGTAGTATAAAATGAATAATGTCTTCAAGTTTATTGTCACAATTTTATTGTCATGTAATTACTATTAAAATAATGACTCAACAACTTTATAGTTAGGTAAACTTGAAAAAATATCGATGAGATCTTAGTTTAGTGGTTAAGATTGAGGTACAGTAACATTTAGGCTTCAGATTCAACTTAATTACTTACGTGAGTTTATTTTTTTTTCTTTATGTGAAGTTTGTTTCCTATTTATATGAGGTTGTTTGGTTTTGAGTTTATTTCTTTTTCTTTTAGTGAGGTTTGATCGGTTCTTTATATTGTAATAGTGTGATGATGTATTTGATCATGAAATTATATTGTATTCACAAAAAGTACGGCTTTCAAAAAAAATAAACATGGGTAAATATATTTTTAACATTAATTAGCAAATTTTGTAGATGATACTCTTTTTGTGAAACAAAGAAGGTATATTAATTGAGAATATTGTCATCATCACTTGGCTTCCTAACGCAACAGAATATGGTTAGAATGTACAACATTCTAACATAAACATGATATGTAAGTTATCATACCAACATGAACGGAATAAAAACATTTGAATCCACAAAAAATAATGAACTCACAAAAAGAACAAAAGATAATAATCTTAATTAATGAATAAACGTAACTATTCACAAACCCTAGGACGCATATTTATAGTCAATAAAATACTCTCCAACATCAATTAAGATAAGGAAAATTATAAAAATAAACCAAAAGTTTAAACTACTTTAACAAGATTTTTCAAGCTTTAAACGCATACATCATGGTTGAATGCTATTGGTCATGTAGGATTCATCGCTAGCTAGGTTCGGTTCAATTTGATATATTATAGACCCGCAACTCTTTCTGGATCAAAAGTTATATCACTTTAAAAATTTATTAATCCAATCCAAAAGTCTATTCCAATTCCAATTTGGACTCCTCCACGGTATCACTTCCCCAGGGAAAGAGTGAAGTAAATCAGTAATATTGTTCCCATGCTTGACCTGTCACAAAAAGTATACACTGTCAAAATCACTAATTTACTTGCCTTGGATGGTTAATGTCGTCCCATTTGTTTTGTTTTTTATCTTGGCTTACTTATATGAACATTTATATGTACATGTTATTTAATAATTCATGCAATGAATGAAGTTCTTATCGACTATCAAAAAATAAAAAGAAACTGTAAAAAAAATTTAAATGACAACTTACAAGGTGGCAAAGAAGAAAAGGATCCTTCTCGGGGCATTAATGGTCCAAAACGAAGAAGAGCCCTTGAAACTGTATCTTTTGCCCCAAAGTTTGCTTTCGGTGGTGGTTGTGGTGGTGGTGGAGGCATTCGCGGTGGTGGCCGGGGTTGTGATGGTGATCTGGTGGTTGAATGGGTGGTAGGTGGTGGCCCCCACGGTCACTACTATGGGCTTTTCAAGCGTGCTACTCCCTACCAAAGCAGCTGCAATTTTAATAATACTATCCAAATCATATATCTATATATATATAACTAAAATTAGCACCCATTGCCAATGTTTCTCATAATAGAAAAACATTTGCATGGATTATTGAAAAAAGAAGGAATGACAGTATGTATTTCATGTATCTATATCACATTAGGATTCAGTGAAGTTAAGGGTGAATTGACTATCGATAATAAATTATTTGTATTTTGTGCAACACTAAGTTACATAAACACTTGTATCCATAAAATATAATAAAAAAAGAAGAAGTTATATTAGCTCGGTCATTATTTTTAATTAATTTCTATCAAAGGGTGCAAAAGCGAACTTTACCTATTTATAAAATGACAAACATGTATATGCATGTGTACATGAACATTTGTCTATATATGTAATTATGCATGTTCATTTTTATCATTTACTTACCATCCTTGTTTTAAAATTAGGCATATATATATATATATATATATATATATATATATATATATATATATATATATTTTAAATCAGTACAATTAAAGATAAAGTTTTAATTTTATTATAAAGTGACATAAAATTTATAATATGTTATTACATATATTCCAAGTATATTAAGTATTATCATACGGTAACAACCATATTTTTAACAAATTTTGGTTGAGAATATGTTGGAAATATATTGCTCTAAAAATGTGTATTTAGTTTTGAAACAAAGAGAATAGTTTTTAGAGTGCATCAAATTATATATTAGTCTCTTATTTGTGAAAATATTTTACCATTTTTTGTTAACACATATTGTAGGGATAACCTCTTCGTTAGTCTTTAAATTATAGTTATTTTTTTGCGTTTAGTCTTCAAACTATTTTTTTAACGTATTTTGTCCTTAAACTTTATTATTTCTATAATCTTTGTTCAACCTTACAAAAATAGAGCAATCGAGGGGTATTAAATATGAAAAACAATTATTGATTGATGACTAAACAAGAACAACCGTCATAACTTGGAGACTAAATGTGAAAATGATATTATATCTTAATGACTAACATAAAAGAAATATAGTATAATTTAAAGACGAAATACACCGAACAAATAGTCAGGAAACTAAACTAGAGGAAAAGAGATATAATTTAGAGCATAACCAAGAAATTATCCCTATATTGTTAGGAAACTAAACACGAAAAAGAGATGTAATTTAGAGAATAACCAAGAGATTATCCCTACATTGTAATACACATATGACCTTATCGACAACTGCTTGGGAACAAATTGACGAGTCTTTTCTTTCCTAAGTTCTTTGTCACTAAATTAAATGAATATGTAGGGAATATCCGATCCATATATATATATGTTTATTTAAAATTATATATCGACTCAAAAGGTTAATCTTTTAGGTATATGGTTACGTTCAATTAGAGTATATATGTCATTAATCTTTTTGCTTGTGTTTCGATGTTAGATTTTACCATCACGCGGTTGAGAATAGATATGCAAGATTAATGTATGTTCTTTTGTGGGTAATTTAATGGTCACTCACCTCTTGGTGACGATGAATTTGGGACAAGAATACTACCATCTCTCTCATTCTCACCACTTGAATCCATCTTCTTCTCACAGTCTCTCTGTGACCCTTTTCTTGAATGGTTCCTCTGCAACTTCTCATAAAAAAAAAATTAATTACAAAAAGAAAATTATTATTGTATATATTAAGTTCTTGTTTATTTATAAACAGCTTATTTCAAATCCAATTTACTTAAACGTAGTGTTTTAAACTCAAACATAATATACTAAAATTGATATGGCGTGTTTGGTGCAAACAAACTAGTCGTTATCGTACGTTGCAAACGCTGGAATACGAATATACCCTAAGTTCTATAAAGCTTGAAAATTAGGCTAAAACTTTAAGTAGAATTTGTTTTTAAAAAAGAAGGCAAAACTTAGTGGACATTAGATGATGATGATGATGATGGTGATTATATTTGTATTACTTTTGGAAAGGTAAGAATTGGATAAACATAAGTACTATACTATTATGCTTTAAAGAAGTTCTACACTTTGATTGTACTTGCCATGAAGTTTCAAGGAACTGTTACTTAATTCTGATCGTAAATGGAAAAAAGTTATTTTCTTTTGGTAGAAAATAAGCCAATTTAGAATAAATGAAATGAAAAACAGAGCATAGAAGCTAAAAGAAAACAAGAAACAGAGCATTGAAGCTAAAAGTGAACAAAAAACAGAGCATAGAAGCTAAAAATGAACAAAAAACAGTGCATGAACAAGAAGAGAAAATTGGGAAGAACAAAAGAGATAGGAGAAAACTCACGGTGATTCTTGAATTTGGGATAGTATCGAATCCGGCAGTGCCTACCAAAGTAGCTGCAAGTTCAATAATACTATCCAAATTATATATCTATGCATATATATATATATATATATATATATATATATATATATATAACTAAATTTAGCACCCATTGCTAATGTTTCTCGTAAAAGAAAAACATGTGAATATGGATAATTGGAACAAGAAAGAATGATAGTTAGACGGTATGTATTTCAGTAAAGTTAAGGGTGAATTGACTATCGATAATAAATTATTTGTCTTACGTGCAGCACGAAACGCTTGTATTTATGGGGGAAAAAATTACTCCATCTTTTCTACTCTTATACAAGTCTTTTTAAAAGAAATATTTTTTTTTTCATAATATAAGATGTTTATATATATATATATATATATATATATATATATATATATATATAGAAGAAAAAAATAATTATTTTTTACTTCGCTTCTAAAATAATAGAGTAATTAAGAGAGAGAGAGGGAGGAAGAAGAGTAATTAATTAGTGGAACCAGTTATCATGAAATTAACTTCATGTAAGTTGGTCAATTAATTAATACAGTGTTGATACGAATAGAGAGATCACCTCCCGTTTGAGTGTCGATACTATATTGATCAATTGACCAAAAATTAATTTCATACTAACCACTCCCTTAATTAGAAGTATACGAGTAGTAATAAAATTTTAAACCAACATTAATTATCTAACTTTAAAATTAAAGAGATTTTTTAATGTGTAATTAGTAAGATTTTTTAAGAATAAAATTACATCAAAATCAAAAGCAAGAATAATACTCTCTCTTTTTTATTATATAAGTCGTTTTAGAAGAATTTTTTTCATAATATATAAAAAAACTAATCATTAATTTCTTAAAGAAATAGAGTAATCGAGAGAGAGAAAGAGTAATTAATTAATGCATAAATAATAATGAAATTTTAAATAAACATTAATTATCTAATATTAAAATTAATAAAAAATTTTAATATGTCTAATTATGTTTTAAACGACTTATATACGGGAAAGGATAGAATATTTATGATTTTAAAATAGATGGTTGAAGATTTTTATATAGCACAGGTGCATAAAGTGTGTGTATGTGTAATAATCTTCTAGAGGAGTTCCAAAGTTAATGCTAACAAACTAAAAACAAAAACAAAAAAAGTTAATGCTATTGGACCTTTTGTTTTATTTATTTCCAAGGAGAGATGACTTTATATATGGGTTAAATCAATTTTTATTATTTATACTGGGACACGACTTACAATTTAATACTCGAAGTGAAAAAAATTACAAATTAGTAATTGTACTTGAAAAATATTACACTTCGTTAAACAGTAGGGATATGACTTACAATTTAGTACCCGAAGTGAAAAAAGTTACAAACTGGTGATTGTACTCGAAAAATATTGTCATCTGGTGCTTGTACTTTTTAATTTTTAAATAATCGTTAAAATTGATCCAACGGGAGAGACAAACATACAGAGAGAGAAGCGAAGTCGGCGCGAAGAAGATTCTCGATGTTTTGTTCCATCTTTCTTTGCCTCCCACATTCGCACATTTGCTCCACAGTGACATCGACTTGAGAACTCTGGTGTAATCCATTCATTTTTGTTGCATGAACTACAATCTTCTTCCCCGATTTCATTTACGATTCCACTCCAAGACGAGCTCATCCTTTCAATTAAACACTGAAAACCCTTTAATAAATATATGGGAACCAGTAATCAATAGAGAATCGAGACAAGAAGAATGAGAGAAGAAGAAGGACATAAGAAGAGAACCCTAATTTTCAAACAGAATAAAGATGAAACCCTACTGATTAACGGAGTGTAACATTTTTCGAGTACAATCACCAGTTTGTAATTTTTTTCACTTCAGGTACCAAATTGTAAGTCGTGTCCCTACTATTTAACGGAGTGTAACATTTTTTGAATACAATCACCAGTTTGTAACTTTTATCATTTCGAATACCAAATTATAAGTCGTGTCCCAATACAAGTACCAAAAATTGATTTATCCCCTTTATATATACAATGACAAACATGTATATATACACACATGGGGATGGACACGTGTGTTTATATATGTATGTTCCAATTTTTTATCATTTATGTTCCATCATACTCTCCGTCTTTTAAATCTCTCCTCTTCTAATTTTTTTTTTGTTGTTGCTAGAATTCCTTCTTTTCAAGCTAATTAATCTCATGAACTACAATATAAGGTTTTAATTATATAATATTATAATTTATAATTTATTTATAAAAGTAACTAATCAGTTGACTAAAAATTTCAAAGTCTGATTAATAGTCTCATAGTTCGAAGAAAATTAATATATATATATATATATATATATATATATATATACACACACACACACACACCGGATCCGGTCCGGGAGTCCGGATTTTCTTAAAATCTGGACCTTTTTTTTTTTTGCTTTTTTTTTCAAAACAACTAAAAAAAAATATTTAATATTTTATGGAACTGAAATTTTTTCATAATATAATGTTTTGGGTGTGTTTTGAATACCTATACCAAAAAGTGGTGGTACAGTCTGCACAGACTGTACCACCATATTTTGTTATACGTACCCAAATCACGCCCAAAACACTTTATTATGAAAAAATTTCAATTCCATAATTTTTTTTTTTTTAGTTGTTTCAAAAAAAAAAAAGCAAAAATAAATAAATAAATAAAGGTCCGGATTTTATAGAGTCCGGGATCCCGGACTGGATCCGGACTCTCTATATATATATATATATATATATATATATATATATAATACTGCCATACACAACTGTACATGTATGTTTTATTCGTGTACAATCTTCCAAAATTATGTCGTTTTGGCATATTAGTTTTTGATTTTTGATTTTGAAGGAGAGAAATTATTTTTTTTTGAAACAACTATGCCAAAACAACATAATTTTGATAGACTATGTGCAAATAAAACATATACAGTGTGTATGACCATTATTCTCATATATATATATATATATATATATATATATATATATATATATATATATATATATATATATATAGAGGGAGAATAATTATGAGGAAGATACAAATTAAACAACGAAATCCTTTCTTTTCTGTCAGCACAATTATTAAACAATTCTATCTCTCTGTGTCTCTCATCTTACTCACCCTCATTGTACCATATTCATCATCTCATCACTTCTCTCTTTTCACTAGTGGATGTGGATTGGTCTCCACCGTAGACAAAATCCTCCCATGCTTCTCTCCCTTTCCTGTCTTCTTTATTTATTTCTTAGGAAGTAAGAAATAGTTTAGTAGAGAGTGATGAGAGTTCCTCGGCTAACGGCGACGTTGGAGTTTATTTTGAGTTTGAAATTGATTTTTTTTTAAATCAATAATAATCTTACGATTCGGAAAAAAAGAAGAAGAATATTTCTTGAACTACGTTTTGATGTAGTGGATTTGCTAAACTTAAGTATCTATAATAATTGAATCTCCATCTTTTTTTTTTGGAAACGAATACTGCCTGGGAACGAAAATGGCATTTGTCTTGCTGTGCTAAGTTCTCTGTCACTAAATTAAATTAATAGATAGCCAAGATTAATTTCTTCTATAGTCCGTAACGTTGGAACTTGTGACTCATAACATAGACACTATTGAAAAAGGTTAGTGCGGAGTGGAGTGGAGCGAGGGGGCGTGGGTCGCGCCAGGATCGGTGCAAGTTCTGCATGTGTGACGCGGGACGCACCGGTGGCGGTCTGGAAGCGGTCGGCGGACAAAGTTTTTCTGATTCGTTTGTTGGAAGAATATTATGAATATTTGAGCCATAATGTGAAGTAGGGTTGAAATAAAATTAGTAGCTATAAATACTATCTATTGTAAAACCCTATGTAACTGAAGTCATCAATAAAACAACAAGTCGTTTATGAAGTACCTAAATTGAGGAACCACGTAAATTTTTGTGTGTTAATTCTCTATTGTCGTGTGCGCGTGTGTGCTCCTAATTGTAAGATGTAATATAATGGTCACTCACCTCTTGGTGACGATGAATTTGGGACAAGACTACTACCATCTCTCTCATCCTCTCCACTTGAATGCATCTTCTTCTCAACGCCTCTGGACCCTTTTCTTGAATGGTTCCTCTGCAACTTCTCATCAATATACATATATTAATTACAAATAAAAAGTTATTATTATATATATTAAGTACTTGTTCATCTACAAACCTCTTATTTACAAATGTTTGTAAACTAACAACCCTAAGTTCTATAAGCTCGGATTTATTTTTATTTTTTACTAATTCGGGGGTTGGGGTTGAACCCAAGACCTCTTGCTTGCAAGAGGCCTGGGGTACCAATTGAGTCAAGGCTAGTTGGTTAAGCTCGAAATTAGGCTATACTTAAAGTAGAATTTGTTTAAAAGTTAAGGTAAAAAACTTTATGGACATTAGATGATGATAATTATTATATCTGCATTACTTTTGGAAAGGTAAGAATTGGATAAACATAAGTAATATATTGTGATGCTTTAAAAGAAATTCTAAACTTTGATTGTACTTGCAATAAAGTTTCAAGGAACTTTTACTTAATTGTGATCATAAATGGTTACAAATTCTTTTCTTTTGATAAACAGAATGTAAAACAGAGCATAGAAGCCAAAATTGAACAAAAAACAGAGCATAGAAGCTAAAAGTGAACAAAAAACAGAGCATAAGCTAAAAGGGTAAAATTTGAATGAATAAAAGAGAGGGGAACTCACAGTGATTCTTGAATTTGGGGTAGTATCGAATGGGTCCATGTCCACTGTGAAGCTATCAGATTTGATATTTGTGTATTGTAAATTACTGTTTATTTGATTGGAAACAGAGACTTTCTGTGTAGTGTCTATATTTCCCTGTAAAAAAGTTGAAAATGAAAATTTAAAGACAAACAAAATCAGAAGATGATAAATAAAAATTGAACCAGAAACATAATGCTCACCAGCTTTAGATTTTGCGTCATTTGGCTCCGCTTTAGAGAGAAAATAAAAGGAAAAAATGATGAACAAAAGAAGAAGGTGGTGGATTGAAATTTAGAGGGAGATAGTTTGTAATTTGTAGAGGAAGGGAGAGGCAGGGACGAAGCTAACTACTAGGGAGTGGGGTCAATTGACCCCAGTGAAAAAAAATCGTTTTATAGTGTGCAATAAATTTTAAAAACTTTAAAAGTAATATACATAAATTGATCTCACTAAAATAATATAAAATTTTTAATATACGATGTAAAATTTGAAAATTTATTATTTCTCGATCAAATTTAAATCCCATATCACTCCTTTCCCCTCTATACATGTATCTCTTTGTATAATATTCTTAAATTAAATAATAATCTAATTTATATTATTTTTCAAAATAATTAATAAATCAATTATTTATAAACAATTGTGATTAGAAAAGTTTATTAGGACCAATAATTTGTATATATACATACATATACTTATATGGTACTAGTTATTATATTGTCATTGAAATATAATAGAAGTCATGCTATATATTGTGACAAATTTACGTCGAATTACAATTACGAAATTTATTAAAATATGACATTTGTAGAAATTATAGGAGGACCACAATTATTACTCATCTCTTTAAAAAGATTATTACTAATATTTATTAAGACAATCAAAAGGTGGACTTAAACATCCACAATATATATTATTTTCCATATAATATATAATTTATATATGTATGACCTAAAAGTATAAAAATATCTTAAAAATTGACAGGAGTGCACTGTCAAATTATTTATAGCCTAGTAATAATTTTGAAGTCATTGGCCAACAATTCTGACTTCGTCACTAGCCGAGGGAGGTGAGTCCACAAGTTTGCGTGCCTAAAAGGGCAAGCTCCACTATCAAAATAGACACACACACACACACACACACATATATATATATATATATATATATATATACATCAAGCTCAATTAGTCAATATTGAATGAACAAGTGCATGCAAAACACCAACACCCCCGTGAATGATAAGAAAAAGATTCATACGACTTCTTTTTTCTCCAATTGCTACAATTAATGGATTGAAAGTTTGGGTTGTTTTGGGTAAAATGAAATTGGGACTCATATTCGGTAGGCATTCGAGCCGAATATGGGTCATGTTCGTTAATTTTTGGGATTATAAGACTGGGCTCGAATATAAGCAACACACTGTTCACTCATTTAAGAGTTGGAGCTTGCTTCAGTCATCTGATCTATACTCGATCTTTACTCGATAAACCCTATTCGTTTAGGGGTTCAATACTTTCTCGATCCTTAGTCTTTGATTTAGTTTTTCATAAGGAAGTGAAAAGGTTTAGTTGTTTACTTTTCTAATTTCTCTACGTACTCTCTTCATCTCTTTGCCTCGCCAGTCGCCTCTTCATTTATTGCAGAGAAATTAAATGTTTCTAGGCTCGAGATTTGTCAGGGGTGAGAACTGTTGACTGAATCATCCCATAAAAGAGGTCACATACATGAAAAATTAGTGATTCAAACTCAGAATCACAAAATCCTAATTTCCTAGAAGACGAACTGCGATTGATTAAGGTCAAGTGCAAGTCAACTCTTTCATATTTTCTTCTTCTATTTCACTTAGGTATTCTATAAATATGTATAGCTTTAATATTTCAGACTCAATTTCTGATTACTTCTTCTATACCAAAAATCCTCAATCAAGAAAATTAAAACCCTAATTTCTAGCTTTCAAGTTTCAATTGATCTTATTCAATGGAACACGTTGATGCTTCTAGTATATACATATATGTTAATTGATTTATATATGTATAACTATAATATTTTATTGTGCATGCATATGCTATGAGTTATTTTTGATTATGATTATTTTTTTTTGTTTGCTTGAGGTAACAACGAGATCATAAGCTTGATTGAAGATCCATTTGGACCATCTAAAGTGCCAAATAAATGAATTGAAAATTAGATTCAAGTTACCGATGGTTAATTCCTCTGGCTCTGGTGATTCTCAAATTGAAAATGCTACTGAGGTTGAGGTTGAAGCTAAGCATGAAAAAAAAAAGATCTCGAAAACATGAGGAGTTTATTGTTGTGACATCTGGAACCAAGAAAGTTAAGTGCAAGAATTGTCATACAAGGCTTGCTCTTCGGAATACGGGATCTAGCAGTCATTTGAATAGGCATATGAACTCTTTCTCTATTCGACTGGCTTTAATTTTTGGCTTTGTAAAACCCAAGCAGCAAGTATTATCTTATCCTACTTTTGAAATCCAAGGTAAAACTGGTAACTAGAACTTCTTCAAGTATGATAAAGAAAAATTAAGGGATGTTTTTGCTAAGATTGTGACACCCCCAAAATTAGGTATACATCACCCATCTTGGGTCGTCAGATACATAGTATAAAATACAAATACAACTTACTAATACAACTGTCGTGTACAATACGACAAAACATAAACTGTGAGTTTGAATAGAAATATTATCTTCTAGAGAGTATTCATACTCAAAAGGAGTCCTCATTACATTTATTAACGCACCATTACATAGAATAGTGAGGACTACTAACTAATACTATCATTCGGACCATCACTCCGTTCCCCGACTTGTCCCAGCTACGTTCTCATTTCCTGAAGAGAACAGTGAAAGAAAGGGTGAGCTCAACTAGCCCAGTAAGAAATATTATGACAAAGATAATGCAGAATAAATTATTATTAGCCTTCAACAATGTTAAACTGATAAAATATAATAGACATCAAGTTTAACTGTAGCGGAACAAGCAATCCATTAAGAGAGTCAAGTAGAAAATAAACTCTACTATCTTTTATGATTTAAAAGATTTTCCAACACTGTGATCGCTGGGACTCAGCTTAATAAAATAATCCACATCATCGAATCACCCCTGCACTACGGCCAAGGATATTCGTATATTCATTAATGGTCATGATCATGCCAACAACTGTCCATCAATGCACTACGGGCCAATGAGGACTTTTACCACATCATTTGTAACATTACGGTCATGATTATACCGAATAATCCCTGGTCATAATCATACCAAGTCCATCTATGCACTACATGCCACAGATGACTTTCAACATTTTATAAACATGAGGATGATGACAATGATATAAGAATTCAATAAAACAAGTTCAAGAATTAATTTATCCAAGAATTAACAATGTCCAAATTGTCAACATGATACTGCATTGTGGAGTAAAATTCAAGAATGCTTAGAAGAATATTTTCATGAAAAGATACTGGATGAAACGCAATTATCAAGGATATTCCACAAATTTCATGGAGTATAGAAGTCAAAACTTAACCAACTGAGTACAATGAAGAATTGAATAACAAAAGAAATCACCATGCATGTGATAGACCGCACAGACAGGTTATTCCAACAGAATAATAAATAATGGAACCAGGTCCGGCGTAAACGCACAGACAGGATATTCCGACAGAATAATAACGCACAGACAGAATATTCCGACAGAATAATAAATAATGGAACCAGGTCCGGTGTAAAACACACAGACAGGATGTTCCAACAGAATAATAACAAGACGGAACCAGGTTCGGTGTAAAACACACAGACAGGATGTTCCAACAGAATAATAATAAAAACGGAACCAGGTCCGGTGTAAAACACACAGACAGGATGTTCCAACAGAATAATAGAAGAATGTCACCAAGTATAGGGTAGACCGCGTATACAGGTTATTCCAACAGAATAATAAGAAATGGAATAACAACAGTTCTCTTCATGAATAAGAAAGAATAACACCCCTTACCGTTTTAAAGAAGAGCTGAAGTAAGGAAGTAGTTAAGTAGCAGAATACTCTTCTTCTCTCTCTCTATAGTTTCTCTCTATAGTTTATCTCTCTAGAGTTCAGTGAATTCGTAAGAAATAATGAAGGAATGAGCTGCTATTTATAGAAAAATAGAATGCATAGTAACTAATCCATGAACGGTCCAGATTGATTACTTTAATCTGACGGTCCATATTTAAAGAAAAATCTTTTAAATAAAATATAATATATTCTATTTATAGAATAACTTTAATAAAGTATTCTGTTTTATATAAAAAGATGTTTCTATTTTATTACGTTAATAATACGAATAAAACAAAACGTCATTATCGCTAAATAATTCATATTATTAACTGACAATAATTGAATCAAACTGAGTGACTTCTCACATAAGCATTAATAATCAATACCGTGTGCTACTATGCAACCACACGTATTACTGTATTTTTACTACCGAGTAGTTCAACAGTAACAATGGTAAAACTTTCGCCGTTATTTTTAATAAAATATTTTTGTCGTTTTCTCAATCCGACAATAATTCCGTTGTGGGGTCCACCAATGATTGTGTCGTTGTACGAATATTCCCCGACCAATCGAATATTATATAACAACTTGCGTACTTTACAAAATTTATAAATATTACCCACAACTATAACATTATATCAAATTAACTCCATAATATTCAAAAATGATATTTATAAAAAATTCATCTTTATTTATAAAAGTTGGGGTCTTACAACCTCCCCTTCTTATGAAATTTCGCCCTCGAAATTAGGGTACATACCTGGTATGTCGAAGATGTAAGGATACCTTGATTTCATTTCAGATTCTAACTCCCAAGTCATTTCCTCAACATCGTGGTTTCTCCACAAAACTTTGACTTGAGGTATAACCTTGGAGCGTAGAATATGTTCCTTCTTATCCAAGATTTGAACAGGAACTTCTTCATACGTCAAATCTTCCGCTATTTCGTCCGGTTCTAACTCAATAATGTGGTTCGGGTCTTCCACATATTTGCGTAACATGGATATGTGAAAAACGTTATGAACACGAGACATACTTGGCGGTAAAGCGAGTCTATAAGCCACAGTTCCTACTCGATCGAGGATTAAAAATGGACCGATGAATCGAGGATTGAGCTTTCCTCTCTTTCCAAATCTCGTAACTCCTTTCCATGGAGCAACACGCAAGAACACATGATCTCCTACATCAAATTCCACGTCCTTTCGATGAAGATCAGCATAACTCTTTTGTCAATCTTGTGAGGTTTTTATACGTTGTCGGATTGTTTGAATCTTTTCTGTAGTCATACGTACCAACTCCGGTCCCAACAACGTTGCTTCACCTACCTCATCCCAGCATACTGGAGAACGACATTTTCTTCCATACAATACTTCGAATGGAGCCATGCCAATACTTGCTTGATAACTGTTGTTGTAGAAAAACTCTACCAATGGTAAGAACTTGTCCCAACTTCCCTTGAAGTCAAAGACAAAGAGTCTTAATAGATCTTCAAGAGTTTGAATAGTCCTCTCTGATTGTCCGTCCGTCTGAGGATGATATGCTGAACTAAATCGTAACTCCGTGCCCACAGCTTTTTGTAAACTAACCCAAAATCGTGAAGTGAATCTTGGGTCTCGGTCAGAAACTATGGATACTGGCATACCATGCAGTCTTACAATCTCGTTTATGTACATACGAGCAAGACGTTCAAGTGTATAAGTTTCTCGTATCGGTAAGAAATGAGCAGACTTGGTCAATCTATCAACAATGACCCAAATCACATCAATACCTTGAGAAACCCTAGGAAGACCGGTAACGAAATCCATGGTAATGTGCTCCCACTTCCATTCTGGAATTTTAAGTGGTTGCAATGGACCTTTTGGTACTTGATGCTCCGCTTTGACTCGTTGACAAGTTAGACACCTTGAGATAAACAACGCTATCTCTCTCTTCATATTGTTCCACCAAAATGTATGACGAAGATCATGATACATTTTGGTACTTCCAGGATGGATTGCAAACGGTGTGTTGTGCGCCTCCATCATGATTTCATACTTTAAATCAGGGTTGTTAGGAACACAAAGTCTGGAGTTGACTCGAAGTATTCCTTCTTTATCGATTCTTGCTTCCGGTATAGCACCTTCTTGCACTTTCTTCTTCATACGCATCAGCTCCAGGTCTGTATCTTGAGCAGCTTTAACTTTATCGATTAAAGTCGGTTCTATTCGTATATTCGCCATCATCACATGGGTCCCTGGAGTCTTTAACTCTATCTCCATCCTTTGCAAATCACACAAAATGGGCCTTTGTGTTGACAATATCGCACTCGTACTTGCATATGATCTTCTACTCAATGCGTCAGCTACCACGTTCGCTTTTCCAGGATGATATTGAATGGTATGATCATAATCTTTCAACAGTTCAAGCCAACGTCGTTGTCGCATGTTGAGTTCCTTTTGAGTGAAGAAATATTTGAGGCTTTTATGATCCGTAAAGATCTCCACCTTCTCCCCATATAAGTAATGCCTCCAAATTTTAAGTGCAAAAACAACAGCTGCCAACTCTAGATCATGAGTAGGATAATTCCTCTCATATTCCTTGAGTTGTCTTGATGCATAGGCTATGACTTTTCCATGTTGCATGAGAACGCATCCCAACCCTTTGCTCGAAGCATCACTGTAGATGACAAATCCCTCCGAGCCAGATGGTATTGTTAGAACAGGTGCTGAAATGAGTCTCCTCTTGAGTTCTTGAAAACTCTGCTCACATTCTTCGCTCCAACCGAACTTTATATCTTTCCGAGTCAGCTGAGTTAATGGAGTAGCGATTCGAGAAAATCCTTCCACGAATCTTCGATAATAACCAGCTAGACCGAGAAAGCTACGTACTTCGGTTACTGATTTAGGTTGCTCCCAGCTTTGAATAGCTTCAATCTTTACCGGGTCAACAGATATTCCACGACTTGATACTACGTGCCCAAGGAATGCTACCTCTTCCAGCCAGAACTCGCATTTCTTCAACTTGGCATAAAGTTTGTATTCACGAAGCTTTTGGAGTACCAGCCTCAAGTGTTGCTCATGATCTTCACGACTTTTAGAATAAATAAGGATGTCATCGATAAAGACGACCACAAAGTGATCCAAATATTCCTTAAATACCCTATTCATCATATCCATGAAGGCAGCAGGAGCATTAGTCAATCCAAAAGACATAACTAAGAATTCATAATGCCCATACCGAGTTCTGAAGGCAGTCTTTGGAATATCCTCAGTTCTAACCTTCAGCTGATGATATCCAGAACGAAGATCGATCTTTGAAAAGAATTGTGCTCCTTGCAACTGGTCAAACAGGTCATCAATACGTGGCAATGGGTACCTATTTTTGATGGTGACATGATTCAACTCCCGATAATCAATACAAAGTCGCATACTCCCATCTTTCTTCTTCACGAACAGAACAGGAGCACCCCAAGGAGAAGTACTAGGACGAATAAAGCCAATGTCTAACAATTCCTGCAGTTGGGTCTTTAACTCCTGAAGTTCAATAGGAGCCATTCGATATGGGGCTTTGGAAATGGGTTTTGTACCGGGTTCAAGGTCGATACAAAATTCAATTTCACGCTCTGGTGGTAGGCCAGGAAGTTCTTCGGGAAATACGTCAGGAAATTTATTAACAACAGAAATATCATTCAAAACTGACGTATTTTTGTTTAGATCCGTGACATGAGCTAAGAAAGCTTGACATCCGTTTTTCAATAAACGAATAGCTTTATGGCTTGAGATGACAGCGATTGATTTTAATGGTTTGGTTGCTTGAATTCGCATAATAGGTCGATTAGGAATATGAAAGCTAACAACCTTACGAAAACAATCAATTTTTGCATGATGAGTAGTTAACCAATCAATCCCTAGAATCACGTCAAATGCAAGTATTTTTAATGAAATAAGATCGACAGGTAATGTGTGGGTACCAACTTGAACCAAACAAGACTTATAAACCGTGGATGTAATGAAGGTTTCTCCCAATGGAGTTTCAATTGCTAAGTCAAAGTCTAATTTCTCCGGAATCAAATTTAATCGATGAGCGCAAGTAGGAGAAATAAAAGAATGGGTAGAACCGGTATCAAATAAAGTATAGACTTCGTTAGAGTTTATGATAAGCTTACCTGTGATGACCTCATTCGGGTTCCTTGCTCTTTGGGAGTTCACAACAAACGCTCTCCCTTGCACAACCAGTTTTGACTTTTCTGGGACGGCCTTTGGTGCCTCCAACCTAGCTGAATTTGTCTTCGGTAAACGACAAAATCGGGCTAAATGACCTTCTCTTCCACAATTATAACATGCTTTGGACGGCATCGCGCAGTTTGGACTGATGTGCCCCTCCCCTCCGCATTTGAAACATATGATAGGTGGTCGTTCTCCTTCCTTAACGACAGGTGCTGGTGCTGACGTCTTTCCATTATTGTTGAATCTCCTCTTCTTGAAATGCCCATTCTTATTGTTTTGGCCCTGATTACCACTGAAGTGGTTACCATTTCTGGCCTGTTGATTCCCTCCACACTTGTTGTCACCGCTTCGATGACTGCTTTCACTGGTATTATCATTTTGCCAGCTGCTCTCTTTTGGTTGCGTTGTCTCGTTATCGCGCTCCACCAACTGAGCCCTATTCACAACATCTGAATACAAACACAGTTTATGAGAAATAAGGTGTTGACGTATCTCCGGCTTCAAACCTCTTAAAAATATCCGCGTCATTCTTTCTTCATTATCCACCAGGTGGGACGCAAACCGGGATAACTCCGCAAATTTTGCCTGGTACTGCGACACGGTCATATTATTCTGCTCCAATTTGATGAACTCCACCTCCTTCATGTGACGAATACTCTCGGGAAAGTATTTGTCGTTAAACAGCTCTTGGAACTTCTCCCAAGACATCTTCAGTGCGGCAGGTTGAGTATGCTTTATCGATTCCCACCAGTAATCTGCCTCTCCTCGCAACATAAAGGCGGCAAAGGGAACCTTTTGCTCCTCGGAGCAACCCAAGACATCAAATATCTTGGTGATCTGCTTTATCTATGTTTCAGCTACAAGTGGTTTGGGTTCTCCTTTAAACTCCGGTGGTCCCAGCTCCTTAAACTGTTTAGCGGTGACCGCCTGAGAGTTTCCAGTATTTCCACCTACGTTGTGGACAGGAGCCGCTTTCACCTGTTGTTGCATGAATTTCATAAAACCTCTGAACATTCCATCATTCATCATCTGGTCAGTGTTGTTGTTTGCATGAGGATTGTCACCTTCTTGATGAACATTATCCTGATTATTGATATGTGGTGAATCAATAATCGCCTGTGCTCCATTGCTATTCTCAACATTCTCAGATGCCATTTTCAGATACTGCCACAAAATAAAAGTTAATTGATATGTCATATATTATCCTTATATTATGACCGACCGATTAAATACCATGCAAATAAATTTAGGTAGGTCATACTAGCGAAGGAATTTCCCGTCTCTCCCCTCCTAGTTCTATTCTCACATCTTAGCCAGGGATCATATCCCTAAGCTCTGATATCAACTGTGACACCCCCAAAATTAGGTATACATCACCCATCTTGGGTCGTCAGATACATAGTATAAAATACAAATATAACTTACTAATACAACTGTCGTGTACAATACGACAAAACATAAACTGTGAGTTTGAATAGAAATATTATCTTCTAGAGAGTATTCATACTCAAAAGGAGTCCTCATTACATTTATTAACGCACCATTACATAGAATAGTGAGGACTACTAACTAATACTATCATTCGGACCATCACTCCGTTTCCCGACTTGCCCCAGCTACGTTCTCATTTCCTGAAGAGAACAGTGAAAGAATGGGTGAGCTCAACTAGCCCAGTAAGAAATATTATGACTAAGATAATGCAGAATAAATTATCATTAGCCTTCAACAATGTTAAACTGATAAAATATAATAGACATCAAGTTTAACTGTAGCGGAACAAGCAATCCATTAAGAGAGTCAAGTAGAAAATAAACTCTACTATCTTTTATGATTTAAAAGATTTTCCAACACTGTGATCGCTGGGACTCAGCTTAATAAAATAATCCACATCATCGAATCACCCCTGCACTACGGCCAAGGATATTCGTATATTCATTAATGGTCATGATCATGCCAACAACTGTCCATCAATGCACTACGGGCCAATGAGGACTTTTACCACATCATTTGTAACATTACGGTCATGATTATACCGAATAATCCCTGGTCATAATCATACCAAGTCCATCTATGCACTACAGGCCACAGATGACTTTCAACATTTTATAAACATGAGGATGATGACAATGATATAAGAATTCAATAAAACAAGTTCAAGAATTAATTTATCCAAGAATTAACAACGTCCAAATTGTCAACATGATACTGCATTGTGGAGTAAAATTCAAGAATGCTTAGAAGAATATTTTCATAAAAAGATACTGGATGAAACGCAATTATCAAGGATATTCCATAAATTTCATGGAGTATAGAAGTCAAAACTTAACCAACTGAGTACAATGAAGAATTGAATAACAAAAGAAATCACCATGCATGCGATAGACCGCACAGACAGGTTATTCCAACAGAATAATAAATAATGGAACCAGGTCCGGCGTAAACGTACAGACATGATATTCCGACAGAATAATAAATAATGGAACCAGGTCCGGTGTAAAACACACAGACAGGATGTTCCAACAGAATAATAACAAGACGGAACCAGGTTCGGTGTAAAACACACAGACAGGATGTTCCAACAGAATAATAATAAAAACGGAACCAGGTCCGGTGTAAAACACACAGACAGGATGTTCCAACAGAATAATAGAAGAATGTCACCAAGTATAGGGTAGACCGCGTATACAGGTTATTCCAACAGAATAATAAGAAATGGAATAACAACAGTTCTCTTCATGAATAAGAAAGAATAACACCCCTTACCGTTTTAAAGAAGAGCTGAAGTAAGGAAGTAGTTAAGTAGCAGAATACTCTTCTTCTCTCTCTCTATAGTTTCTCTCTATAGTTTATCTCTCTAGAGTTCAGTGAATTCGTAAGAAATAATGAAGGAATGAGCTGCTATTTATAGAAAAATAGAATGCATAGTAACTAATCCATGAACGGTCCAGATTGATTACTTTAATCTGACGGTCCATATTTAAAGAAAAATCTTTTAAATAAAATATAATATATTCTATTTATAGAATAACTTTAATAAAGTATTCTGTTTTATATAAAAAGATGTTTCTGTTTTATTACGTTAATAATACGAATAAAACAAAACGTCATTATCGCTAAATAATTCATATTATTAACTGACAATAATTGAATCAAACTGAGTGACTTCTCACATAAGCATTAATAATCAATACCGTGCGCTACTATACAACCACACGTATTACTGTACTTTTACTACCGAGTAGTTCAACAGTAACAATGGTAAAACTTTCGCCGTTATTTTTAATAAAATATTTTTGTCGTTTTCTCAATCCGACAATAATTCCGTTGTGGGGTCCACCAATGATTGTGTCGTTGTACGAATATTCCCCGACCAATCGAATATTATATAACAACTTGCGTACTTTACAAAATTTATAAATATTACCCACAACTATAACATTATATCAAATTAACTCCATAATATTCAAAAATGATATTTATAGAAAATTCATCTTTATTTATAAAAGTTGGGGTCTTACAAAGATGATAAAGAAAAATTAAGGGAGCTTCTTGGATTGATCAAAATTTTCAAAAGAAGTATGAAAAATTCATACTCAATCATAAAAAAAAGGGTATTCATACGCACAAATGTAACACATGGAAAAGCTCACCCTTGTATTGCTATTTGTATTTTAGTTTTTAAATTATTTAGACTTTAGTACTTTGTTTACTATTGAACTGTTGCACTTGAACTGTTGGACTTTGTTTTTGTTTTTTGGAACTTTAGATTTCCTTTTGTGCATTTTGGAATTTGATTTATGAAATGGTTCCAAATTAACTACTAGCTTCAGTGCTTGAGTTTGGAATTCAGAGTTTAAATATTTGGATTTCAGCTTTGAGTTGATATTTGATAATGCATAACTATAACAAGGAAACTAGTTTTGTGTAATGTCTGAAAAAAGATAAGTTTATTTTGACATTTTCTTTTATGTTTTATAAGTAAGTTTTCAACTTGTTTCTAACCCATCCTCTATATTTACAGGATTGAAGCTTGGACTTTGGAGCTTTGTTTCTATTAGCAGAATTGCAGTGAAGTCCATACCAATTCATGAGTTGATTTTGTTTAACAGTTTACAGTTGAATGAAAAATTGATAATGGTTGTTGTGTTGCTGATTCTATTAGCAAAATTTCAATGAAGTCCATACCAGTTCACGAGTTGATTTTGTTTAACAATTTACATTTGAATGAAAATTAATCGTGGTTGTTGTATTGTTGAATATGTTAGCAGAATTGCAGTGAATTCCATACCAGTTAATGAGTTGATTTTGTTTAACAGTTTACAGTTAATTGAAAAATTGATCCTGGTTGGGGTTGCTAATTCTGTTAGAAGAATTGTAATGAAGTCCATACCAGTTCATAAGTTGATTTTGTTTAACAGTTTACATTTGAATGAAAAATTGATCGTGGATGTTATGTTGTTGATTCAGTTAGCAGAATTGCAGTGAAGTCCATACCAGTTCATGAGTTAATTTTGTTTATCAATGCACAATTGAATGAAAAATTGATCATGGTTGTTGTGTTGCTGATTAATTAAGGAAACTTCAAATTAGCTTGGTGTAAAGTTTGACAAAAGATAAGTTATATATATTTTTTTACAAATTACAAGTACGTTTAATTTCAATTTGTTTCTAACCTATCCTGCATATTTCTAGGATTGAAGCTTTGACTTTGGAGTATGGTTTCTGTTAGCAAAATTGCAGTGAATTCATGACTCATGAGTTGATTTTGTTTAACAGTTTAAAGTTGAATGAAAATTGATCATTGTTGTTATGTTGCTCATTAATTAAGGAAACTTCAAACTAGCTTGGTGTAAAGTCTGAAAATAAGATAAGTTTCTTATCATTTTTTATTTAACATTTTCTTTTATTTTTTAAAAATTACAAGTAAGTTTTCAACTTGTTTCTAACCCCATCCTGTATATTTGCAGGATTGAAGCTTGAACTTTGGAGCATGGTTTCTGTTAGCAGAATTACAGTTAAGTCCATACCAGTTCATGAGTTGATTTTGTTTAACACTAGTTTATAGTTGAATGAAAAAGTGATCATGGTTGTTGTGTTGCTGATTAATTAAGGAAACTTTAAACTAGCTAGGTGCAAAGCCTGAAAAAGAGTTAAGTTTCTTTCTTTTTTTTGACATTTTCTTTTGTTTCTTACAAATTACAAGTAAATTTTCAACTTGTTTCTAACTCATCTTGTATATTTTCAGGATTAAAGCTTGGACTTTGGAGCATGGTTTCTGTTAACATAATTGCAGTGAAGTCATGACTCATGAGTTGATGTTGTTTAAAAGTTTACAGTTGAATGAAAAATTGATCATGGTTGTTTCGTTGATGAGTTGAATGGTTATTACCTTGATGTAATGATGTTACTAGAAATTGTATCATAGTATAAATAATATTATAAATTTATCATTGTAATTTTTGTAACTAATGTATTTCTATATACAAATGAAACTGAAGTTTTTTCAAGTTTTCATTTTTATGTCTCATTTTGATATGATTTGTGACGCCCCCAAAATAGGTATACATCACCCATTCTGAGTCGTCAAATACATGGTACAAAATTCTAATACAAACTTAATTAATACAACTGTCGTGTAAAATACGACAAAACATAGCTAAATTTTTACACGAATATTGTCTCATAGACAGTATCCAAACTCAAATTCAATCATCATTACATTTATTATCACACTAAATAGTGAGGACTACTAAAAAAACCATCTCGGACTGTCACTCCATTCCCCGTCTAGTCCTGGCTACGTTCTCATTTCCTTAAGAGAACAATGAAAGCAAAAGAGTGAGCTCAACTAGCCTAGTAAGAAATATTATGACTAAGATAATGCATAATAAATTATCGTTAGCCTTCAATAGTGTTAAACTGATAAAATATAATAAATATCAAGTTTAACTGAATCGAAACAAGTAATCTATTAGAAGAGTCAAGTAGAGCATGATATCTACTATCTTCTATGATTTAAAAATTTAACATCAATTTTATCGTTGAGACTTAGATTAATAAATAAACAACATCATTGAATCATCCCTGCACTATAGGCCAAGGATATTCATTAGTACCACGACCACGAATTATCCATGTACTGCGGGCCAATGATGACTTTTACCACATCATTTGTAACATTATGGTCATGATTATACCAAATAATTCCTGATCATAATCATACCAATTAACAGTCCATCTATGCAATACGGGCCAAAGATGACTTTCATAACAATATAAGCATGAGGATGATGACAATGATATAAGAATTCAATTAAATGAAAGCAAATGATAAATTTTAAAGATTTATAATTTAATTTCTCCAGAATTTAATAATGTCTAAATTATCAACATGGTACTGCTTTGTGGAGTAAAATTCAAGAATAATATTGTATCAAAAATAATTTGGACCGAAAAGAAATTAACTTTTGTCATGAATAGTACTTCGGGTGAATAGTAATCGAGTGAATAGTATCCCGTAAATAGTACTTCGTGAATAGTACCTCGTGAATAGTACTCCGACGTGAAAAGGTTAAAACATATCAAAAATGTTCAAAATAATATTTTCATAAAAAGATACTGGATGAAGCGCAAATATCAAGGATATTCTTCTAATTTCATGGAGTATAGAAGCCAAAACTTAACAAATTAAATATAAAATTCAGAATCTGAAACGAAATAATATTACTTACATATTACAGAGTATGGAAGAAAATATTATTTTTTACGAGTATTGAACAAAAATAATATCCCTTACCTTAAAAAGAAGAGTATTCCGACTGGTAGGGCGAAGATATTCTTGAAGAAAACTTGAATTGTTTACTACGCTCAAAGTTTCCTTAAACTCTAAAAAAATACGCTCAAGATTATAGAAGAAGAATTCTTTGATTCTGGTGTGGTTTTCAATTCTAACTAATCATCCTATTTATATGAGAATGGAAATGATACTATTTGAAAAATTTAATCACGGGTGCACAGAACGAATTCACGAGCGAATTCGTTTGGTTGAAACGTTTGAAAATTTTGATCTACTATGCAACACTATGCAATAAAATATTCTAATAAAACGAAAACTTTAAATAAAATATAATATATTCTATTTATAATCTAATAAAATAAAACTTATTTTATATATATATATATATATATATATATATATATATATATATATATATATATATATCACACCTGCACATATCCTTAAACACACACACATGCACACACACTTATTATAATATATATTAATCCCTCCCGTCCATTTTCTTCCCCCCCCCATTTCATTTTTCTTCTCCCCATCCCCACATGTCATTATCATATATATATATATATATATATATATATATATATATATATATATATATATATATATATAGAGTTCGGATCCAGTCTGGGATCCCGGACTTTTTTAAAATACGGATTTTTTTTTCTTTTTTTTAAAACAACTAATTTTTTTTTTAATATTTTATGGAACTGAAATTTTTACATAATATAGTGTTTTGGGTGTGACTGTACAGACTGTTTTGTTATATGTATTCAAATCACACCCAAAACACTGTATTATTGAAAAATTCCAATTTCACAAAATATTAAAATTTTTTTAATTGTTTTAAAAAAAAGTCAAAAAAAAGGGGTCCAGATTTTAACAAGATCCGGACTCCCGAACCTGATTCGCTGTGTGTGTGTGTGTGTGTGTGTGTGTATATATATATATATATATATATATATATATATATATATATATATATATATATATATATATATATATATATTGAATAACTTTCTATCGATTATTTTAAAAAATGGGTAAGTGTGGGTCCACATAATACGCCAAACTTACAACAAATACTTCATAAAAATTTCCTCAATATTTTTAACAATATTTATCATCATTAATATAATTCGCAATATTTAACAACCAGATCGTTCCTAGGAAAGAGGGAGTTTTTCGATAAGGATTTCTCCCTATTGACGCGCAATTAGGTGACCAAACCTCTCATCGACAGAACTTTCTAGCTAGACATCGTCAATATTGTAAATAATAATATAAATAACTTTGTCATCTCAATTATTGATTTAATAATATAAAAAAATATTGACAATAATTGAATCAAATAACGTGATATACTATGCAGCAATTACTGTAGCAATAATTGAATAAAATTGAATGACTTCTCACGTAAGCATCAATAATCAATACCGTGTGCTACTATGCAACCACGCGTATTACTGTACTTTTACAACCGATTATTTCAACAGTTTAACGGTAAAACTTTCGCCGTGTGCTACTATGCAACCACGCGTATTACTGTACTTTTACCACCGGGTATTTCAACAGTTTAACGGTAAAACTTTCGCCGTTATTTTTATAAAAAGATATTTCTGTCGTTTTCTCATTCCGATAATAATTCCGTTGTGGGTTCCACCAATGATTGTACCGTCGTACGAATATTCTCTGTTAAAACGACTATTTTTCGACCAATCGAATATTTTATGACAACTTGCATACTTTGTAAAATTTATAAATATTATCAACAACTATAATATTATATTAAATCCACACCATAATATTCAAAATATATATCGAGAAAAAAATTTAATCTTTATTTATGAAAGTTGGGGTCTTACATGATTCATCTCAGACTCGAGCTCGAATCGAAAGGCTCCTGAATTACTTAATTTGAAAACGAGTCGAGTAACTCCGAGCTGAATAGTATTGAGTAATTCATCGAGTCGAACTTGAGCATCCTTGAAAATTATCAGTTCGAATTCGAATCGAACTTGAGTACAAATTTTTTGATCCGAGTCGAGCTTGAGCATTAGGATGTTTAAACCGACTCGGAATCATTTTCACCCGTAGTGTAAATAATCGAGTCGAGTATTGAGTTTCTCAGATTTGATTCACAAAATTTATCATGTATGAAATAAGGTTTGATTGTTATTCGTTTAGCTAAATAGTCGAGCACGATCTCGAATCGATCCCGAACAGTTTGAAATTTTCGAGCAAATATTATCCGAGTATCTATAGAAAATTACGATTTGAAGATGTTCGACTAATTTATCGAATTTTAAAATTTGCTGATATTTGAATCATTTATATTTCGAGTCGAGCTCGAATAGAACTTTTAGTCGAGCGAGTACGAATCAAGCTCGAATTGTTTTGATTCATTTTACACCCTTAATCTCGAGTGGATTGACCCTTTTGGATTGGTGAGGCTTTGGGTGAGTCGGAACCCCAAAATGTCATGACTGAAGGTATTATAGTTAAGAGTGAGATAATACTGGTTTGATTTTGTGTTCCTACCTGCGGACCTCTCCATTGTGGGATAATATCATCCATCCAAACAAGACCTTAAACCACTAGCCCAATATATAATATTTTTTTAGATCATCTTATCTGGACAGGCTCATTTTTGACCATGACTGAAGGTATTATAGTTAATAACTTAATTTTTTATATACAGAATTTTTTTTCAATATCTTTCGGAGAATGGGTGTTGCACATTTTTTGTGTACTAGCCAGGTATCTTGACTTTTGCAGTATGGGTCTACGTTGGAGAACTTTTATGATCAATTTGTGGCATAATCCAATTCTTTTGGATTTGTCATATTTGTAATACTTCTGAATTTAATTAATAGAATTTATTTTGCTGATCAAAAGAGAAATAAGAACATGCCATTTACTTGTATGAGCTGTCCAAATAAACTGTTAATTTTACTATTTTAGATAACTTGGAATCGAGATCAGTTTATAATATATATTCCTCAAGTAACTACCATATTGTAGTGTGCTCGTGTCTATGAGAAGTAACCTATAACCTCCAATCAAATTGTTGATTCCAAAGTTGTTACTAGAAGCAAACCTAATTCATCAAGTTGGGTGGTTTGTGGTTGGTAATTAGTTGAATTGTTTTCATCAACTTTAACAGTTTTAAGCCATGTATTTTTATTTTTTTTATTTAACTTCGAGATTGATCTTTATGCGGCTTAACCCAGCTCATATGAGTCCGCCAGTGAATAGTGAATACTCCCTCATATAAGCAGTCATTCTGCAAAGATTTTAGTTATTAATAAATACTCTGTATTTCAAAAAAAATAAAAATCTCATCTATAGATTCTTCAAAAATTAAGAATTAGTTTTTGTTCCATATATGTTTACCCTAAAATAATAATTTTTAATCTAATAGTCATGACATGATAATAAAATTATGATGACAAAATTAAGGACATCGAGTCATTATATATTATTATAACAATTTTTATTTTTTATTTTTTGTAATGAGGCTCTATTTGTGGAATAAAGAGAGTATTTTATTTATTTATTTTGATAAAGTGAAAAGTAATTTTCAAATCCTGCATGTCTCAAGTTACCAACTTCGAAATTTCCTGAATACTATGAATTATTATTGTGAAAAAGAGAGAAATATTTCTGAAGTATAATGAAGCTTTCCTTCCATATATGGAAAAGTAAAATACCAGCGAACCGCATTATTACCTACATGGAAGGATGCCAAAGGAAGAGAACTAAAATCTACGAAAACTATAGTTTTAATTTACATACTTTTTATAGGGTTGTAGAGACATAATTAAGTTCAACATTTGTAGAACACCTAATTAAGGAATTCATTTCATTTTCACAGTAATATTGTTATAATTAACAGTCTTTTTATGGAACTCAGTTTTTGTATTTGTACTCTATTTTTGTGTTGTTGGATAAGTATTCTCTTTGTAATCATGTACATTAATTAATAATGAAAGGAAATGATATTTTCATAAGAAAATATCTATCTCAAATAATAGGAGAACACATCGATCTTAATTAAAGGAATATTAAATTTGCACTTTTTGGTAAAGTATAAAACTTTTTGAAAATAGCAAATTTCATAATATAAAAAAAACTCACTTAATATTGAAAAATATCCAATATGAATAGATTAGAACTTTTGAAGAACATCAATTTTAATTTTTCAAGAGTGAGCTTATCCATGTGTTACATTTGTGCGTGTAAATACACACACAGATCGACATGTATTATTGTAGTTGTAGATAGAGATGGGAGTAATATATATATATATATATATATATATATATATATATATATATATATATATATATATATATATATATATGAGTACGACAAATTAAGCTCAATTATTTAGAGGTAGTTTTATTGGACGTATATAAGACATGCAGATGTGTAAATGTACGTGTAATCATCCTTTTCAATAATGAAAGTCTCATCCAAATCATATTAATTAATTACTGCAAAGACATGTAGAAGATTAGAGGCTTTGGAAACTGAAGAAAGAAAGAAACATAACAACATCAGATTGACTATTCTTGCAGGAAATTCAATTGAGCAAATTAAAGACGCAGAATTTGAAAGAGAAATATATCAAAGCGTGGCAAAGAAGTAAAAGAGCTTAAGGCTGCATGCTTTATATACTCAACAATGACCAAAAAGTATATCTCCACCTTGGCCTGATCATATTTGTTGACTTTTTTATTTATTAAACATCAATTTCGAAGATTAAAATTATGTAATAAAGTAGGCCTTTATTCGGACAAAACTCTTATTTCCGAAGACATTTATACATACTTATAGGAAAATTGTAAAAGACATTTACATATAACTATATTATCTTATTCTGTTTTTTTAATTACACTAAAATAATTGCATGACTAAAAACTTTTCTTTGGAATTATTCTCCTATTAATGAGTATATACTAAAATAAATAAATTTATTTGGTATAGTATCCTCGTGCATGCACATGGATGCATTCCTTTACATAGAATTATTTTGTATGATCGACATGCATGGTCATAGTTTTGTCCAAACTGTTGATTTTTTTTAAGTAATCATATCAGTTTTGTCCAAATTATTGATAGTTTTTTAGCAAGTCATTATAGCAAACAAAAGGGATATTGATGATTTATTTAAGTCATCATATTAGTTTTGTCCAAATTGTTGATTTTGTTTTTCATGTCATTATATCAAACAAACGGGGTTCTTAACATGATTAGATAGGTGACTATTAATATCAAGAAGCTTGGTGCCTATGGGTCGACATGTGTTATTTTTAATAGTACTCTAAAACTATAGGAAAAAAGTGCACAATAGTTTTGGGAAGAAAATATCAGTTTCTATATATATATATATATATATATATATATATATATATATAGAGAGAGAGAGAGAGAGAGAGAGAGAGAGAGAGATGCGGGTGGTCCGCATGCGGACAACTTTTAGCGATAGACAAAATCGTCTCTAAATCTGTCGCAATAGGGTCTGAACCGTTGCGATAGCCCATAACCGTCGCTATAGTCCGGTTCAGACCCTATGACAACGTGTTTAATTACAATTTTGTTCATCGCTAAAGGTGGTTTGCATGCGAACCACCCACATAGAAAGCAATATATATATATATATATATATATATATATATATATATATATATATATAGAGAGAGAGAGAGAGAGAGAGAGAGAGAGAGAGAGAGGATTAACTTAACATATTTTTTAAACTCAAAATTTATATAGATTCCTTTAGTTTGAATTAATTGACTCAATAATGATAATTATTGTAAATTATTTTAAAAATAATCCAAATTTATTTTTTTATAATTTTTAATGAATAAATTTTGAATTTAAAAATATCTCAAATTAATTTTTAAAAGTAATAAATGAATTTGTTATTTTAATTTTGAACGGAGGAAGTAGTAAGTAATTATTGAAAAAATAATAGTAAATACTCTTATATTTCGTGAATATATAGTATAGAATACAAAAAATAAAAATACAATTGTATATGTATGTAGCAAAGAGTGCAAATCATGACTATTTAGTTTTTAAGTTCTAGATTGTTGAGCTCTCTCGTACCCCTAGCTAACATATATATATATATATATATATATATATATATATATATATATATATATATGGGGAATGATAGCATAAAAAGTGGCATACGGCCCGCTAGTAATTCTAGCGGACGTGATTAATTAAATTATTTGTCACTTTTGCCCTCACCTTTACTTTGGCCAAAACAAATCAAATGCTAATTAAATACATCCGCTAGTCGTACTAGCAGACACTATTCCATTATGCGAGTTGAACTACAACATCGCATTCTACTTCTGCGCCTACAGCTTTCGAATTGAATAATTTTGAAGAACCTTAGAAGTAAACTACTACAGCAATTCGACAACCATTCTGCGAATTGAACTACAACATCACTTCTGCTTCTGCGCCTACAACATTATTGCTTTTGCGAATTCGAACTGGGTAATTTCTAAGAACCCTAGCTACTACAGCAAATCGACAACAAGACTTATTTTGATGTTGCAGGAGATTTTTTTAATATGTACAAAGAGGTTGTGATGTTGCAGGAGACCTTTTTAATATGTACAAAGAGGTTGTGATGTTGCAGCAAACACTTATTTTACCAAACTTTATTTTGCATTTGGTTTTTCCTTTTTATTGTTATGATTGCTACTCTTTTAGTGCCGGTCACTTGATAATAGTTGTTCTTAATAATGTTTTTATTAGTTAAACTTTTTTGGGCACTCGAGTGCTTTTCTTATGCTATTTGGATATGTAGGAGTAATTATGTCTCTTATTTGAGATTCTGAGAATTATCTTGTTTATTGTCTTGCAAGATTGACCATCAATTTCAGCTCATGATATTTTGTATTATGAAATTGCTATGAACCTCTATCAATTTCATTAAATATGCTAGAATGCTTTAGGTTTGGGAAAAAATAACGATGAACTAAGCTTGGAATCAGTCAAGTTAGTCATTATACCTAGGGTACCTTCAATTTGCTCTGTTTGTTTCTACGTAGAGGTGGCAAACGGGCGGCTGGGCAGGCGCGGGCGGGCGCGGGCCGGGCCGGGCCAAAAGGCTCGGATTTTCACGGGCCAAAAAAAGTAAGCCCATAGCCCGCGGGTTCACGGGCAGGCCGGGCCGGAACGAATGTGGTTTATACCTATTTTTTGGAACTTTTTTAAGCCCGCAAAGCCCGCGGCCGGGCCGGGCCGGGCTTTGAACGGACCGAGCCAAAAAGGCCCAGGTTTTTATTGGCCAAAAAAATGCGGCCCAAAACCCGCTTTTTGACGGGCGGGCTGGCCCGGCCCGCGGGCTTTGGGCCCGTTTGCCAGGTCTATTTCTACGTAGTCATTTAATTGAAATTTTGGGAAAACTTGTTTGAGACATTTAATTTTAACACAATTTCAGTTTATTGATTTAGCGTTTCTCTTTTATCACGCAATAAGATGCTACTAGTCTACACAAATTCTGACTGTGAAATTTAAAATAAAATATAAAGCTAAATTTGCATTTAAATGAATTATTTCTCTCTCTTTTAGGTTGCTCAGAGTCCATGTCTTTTGTTGTTGTAGCCTCAAAATTATGCCTTCAAATAAACTTAATGATTATTGCATGGGGTTTCTCTGTCTTTCCAATATATCCACTAGGTGACCTTAGAAAGATTGGGGTAATAATATTGAAAAGTTAAATAAAATAGTTGCCATCACTTTTTATTCATCTTCCTTCATAAAGTTTGTTTCCGTATGTATTCTGAATTTGAACTGGTTGAAATCCAGAAAGTAACAGGAAACAGACATCCTAGAAAAGTGAAACCTTTGTCTATCAGTTCTCTTAAATTATGTGTCATCTCTCTTTTAATGTTTTTACAGGAAACTGAGGTGTAGGTAGGACTCCCTTAAACTGGGAAACAAGATCAGGGATTGCACTTGGAGCTGCACGTGGGATAGCATATCTCCACTCACAAGGCTTGACAGTCTCCCATGGAAACATTAAGTCATCAAATATCCTCCTCACTACGTCTTATGAGGCTCGTGTCTCCGATTTTGGCCTTGCTCAACTTGTTCGACCCTCCCCTAGTCCCAACCGCATTGCTGGCTACCGGGCACCAGAGGTGACAGATGCTCGCAAGGTCTCCCAGAAAGCAGATGTATACTGTTTTGGGGTGTTGCTCTTGGAGCTCCTAACAGGGAAGTCTCCCACTCATGCCCTCTTGAATAAGGAGGATGTAAACCTCCCAAGGTGGGTTCAGTCTGTGGTTAGGGAGGAGTGGACAGCTGAGGTTTTTGACCTTGAGCTCCTTAGGTATTAAAATGTTGAGGACGATAATCTTTTGCAGCTTGCTATTGACTGTGCTTTTCAGTACCCTGACAAACGCCCTTCAATGGCTGAGGTGACATAGAGAATTGAAGAGCTTTGTCTATCCAGTTCACAGGGAGAGCCAGAAGAACCACAAAGCGACATAGTCAACTCAGTCAGTCCAGGTGCACCAGCACCTTCGGTTGCAAACTAAAATAGAATTACCATTCTTCATTATTACTTTATCTTTTGGAAAATTTGATTTGCTGTTGTTGCGATTGTTTCGTACTTCCATTATTCTTTAGGTTGTTGCTGTGATGTCGTTAGGAGGTATTGTTGTGATGTTATAGGAGATCTTTCTTTAATTTGTTAAAGGCAGGTTGTAAACAGGTGATTTAATATGTATAAAGAGGTTGTGATGTTGCAGTATGTACAAAGAGGTTGAGATGTTGCAGGAAACCTTTTTAATATGTACAAAGAGGTTTTGCTGTTGCAGGAGATCTTTCTTTTATTTGTTAAAGGCAGGTTAACGATGTTGCAAGAGACCTTTTTAATATGTAAAGAGGTTGTGATGTTGTAGGAGATATCTCTCCTTTTATTTGTTAAAGGCATATTTGTTAAAGGTTGGTTAACAGTTGGTTTAATATGTATCAGTTGGTTTAATATGTACCGTTTAATATGTACACGTCCGCTAGTCTTACTAGCGAACAAACTATTTCCATATTTCACTTAGCAGCTGGTTTGTCATATTTGGGGGCATAAGTGTCCACAACATAGCATAATCACGTCCGCTAGTAATTCTAGCGGACGGCGGATTCCCATATCAAATCTCAGTCATTTATTAATTAGACGGATGGTTAAGATGTTATATACCACTTTTTATTCCATAGTATATAGATGTTATGGATCATTCCCCATATATATATATATATATATATATATATATATATATATATATATATATATATATATATGGTAAATAGTTTTGTAGTATATATATACAAGTTAGGCACTAAATATCACATGCATAACAATAAGTTTTAAAAAGCTAAGACAATAAAATATTGGTCAAGTGTTCAATCAAGAAACGTCAATTCACCCGGCCAAACTTTGAATATATATGCAACGTTATATAATTTATTTTCATATTTTGATAATGGGATTTTTATCGTATCTTAAAAATGGTGTTACGTATTATTTTTCTTGGTGCTGCTGAGAAATATTGCGCGTACTATTTTATGCTGTCGAAAGTATGTCGCATATAATAAGTCGGCATAGTAATATGCATGATAAAATTATCATATATATCTATTCTATTTAAAAAAATAAAGACATGGAAAGGAATTTTTATTTTATTAGAATTATTTATCCTCTAAAATAATTATTAAATACATTATTTTTATTTCATTAATTCCTCTATTCAATTCTCTCGATTTAAACGTAACATAAAGGATCCATGGAAAGGAAAAATAATGACAAATTGGCAACCCATGAGATTGGAATCTCTGATCTTTTTGCCGTGAGGAGAGCCGTTTGGGTAACTCACATTTCACAAAGAAATTGGACGGAGCTAGCCTTATGCGTTTTCATCATTATCCTTTCTTTAATATATATATATATATATATATATATATATATATATATATATATATATATATATATATATATATATATGGTAAGGATCCAGAGCATTCTCCTTAAATAGTATTCTTTTATTAAAACTACGTTGTTTTGGAGGGACGCGGTGACATTTTTGTAAATACAATGCCACCGCGTATTTACAAAAATGCCACCGCGTCCCTCCAAAACGACGTAGTTTTAATAAAAGAATGCTATTTAAGGAGGAATGATATTTAAGGAGAATACTCTTGATCCTGACCGATATATGGCGACTGTTCGATCCGTCGCCATAGTCATGTAGTCTTTGGCGACAGGTCGAACCGTCGTCATAGACACTAAAGACGACGGTTCGTCTTTAGTTCGCTTTAGAGCCTCTCCGTATGTATATATATATATATATAGTTTGCACTCTAAATATTATATTATTGTTGAGATTTGTATCATAAATTAAAAAATATATCTAAGTACACTTTAACATAACTTACGCTAAACAAAGCGCATACGTTTTGAATTAACCGGTCAAAAAAACCGGCTAAGCTTGTAATGCGTATTTTGGAAAGGTAACTTGGGTAGATCACATATGAAAACCCTAAAAGGAGTTAATATTCGGTAGTTCAGTCGTGTGGCCCTAAATTAACAAAATATCTAAATCAATTGTGACCTAGAGCTCACGATTTGAAGTTCTCCTGGTGCGACAATGAGTGAATGATGTTATAGAATATAAGCAAGTACTTCTCAAATCACTTTTGGCTGTAAAGCGGAGTGATATGTACTAAAATTTGTATTTCTTGATTTACGGGTCATTTTGTAGTTTAATGTGGTTTTTTTTTTTTTTGTAAAGTGGGGTGGTGGACATCATTAATTAGTTTTTTGTCTATAAAACTGATTAGTGGACCCTTTTGATTTAATAAATAATATTTTATGTATTTTTCATTTGATAAATAATACTTTTTGTATTTTTCATTATTTATTATTTTTATGGATTTTTGTTGTAGCTGTTGTTTACTTTGTGTATTTGGGGCTTTGTAGACAATAAAAAATAGACTAAAATCCACTTTGGACCCCAAACTTTGCACTTAAAATCGATTTGCACCCTAAACTAAATTTTAGGGTGCATTTAACCTAAAATTTAGTTTAAACAGTAAAAGTCTCTGTTCTACTGTTAACTTTACACACGCCAAATTATATGAACCAAAATGAGGAGCATGATCATTTTTGTGGGACTCAAATCCCAGAAGTTTCTTATTATAGTGGTCTATCTATTTTAACATCATTGCCATGCTTTATAGTTTATTTGATCATATTAAATATTATTCCTTTCAAGTTGGCGCGTGAAACATATTTTGCTCCAACACATGTTGACAAGGGATGATAAGGGTTGCCTCGTTCAACTTTCGGTAATGGTTCTAATCCCCTATTAAATTGTTAATAATTTGAAAACCACATTAACATTTGTTAAAATTTCTTGAAGTTGTAACAAAACGATATGCAAATTCAGTACTTGTTGCATGTGACGTTATAATAACAGTTGTATTTACTATTTTGGCCATCCAAAACTTTTTTCTTGTTTTCTAAAATAAATAAAATAAAAAATAAATTTACATATGATAAAAAATGTGACAATTTCTTAAAATTCGGATCCAGAGATATTAACTGGTGCCTGGCTGTGTGGGAGAGACCTGAACTCAAATGAAATGAAAATTGCCTCGTTGATCAAGAATTCAAGATCAAACAACAATCCGACGAGAACCAATCCGACCACAATTGAAGACGAAGGGGGGAATTACTAGAAGATTGAAGGATTGGCTCTAGAGTTTTCTTCTTCTCCTATTTTTCAATTTGTGTAATTCTTTATAGATGTTTTACAAAAGATTGTTGGTTTTAAATTCTGTCATGAACTAATTTCTTTTATTAAGATTTCAATTGAACCTTTTATGTTTATGAATTAATTATTTGATTTATTCTAATTATTTATATCAAGGTGAATTGTTTATTATGTTTTGTGCTTATTGTTTAATTATTTGGCCAATAATTACCTTGTTACTCTAGAAGGAATTGGAAGAGGAGATCTAGGGTTAGAACTAGACATGATGACATGTATTATTAATTATTTGCATGATGAATAATTAGGGTTGTGAATGGAATGAGAATATCTGTTCGCTGCACGTAACACGTTGGGAATTGAAATTTAATGCGTTTACTTTAATTATTTTGCATAGGAATATAAGATTAATTGGAATAAATAGAAGTTAATTGATCACTTGGAAAAGGGCTTTTGACACTTGGAATTTCCGTTAACAATTCAGTAGGCATAATAATTGGGATAATTGGATAATTGATTTATAGTTCATAATTGGGGATATTGAAGTCTTAATCTTCATTTATCTGAATTCATTCGTTAAACTCTTAGTTTTATTGAGTTGATTTATTTTAGAATAATCTCTTTTTAATTGTTTAAGCTAGTTTCCATATTTACAGAAATCACATTTTATGGTTGTTTAAATAAAATTGGATTGATATAGTGCTAGTACTTGGAATTTATTGATTAGAATTCTCTGTGAGATCGACACTCTATCTTATCACTTTATTACTTGTTGACTGTGTATACTTGCACAAATTAATTGATTGCGAAAATCTACCAACAAATTTTTGGCGCTGCTGCCGGGAAATTCTTTATTAATATTAATTCCATATTAGTTATAATCAATTTGGTCTTAATTTAAACGTTATTTATTTTTCTTCTTGTATTGGCAGGAATTCTTTGTGAGTGTATGCACACTAGATCAAGGGCTAAAAAGGAATTTTTTCCTTATACAGACGACATCGAAAGGAAGTTCCAGAAATTGCAGTTGACTAGTGAGGTTATACAGTTGGAAGAAGATATGGCGGCACAAGAGATACCAGTGAACATGGCAGGGGAAGAACAAAAATCACTTAGAGATTATGCCATGCCGAATGTCACAGATATACAGTCGAGTATTAGGAGGCCGGCAATCAATGAAAATAGTTTCGAGATAAAATCGGGAACAATTCAGATGCTTCAAAATACATGCCAGTTTGGGGGTAGTTCTATAGATGATCCTAATGAGCACATCTTGAGTTTCTTGGAAGTTTGCGACACCTTCAAGTTCAATAATGTATCGGAAGATGCTATAAGGTTGAGAATGTTTCTATTTATGTTGAAAGATAAAGCTCGGAGTTGGTTACATTCTTTGCCTCCTGGTTCAATCACAACTTGGGACGACTTAGCTCAAAAATTTCTAGCTAAGTTTTTTCCACCAGCGAAGTCGGCAAAACTACAGAACGATATTCACACCTTCGCACAGTTCGACTCAGAAACGTTATATGAGGCGTGGGAAAGATTCAAGGATATGCTCCGTAAATGCCCACATCACGGAATTCCACAGTGGATGCAGGTTGGGATATTTTGTGATGGATTGTATGCGCCTACAAGAGCTAGTATTGATGCAGCAGCAGGCAGAGCGATCATGTCTAAGAATTTTGATGAGGCTTATCAACTGCTAGAAACAATGGCTAACAACAACTATCAGTGGCCCATGACTAGGTCTAACCCTCCAAAAACACCGGGAAAGTTTGAAGTGGATACAGTGACAGCATTGGCAGCACAGGTGTCCGCAATAGCTAAGAAAATGGAAACATGGAGTCCCCCATCCACGCAGCAAGTAGCAATGGTTTGTGAGTTATGTGCTGGAAATCATGCTACAGATCAATGTGCCATAAATGCTGAATCAGCTCAGTTCGTAGGGAGCTATAGTCGATCTACCCATCCGTATCCGAATCAAAACGTATATAATCCAGGTTGGAGAAATCACCCGGGATTTTCATGGAGTAACAATCAAGCTCAAGCACCTAAACAACAAAACACCTCCGGATTTCAAAATTAGACTCAACAACAGTCAGAGAGGAAAACAAGTTGGGAAGAAGCTTTGGAAAAATTCATTTCAGCTACTGACAAAAGGATCGGGGAACAAGAAAAGTTATTGAATCAAGTAGATATGAATATGAAAAGCCAAGGTGCTTCGATAAAGAATCTGGAAAATCAAATGGGGTAGATGACACATGCACTGAATAACCGACCACATGGAACACTCCCTAGTGATACAGAGATAAATCTGGACAGAGATGAGCATTGCAAGGCTGTGACTTTACGTTGTGGAAAGGATTTGCAAGAAACAATCAAGGATAAGGAAAAGAGGGACAACGCAATAGATGAAACAAAAGAAGTTGTGGAAACCGAAAAACGTCAAGATGAGACCTTAGAGCAGAAAGCACCGGAACCGACTATCACAATGTCTCCCATACCGTATCCGCAGAGGTTTCAGAAATCCAAGTTAGATAAGCAGTTTTCAAGATTCTTGGATATTTTCAAAAAAACTGCATATCAACATCCCATTTGCCGAAGCCTTGGAACAAATGCCAAGTTACGCCAAGTTCATGAAGGAGGTCTTGTCAAAAAAGAGAAAATTGGGTGATTTTGAGACAGTGGCATTAACCGAAGAGTGCATCGCAATTATTCAGAATAAGTTACCTCCAAAGCTCAAGGATCCAGGTAGTTTTAATATTCCATATGAAATTGGAAATCATTTTTCGGGACGAGCATTGTGTGATTTGGGGGCCAGTATAAATTTGATGTCACTATCCGTCTACAGCCAGTTTGGACTTCAAGCACCAAGACCAACAAATATCAGCTTGCAGTTGGTGGATCGGTCTATTACGTATCCACGAGGTATTGTTGAAGACGCTTTAGTGAAGGTGGATAAATTCATCTTACCCGCGGATTTCTTTATCTTGGATTGTGAAGTAGATAGCGAAATTCCAATTATTCTCCGGCGACCATTCTTAGCAACGGGGAGAACATTGATTGACGTGCAAAAAGGTGAATTGACGATGCGAGTTGAAGATCAACAGGTCACCTTTAATGTATTTAAGTCGATGTCTTATTCGAAAGAAAAAGGTGAATGTATGCGGGTGGATTTCATGGATGAATTAGTTAATCACAAGTTCCATGGAAATTATTCAGAGGACCCGATAGAATCAATTTTGCTCGGGATGGACGAAATTGGTATTGAAGATGACATTGAGTATGTCAAATGGCTAGATACACCATTTTTCACCCGAAAAAGTAATCAACCATTCGACACCCTTGAAAGGCCCGAAACAGAAGGTAAAAAGTTCAAAACCTCAATAGAAGAGTCACCGATGTTGGAATTAAAACTGCTACCATCTCATCTGCAGTATGTGTATTTGGGGAAAGATTTTACCCTACCAGTCATTGTTTCAACAGAGTTAACGGACATGTAAAAAGAGAAACTGCTAAGGGTATTGCGAGAGTTCAAAACAGCAATCGGATGAACCATAGCGGATATTCGAGGAATTAGTCCGTCATTTTGTATGCATAACATTTTATTGGAAGAGGGGGCAAGACCAACCATTGAGCAGCAAAGGAGGCTAAACCCCATTATGAAGGATATGGTGAAAAAGGAGATCATAAAGTGGTTAGATGCCGGCATTATTTATCCAATTTCGGATAGTTCATGGATAAGTCCTGTACAGTGCGTACCAAAGAAAGGGGTTATGACAGTGGTGAAGAACGAAGCTAATGAGCTCATCCCTACTAGAACCGTTACAGGATGGAGAGTATGTATGGATTACCGCAAACTGAATAAAGCCACACGCAAGGATCACTTCCCCTTAACATTCATTGATCAGATGTTGGATAGGTTAGCGGGACATCAATTCTACTATCTGCTGGATGGATATTCCGGGTATAATCAAATTGCCATAGCCCCGGAAGATCAAGAAAAAACCACATTCACATGGTCATTTGGTACGTTTGCATTCTGGCGTATGTCTTTTGGTTTATGTAATGCGCCGACAACCTTTCAACGATGCATGATGGTGATCTTCTCCGATATGGTTGAACAGAATTTGGAAGTATTTATGGATGATTTCTCCGTGTTCGGTGACAGTTTCGATTCATGCTTAAAAAATCTGGTTTTAGTGCTGAAGTGATGTGTGGAGACTAACCTAGTTCTTAACTGGGAAAAATGTCACTATATGGTGCAAGAGGGTATAATTTTGGGGCATAAGGTTTCTGCAGCAGGGTTAGAGGTGGATAAAGCAAAGATTGAGACAATTGAAAAACTACCTCCTCCATCATCTGTGAAAGGAATACGGAGCTTCTTGGGACATGCGGGTTTCTACAGACGTTTCATTAAAGACTTCTCCAAAATTTCGAAACCCTTATGTTCCCTATTGGAGAAAGATGTACCGTTTAAGATGGAACAGCCGTGCATTGAAGCTTTCGAGGTACTAAAGAAGAAATTGGTGTCAGCTCCAATTATTGTGGCGCCCGATTGGTCTTTGCCGTTTGAATTAATGTGCGACGTAAGTGACTACGCAGTTGGAGCAGTTTTGGGACAACGTCGCGACAAAATTTTTCACACCATCTACTACTCCAGGAAGACATTGACCGATGCTCAATTGAACTACACGACCACCGAAAAAGAATTACTTGCGGTTGTGTTTGCCTTCGACAAGTTCAGAGCATATCTCATAGGGACTAAGGTAATTGTATACACTGACCATTCTGCGATTAAGTACTTGATTGAGAAAAAGGATGCCAAACTGTGGCTAATACGATGGGCAATGTTGCTTCAAGAATTTGATTTGGAGATCCGAGATAGGAAAGGTACCGAGAATCAGGTGGCGGATCATCTTTCTCAGTTGGAAAACGTGGAGGTTCAGCAAAACGACAACGTCATGATTAATGAGAGGTTTCTGGATGAACAGCTTCTTAGAGTAACGACGACGTTACCATGGTATGCAGATTATATGAATTACTTGGTTGGTAAGGTGTTACCCCCATATTTGAATTCGCAACAACGAAAGAAGTTCCTCCACGATGTTAAGCAATATTATTGGGACGAACCATTTCTGTTTAAGGCTTACGCGGATCAAATGATTAGACGATGTGTGCCACACGAAGAGATGGATAGCATATTAGGTCATTGCCACTTATCCAATTACGGAGGTCATTATGCCAGTGATCGGACAGCGGCCAAAGTATTACAGTCGGGATTTTTCTGGCCTTCTCTATTCAAGGACGCATATCTCTACGTGCTAAAATGTGATCGGTGTCAACGAGTAGGTAATATTTCCAAGCGCAATGAAATGCCACTTAACACAATTTTGGAGGTTGAACTATTTGACGTGTGGGGAATCGACTTTATGGGACCTTTCCCATATTCATTCAATAATCAGTACATTCTGTTGGCGGTCGATTACGTTTCTGAATGGGTAGAAGCCGCAGCTTCACCCACGAATGATGCCAACGTTGTCCTATGGTTTTTGAAGAAAAACATTTTCACACGATTTGGGACGCCAGGGCGATAATCAATGATGAGGGAACTCACTTCTGTAATAAACAGTTCACTAAATTGCTTACAAAGTATGCATGACGCCCCCAAAATAGGTATACATCACCCATCTTGGGTCGCCAGAAAATACACTACTGACAACTCCATTTATAAAACTGTCGTGCAAAATACGACGACTCATATACTGTGAGTTTCAATACAAATATTGTTACGTATATAATACGACAATATTCATATTTAAATTATTACAATGCCATATAAAGTACAGCAGCAAATTTATCAAATCCCCGAAGGGACACGAGAAGATTTATGTTCTCCTCATTCTAATGTAGTGCACCTTTGACGCTTCCAAATTCTGATTCGCCTCACCCTATTGTTGTTCACCAAAATTAAATATTAAATGATGTATAAAACGTGTTACACACATTTTAAGTTCTCAGTACAATTATTATGCCACACCGTTTCATAATTTGATTAGGCTTGTGACTAATTTGTATCACCACTTTATACCCATGTTCTCTCTGGTAGTCCCAGCTACGCTTTTATTACCTGAAAGGGGTGGTAAAATAAAAGGGTGAACACAAATAGCCTAGTGAAGAATATCATGACTTAAGATAATTAAATTATCAAAATAATTCAGATATTTAGAACATATGGTAGAAGATAAAAGTTTTCAACCATAATAGCAGCGGAATCAACAATCCATTAGAAGAGTCAAGTAGAACATAATGTCTAATATCTCCTCTAGATTAAAAGTCCATCGTTAATATTTCATTTCTGTAATACTCATCAACAGTTCTTTGTTATACCCAAGACAAAGAGAACTCTCATCACCTATCTTCACCTGAACCACTACAGATTATAATTAAATCACAATTTATATTTATAATCAGGTAAATCAATAGTCCATCTTTGCAATACAAGCCTAAGACATATAACTGTAAAATCAATAATGTTGAGACTAAGCTCAATAGTATCACGACCACGAATTATACATGCACTACAGGGCAAGGATAATCGTGTTTTCATCAATGGTTATGATTATACCGAATAATCCCCGGTCATAATCATGTCAATCAACTGTCCATCTTTGCATATAAGCCAAAGAGGATTTTTACCACATCATTTGTAATATTACGGTCATGATTATACCGAATAATTCCTAGTCATAATCATACCAAGTCCATCTATGCATTACGGGCCAAAGATGACTTTTACCACATCATTTGTAATATTACGGTCATGATTATACCTAAAAATCCCTAGTCATAATCATACCAAGTCCATCTATGCACTACGGGCCAAAGATGACTTTAACCCCATCATTTGTAATATTACGGTCATGATTATACCGAATAATCCCTGGTCATAATCATACCAAATCCATCTATGCACTACGGGCCAAAGATGACTTTCAACACAATATAAGCATGAGAATGATGACAATAATATATATAATGAATAAACATGAATAATCAGAATAATAAGATAACATAGATCTTAGTGATTTTCAACTTAATTATCCAGAGTCCAAATTGATAACATAATAATAGATGAAGCACAAACTATTAAGGATATTCTAATCCTTTCAGGATTTTTCACCATTTAATGATAAACTGAATAAACGAATAATAATATCTTACCATAATATGGAGTATGAAAAAAAATGATATTCTTTTTACCATAAAAATGATACCCCCTTACCACAATAATGATATCCCTTACCTTAGCATGTGACTTGATTCTGCTTTCTGTGAAATTGATCAACTTAAACAATGCTTGCATTCTTTATCTACACTTGGAGTAACATTACACTTAATAGAAAGACTCACAATATTATAGTACTCACAATATTGTAGTAAAAGAATTCTATATTTTTAGTGTAGTGATGGTGTGTGTTTAGTTACTCAACCGTACCTATTTATATTAAAAATTTAGTAAACAACTAGCACACCCGCTTTGACAAAATAACCAAATGAAGTATATAATAATGGTAGTGGAATTTATGGTCCCATAGAGAAAATTAAACCAACTTGTACACGTTTTAAAAATAATTGAGTTGTGTTTCAGACTACTTTAGAAAAAGTAGAGTGTCGGCAAGTCCTGCCAAACTTACTTTTAAAAAAAAAAATAATTGAACAAACATCTGTTTATCTAATTCATCATTGATTAATGTTAAATATCATTATATTTAATAATGTTCATGTTTTATAACTTAGAACAACATCTTTTATCGTTGAAAACATTACACGTTGCATGCATGCATGCCCGACGTCCTCCGATTGCCTTTGAATGCACATCAGTCCCGCAAATAGCCATTTTAGGCATTGATACCTACCTCAAATCTCAAAACATAAAGAATGAAATTTTTAGGTCTACTCGTTATCTTTCCGAATCATCTAGAATCACCTCAATCGGAGTTCGTATGAAAAAGTTATACCCAATTTACTAAAGGATGTCTGGATAGATTTTGGCTTAACACTTGACCAGAGCCTAGGTGCCCAACTTTGGCCTTGGGAAAGCGCCTAGGCGCCCAAGAACAGATTTTAAGCGCCGAGCCTAGTGCCTAGGCACTCTACCCTTAGCACTTAACTCCAATTTTACAGATTTTGCAACTTTTGACGCACATACTTCAAATCTTCATAACTTCTTCATCCGTTATCGGAATCAGTCCATTTTCGAGGCTATGGAAAGATTGTAACATGCTTTACAAAACCCCATGATTTAATAATTTTTCATATTCATTAATTATTCCGAAATTTGGCTCAAAAGTCCCCCAAGACTAAGTTTTTCATTGTTTTACATGTTTTACGAAAACTTTAACCACTACTTTGATTTAAATCATTTTTAGTCCGTTCAAATTGGAATATTTCCATAACTTCTAAATCTATAGATCCTCCTCCTTGGATATTACACATAAATCAACTATCAACACTTGTACAAGTTTGATTTAAGTCCTCAAAATAACTTTTATTCATCCTCAAACACATGCCTAACTTTTTGATCTTAAATTTGATTATGAAATGGAATATATATAAAATCATCATACACTTCATTTTTACTTTGGATCCATCATGATCCCCTATATCCCAACCTTCAACAAATTAAACTCTTAGGAAAATTAAAGAGATGAAAAGTATTGGTTTTACCTTTTGAGTTCTTATTCTTCCTTCACTACTTCATAGTTTCATCTTCTTCTTTCTTCATTTCTTTCCTTTCTCTCTTCTCTCTTTTTTCTCTTTTCTTCTTCTAGACATGGCTACGAGAGAGAGCATGCGAGAATGAGAAGAAAAAAAGCTGTACATATTTGACTTAGCCAAAATGAATGGCCAACCTCCTTGGAAAAATGAGAAGCAAAGTGCTGAACATGTGTCTTTTCAGCCAAAATGGATGGCCACATCTTTGCCCCACAAAATAAATGGACCAATAGAAAAATATTTGGTGCATAATTTAGGAAAAGGTTTGGCGTATTGGAAAATTAAATCTCAGCAATCATCCCTCCCCTATCAGCCTTAGCCGCCCACGTGTCCACATTCTATAAGTTTAGTATCTCCTATTTTATTAGCTCATTTACCCGATTAATTGTTCGTTTACCCATTTATAAATTTAACATTTTACAGTTTTAGAATAATAATCATAAATTAAATTAGACTTTTAAAAAGTCAGGGTTTTACATTATGGGGTCCGTCATAGAATTGCAGCCGCGTATCATCCCCAAACCAATGGTCAAGCGGAAGTCTCGAATAGGGAGGTCAAGTGAATTCTGGAAAAGGTGGTCAATCCGTCATGGAAAGATTGGGCAATGCGTCTTGACGATGCCCTATGGGCATATCGAACAGCATATAAGAATCCGATCGGCATGTCACCTTACCGAATGGTCTACGGAAAGGCATGTCATCTCCTGGTCGAACTAGAACACAGTGCACACTGGGCCATTCAGAAACTTAATTTTGATCTACAAGCAGCGGGTGAGAAAAGGTTACTGCAGTTAAATGAGATGGACGAATTCCGGTTCAATGTCAATGAAAACGCAAAACTCTACAAGGAGAAAGTCAAAGCCTTGCACGATAAGAAAATTCTTGATCGAAAATTTGAACTGAGCCAACAAGTCTTGCTTTTTAATTCACAATTACGTCTATTCCCTGGTAAACTGAAATCTCGCTGGTTCGGGTCGTTTATGGTCATATCAGTCGCACCACTCGGAAACATCGAAGTCGAGGAACCAAATTCAAAGCGAACATTCAAGGTGAACGGCCAACGCCTCAAGCATTATTGGAGTGGACCCATCGAACGTCAATCCACGACTATGTACCTCTCAAATCCAGTGGATAACTGAGCAAAACAGCAAAGTCGGGCCGACGACTATAAACCAAGCGCTATAGGGAGACAACCCCAAGAGTTTTAGTATTTTGTTTTATTTCATTCATTAATTTTATTTACTTTATTTTGTTATTTTTATTTGTTAGTATGACCTTTAGCATAATAAGATTCATGAATGTCTAGTTTATTTCCAGCTAAGTACATCAATTGTTCAACGAGACTATGCCAGAGGAATGATTGGACAATATAGCAAGCATTCAGATCAAATGACTCAAGTGAAGCGCCCCGGCGCCCATGATATAAGGTCCTCAGCGCCCCGGCGCTTGACACCAGTAGCTGTAACCCAAGCCCAATGCCCCGGCGCTCATTTTTCAATACACACACAGCACCCCGGCACTCAAAGTCAGTGGTTGATACCTGTTCCAGCGCCCTGGCGCTCTAAACCATACTATCCACAACGCCCCGACGCTGAGGCTCGTCACTAGACACTGTTGTCCAGTGCCCCGGTGCCCAAAGACTAGGCAACCGAGCGCCCCGGTGCTGAGGTTTAAATTGAAAGTCCAACAGGGGCTTAACTGCTGAATGAATTTTCTAAATGGCTTCAAAGCGTCAACGAGGAGAAGGATCTAGGGCCGCTTCGGCCCCTCTAAAATTTGACAGCCGTCGATTCGTGAGTACCGCGGCCCAAGAACGCTACAACAGTATGGCCACACACTCTCTCATCCCCGAACGCGGTTTACGGCCCGATCAATCTAAGGATGGGGAAATAGCGGTGATGATTGCTGAGAGGAATTGGTTCTCCCTAACCGAACAACCTGACACGACAGTGATTACAGTCGTTAAAGAATTCTACGCCAACGTTTCAGAGCACGATCACTATGGAGTGTTTGTGAGGGGAAAGACAGTGGAATTCGGCGAAGAGGACATCAATGGATGTTATCAACTGAATTTAGAGGATCAAAACAATGAGTATGCCAATTATTTGAGCCAAGGACCCGAGTACGAAGTGCTCATTTGAGAGCTGTGTCAACCCGGCACCACGTGGACAATGCATGAACGGGGAAGCATGACTTTCCCGCATTCACTCCTCAGCTTATATGGAAAGGCTTGGTATGCCTTTATCTGTGCGAAATTAATGCCGTTCACGCAAGTTAGTCATGTTACCAAGGAAAGGGCAGTGTTGTTGTATTCGATCTTTCAGGGATTAAAGATGGATGTGGGTCTTATTATTCAACAATCCATTCTGCGAGCATCGCGAGGAGGTACCATGGGAGGATAAACCACACCCCTCTCTAATTTGCACACTTTGTTCTAAATTTGGGGTCAAATGGAAGTCCGATGAAATGATACAGCCCCCAATGCCGGTTTTGGACCATAAGATGATTATCCGATACAGGGTGTGGACTGGTGGTGCAAATCACCCACGTGGATTGGGCTTTATAATTCCTTAAGTTGCTGCTCCACCAAGTCCACCAGCCACAGCTCCTCTTAGCTATGGGTCCTCCTCTACTACTCACCGTGGTGTTGTTCCTGAGACCGTCCAACGTGAAATTGATGGTTGGTTTTATAATCTCGAATCCCAGAATGTCCGCCTGTCTGAACGTCAAGATGTGATATATAAATTTTTAGTCGATCAATTCGCCGCCCAGAATGCTCTGAACGCTCAACTGTACTCGGGAGTTAATCTTAGCCATTTCCCTACTGCTCCTGTTCTGCCTGTGTTTCCTCCTTCTAATCAAGAGATGAGCAAGGATGAGGATGCTTCACCCGAGGAATAAGCTCGTCAGGGAAGTCCTCTGTAAGACCGCAACATATTAATGAATAAAATTAAATTTTCTCTAAATATTATTGTGAATAATAAGGGGTTAATGTGATATAATACTTTGGTTATGGGTGAAATGTGCAAATTTTGTAAAATAAGCAAGTGGTTATAAAATATTCATTTTGTCGGGGAATATTCGTTTGGTCGTGAAATATTCTTGCTGTCGGGGAATATTCGTACGACGGCGCAGCCTTGTGTGGGCCCCATAACGGAAAGCGATTGGATGAAGAAAATGACATGTATAAGTTATTTATAAATAACGGCGTAGTTGTTACCGTTAATATTGTTGGAATACCCGGTGGTTAAAATACAGTAGCACACGGTATTGCACCAATTATTGATTCTTACGTAAGAAGGCACTACTCAATAATTGTTACAGTAGTTATTGTTCAATATTTTATTTTATTGATTCAATAATTGTTGCGTTGATATTTTATATTATTGTTGTTTCAATAATTGTTGCTGCACAGTATTTTCTATTATCAGATCAATAATTCATATTATTTGAATAATATTATTAGATAACATTATTGGTAATGTCTAGAAAGTTCTGTCTAAGGAGAGGTTTGGTCATCTAATTGCGCGCCAGTAAGGAGAAATCCTTATTGAAAAGCCCCCTCTTTCCTGAGAACGGCTTGGTTGTCATAAATGTGATTCTGTAATATTATTTGTGAATAATTAATTATTGATTCATATGATAAGGAAATATTTATTTTATGTGGATATAAATGAGGGATATATTTTTGTGGTTAAAAATGAAGGAGTTAATATTGAGGTTTTTATCAGTATTTTTGTCGGAATGGAGGTATTAAAAATCAGGATTTTTGAGATATTTTGCCGGGGTTATAATTTTTAATCCGACCGTTGGATCGTGGTAATTTTTGGATATGTTATACATATATAAGTTGTGTATATGTCCACAAATTTTGAACCGTTAAAAATGAACGTATGATTTATTATGAATTTTACGAGATGACTGGTTCAGAAATTATTGAATTTTCGGAGTTTATCATTTTGATGAAAAATTCTAGAATTGGTGGGCCCCACTCTTGGTTGGTGAAGAAATGTGCTGAGATTTTTATTCAAATGTGGTGGGTGGGAATAGTAGCATGTAAAGCCATCAGGTTGCAGGTTAAGTCTGCTTCGGCGTGCTAACATTTTCCTATAAATAGATGGCTAAGTTAGAATTGAAAATCACACCAGAAACAAGTTTTCTCTCTTTCTCTCTCTAGATTATTGAGTGTATTTTGTGAGTATTTAGATACTTTGAGAGTTTCTATTCATCAGAGCAAGTTTCTTTCAGCCTTATACCGATATTCCGACCAGAAGTACTGATATTTTGAGGTAAGGGATATTATTTTCTTCTTAATGATATTATTTTCTTCAATATCATTATGCTGAAATATTGATATGAGTTTTTATCGAATTTAGAACTTTTTGTGTCGGGGTTACTATTCACGTATACGGTACTATTCACGAATACGGCACTATTCACCGAAAAATAAAAATTTTTTCCTTTTGTCCAAGATGTCTATTATGGTTACTATCTTTGATTGTATCCATGTTTTGATCTTTATTTTTGAATTCTGCTTCACAATTGATTATTATGAAGTATTTTTGATCTTGGATAAACTGTTATACGAATCCCTAATATTTGTCCTTCTGTCTCACTGGATTCGTTCTCTTTAAGATATTTTTCATCATCCTCAGTCCTAAATGATGATATTACTTAATATCTTTGGCCTGTAGTGCAAAGATGTATGATTACTTAATGAATATCTTTGGCCTGTAGTGCAAAGATGAACAGGTGTTGAGATGAACATGACTGACAGGTGATACAAATGAATATCTTTGGCCTGTAGTGCAAAGATGAATATTTGGATAAAGATGATTATTAATTGATGCTACAGGGATAAAATATTGATGATGGACTTTTAAATCTTAGAAGATAATAGAATTCTTTCTCTACTTGACTCTTCTAATGGTTTGCTATTTTCGCTGCAGTTGTTGATCTAAAACTTGTTGTCGATTATATTCTATCAGATTTTTCCCCGTTGAAGACTAACGATAATTTGTTGTATATTATCTTAGTCATAATATGCTTTATTGGGCTAGTTGAGCTCACCCTTTTCTTTTTTGTTCCATTTTTCTTCTCAGGAGGTGAGAACATAGCAGGATCTAGTCGGGGTATGGAGTGATGGTTCTAGAAAGATGTTTTAGCAGTCCTCACTATTTCTGTAAAATAGTGTTTAAATAATTATAATGAGGATTTATTTGAGTGTGGATATTGTCCAGAAGACAATATTTGTATTTAAACTCACAGTATGTGTTGTCGTATTTTGCACGACAATTGTATTATTGAAGTTGTAGTTTGCTTTCTGTACCATGTATTTGGCGACTCAGAATGGGTGTTGTATACCTATTTTGGGGGCGTCACAGTTGGTATCAGAGCTTAGGGATATGATCCCTGGCTGAGATGTGCGACAAGAACTAGGAGGGGAGAGACGGGGAATTCTTTCGCTAGTATGACCTGACTAAGTTTATTTGGTGTTTATTTGGTCGGTCAGAGTATAGGGATAATATATGACATGACTATTAACCCTTGTTTTATGGCAGTATTTAAGAATGGCAGCTGAGAACGTTAATAATGGAGTAAATCAGACCGTGGAGATACCTTTGATCACCACCCAGGGGAACGTCCAACAGGAAGGCAATATTCCTCCTGTAAATAACGTTACCGAGCAAACGATGAATGATGGAATGTTTAGGAGCTTTTTGCAGTTCATGCAAAATCAGATGAGGGAGACTCGTGTGCAGAATACGGGTGGAAATGATAATAATGCGCGATTTGTCACAGCTAAGCAGTTCAAAGAATTGGGACCACCAGAATTTAAGGGAAAGCTGGATCCGATCATGGCGGAAACGTGGGTCAAGCAAATTACCAAGATATTCAATGTCTTGGGATGCACGGAGGAACAGAAGGTTCCATTCGCCACCTTTATGTTCCGCGGTGAGGCAGACTACTGGTGGGAGTCTATGAAGCGTACCCAGCCTGACGCACTCAACATGTCCTGGGAAACATTTCAAAAACTGTTCAATGACAAGTACTTTCCTGAAAGTATTTGTCATATGAAGGAGGTGGAGTTTATCAGACTGGAACAAAACAACATGACGGTGTCCCAGTATGAGGCGAAATTTGCAGAGTTATCCAGGTTTACACCTCATTTGGTCAAAAATGAGGAACGAATGACAAGGATGTTTCTGAGAGGTCTAAAACCCGAGATTCAGCAATATCTTATCTCTCATAAATTTTTTTTATATTCAGATGTTGTAAACAGGGCTCAATTATTAGAGCGAGATAATGAGTATGTGCAACCGAGGGACCACAACCAGGGTCATACCGGTGGCGGCAGTCATCGAAGCAATGAAAACTAGCAGGGAGGAAAACATTCGGACAAAAGCGGTAACCACTCTGGTGGTAATCGTGGTCGTGATAATAGAAGGAATGAGTCAGGAGGAGATTTCAAGAAGAGAAGGTACAACAATGATAACGTGAAGACGTCAACACAAACATCAACTATTTCTAGGGGAGGAGAACGACCACCGGTCGTATGTTACAAATGTGGAAAAGAGGGATATATCAGCCTAAACTGCCCACAACAATCTAAGGTATGTTATAACTGTGGAAAGGAGGGTCATATAGCTCGAGAGTGTTCTGTAGCAAAACCAAGTTCAGCGGGGATGGTGACTCCAAAAGCTGTCCCGGATAAGTCGAAATCAGCGGTTCCTGGAAGGGCGTTTGTCGTGACTGGCTAAAACGCGAGAAACCCGAACGAGGTGATCACGGGTAAGCTAATCTTGAATTCTTGCGAAGTTTATACTTTACTAGATACCGGTTATACCCATTCTTTTATCTCTCCTGCTTGTGCTCAACGTTTAAACTTGACTCCGGAGAAATTAGACTTTAACTTATCTGTTGAAACTCCGTTGGGTGAAACCTTCGTTACATCTACAGTTTATAAATCTTGCATGATCCAAGTTGGCACTATCACATTACCTATTGATCTTATCTCTTTAAAGATACTTGCTTTTAATGTGATTTTAAGAATTGATTGGTTAACCACTCATAATGCTAAAATTGATTGTTTTCGTAAGGTTGTTAGTTTTCATATTCCTAACCAACCTATCATACGAATTCAAACTACTAAACCACTAAAATCAGTCACTGTCATATCAAGCCACAAAGCTATTCGTTTATTGAAAAACGGATGTCAAGCTTTCTTAGCCCATGTTATGGATTTGAACAAAGACAAGTCAGATTTGAATAATATTTCTATTGTTAGAGAATTTCCCGATGAATTTCCTGAAGAACTTCCTGGTCTACCCCCAGAACGTGAAGTTGAATTCTTTATTGACCTTGAACCCGGTACAAAGCCCATTTCTAAAACTCCATATCGAATGGCTCCTATTGAACTTCAGGAGTTAAAAGTCCAACTACAGGAGTTGTTGGACATCGGTTTTATTCGTCCTAGTACGTCTCCTTGGGGTGCTCCTGTTTTATTCGTAAAGAAGAAAGACGGGAGTATGCGACTTTGTATTAACTATCGAGAATTGAACCATGTCACCATCAAGAATAGGTATCCGCTACCTCGCATTGATGACCTGTTCGACCAGTTACAAGGAACACAATTCTTTTCAAAGATCGACCTTCGTTCTGGATATCATCAGCTGAAGATTAAAACTGAGGATATTCCAAAGACTGCCTTCAGAACTCGGTACGGGTATTATGAATTCTTAGTCATGTCTTTTGGATTGACTAATGCTCCTGCTGCCTTCATGGATATGATGAACCGTGTATTCAAAGAATATTTGGATCAGTTCGTTGTTGTCTTTATTGATGACATCCTCATCTATTCCAAAAGCCATAAAGATCATGAGCGCCATTTGAAGCTGGTACTGCAAAGGCTTCGTGAAAATAAGCTATATGCCAAATTGTAGAAATACGAGTTCTGGCTTGAGGAAGTAGCATTCCTTGGGCACGTTGTGTCAAAACATGGAGTATCTGTCGACCCGGCGAAGATTGAAGCCATACAAAGTTGGGAGCAACCGAAGTACGTAGCTTTCTGGGCTTAGCTGGTTATTATCGGAGATTTATGGAAGGATTTTCTCGAATCGCTACTTCGTTAACTCAACTAACTCGAAAAGATACAAAATTCGTATGGAGTGAGAAATGCGAGAAGAGTTTCCAAGAACTCAAGAGGAGACTCATTTCGGCACCTGTTCTGACAATACCATCTGGTTCGGATGGATTTGTTATCTACAGTGATGCTTCAGGCAAAGGGTTATGATGTGTTCTCATGCAACATGGGAAAGTCATAGCCTATGCCTCACGACAACTCAAAGAATATGAGAGGAATTATCATACTCATGATTTGGAGTTGGCAGCAGTCGTTTTTGCATTAAAGATCTGGAGACACTACCTGTATGGGGAGAAAGTGGAGATCTATACAGATCATAAAAGGCTCAAATATTTCTTCACCCAAAAGGAACTCAACATGCGGCATCGACGTTGGCTCGAGCTGTTGAAAGATTACGATCATACCATCCAATATCATCCTGGAAAAGCAAACGTAGTAGCTGACGCATTGAGTAGAAGATCATATGCGGGTAAGAGTGCAATGTTGTTAACACAAAGCCCCATTTTGTATGACTTGCAAAGGATGGAGATAGAGATGAAGGCTCCAAGTACCCACATGATGATATCAAATATACGAGTAGAACCGACTTTAATCGATAAAGTTAAAGCTGCTCAAGCTACGGATATGGAGCTGATGCGTATGAAGAAGAAAGTGCAAGAAGGTGCTATTCCAGAAGCAAGAATCGATGAAGAAGGAATACTTCGAGTCAACTCCAGACTTTGTGTTCCTAACGATTTTGACTTGAAGCATAGAATAATGATGGAGGCACACAACACACCGTTTGCAATCCATCCTGGGAGTACCAAAATGTATCACGATCTTCGACATACATTTTGGTGGAGCAATATGAAAAGAGAGATCGCGAAGTTTATCTCGAGATGTTTAACTTGTCAACGTGTAAAAGCGGAGCATCAAGTACCAAAGGGTCCATTGCAACCACTTGAGATTCCGAAATGGAAGTGAGAACACATTACTATAGATTTTTTTACGGGTCTTCCCAAGGTTTCTCAAGGCATAGATGCGATTTGGGTTATTGTTGATAGATTAACCAAGTCCGCTCATTTCTTGCCGATACGTGAGACTTATTCCCTTGAACGTCTTGCTAGTATGTACGTGAATGAGATTGTGAGATTGCATGGCATGCCAGTATCCATAGTTTCGGATCGTGACCCAAGATTCACTTCACGATTTTGGGTTAGCTTGCAGAAAGCTATGGGTATGGATTTACGATTCAGTTCGGCATACCATCCTCAAACGGACGGACAATCAGAGAGGACTATTCAAACTCTTGAAGATCTATTAAGACTTTGTGTCCTAGATCTCAAAGGGAGTTGGGATAAGTACCTACCATTGGTGGAATTCTCCTACAACAACAGTTATCAGGCGAGCATAGGTGTGGCTCCATTCGAGTCGTTGTATGGAAGAAAATGTCGTTCTCCAGTATGCTGGGACGAGGTGGGTGAAGCAACATTGTTGGGACCAGAGTTGGTACGTATTATTACAGAGAAGATCCAAACGATTCGACAACATATACAAACGGCACAGGATCGACAAAAGAGTTATGCGGATCTTCATCGGAAGGACGTGGAATTTAATATTGGGGATCATGTATTATTACGTGTTGCACCATGGAAGGGAGTTACAAGATTTGGGAAGAGAGGAAAGCTCAATCCAAGATTTGTTGGTCCATTTGAGATTCTTGAGCGAATAGGAAATGTGGCATATAGACTCGCATTACCTCCAAGCATGTCTCGTGTTCATAATGTTTTTCACATATCTATGCTTCGTAAATATGTTAAAGACCCGAACCACATTATTGAGTTAGAACCAGACGAGATAGCTGAAGATTTAACGTACGAGGAGGTACCTGTTAAGATCTTGGATAGGAAAGAGCATGTCCTACGCACGAAGGTTATACCACAAGTTAAGGTTTTGTGGAGAAACCATGCTATTGAAGAAACTACCTGGGAGTTGGAATCAGAAATGAAAGCGAGGTATCGTCACCTTTTTGAAACATCAGGTACGTACGTCAATTTTGAGGATGAAATTTCATAAGGAGGGGAGGTTGTAAGACCCCAACTTATTAATGAATAAAATCAAATTTTCTCTAAATATTATTGTGAATAATAAGGGGTTAATTTGATATAATACTTTGGTTATGGGTGAAATGTGTAAATTTTGCAAAATAAGCAAGTGGCTATAAAATATTCTTTTTGTCGGGGAATATTCGTTTGGTCGTGAAATATTCTTGCTGTCAGGGAATATTCGTACGACGGCGTAGCCTTGTGTGGGCCCCATAACGGAAAGCGATTGGATGAAGAAAACGACAAGTATAAGTTATTTATAAATAACGGCGTAGTTGTTACCGTTAATACTGTTGGAATACCCAGTGGTTAAAATACAGTAGCACACGGTATTGCACCAATTATTGATTCTTACGTAAGAAGGCACTACTCAATAATTGTTACAGTAGTTATTGTTCAATATTTTATTTTATTGATTCAATAATTGTTGCGTTGATATTTTATATTATTGTTGTTTCAATAATTGTTGCTGCACAGTATTTTCCATTATCAGATCAATAATTCATATTATTTGAATAATATTATTAGATAGCATTATTTGCAATGTCTAGAAAGTTTTGTATAAGGAGAGGTTTGGTCATCTAATTGCGCGCCAGTAAGGAGAAATCCTTATTGGAAAGCCCCATCTTTCCTGGGAACGGCCTGGTTGTCATAAATGTGATTCTGTAATATTTGTGAATAATTAATTATTGATTCATATGATAAGGAAATATTTATTTTATGTGGATATAAATGAGGGATATATTTTTGTGGTTAAAAATAAAGGAGTTAATGTTGAGATTTTTATCAGTATTTTTGTCGGAATTGAGGTATTAAAAATCAGGATTTTTGAGATATTTTGCGGGGGTTATAATTTTTAATCCGACCGTTGGATCGTGATAATTTTTGGATATGTTATACATATATAAGTTGAGTATATGTCCACAAATTTTGAACCGTTAAAAATGAACGTATGATTTATTATGAATTTTACGAGATGATTGGTTCAGAAATTGTTAAATTTTCGGAGTTTATCATTTTGATGGAAAATTCTAGAATTGGTGGGCCCCACTCTTGGTTGGTGAAGAAATGTGCTGAGATTTTTATTTAAATGTGGTGGGTGGGAATAGTAGCAGGTAAAGCAATCAGGTTGCAGGTTAAGTCTGCTTCGGCGTGCTAACATTTTCCTATAAATAGAGGGCTAAGTTAGAATTAAAAATCACACCAGAAACAAGTTTTCTCTCTTTCTCTCTCTAGATTATTGAGTGTATTTTGTGAGTATTTAGTTACTTTGAGAGTTTCTATTCATCAGAGCAAGTTTCTTTTAGCCTTATACCGGTATTCCGACCAGAAGTACTAATATTTTGAGGTAAGGGATATTATTTTCTTCTTAATGATATTATTTTCTTCAATATCATTATGCTGAAATATTGATATGAGTTTTTATCAAATTTAAAAATTTTTGTGTCGGGGTTACTATTCACGTATACGACACTATTCACGTATACGGTACTATTCACGAATACGGCACTATTCACCGAAAAATAAAAATTTTCCCTTTTTGTCCAAGATGTCTATTATGGTTACTATCTTTGATTGTATCCATGTTTTGATCTTTATTTTTGAATTCTGCTTCACAATTGATTATTATGAAGTATTATTGATCTTGGATAAACTGTTATACGAATCCCTAATATTTGTCCTTCTGTCTCACTAGATTCGTTCTCTTTAAGATATTTTTCATCATCCTCAGTCCTAAATGATGATATTACTGAATATCTTTGGCCTGTAGTCCAAAGATGTATGATTACTTAATGAATATCTTTGGCCTGTAGTGCAAAGATGAACAGGTGTTGAGATGAACATGACTGACAGGTGATACAAATGAATATCTTTGGCCTGTAGTGCAAAGATGAATATTTGGATAAAGTTGATTATTAATTGATGCTACAGGGATAAAATATTGATGATGGACTTTTAAATCTTAGAAGATAGTAGAATTCTTTCTCTACTTGACTCTTCTAATGGTTTGCTGCATCCGATGCAGTTGTTGATCTAAAACTTGTTGTCGATTATATTCTATCAGATTTTTCCTGTTGAAGACTAACGATAATTTGTTGTATATTATCTTAGTCATAATATTCTTTATTGGGCTAGTTGAGCTCACCCTTTTCCTTTTTGTTCTATTTTTTTCTTCTCAGGATGTGAGAACATAGCAGGATCTAGTCGGGGTATGGAGTGATGGTTCTAGAAAGATGTTTTAGCAGTCCTCACTATTTCTGTAAAATAGTGTTTGAATAATTGTAATGAGGATTTATTTGAGTGTGGATATTGTCCAGAAGACAATATTTATATTTAAACTCACAGTATGTGTTGTCGTATTTTGCACGACAATTGTATTATTGAAGTTGTAGTTTGCTTTCTGTACCATATATTTGGCGACTCAGAATGGGTGTTGTATACCTATTTTGGGGGCGTCACATCCTCTGTTTTATATTGTTCCATTTTTCGTATGAGGACATTGCTCTTGATAAGTTTGGCGGTAGTTAATTTTTATTTGCATTAGTAGTTTGTGGATAATTTGGGTTTTTATTGTTGGTTAAGTGTTGCATTTAGGATTGCATATTAATTCCAGCTGTTTAATGGTTACGTATGTTTGGGGCCAATGATGAAATAAAAATTGCATGAACAAGTCTAGTACGGATTGTTGAGATAGTAATGTGATTTTCTTGACATAAGTTAAATCTTTATCTGTTTGACACTGATATTATCAGGATAGCACGTTTTGAAAAATGACCATGTTGGCTAAGAAAGTTTAAATGGATAGATAATAGAGTTCTACAGGATGAATGCTAGTGAAATGTAGGAACAATTTGAATAGCTAGTGATGACTGAATTTAGACATAAATTCAAGTTTGGGGGAAAAATATTTGGGGTATATAAGCTATAAAAAAAAGAAAAAAGAAAAAAGAAAAAATTTATGAATAAACACCGTGGCGTGCTTGTCTAGTTTTGTGGCCTTTGTTACTTGAGTAAGTAAGCCCGAGGGGATTGTCTTTACACCTAGCGCCCTAAGGTCTTAATGGCTTGGGAGTCGTTGGTCGAAAGCTCGTTAAGGTAACACTGAAAAGCCTAATGCTACGTTTGGATTGAAGGAATGGAATAGAGTAGGGAATGGAATATATGAGGGAATGGAATAAGGAAGAGAATGGAATGATTTTTTAATATTCCATGTACATGTTTGGTTGATGCTAAGAATACATCTAAGAATGAAATAAATAATTAGAAAGTGACCTAAATACCCCCAAATGTTCAAATTTAACTTAAATTCATTTTATATTAAAAATTTAACACATATTTCTCTAGATTTTTTTTATAATGCTACGTTTGAATTGAAAGAATGGAATATGGTAGGTTGGTAGGGGGTGGGTGGGGTGGGATAAGTAGGGTGGGTAGGGGTAGGGTCTGTGGGGTGGGTGAGGGTAGGGTGGGTGGGGTGGGGGTGGGGTGGAGTAGGGTAGGGGTAGGTGGATAATGGGGTGGGGTAGGGTGGGTGGGGTGGGGTGAGGGCAGGTGGGTAATGGGGTGGGGTGGCGTAGGTAGGGTAGGTGGGCTGGGTGGGGGTAGGGTGGGGTGGGTAATGTGGGTGAGGTGGGTAGGGGTAGGGGGTGAGGGTAGGGTGGGGTGGGTGGGGTGAGTGGGGTGGGGGCCGGGTAGGTGGGTAAAGGGGTGGGGTGGGGTGGGTTGGTAGGGGTGTGAGTATGTGGGTAAGGGGGTGGGGGTGGGTTAGGGTGGGTAGGGTGGGGTGGAGTGGGGGTGGGGGTGGGGTGGCTGGGTGGGGGTAGGTTGGTAGGGAGTGGGGGTGGGGGTAGATGGGTAAGGGGAAGAGGGTATTTCTTTTAATAAAGATAAGTATTTCTTTTTTAATAAAGATACGTATTTCTTTTAAGGGACATATTTGTCAATTACTTAAAAATAGTAGATGGAATAAGTTATTCCTGACCCCCCTTCCAGGAATAAAAATTATAATTTTAAGTTAACACCTATTCCACTAGGAATACATTATTCCGTTGGAATAAACAAACCAAACAATATTTTTATCATTCCAATAGAATGATTCATTCCATTCTCCCTCCTATTCCATCGATCCAAACGTAGCATAAGGGAATAGGACACTGCATAGCCATGAAAATATAGTAATAAAGCGGGAAAATTGCAAAAAACCCCCGTTAATAAAAAATATATTAGTAAAGCATAAGTATTCCATATTGACCCTTGGACTTTGGTAAGTGTTTGATTTTGGCCAAATTAAGTTTATTTGAGGAGTTTCTAAATTGCACTGTATGATGCCTTCTAAGAAATCTATTATGTTTCATATTTTGCTGTTTATTGGTTAGCATGGTTGTTGAACACACACACGATATCAATAATAACATATTTAGATTTAGTGATTGTTGGGATATTATTGATCTGCCTTAATATGATGTATTAACATGTTTTTGTGATTTAACCTAAATGTTATGTTAGGGGCACAAAGGTCCAATCTTGATAAACAAGGGATTGGGTATAATCTTATTAAAAATGTGAAAAATAGGACTAATAATAATATTAGAATGATTAATAGTAAATCAAGGCATAAACCACTTTATTGTTCACCGTTTGTTACTTGCAAAAAATGTGGTTTAAAATGACATTTTGATTCTAATTGCAATAAAATTAGAATAAAACAAATTTGGGTAAAGAAATGTGATTTATATGTTACTAACCCAAAAGGACCCAAAAAGATTTGGGTACCAAAAAGGTAGAGACTATTTGCTCATTTTACAGATGTCTCAAGATCAAAAAGGAGACGGATAGTACTTTACGTTGAGAGAGTAAGTTACCTATAAATGATTTGGCGGAATCTGTAAGTACCTTATGTTGTTTTTAAATAGAGTTTTAATTAGATATTTGGATTTTGTAACACAAGGGTTCATAATATTGTTATTTTTGAAAAGTTTTTTTGTGTTTAATGCGCCATATTTAATATAAATGACAATATTGATGAGGAATCGTTGCATATTATTTTAAACACGCTTTGTCAAAGGAATAGAGTGAGGGTTCTGCAGGAAACAGAATCTGGAATGTGGAAATAAAACAACAGAATCCAGACAGCTTAACCCGTCTGCATCAAAAGGAAAGACGGTAGAAAACTCAGGCATGCAGACACCTAAATCTAGACAGCTCGACCCGTCTGATGTAGAAGAAAAATCAGACAAACAGTCACATGCGGATCTTTATATTCCAAAAGTTAGGCTTGATGAACAAATTTTAAATGTCAGACTTTCTAGATTCAAAACTGTGAAAAATCATTTTTCTAACCTGAGCATTAAAGATCTCAACATTGGGATGACCAAAAGAAGATCTTTTGAAGAAATTTGAGTATGAAAATCCAAAGTTCGAAGCTATACTATGGAGCACAACCATCAAGCTAGGTAGCAAATCCCAAAGGTATGCTCATACTGTTTACTTGCACAATTGATATGAATTATTTTTTGTTGATGACAAAGGGGGAGAGATATAACTTAATGATTAATACACAATTGATATGAATTATTTTTTGTTGATGACAAAAGGGAAGATGTAAGACCCCGAATTTTATGAAATAAAAGTATTCAATTTTTCTTATAATTACTATTCAGTAAATGGTTAAATTGATAAATGTTAAAGTTAAGGGTGATATATGATTTTTTTCAAAATACACAAGTGGTTATAAAATAATCATTGTTGTCGGGGAATATTCGTTTGGTCGTGAAATATTTTTCTGTCGGGGAATATTCGTACGACGGCGCAGCTATTTGTGGGCCCCATAATGAATAACTGTCGGGTGAAGAAAACGACAAATTTAAGTTTTTACAAATAACGACGTAGTTGTTACTGTTAACACTGTTGGAATACCCGGTGATTAAAATACAGTAATACGCGTTATTGCACAGTAGCACACGGTATTGCACAGTATTTTTTGAAATTATTGATTCTTACGTAAGAAGGCACTACTCAATAATTGTTACAGTAATTACTGTTCAATATTTTATTTTATTGATTCAATAATTGCTACGTTAAAATTTTGTATTATTGTTGTTCAATAATTGTTGATGCACAGTATTTTCCTTTATCAGATCAATAATTCATATTATTTGAATAATATTATTAGATAACATTATTGGCAATGTCTAGAAAGTTCTGTCTAAGGAGAGGTTTGGTCATCTAATTGCGCGCCAGTAAGGAGAAATCCTTATTGGAAAGCCCCCTCTTTCCTGGGAACGGCCTGGTTGTCATAAATGTGATTCTGTAATATTATTTGTGAATAATTAATTATTGATTCATATGATAAGAAAATATATATTTTATGTGGATATAAACGAGGGACATATTTTTGTGGTTAAAAATGAAGGAGTTAATGTTGAGGTTTTTATCAGTATTTTTGTTGGAATGGAGGTATTAAAAATTAGGGTTTTTGAGATATTTTGCGGGGGTTATAATTTTTAATCCGACCGTTGGATCGTGGTAATTTTTGGATATGTTATACATATATAAGTTGAGTATATGTCCACAAATTTTGAACCGTTAAAAATGAACGTATGATTTATTATGAATTTTACGAGATGACTGGTTCAGAAATTGTTGAATTTTCGGAGTTTATCATTTTGGTGGAAAATTCTAGAATTGGTGGGCCCTACTTGTGGTTGGTGAAGAAATGTGCTGAATTATATTTCAAATGTGGTGGGTGGGAATAGTAGCAGGTAAAGCCATCAGGTTGCAGGTCAAACCTACCAAAATTTTCCTATAAATAGAGGGCTAAGTTAGAATTGAAAATCACACCAGAAACATAAGCTTTCTCTCTTTCTCTCTCTATATTATGAAGCATATTTTGTGAGTTTTTAGATACTTGGTGAGTTGCTATTCATTAGTGCAAGTTTCCTTCAGCATCATATCCGATATCCAGTCAGAAGTACTGCTCTTTTGAGGTAAGGGATATTAATGGATTTTAAGGGTTGTTATGATTTTCAGTTTCGTAATTTTTCTGATTTTCAAAAATTATGGAAAAATTTGAAATGATATTTTGATGAGTTTTATTGATTGTGTCCAAAAATGGTGATTTTTGGATGTATAGATTAAGAGTTATGAATTTTACGGGAAAAGACTATTTTAAAAGTAACCGCTTATAATTCCTTGTGGTTAACTCCAAAATTGATGAAATTTTTATTGGGAGTACATGTATATGATAGAAGTATACTCTGTAAATTTCAGAATTTTTAGACAAAAGTATAATTTTTGATAAATGTCTAAATATTCGGCTATTTTGGCCATATGAAAAATAGTAAATGACTTTTAAAAATTCTGAGAAAAATATATGTTCACTATGGGACTATATTATGCTAAATTCCAGAAAAGAAATATTTTTGGAACGGATTTGGTATTTTTCATGAAAATAGTCTAGTTATGAGAAAATGAATTAAATATGTTATGTGAAGTAAGAAAATTAGAAAATAGGATTTTATGGCTTGAGAATCCTATATATGAGGTATATGCAGATTTTTGATGAGGGTTTTGGTTATTGATGATGAAATCTTAAGAGTTGGCATTTTATGATGATTAAATGCATTAATTAGTAAAGTGTAAACAATTTAAATAAATTGTTTATAAGCTTAAGAAATATTATTCTTTCAATATCATTATACCGAAATATTGGTATGAATTTTATTGTGGAATTTCTATATTTTGTGTCGGGGTTACTATTCATGAGTTACTATTCACGATTTACTATTCATGAGTTACGAATATTACTCTTGAGATTAAAACTATATGTTGATCATATTATTTTTATCATCATATATAACATTTTTATAACCCTGATGTTGAAATTCTCTTTCACTGGAGTGTAAAGATGGGTAGATTATTGGTATGATCATGACTAGGGTTCTCTTTGGCCTGTAGTGCAAAGTTGAATTGTGACTGGTATGATCATGACCATTGAATTTATAATTGAATATCTTAAGCTTAAGTGCAAAGGTGAATTGATCAACATGGTTATAATTATTGTTTATATAAATTCTGAAATGATTATATATTTCTTTGAGATATGAATATATTTGGCCTGTAGTGCAAATATGAATTGTTGATGAATATCTTTGGCATGTAGTGCAAAGATGGCCTGTTGATGAATATCTTTGGCCTGTAGTGCAAAGATGAACTGTTGTTGAATATCTTTGGCCCGTAGTGCAAAGATGGTTTGTTGATGAGTATCTTTGGCCCGTAGTGCAAAGATGAATTTGTTAGTATGATTATAAACAGCAACTGTGATTTGGTATAACCATGATCTTTGATGTTTCAGGTAAAGACAGGTGATGAAAATATTCTTCGTCCTGGGTGCGAAAAAAAAATTTATAGTCACAATTATGATTATGAGTTATTCATATGATTGTGGAAAGGAACTGTTGAGTGATGTTACATGGATAAAATATTGTTGGTGGATTTTTAACATGGAGAAGATAATAGACTTTATAGTCTATTTGACTCTTCTAATGGATTGCTCGTTCCGCTGCAACTATGGTTGAAATTTTTATCATTTACCATATGTTCTAAATCTCTGATTTATTGTTGATGAAGGCTATTGATAATTGAATTTAGTCATGATATTCTTTACTGAGCTAGTTGTGCTCACCCTTTTGCTTCACAATTCCTTTCAGGTAATAAGAGTGTAGCTGGGTCGAGCGGGGGTAACAAGGGAATAGAACGGTGGTCATCATTTAGTAGTTATATTTGGTGAAGAAAATAGGGTAAGGCGAACCCAACGTTGGAAGGGTGTTTTGTCACTATCATACAAGATGTCTAACGACATACAACCTCGTGTCATCATAAGACAGGGATGTGCTCATCCACTTGCTGAGTATATATACGAGCACTACCTATATAATCTTGGTGTTTGTTTGAAGTATAATTCTCAATTAGAGACAGTGGAGATAATGATAAGTCAAGAGAAGACTCACCATTGGGAAGAATATGATAGTAATCTTCTCGTTTTTCTTTGGGGTCTATTGGGTCAACCAAGGATAATTCTGTGGCCATATGATATCTATCATAACCTAGACGCATGGCCTCCCATGTACGAAGGTTTCCTTGAGCACTTCCCAAAGATTCTAATTTCTAGAACAGTTTTTGACTATACCTTTATGTAAGGTACCTTTGTGAAGTGCTGATACATGATGGTGTCCAATGTCACATTTGGTATATATTTGTATCCAAACTCACAGCATATGTGTTGTTGTATTTTGCACGACAATTGTTGTAATAAAGTTGTAGTTGTTTTCTGTACCATGTATTTGACGACTCAGAATGGGTTGGATGGAATGAACCTATTTTGGGGTTGTCACAGGTGGTATCAGAGCTATAAGTAAAGAGCCCCGAGCCTCTCGCTGGTGACTTCCTGTTGATGGGGGATGCACCGAAGCCAGACTCTCCGTAGGGGACGCCGTTCTGCGGTGGCAAACTGATAGGTACCATTGTGAGGTGCTGTGGTTGAAGCACCATAAGAGTCACAGGTGGTATCAGAGCTTAGGGATATGATCTCTGACGGAGATCGGGGAATAGAACTAGGCGGGAAAAGATGAGTAAATCCTTCGCTAGTGTGTCCTACCTAAGCTTATTTGTTGGTCAGTCATAATATCGGGATATTATGTGATATGTTAATTTGTTAAATTAACCCTTGTTTTGAAGCTGTATTCTAGAATGATATCTGAAATACAGGAGATGAGCAATGGAGAAATTATGATGACAGAGAAGATGGAAATTGAAATGAAAGGAAGGTATTCTCAACTCTTTGAAATACCAGGTACGTAAATTTCGGGGACGAAATTTCATAAGGAGGGGAGATTGTAAGACCCCGAATTTTATGAAATAAAAGTATTTAATTTTTCTTATAATTACTATTCAGTAAATGGTTAAATTGATAAATGTTAAAGTTAAGGGTGATATATGATTTTTTTCAAAATACATAAGTGGTTATAAAATAATCATTGTTGTCGGGGAATATTCGTTTGGTCGTGAAATATTTTTCTGTCGGGGAATATTCGTACGACGGCGCAGCTATTTGTGGGCCCCATAACGAATAACTGTCGGGTGAAGAAAACGACAAATTTAAGTTTTTACAAATAACGACGTAGTTGTTACTGTTAACACTGTTGGAATACCCGGTGATTAAAATACAGTAATACGCGTTATTGCACAGTAGCACACGGTATTGCACAGTATTTTTTGAAATTATTGATTCTTACGTAAGAAGGCACTACTCAATAATTGTTACAGTAATTACTGTTCAATATTTTATTTTATTGATTCAATAATTGCTACGTTGAAATTTTGTATTATTGTTGTTCAATAATTGTTGATGCACAGTATTTTCCTTTATCAGATCAATAATTCATATTATTTGAATAATATTATTAGATAACATTATTGGCAATGTCTAGAAAGTTCTGTCTAAGGAGAGGTTTGGTCATCTAATTGCGCGCCAGTAAGGAGAAATCCTTATTGGAAAGCCCCCTCTTTCCTGGGAACGGCCTGGTTGTCATAAATGTGATTCTGTAATATTATTTGTGAATAATTAATTATTGATTCATATGATAAGAAAATATTTATTTTATGTGGATATAAACGAGGGACATATTTTTGTGGTTAAAAATGAAGGAGTTAATGTTGAGGTTTTTATCAGTATTTTTGTTGGAATGGAGGTATTAAAAATTAGGGTTTTTGAGATATTTTGCGGGGGTTATAATTTTTAATCCGACCGTTGGATCGTGGTAATTTTTGGATATGTTATACATATATAAGTTGAGTATATGTCCACAAATTTTGAACCATTAAAAATGAACGTATGATTTATTATGAATTTTACGAGATGACTGGTTCAGAAATTGTTGAATTTTCGGAGTTTATCATTTTGGTGGAAAATTCTAGAATTGGTGGGCCCCACTTGTGGTTGGTGAAGAAATGTGCTGAATTATATTTCAAATGTGGTGGGTGGGAATAGTAGCAGGTAAAGCCATCAGGTTGCAGGTCAAACCTACCAAAATTTTCCTATAAATAGAGGGCTAAGTTAGAATTGAAAATCACACCAGAAATATAAGCTTTCTCTCTTTCTCTCTCTATATTATGAAGCATATTTTGTGAGTTTTTAGATACTTGGTGAGTTGCTATTCATTAGTGCAAGTTTCCTTCAGCATCATATCCGATATCCAGTCAGAAGTACTGCTCTTTTGAGGTAAGGGATATTAATGGATTTTAAGGGTTGTTATGATTTTCAGTTTCGTAATTTTTCTGATTTTCAAAAATTATGGAAAAATTTGAAATGATATTTTGATGAGTTTTATTGATTGTGTCCAAAAATGGTGATTTTTGGATGTATAGATTAAGAGTTATGAATTTTACGGGAAAAAACTATTTTAAAAGTAACCGCTTATAATTCCTTGTGGTTAACTCCAAAATTGATGAAATTTTTATTGGGAGTACATGTATATGATAGAAGTATACTCTGTAAATTTCAGAATTTTTAGACAAAAGTATAATTTTTGATAAATGTCTAAATATTCGGCTATTTTGGCCATATGAAAAATAGTAAATGACTTTTAAAAATTCTGAGAAAAATATATGTTCGCTATGGGACTATATTATGCTAAATTCCAGAAAAGAAATATTTTTGGAACGGATTTGGTATTTTTCATGAAAATAGTCTAGTTATGAGAAAATGAATTAAATATGTTATGTGAAGTAAGAAAATTGGAAAATAGGATTTTATGGCTTGAGAATCCTATATATGAGGTATATGCAGATTTTTGATGAGGGTTTTGGTTATTGATGATGAAATCTTAAGAGTTGGCATTTTATGATGATTAAATGCATTAATTAGTAAAGTGTAAACAATTTAAATAAATTGTTTATAAGCTTAAGAAATATTATTCTTTCAATATCATTATACCGAAATACTGGTATGAATTTTATTGTGGGATTTCTATCTTTTGTGTCGGGGTTACTATTCATGAGTTACTATTCACGATTTACTATTCATGAGTTACGATTATTACTCTTGAGATTAAAACTATATGTTGATCATATTATTTTTATCATCATATATAACATTTTTATAACCCTGATGTTGAAATTCTCTTTCACTGGAGTGTAAAGATGGGTAGATTATTGGTATGATCATGACTAGGGTTCTCTTTGGCCTGTAGTGCAAAGTTGAATTGTGACTGGTATGATCATGACCATTGAATTTATAATTGAATATCTTAAGCTTAAGTGCAAAGGTGAATTGATCAACATGGTTATAATTATTGTTTATATAAATTCTGAAATGATTATATATTTCTTTGAGATATGAATATATTTGGCCTGTAGTGCAAATATGAATTGTTGATGAATATCTTTGGCATGTAGTGCAAAGATGGCCTGTTGATGAATATCTTTGGCCTGTAGTGCAAAGATGAACTGTTGTTGAATATCTTTGGCCCGTAGTGCAAAGATGGTTTGTTGATGAGTATCTTTGGCCCGTAGTGCAAAGATGAATTTGTTAGTATGATTATAAACAGCAACTGTGATTTGGTATAACCATGATCTTTGATGTTTCAGGTAAAGACAGGTGATGAAAATATTCTTCGTCCTGGGTGCGAAAAAAAAATTTATAGTCACAATTATGATTATGAGTTATTCATATGATTGTGGAAAGGAACTGTTGAGTGATGTTACATGGATAAAATATTGTTGGTGGATTTTTAACATGGAGAAGATAATAGACTTTATAGTCTATTTGACTCTTCTAATGGATTGCTCGTTCCGCTGCAACTATGGTTGAAATTTTTATCATTTGCCATATGTTCTAAATCTCTGATTTATTGTTGATGAAGGCTATTGATAATTGAATTATCTTTAGTCATGATATTCTTTACTGAGCTAGTTGTGCTCACCCTTTTGCTTCACAATTCCTTTCAGGTAATAAGAGTGTAGCTGGGTCGAGCGGGGGTAACAAGGGAATAGAACGGTGGTCATCATTTAGTAGTTATATTTGGTGAAGAAAATAGGGTAAGGCGAACCCAACGTTGGAAGGGTGTTTTGTCACTATCATACAAGATGTCTAACGACATACAACCTCGTGTCATCATAAGACAGGGATGTGCTCATCCACTTGCTGAGTATATATACGAGCACTACCTATATAATCTTGGTGTTTGTTTGAAGTATAATTCTCAATTAGAGACAGTGGAGATAATGATAAGTCAAGAGAAGACTCACCATTGGGAAGAATATGATAGTAATCTTCTCGTTTTTCTTTGGGGTCTATTGGGTCAACCAAGGATAATTCTGTGGCCATATGATATCTATCATAACCTAGACGCATGGCCTCCCATGTACGAAGGTTTCCTTGAGCACTTCCCAAAGATTCTAATTTCTAGAACAGTTTTTGACTATACCTTTATGTAAGGTACCTTTGTGAAGTGCTGATACATGATGGTGTCCAATGTCACATTTGGTATATATTTGTATCCAAACTCACAGCATATGTGTTGTTGTATTTTGCACGACAATTGTTGTAATAAAGTTGTAGTTGTTTTCTGTACCATGTATTTGACGACTCAGAATGGGTTGGATGGAATGAACCTATTTTGGGGTTGTCACAGAAGAGATATAAGTTAATGATTAATATGCATGGGGGAGCATGTTGATTACAAAAATTTAATATATTGTCATCATCAAAAAGGGGGAGAATGTTGGTTTGTGGTTTTAATAATGACAATATATTTTATGAAAATATTCTCTGCTTACTTGTACGTAATAATGAATTGCATGGTTCTCTACTTACTTGTACGTAATAATGAATTGCATGGTTTTAGGGGGAGCCATATATTTAGGGGGAGTTATATATTATCATCAGTAAAAAGGGGGGGATTGTTGGTTTATATGTTTATGTTTTAATGATGATAATATGTTTTGCATGGAAATAATATGTTTTGCATGGAAATATATATTTTGCATGAGAATTATATTATGGGCATGTGAATACTATTATATGGTTGTATATGTGAACATAACTTAATGGCCAGGATATAATATTATATAATATGCATGGATTATGGGTGGTTATAATATTCAAATATATTAGTCCATCTAAATTACGTGATTGCTGGAATCTCTCATCTCAGTGAGAATAAATTTGATTAACTGTTAAGTTAATTCAAATTTGAATTAGAAGCTTAAAAAGGTAACTGTTCTAAATTGCTAACAGCCTTATCTTGCATATCTTTTATCCCTTCATATCAGCTGCTTAGTATAATATCATATCTTCTAAATGAGCTTATCAAGGAAAACAATATATCTGTTGCTTTAAATATTAGTTGCTGATTTTATGATATTGTTAATCTGTGATTGAGAAATTAATAGGATCAGTTTTTCACATAGCCGTTGGAAGCTCTACTATATATTTCATCCTTCACGGCATTTGAAGACACGACTTGGAAAAGCTTCAATCAATCTTATATTATTTATCCAATAGCATTTCTAAGTTTTTCCAGCGATATATTTGTATTGTTCTTAAATTGTTTAGTGCTGGAACATTGATACTTCGTGTAAACAAAATCTTTATTTCGAGTGTAAGCCGTGTGTGGCTTTGTCTATCTCGAAGTAGATAGGATCTGTTCAAAAGAAGCTTTCAAGGTTGCAGAGGTGCAAAGGTCTCAGTGGTGAGAAAGGTTGCAGTAGTGCAAAGGGGTCAGAGGTGTCCATTACAGCAGAAAGCTTATTTGAACAGGGAGTCTTTTTATTGTATTTAATTTGGTCATTTAATAAATAAAAAAAAGTTTCCAATACCAATTGGTATTGGACGTGGATTAGGCCACTAGACTAGAGGTTAGGGGCCGAACCACGTAAAAATCTTGGTGTGATTTTATTGCTTTAATTCTTCCTTATTCTATTACTTAAATTTCTGGGCTGAGTTTCACTGTTAGCTTGAAGATATACTAAAGCAGACAACAAAGCAGACATGGTATCTTGTCTGATATTACTTAACGAAGAACATTTACTAAAGTAGATAGCAAAGCAGACAAGCATACCTGTAGAAATAAATTTAAAAAGTTGTCATTGTTTATCACTTTTACCTATTCACCTCCCTCTAGGTGTGCACATACACAGAATTACATGTCTCTCTCCAGAATGGAGCATCGGGTGAAGTCAAAGTCTCAAAAAAAATAACATGATCATTATCCATTAAAAAAATATAAAAAACACCACCAAAATTTGTTTATTTCCGTACTATTTTAGGCTTTTTAAGTTCAACATGTAAGTTTTGTAATTTTTTAGAAGTGTCATCATGCAACTCAAGTCTATGATAAATAACATTTTTTAACACAGGAAAATTATTTTCAAAAACTAATGCATTCTTAGTTTCAAGCACTGTATTAATATCTAACACATCACTTTAAATAACAAGAAATCTATATGCAACACTATTTTCAGCATAACAAATGAACATGCAATCAGAAGTTCTAAAGTCATTTTTTCTCTTTTTAGGATCAGGAAGATTTTAGCCAAGCACCCCCACACTTTAAGATATTTTAAATTAGTTACATGATTTTCTCACAATTCGAATGGAGTCTTACCAGTCATTTTATAAAGTATTCTATTTTGAATGTGACATGCAAATAAAATATCTTCTTCCCAAAAGTTAGGAGGTGCACTAGAACTAATCAACAAAACATTAATCATTTCTTTTAAAGTCTGATTTTTTTTTTCAATAACCATTAGATTATGGTGAATAAGGAGGTGTAGTTTCATGCACATTACCGTGTTCTTCACAAAAAATATTAAAAGGTTCATATTCCCCACCTCTATCAGATCTATGCCTTTTAATTTTTCTATCCAATTTATTTTCAACTTCGGCTTTATATTTAACAAAATATCAAATGCTTCATTTTTATTTTTAAGCAAATAAACCTTAGTATACCTTTAAAAATCATCAATAAAAGTCGCATAATATTTTTTTATCACCTCTTGTCATAATTGATTTCAAGTCTCCCAAGTTTGAATGAATAAGACTAAATAATTCTGATTCTCTTTCTAACACAGGTTTACATGATTTCTTGGTTATTTTAGCTTCAACACAAGTGTGACATTTATCATGTTTGGAAAATGTGATATTTTTAAGAATGCATATTTCTTTCATTTGTTTAATATATGAGTAATTAAAATGACCTAGTCTAGCATGCCACAAAGAATTACACTCAAACAAATAAGCGGAAGAACTAGTATTTTCATTCAAGACATTAGAAACATTAAGTAAAAATAACCCATTATTATTGTACCATTTTCCCCATAAATACCCCATTTTCAGTTATTAAAATTTTATCCGACTCAAAAATAACTTGTATTCCCACCTTACCTAGTAAAGAAACAGACACTAGGTTCCGACGGATGTTTGGCACTGAAGCACGTTTGTCAATGAGAAGATTTTTCGAAGGTAAGCCTAATAAGGACTTTTCCTTTCCCAAAACTGGTGAAGGAGTAGAATCTCTCATGTAAATTTGTTCCTCTTCTTCTCCCAATGGTGTATATATAGAAGGAAAATACATTTTTAATGCCACAAATGTGCTTGGTAATTGCACCAGAGGATCTACAACCCAATTATTGTATTGTGCCAACATGTTAACCTTAAAAACGATAGCAACAATAACATCCGCCTCAACCAAATTTGCATTTGGTGGGACAAGTTTGTCGTTCGTCTCCTATGTCTGCATCGCGCGAACATCATGATGTTCAGGGTTACCACAAACAAAACAATTACCTTCTTTCAATTTTGTAAGAACAAAATCAACCTTTGCAATATCCAAGACTAATAAAATCTTAGTTTGTCATCTCTTAAAATTAGAATTAGAAAAAGTCACAATTTTTGTGATATCGGGAATACCCTTAGTAGCGGTTAACATAGCAGAATTCATATTTATCCTTAAGATTGTAAAAAATAATTAGAAAACTACTATAAAAATCAAAAGAGAGTTAAGAAGATATCACACAAATGAATTGAGGGGTGCGAAGAATACTGCCCTTAAAGATAATTTTTGTCCCTCAGATATTATATATCACCGGTGCAAAAGGACACAGCGGATACCCTTCAGAATTCAACAATTTCGTCTTTTTTAATATACACTCAAATAGAGAAAGTGATATGAACAACACATTGTTTTTTCTTGAGTTTTAGAACAGATGATTCAAGAACAAAATTGTAGTGCAATATATATATATATATATATATATATATATATATATATATATATATATATATATATATATATAGATTTCGCAATTAATGAATTTGTGCAAGTATACACAGTCAACAAGTAATAAAGTGATAAGATAGAGTGTCGATACCACAGAGAATTCTAATCAATAAATTTCAACTACTAGCACTATATCAATCCAATTTTATTTAAACAACCATAAAATGTGATTTTTGTAAATATGGAAACTAGCTTAAACAATTAAAAAGAGATTATTCTAAAATAAATCAACTAAATAAAACAAAGATTTTAACGAATGAATTCAGATAAATGAAGATTAAGACTTCAATATCCCCAATTATGAACTATAAATCAATTATCCAACTATCCCAATTATTATGCCTACTGAATTGTTAACGGAAATTCCAAGTGTCAAAAGCCCTTTTTCCAAGCGATCAATTAACTTCTATTTAATCCAATTAATCTTGCTATATTCCTATGCAAAACAATTAAAGTAAACGCATTAAATTCCAATTCCCAACGTGTTACATGCAGCGAACAGATATTCCCATTCCATTCACAACCCTAATTATTCATCATGCAAATAATTAAGAATACATGTCATCATGTCTAGTTCTAACCCTAGATCTCCTCTTCCAATTCCTTCTAGAGTAACAATGTAATTATTGGCCAAAAAATTAAACAATAAGCACAAAACATAATAAATAATTCACCTTGATATAAATAATTGGAATAAATCAAATAATTAATTCATAGACATAAAAGGTTCAATTGAAATCTTAATAAAAGAAATTAGTTCATGACAGAATTTAAAACCAACAATCTTTTGTAAAACATCCTTAAAGAATTACACAAATTAAAAAATAGGAGAAGAAGAAAACTCTAGAGTCAATCCTTCAATCTTCTAGTAATCCCCCCCTTCGTCTTCAATTGTGGTCGCCCCTTTAATTCAGCCAATTAGCATTTATATACTCTTCTACTCTAATCACAATCCTTTTTCCCATCAACTTGTCAATTATCACCCCCAATTATGCAAGTCAACACGTTGGTCAACACACGCGCGTCTTTGGTCAACTACTGCCCGGCTTCAGTGCCCCGACGCTGTGTGTAGTACAATCTAGAGAGCCCGGAGCTGTAAGTCAATTTAATTACAGAAATGCCATTCAATAGCTCAAACTCCCAACTTGCCCCTACAGTTCCCGAATCTACAAAATAACACAAAAACATATTAAAAATGCTTCTAAAAGACTCGAGACTACACAAATTTAAGCCCAAGTATATCCAATTCATGGATATATTACCCAATCATCAAATACCCCCAAACTTAAATTATTGCTAATTGTCCTCAAGCAACAAAACACAAAACAACACAAAAAACTAAACCACCATGCAAATGCACCTAAAACTTTCTACATGTTTGTAATTCCAGCAATCAAATATCACAGTGTATTCATTAGGCCTCAGACTCTTCTCCTTGTACAAATTTAGCAAGATCATTTTTTAAAGATGCTATTTCTGCATTTATTACATTATCATCATGTTGCATATTCATAATTTTTCCATCATTAAAAGCATCTATGCATACATCTCTCATTTTCAATTTTTCTTTTAAAATTTGATTTTCATTTTTAAGATATTCATTTTCTTTTCTTTCTTCAATAAGTGACTCAACTTCATTCATTAGCTCATTTACGCAGTTCTTAAAATAAGCAGTTTTCTTTTTAAGCCTTTGATTTTCATTTTGTAAAGCAATATAATCAGGCATAGATATTTCAAAAGCTTCATGAAAATTTGTTACCTCAAGTTGATCATCGTCTTCTAGTCCCATGAAACATAATTGGCCAATTTCTTCTTCTTGTTCCGCTTTGGACTTACTCACTGGAGTTGAGCTACCTTTTTTATTCTTTCTTTGTTTCTTTCTTTGAAGTAGTCTCTCGAGTTTTCTTGAGAGCATTTCAATTTCTTCATCAAAATCTTCATCCTTGCCTTCTATGTAGCTTTCAGCTTGTAGAGCTAAGGTCTTCTTCATAGGTGTCTCATCTTCTTCATCATACAATTTTAGTTGGTTTTCAAACTCTTCAAGTTCTCCAAATAAGGTAAGAGTTTCCATTGTGCTGATTGTGGCCGAGTCTTGAAGTGTGGTAACCTTTGGTGCGAATCGCTTTGGCATGACTCTAAGAAGCTTTCGGTTGATTTCCTTTTGATCAATCTTTCGTCCGAGCATGCTTAGAGAATTCATTAGAGTAAGGAATCTTGCTTGGGCATCTCTAATTGATTCATTTTTCTCCAATTTGAATAGCTCTTATTCGTGCATTAGCATGCTCAGCTTGACCTCCTTCACTTTAGTAGTACCCTCGTGGCTCATGATGACTGTGTCCCAAATTTTCTTAGCCGTAGTACAAGACGAGACCTTATCAATCTCTGACTGAACCATGCCACTTAAAAGTGTATTCATGGCCTTGGAATTATAGGATAACATATACGATTCATTTGAGTCCATTTCCATGAGATTCTTTGGCTTGCCATCATCATGTCGCGGAATGACTGGTCCATTTTCGACTACCCACCATTCCCATGGGTCACGGTTCAGATAAATCTTCATTCTGAACTTCCAAAAGTTGAAGTTTTCACTTCCGAGCAACAGCGGTGGCCTACTTGTGGACTGATCTTCTTGAAAGTTTAGGTGTGCCATAGGATCTTCCCCTACGACCTGCAGCGATCAATATTAGTAGAGCCAAGCTTTGATACCAAATGTAATTCTATGTATGTGCACACCTAGAGGGAGGTGAATAGGTAAAAGTGATAAGCAATGACAACTTTTTAAATTTATTTCTACAGGTATAAATTAGACAGGTATGCTTGTCTGCTTTGCTGTCTGCTTTAGTTAATGTTCTTCGTTAAGTAATATCAGACAAGGCACCACGTCTACTTTGTTGTCTGCTTTAGTATATCTTCAAGCTAACAGTGAAACTCAACCCAGAAATTTAAGTAATAGAATAAGGAAGAATTAAAGTAATAAAATCACATCAAGATTTTTACGTGGTTCGGCCCCTAACCTCTAGTCTAGTGGCCTAATCCACGTCCAATACCAATTGGTATTGAAAACTTTTTTTATTTATTAAATGACCAAATTAAATACAATAAAAAGACTCCCTGTTCAAATAAGCTTTCCGCTGTAATGGACACCTCTGCCCCCTTTGCACTACTGCAACCTTTCTCACCACTGAGACCTTTGCACCTCTGCAATCTTGAAAGCTTCCTTTGAACATATCCTATCTACTTCGAGATAGACCAAGCCACACACGGCTTACACTCGGAATAAAGATTTTGTTTACACGAAGTATCAATGTTCCAGCACTAAACAATTTAAGAACAATACAAATATATAGCTGGAAAAACTTAGAAATGCTATTGGATAAATAATATAAGATTGATTGAAGCTTTTCCAAGTCGTGTCTTCAAATGCCGTGAAGGATGAAATATATAGTAGAGCTTCCAACGGCTATGTGAAAAACTAATCCTATTAATTTCTCAATCACAGATTAACAATATCATAAAATCAGCAACTAATATTTAAAGCAACGGATATATTGTTTTCCTTGATAAGCTCATTTAGAAGATATGATATTATACTAAGCAGCTGATATGAAGGGATAAAAGATATGCAAGATAAGGTTGTTAGCAATTTAGAACAGTTACCTTTTTAAGCTTCTAATTCAAATTTGAATTAACTTAACAGTTAATCAAATTTATTCTCACTGAGATGAGAGATTCCAACAATCACGTAATTTAGATGGACTAATATATTTGAATATTATAACCACCCATAATCCATGCATATTATATAATATTATATCCTGGCCATTAAGTTATGTTCACATATACAACCATATAATATTATTCACATGCCCATAATATAATTCTCATGCAAAATATATTATTTCCATGCAAAACATATTATTTCCATGCAAAACATATTATCATCATTAAAACATAAACATATAAACTAACAAGACAATTAATAATGAAATAAAATCTATTATGAGTAATTATACTTGGGAGTTAGTTGATTTGCCTCATGGTGCTAAACCCATTGGGTGTAAATGAATGTTTAAATGAAAATTATAACCCGATGACTCTGTTGATAAGTTTAAATTCAGGCTTGTTGCCAAAGGCTATACACAAAAGAAAGACCTTGATTATTTTGATACTTCTTCCACTACAAGAAAACGACCCAACAGCTACCAAGAGTAACTGTGATCGCACTATTCGGTCGCTAGTACTATTAATAGCGACCATTATTAGTGACCGCATATTCATATAGTCGTTATTGATATTAGCAACCACCTTGCGGTCGTTGATCGGTCGCTGATATAACTTTGCCGTCATAAATTTGGTGTAAATGTTGGTGGGGAGGTTTGCTGCGACCAAAAACTTTCAGCGACCGCTTAACGGTCGCTAATACACCCACATCATTAAAAATCAGTGACCGCGAGCAGTCGCAGAAAACGGTCGATGTTCCTTTTTAATCTAATCAGAATCAGACAGTCAAGCAGATCAGGAAACAGAGGAAAGAAAGAAAAAGAAGAGGGAGAAAAGGGAAGAGAGGGAGGTCGTCACCGACGACCAAACAAATCTTTTGTCCGACTTACGAACAGATCATTTACCTAAAAGTCTTCAATCCCTTATTGTTTTTTGTTTCTACTTCCAATTTGGAGCTCTAGAGTTCTTCTCAGGTCTAAATTAATTCATATATTAATGGTCTTTCTATTCGTGTATGTAATTTGTTTTTGTGTATAATTATGTTAAAATATTATTTTTTGATAAAAAAATGTTGCATTTTTTTACTATTTGAAATGCTTTGATTCGACATTTTAGCATAAAGTAAGATTGGGGAAGTATAAATGAGATTCGTACTCGATACAGAAAGAATGAGAGAATTTAAAGGCTATTTGGAATCCAGGTGGAAAATTGATTGTTGTTCTTGTAAGTGTGTATTTTACGCACTTTGCACTGCATTGTATAATTTATTTGTGTTCTATAATGTTCAAAATCCTAATTTGAATTTTAAATAGGGATTTGAATATAAATACAATTATAATTGTATTTCAGTATGATACGTATGTGCAGTATGTGAGTACTGTTAATTGTTGATCAGTTATAGCATAACATTAGAAAACCCTAATGTTAAATTGATAACCACTAATTTGAAATTCAAATAGGAATTTAAATATTAATACAATAATAATTTAAATTGTATTTAAGAATGACATGCGGTTGTATTTATGTGATTAAGGATAAGTGTTATTGGTTGTAAGCCTAATAAGGAAAACCCTAACGATTAGTTAGAAACCCTAATTCCAGACTTAGAAACCCTAAACCCTAATCGATAACCCTAAACCCTAATTTAAAAGCCCTAATGGTGATCAGCAAACCCTAATACTATTTAGCAAATGTAAGACCCCAATTTTTTAATAAAGATGATTTTTCTATAAATATCATTTTTAAATATTATGGAATGAATTTGATATAATGTTATAGTTGTGTGTAATATTTATAAATTTTACAAAGTACGCAAGTTGTTGTATAATATTCGATTAGTCGGAGAATATTCGTTTTAATAGAGAATATTCGTACGACGACACAATCATTGGTGGACCCCACAACGGAATTATTGTCGGATTGAGAAAAAGACAAAAATACTTTATGAAAATAACAGCGGAAGTTTTACCGTTAACTGTTGAAACATCCAGTGTTAAAAGTATAGTAATACGCGTGGTTGCATAGTAGCACACGACATTGATTATTGATGCTTACGTGAGAAGTCACTCAATTTTTTTCAATTATTGTTACAGTAATTGCTGCATAGTATCTCACGTTATTTGATTCAATTATTGTCAATATTTTATAATCAATAATTGAGACGACATAGTTATTAATATTATTATTTGCAATATTAACGATGTCTAGAAGTTCTGTCAAGGAGAGATTTGGTCACCTAATTGCGCGCCAATAGGGAGAAATCCTTATTGAAAAACCCTCTCTTTCCTGAGAACGACCTGGTCGATTAATATTGTGAATTATAATAATGATGATAAATGATGTTAATTATATTGAGGTGTCTTTTTATGAAGTCACGAAAGTTTATATATATATATATATATATATATATATATATATATATATATATATATATATATATAAATTTTGTTTTATTAGTATTATTAATGTAATAAAACAGAAAAACTTTTTATATAAAACAGAATACTTTTATAAAGTTATCTATTTTATTAGACTATAAATAGAATATATTATATTCTATTATGCATAGTATTTTGCATAATAAAATCTTTTTATATAAAACAGAATACTTTTATAAAGTTATTTATTTTATTAGATTTTAAATAGAATATATTATATTTTATTATGCATAGTGTTTGCATAGTGCCTGCATAGTGTTTACATAGTAAAATTTTTTTATATAAAACAAAATACTTTTTATAAAGTTTTGTTTTATTTGATTATAAATAGAATATATTATATTTTATTACATAGTGCAACATAGTATCTTTTTCATTCTCCTGTAAATAGGATGCTTAGTTAGAATTGAAATCACACCAGAAATTCAGAGAATTCTCTTCTATAATCTTTAGCGTATTTCTTTTGAGTTTTCAGAAGCTTTGAGCGTAGAAAAAACAGTATAAGTTTTCTTCAAGAATATCCTCTCCCTACCAGTCGGAATACTCTTCTTTTACGGTAAGGGGTATTATTCTTTCATATTCATGAAGAGAATTATTTTCTTTCCAATACTCGTAAGAGCTGTTATTCCATTCTTTATTATTATGTTGGAATAACATGTCTATGCGAAGTACCGCATACATGGTAAAATTCTGTTGTTATTCCATTATTTATTATTCTGTTGGAATATCCTGTCTGTGCGTCTACGCATGACCTGGTTCCATTATTTATTATTCTGTTGGAATATCCTGTCTGTGCGTTTACGCATGACCTGGTTCCATTATTTATTTTTCTGTTAGAATAACCTGTCTGTGCGGTCTATCGCATGCTTGGTGAATTTTTTTGTTATTTCATTCTTTATTATACTCAGTTGGTTAAAGTTTTGGCTTTTATACTCCATGAAATTAGTGGAATATCTTTGATATTTGTGCGTCATCCAGTATCTTTTCATGAAAATATTTTTCTGAGCATTCTTGAATTTTACTCTACAAAGCAGTATTATGTTGACAATTTGGACGTTGTTGGTACTTGGATAAATTAATTCTTGAACTTGTTTTATTGAATTCTTATATCATTGTCATCATCCTCATGTTTATATTTCGTTGAAAGTCATCTGTGGCCTATAGTGCATAGATGGACTTGGTATGTTTATGACCAGGGATTATTCGGTGTAATCATGACCGTAATGTTACAAATGATGTGGTAAAAGTCTTCATTGGCCCGTAGTGCATTGATGGACAGTTGTTGGCATGATCATGACCATTGATGAATACACGAATATCCTTGGCCCGTAGTGCATGGATAATTTGTGGTCGTGATACTAATGAATATCCTTGGCCGTAGTGCAGGGATGATGTAGATTATTTATTAAGCTGAGTCTAAGCGATAAAAGTGATGAAAAACCTTTTTAAATCATAAAAGATAGTAGATTTTATTCTCTACTTGACTCTTTTAATGGATAGCTTGTTCCGCTGCAGTTAAACTTGATGTTTGTTATATTTTATCAGTTTAACACTGTTGAAGACTAATGATAAATTATTCTACATTATCTTAGTCATAATATCTCTTATTGGGCTAGTTGAGCTCACCCTTTTGCTTTCATTGTTCTCTTCAGGAAATGAGAACGTAGCGGGGATTAGTCGGGGAACGGAGTGACGGTTCAGATGATAGCATTAGTAGTCCTCACTATTCTATGAAATAGTGTGAAAATAAATGTATTGAGGACTTATTTTGAGTTTGAATACTGTTTAGAAGAAAATGTTGTATTAAAACTCACAGCTTATGTTTTGTCGTATTTTACACGACAGTTGTATAATTAAGTTTTATTTATATTTTGTACCATGTATTTGACGACTCAGAATAGGTGATGTATACCTATTTTGGGGGCGTCACAGCAAACCCTTACATTTACTTTATGCAAGAGATCTATAACTATGCAAGTATCTTAACCCTTGCGTTTACTTTATGCAATGGATCTTTGTAAGTAAGTTTCTGAACTATATTTTTATTGTGCAAGTTTCTTGACTCTACTTTATATTGAGCATGTATCAGAATCTTTGCATTCATGCAATGGCTCTATGATTCAACAAGTATTCCTAATTCATTCATATTCATGCAAGTTCTCGAATTCTATTCGTTCATTGATTACAAGTATTTCATTACTGTCTTCATTTGATCTATATATGATCAAGATTTATTTTGTTATGCAAGTGTCCTTTCTTGGATAAATTGATGTATTCGAACAAGTTTTTATACATACTATTAAATTTCAGTATGTATACCTGAATAAAGTACTAAGATATTTGACTCGGCTATATAGTTTGAAATGTATCGTTGAACTTGATTGTTTATGATAGAGTCGTCCAACTGAATTGTTTTGATTTGGACTCCAGACTGAGTATGAACATCCGGCAATTGGAAAATTTTTATGTGCCAAAGGCGGTTATGATGAACGCATACGTCGTTCTAGCATGTAGTGTTGATCAATACATGGCATAACGGGCTGATCACCATCCGTGCCCGCAAGTCATGACGGTTTGTAGATAAAATTCTGTACAAACCTTTTTAAAAATTGAAAATGAAAATTCATGGTCTATTGACTGCTCAGCATTTATTGTCAGTACGTAGTTTCAAAAATGTAAATGACTTGATATGATATCCACAGTGTTGTTTCAGTTTACTTCACAACTATTGATTCGTTGTAGAAATATAGTTCAAAGAAAACATTTATTTCTTTCAGCTAATGTTTATTAATTGATATTACTTGTTGGGCAATCAAATGCTCGTTCTTAATTTAAATTTAAATATTTTTAACTAAGCTTGATCAACCAGAAAGGTTCTGGCAAGGACAAAGAAAAGGGAAAGCTGAAGGGATAAGTTGTGAAGTGTTATTTGTAATAACTGTAGCTATATATAATGATAATTTACTATTTATCATGTAATCAATAACTAATTAAAGGTTATCGAAATTGGGGAAGTAGACAACTTTGATATAATATTTTTAATTAATAAATATATTAAGTAGTTTGAATAAATGTTATCGTGGAGTACCAAGTACGAGTTTCAAGTACCAGGATTTGGGGGCGTCGCAGTTACTTGTATGCCAAAAGAGGTAGTTAGTTTAATTGTTTTATTTTATTTTTCCCAGTGCAGTACTCTGTAGTCTCAAAACATCAGGAAAAAAGAAGAGGAAGGTAATACCTTTTGGAAAAATTTATGGCGTTCGAAATTTTAAATCCAGATTGCTTGGAAAGAATCACAATGTTCAGCAGTGCTGTATTGTACAATACTTTGATGTATTTCCCAGTAATCCAGATATAAAATTTTTGGTCCTTAAGCATTACTCATACTTTCTTATAGACCCATTTTTACAAATATTTAGTTTTGTATAGATGACAATTATGCACTAATTTTAATATATATTCCAAAATTTATACTTTCCATCCATTGAAGGAAAACTCTATACATATACCTCTCATGTACAAATTAAGACTAGCATCATATACTTTCTTTACACAACAATAAGCTATGTTTATTCCTTTCTTCCTCTATGCAAAAGACTCTTGACCCTTTTGATGTCCTCTCATTCCCAAGCAACCTAGTAACACTTTTCCTAATATACATTCAAATTAGTATAAAGTACCAAAATTCTCAAATATCTCTATTCATACCATAACCAAAAAATCACCTTCTAATTCCATTTCTTACCTGAAAAATGGCTACTAGAGATCACATACCAATTAGCAGCACCCCGGACAACCGCCAGTTAAAGCGGCACCACACCGCCCGGTACTATGTCCACCGGGTGCAGGAAAGTCTAACCACAAGGGTCTCAAAATTTATTTGTACCATTTTTCTTGGCATTTTATTTTTTTTAGGCATTATTGTATTTATTGTATATCTAAGTTTACGCCCACACCGGCCCAGGTTCTTCATCAATGAGTTCTCTATTCCGGCCTTGGCCCAGCCTAATGGGTTCGAGAATGCCGAACTGATCTACAATGTAACGGCCCGTAATTCAAACCATAAGATTGGGATTTATTATGATGACATGCAGGTAACTGCTTTGTATGATGATCAAAAAATTGGTGGCCAGCCAGTATTATTTCCCTTTTATCAAGAGCCAAAAAATTCTACGGTGATTTTTGGTACGTTGAGTGGGACCACATTGACGGTGAATAATGGGCGTTGGATGCAATTCTTGGCTGATCGGACGCGAGGGAAGGTGATCTTTCGATTTGAAATAACCTCAACCATCCGATTTAAGATCTCCAAGTGGGATAGCAAGTGGCACAAGTTGCATGCGAATTGTGAAGCAGGCGTAGGAGCGGATGGCTTGATGCTGGCAAGTTATAAAGAGCAGAGATGTCGCACTTATTTTACCTAATTGTGCTATATATGTCGAGTTGGCATTGTGTTATATGTGTTGAGTTAGCACTGTGTTATATATGTCGACTCGGCACTACAAGCCGACTAGACATGAATAACACATTTTAATTATTGTCTAGTTAGTAGACAATTAGCTCTGCATATAAATAATTTTTCGTATTGTAATATTGTGAATGCACTATAGTTTTTTCCCCTTGTTTACTTACTTCTTTGGTTTTAGTTTGCTTATGGGACTGAATTGAATTTGAAAAGGGGGTCATTTGTTGGGTTTATTGGTTAAGATTGATTAATGATAGACTCATTTCAACACAATTATTGGCAACAATTCAATGCTTAAGTTATTTCTTGACAAATTTAAAGCTAATTTGAAAAGAGAATAAAGAAACACAACTAAGCTTTTATATGTCTATTCCGTTTGGTACAAAATAAAATTTCTCTCCAATTTGTAGAGAGTGACATCACAATCAACACTTCGATACGAGTCGGATACAAGTGCTGATTCATGCCACGTTACTTAGCATGGCGATATACTAGATATAGTAACCTGATTTATGGAAGGATCTGTGGATGAAGACCGATGAATGTGACAAAAAAACTTTCCCACAGAAAATGCAAGTTTGTTTGGTTTAGGGGAGATCTAATGACTCACTTTCTAACAAAATTACAGGATGACATTGTGGGTCTATCAGCTGGATCTTCTTGGACACATAAAAGGCCAATCTGTATGAATCTTAAAACTTCTGCCGTGGAGCATAATTCTGTCAACATGGATCCACAAATTCCAATTCTTTCCCTTCATTCCACAGCCGCCATGCCTGTCAATTCACATTTTACAACATAAAAATTTCCAAGGAGATAAAGTTTAATTTATTTATTTTTAGCAATCATGGGTGTCTGAATTTCTTAGAACATTAGATTAATCTGGGGGGAGGGGGAAGGGGGAAGAAGTATACAAACTTACATAGCAAGGAGGGTTTGAGGTTGTTCTGCGAGGTAAAAGCCACTTTCTTTTTCCACTAACGATCTAAACCAAGATGACACCAAAACTGAAGGCATCAGATTTTACAGAGAATAGTCCTTCCATTGCATACTCAGGAGCCATGTATCTGCTGTTTCAAACATAGGATTTAGAATATAATTCATTCTCACATTCAACTTGATAAAGTTTTTGGGAAAAAGTTATATCACAATTAGAATACTTACTATGTTCCTACAACTCTCTTTGTGTTAGCTATGTTCTGGTCCTCACAGAAAATCTTTGCCATGCCAAAATCTGATATCTTGGCAACCATTTTTTGGTCCAGTAAAATATTGATAGGTTTTAGATCCCTGTGTATGATTTTCAGCCGCGATTCCTCATGAAGATAGAGAAGACCTCGAGCAATCCCATTAATAATGTTGAGGCGTATACCCCAATCAAGCTGGGACCGTTTATTTGCATCTGAAATTGCAAATGAAATGAAAGGCTTCTGAGGTCAGTTTTACATCCTAATTCTTCCCATTTTACAAACAATATTGAGTTAGGAACAAACCAAATATGAAAATGTCAAGGCTTTAATTGCACATATACTCGTATATCAGCAACTTTTCATCTCCCTCTATGCTCCCACCCCAGAGTCCAACAAGGTTTCTGTGTTGAAGTTGCGTTATTAGTATGATCTCATTCTTGAACTCTTCTGTCCCTTGCCACGACTTCCTCCACAGCCTTTTAACCTCTATGTGCTCCCCATTAGCTAGTATACCCTGATGAAACGCCAATCGTAATATTATGCAATCAAGCCAGGTATTTGAGGCTAGTGAAGCAAATTTTGGATTAATAGAAGAGAACCAATTTACCTTATAAACAGTGCCAAAACCACCTTGCCTGAGCTTTTTGGAATCCGAAAAGTTGTTTGTAGCTGCCTTTATGATACCTAACTCCATGAAGGGCAATTCCTGAGAGGTCACTAAATGGCAATCCTCGGTAGTCAGATTAACTGAGCTGGTTGTAGCAGCCAAGTTATCTAACAATTCAGTTTGGGTTTTCTCCTCATCAACAAGGGACGTGAGAAAGATTGAGTGATGAAGTTCTCTTAAATGTGCCTTGGGGTATGTTTGGAACTTAGGAATAAGGAAAACAAAAATAAACGGAAAAATGGAAAAAACTATCGTAATGAAGATAAGTCAAATTATTTATACTTCTAGAAGTTCTAATATCAAGAACAATGTTAAAAACATAGTGTTAACGCCAAAATTTGTCCGCTCGCCGAATCACCAAACAACGAACTTAAACATACGCAATGAACAAACAAACACATTAGAAAGCTTGACGGCCGAGGCCGTCGGGGGATAGTTCTGGTCTAAGAATATGTAAGTACATGTCAAAAAACGTCAACAATGGAGATATGTAATTGCTCTAGTGAATAAGAGTAATAAGTGTGTGTACTTGAAACTGAGTTTTGACCGCGTATTTATAGTGTTACCACACCGCCTTAATTTACTACGTCCGTCTCCGAGTAGAAATAGGAGTCTTATGTACAAATTCCTTATAATTGCAAGTTCCATATATAACTGCATGAATAGTATTTGACTTCTTCAGAGATTAAAAGGAGGGTTTATTCCAACGGCCAAAACCCTAGCTAGTTATTGTCCCTTTATACATACTTATACTGACGACCAAAATCTAGTCGTAGCTACAGACCTACTGTCAATTTATATACATATATATATATATATATATATATATATATATATATATATATATATAAGAAAATTTTCTCCAACGAACTAGAAAAGACGAGCCAAAGATGAACCGACTATAGTGATGGTTCATCCGTCGCTAAATTACTAAAAAATCAGTTTTCTGAACTATAGCGACTGTACGAACCGTCGCCATAGCCGTGTCATTGACTTTCTACGCTATAGCGACGGATTGAACCGTCGCTATAACCGGTTCGCTTATATATATATATATATATATATATATATATATATATATATATATATATATATATATTGACGGTCAAGGTGGGATCGTCGTTATAGACCCCTATAGCTACGTTTCTGGCTCGACCGTAGCTATAGCTCGTCGCATTATCCTCAATTTTTAGTAATGAAATAGAAAGTCAAATAGGATGTGGAAGTCATAAGTCAACTTGGACTATAGACCCTCTAAAATATCCAACTCCTCATTGTCAATGTAAATATCCAACCACGTGACGTGGGTCTCCCGAACCCTTCGGACCTATCAAATTACACTTTAACATTACTCCTCACTCTCTTATTATAAGAAACTTAAAATAAGAGTATACATCAATTAGTTAGCAAATAATAGACCATGTTAAAAAGTCCAACCAATACCCCAACAAGCCATATATTTTTCATATCTATACCTTCTATAGTTTGAAGTCGATATGTTCCTGGCTTCAAAATCCCAATAACGTCATACGGTCCCTCCCAGTTAGGCATAAGTTTTAATTTCTTATATTCTGTGGATTAGATGCCTCGAACTCCCGAAACACAAAATTGGTAACCTTGAACCTCCATTATTTAACTTCGATTATACTGTCGAGCATTTCGTCGCTAGTATTTTCTGTTATAACTCCATAACATTCTGCATAATGAATCAGGTATTCCTTTTTAGGATGTTTTCGCATGTCGACCCCTCATAGAATCTGGTGAAACGACATGCTGACGATGCTCTGACCTCCTACGGGTCCCGGGAGTGTGTCTTGCGTCTGTTCCTTCCATCCAAAAAGCCTCCTGATCGGTGGGTTTTGGACCGACTCTATGGCGTAGTCTTTCGACGCCCACGAAGACCTGGAAAAACCTCTATTTCCCCCTCCAATTCAACCAATTGTGCATCCCCTCCTGTTAGATGCATAGGGTCTCCAACGCCTTACCTTCACTTGTTTAAATCTTGTGAATCAAAATTAATCATGTCATGTCTTGCCCCTGCCCCCGATCCTGATCCTGATCCTGGTGGGTATAGGTTCGTGACTGATTTTTCGTCCTGTGTTTATAAGGATCAATAACAACTGTCGTCGAACCGGAGCCAACAAAGCTTGTCACCCCAAAACACCAAAGAGCTCGTAATGTCGAACACCAAACGCCAGACAGAAACTTCTAGATCCCAACATTGCCCCCACTCCTTTATTCCACTCGGAGCAAGGAAGATTTATTGATGATGGCTTCGGGTTGTCTACCCTTTTTGGGAACCGAAAGCTTACACCATTTTTTGTAATGAAATTTTATCCTGAAGGATATATCGAGGTGGCTTCCCCGGAGGAAAATTTGCTCCATTTATCCCGGAGGATTTTTGTCCCGAAGGATGTTTATCATGGAGGATATATCAAGTTGCTTCCACGGAGGGAAATTTGCTCCGTTTATCCCAGAGAATATTTATGTTTATCCCGGAGGACGTTAGTCCCGGAGGACATTAGTCTCGAAGGATGTTTATGTATGATGCTGATCTGAGTTATCCAACCTGTTGTCACAGCCAAAGAGAAGATGATGAGTATTTGAAGCCATAACTGACGTTTGAAGAAGAGTGAATGATGAGGAATTTGATTCTTGGCATAAATAAATTATGGAGGCAGTAGTACGTAGTTTGTGGCATAACGAAGATGGCCAAAATGAATACCTTCGAAGTGTGTTGATATGTCGAAGCTAGTTAATTTGCCAAAGTTGGTCGGGAACCATAGTTGTGTCTTAAAATTGCTCTTCCATGCTGAAGAAATCTGATGTTGAGGAGATAGGCTCCAAAGCCTTGGTTGAATCTAAATTCCTATTTTCCATGACCAAAGTCATAAAGAAGTCGACTAAAATGACTTATTTTTATAAATGGTGGATGATAATAATGGTGTGGGCTTATGAAGGTGAAGTTGTGGGAAGAACCGCTAAAGTAGGCGTACGAAGCCTTGTAACAGAAATTTCTTAAGTGGTGCTGCAAAAGAGGAGATAATGGGTTCGCGTGATAGGCAGCCGAAGTCCGAATTTGAGTGGATGACAACACCATTAGAGTTTGTTGTCTGAAGATGAAGTTTTAAGTTTAGAAAAATTAACCTGTGAAAGCGGCAATTCGGAACAACCAAAGTCATAATGAAAATAGTCGATATGATACACTCTAAAATGAGCTGCTATCATCCGAAGTGGACTACTGTCGCCTAAAGTGTCATGGGTGAACATCTTCGATGACCTTCGAAGTGTAGGGACGAAGATGTTAGTACATTGTCATGGGTTTGGACTGTTATAGGAAGCCTAGAGAAAAATGCATTAGTTTTGTTGTTAGCTTGTGACAATGGGGTACTGGTGCGCGTGGTGGGAGCGAGGTAGACGTTGGTGTTGACTTGGTCATTATCTATCCTTATGTTTTGATGCTGACTTTCTCATTGCTCTAACGCTCTGTTTCTAAGTTTTAAAATGGACAAAAAAGAAAAGAAATGGACGGAAAATTTAAGTTTTCTTTTCAATTCTTGTGTTTCTGAGTTTTTTAATAAACGGAAAAGAAAAGAAATGGATAGAAAACTTAACCATTTTTCCTGCCAAAGTTTTCCGTCCAAAATTGGCATGATTTGAACGGAAAAAAAATTAGAATAAGTAATATTTTTATAATTCCCATATTATCCTCAAATTTTAATATAATAAATTTTAAATTACAACTCATGTCCTCAATTTTAAATTTTCTATCCTTTTCCATTAAAAACTCAGAAACAACACAAAGGAAAACTTTAAGTTTTCTATTCTTTTCTTTTCTGTTCTAATTTAAGTTTTCTATTCTTTTCTTTTCTATTCAAAACTCATAAACAGAGCGTAGATGTGTATTCATGCAATTTAAGGATATTGATTCAACAAAGGAATTACTGAGGTCTTGATCATAAAGTATTGAAGACTTGAAGATTTGAACACACAATTGCGTCCTTAGAAATCAATGGCATTAATTAGCTTCTCAATCAAGACTTTAGGATAATTCATTGCATTAAAATATTTATGGAAGTAGTTAATTAATTATGGAACAAAATAATTGGGTCTCTAAGATAAATAAGGAAAAGAATTATAAAAGTTGAAATCTTAATTGAAGATTTGTTGGCCATTCGTTTGATGTCAGGACAATTAAAGTCTCCCATAATTTTAGTTATCTAATTGACTCACAATTAAGGTTGGTAAATCAAGTGAAAGTAGTATTCCCTTAAGCCAATCACATTGGATGTGATCAGCATTTACTTTGTACTATTATTTATTTATTAGTAAGAGAATTTATGTAATATAAAAGACACTCTTTATCTATGTTAATTAGTTGAATTAATAAATGCGATAAACCCATAGTTTTGGAGCAATATTTTTAGAATCATGATAATGATCGATCATGCTAATGAGATCTAAATTCAAGATAGCTCAAAACTAAAATGTTCATAATCGTATGTATCACTAATGTGGGGTTACTGATTTTGGATATATTAGTACATACTATACTTGCTATGTTGAAGAGGATGATTGATCTAATAATCATTTGTGTGGAGACATTAAAGCAAGTATGTAGGTGCTTATTGGAGAATAAGTTTACTGAACATGACTTGTATAAAGGAATCTTAATGGAGTTTTACTTGCATGTCAATAGGAGTTCCTAAAGTGATAGTAGTGCAAGTGATCCTTGGACTTGAGATCATCATAGTATCTTGTATATACTGATTTATGTTTTGACATATTACTTAATACACAAGGGTATGTTGTAGGGTATGTTCGGATATAATAAAGTATATATGGAGATAGGTGAATGATCAACAAATGATCTACCACTTCCGATAAAGAGAGAGAATGTCCTATATGATTCGATAAAGTGACAACTCGGAAATCTCTGGCCAGGGTTGAATAGAAATTAGAAAGGAGTTTCTAATTTACATTAACTAGAGTTGTGCATTTTAGAAATGGAATACATATAATCAAATAAATAAAACTTGACAGTTTTTCCATGTTTTATATTTGATTGAAGTATTGTATGGTAAAAGGATTGAATTACATGGTAACTATTCACGAAATAGGTTCTTTGTATTCTTTGTGATAATCTTTGTGATTGAACGTTGAATTCATATTATCCGGATAGTCATGATACATTATTTATAAGGTGTCACTCATGATGTATAATAAATATTATTTATTTATATTTGAATTAAAGGAGTTTAATTCATTATAAATAATATTAAAATGGTTCTAATTAATATTTATTCTACTACTGGCTCAATACTGAAACTAGAGGGTCACACCATACAAGGAAAAAATATAAATTTAGAAGTGATTGACTTAATGATAATAAATTAAGTTTATTTAATTTATTACTGGAATAAATTAAATAGCTTAATATTTATAATTAAGTATTTGAAAAAATATTGAATTTTAAATTAATAAGAGTAGTCATTTTATTATTATTATTATTATTATTATTATTATTAAGCTGACTAAATAATAATATAGTATTTAGAGAAATTTTAATATTTATAATTAAGTATTTGGAGAAATACTAGATTATAAATAAATATGAGGAGCCTTATTATTATTATTATTAATTTTATTATTATTATTATTATTATTATTATTATTATTATTATTATAGTACAAAAATGACTTTTGGACACGGTTGAGAAAAATTAAAGGTACACGGTGACAAAAAAACCCGTGACAAAAAAAAATCTTTAAGGGTAATGGTCACGAGGGTTTTTAGTTCATGTGATTATTTTTATTTATGAATTTAGATACGGTGTGCTCACTGTGACTACTGAATTATTGTCATGGAAAAAGTTTGTGTCGTGATTAATTTTGAATTTTTTAAGGCACGGTGTTCTATGTTCATGTGACCAACGTAGAGTCCGTAATTTAAAAATGGTGGTGCACTCGTATCTAAATTTGTTTATAGCCCAATATAACCTAATTTTGTATATGATTCCTCGAAAGTTTTCTAGGTTATTATTAACGAACTCCTCTCTATCTTTCTCCCTTCGTCTTGGAAAAATATTTTCTAGGTTATTGTTGTATGAGGAACTCCGCCATTAACGACCTCATCCTCTTTATTTTTTATAGCAGTGCATAAGTAGAATCAACTAGCTGGTTTACCCTCCAGAGGATCCCCTCTCTCTGCTGGCTACGATCTCTAAAGGTAAAACTGACCCAAAAAATCTTTCTTTTTCTCTCTAAAATTTAATTGGCTTTCTCATATTTTCGTTTTGGTGTAGTGCCGAGGAGACTAAAGTGCCTGCTAGAGGGAAAGCTTTGGGTCCAACAGATCTAAGCATAGCAGTACCCGAAGGGACATATGCTCGTCTCTCATCATTATTTGTCGATTTATGTACAAAACAAAATACTGAAGGGGGTGGGTTTTGCGAATGTAGCGCCACGATCGGAGTTGACATGGAAGCATTCAATTGATGTTGGTGCTGGAGTAATCGATGCCGATTACAGAGGTCCAGTAGGGGTAATTTTGTTCAACCATTCTGATACTGAATTTGAAATTAACGCTGGAGATAGGATTGCTCAGTCGATTGTTGAGAAGATTGTGACTCCTCAAGTTACTGAGGTTGACGATTTGGATTCTACTATTAGGGGCGATGGTGGCTTTAGATCCACCATGACAGTACATAATTAGCTCTTATTAGTCTATTTGACCTTGCCTGATAGTTAGATCCTGCTGAATGTTGGTCTGATCCCATACATTTTGTGCTATTTGTTGTTTTTCTAGAATAATAATCTGTCATAAGAAAAATTAGTTTCCAATTTTAAGCATGTTTCTTTTTGTTCATAGCAGATGTTATTCTTCACAAAAGGATGCTTATCTTAGATCCTCAGCAGCGTCCTAGCAAATTTTAAAGCTAAGGGGCTCTCTCCCGTATTTCAAACAACATTTGTATGGAGAGTCTCTCGGAATGCAAGAGGCTTGAGAAAGTGATATTATTTTGTTTAATATTTCCTGGTTGGCATATTATTTTGTTTGAAATACTTTATTTTAAGGAGGAATGTAAACTGTTTTTGTCAGCACTTGGCCATTCCTTTCTTCCCTCTGTTAGCCGACTGCCATTGGCTTCTTCCTGACCTTCTCTTTTTCTAATAAGTAAATTGGGTCAGTAGGAATATGTATGCATTGAATCGTAGCAGCTTCAGTAGGGTTAACTAGGATCAATTAAATCACTTACTAAATGTAGGTTCTGATTTGTATGAGCAAGTGATAAGTAGAAATACAATAAATTAATACCATTTTCTCTATCTATTACAGCTTTTGTTATAGATCCATCAGACCTACTATCTGATGGGGAGAGTGAGTAGACTGGGAGCTCTAGTGAACTGTCGGGTAAGTGGTGCGGAGTCAGTCATGAATTTATATATATATATATATATATATATATATATATATATATATATATATATATATATGTGTAAGATGGTGTTCGATTTGCTAGATAACACTATTATATTTGTTAACGCCTGATTTTGTACGCCTGACAAAATCACCCAAAAGGACAGGCCAAGATAGTGCAAACGGTTGATTGTATGGTTGTGAAATCAAACTCACGAAATACACATAAATGAATATAAAGTATGAACACAAGATTTACGTGAAAACCCAATTGGAAAAAAATTACGGAGAGAGAGGGAGTAATCCACTATAATAATATTGGGAGTACAAGTTGTGTATTTGTGTTGTATCTCTTGTCTTCTTGTCCTGTCTCCAAACCCTAGCTTGTAGCCGTATTTATAGAAGTCACCTCCACCCGCATCCAACTAGGAGAAAGAATTCTTTATCCCTCCAAATAAGGAAACACAATCATATTTTAATAAGGACTCTCCCACCGTAACAATAAATATATATTATAGGTCAACACCAAATCTAGCCCAGGACTCTCCCACCGTAACAATAAATATATATTATAGGTCAACACCAAATCTAGCCCATTAAACAAATTGGGTTACACCTTGGTTAGACCTAAATAATCACACTCCAACTACATTGAATGCGTATTATTTTTTCCTTCAAAAACTAAATTTTTTGCACGAGATATCTAGGATCGCTAGTGAGCACTGTGCTAAAAACATACATCCCCATTAAACAGAAGTATTAATTGGACCTCACCAACTCAAAAGACAGAGAAGACGAAGAAAAAGAAGATGATGGTGATGTCGCCGGTGGTAAATATGAACCCATTCTCAAGCTACACTTTTGGAACAAAAGAACCCAAAATAGAAAAAGATACTTCTGTCGCTGATCATCTTGCCAAAATGAAGCATATATATATATACTAAAACACTTCAGTTTGAATTCTAGAAAAACTTTGAAAATGAAGACCCTTTTCAGTGATCGTTTTGGTAGAAAAGTTTTGATTTTGAATTTTCTTTTAGTAATTTGTTCGAAAGGTTTTTGAAGATCTGAGTATAATAATAACACAAACCCACATATCATATATATATACATGTTTATGAATTTGACCGGTGATTTTTTTCAAGGACCCCCTTTAGTCGCAAAATAGAAGTCCACTTCTTAAAGTCGATTTATTTTATTTTATTAAAGTTTTGTGTTAAACATAATCAATGGAAAAGATCATAACATGTTATGATCTTTTCACTAGTACAAAACAGTAAATAGATAACGCAAAAAAAACATTGTGGTTTCAGTCAGAAAAACGTCGTGATTAAGGGTGTTATCTATTTAACACCCTTACACAACGTTTTTAAAACGTTGTAGTTAAGCACAATACACAACGTTTTTTAGGAAAAAAACGTTGTATATTTGTTTTCCAAAAATTAGCAGATGCTTAAAAACGTTGTAGAATGTATGATTTCACAATATTTTTTGGATAAAAATGTTGTTTAGTATATCAGACAACGTTTAGACACATTTACAATACGTTTTTAAAATGTTGTAGATTAAAAAAAATGAAAAAAAATGTTGTGATTCACCTACATTACCAATGCACCTACAATATGCTAATGTCATGATATATAGCTAAAATGTCTAAATTCTCAATTAAATTTAAAGCCAAAATGTATCAACCATTCAAAATACATCCTAATAAATACCATTCGTTTACAGTTTCACATTACTACATCCGTAATATATACCAAACTATCCATATATGCATATAAATAATACCTTTCGAAAGGTAACTTCTACCCCCATACACCTAACGAAAGGTAAATTCTACCCCCATTCAAATAATTTGCAACTAGAGCTATAAAGGCTACATACATGCACTAAGTCTCATTTCCCCTGCAGCTGGAAATCGAAGGAGCCACAGTGCACTGTTAGGAACACGTTTGAGAATGTTGCACCTGAAACATTTAATGCCAGACTAAGTACAACACCAAATAGTATATACCACTAAAGAACACTGTCAAAACTCTTGTAACATCATACCAAGTCATGAAAATTTCAGGATCAATTTTATACTGCTAATTGAAAAAAGCAAAAATGAATTTGTCCTCCGGCAATCCGTAATCTGATCGCTTTGGTTGGCAGGTCGGATCCAGTACATCAATGTTTTTTTTCAAGTAAAAGAAATTCATAAAAAATTGAGTCAGCATAAGTTAAACATAATCTTTAAATCAGTGAACACATTTGTCATATTCTATATTATACTGTATTGAACCTAATTTGGGACAAGTTTCTCAAAATAAGAATTTGAGATTGAGATACTAACCTGCTTATAATCATTTACGAAGTAGCAGTGAGGGAGATGGACAAGTGTCTCTGAGTATATATGAGAGAATTGCTTAGGTGAAACAAACTGCCACAGGGAAAAAGCAGCAGCACACAAGAAGGTTCATTGTATATTAGTTGGTACACAGCAGCATAGAAATTCTACCAGGTCATACAAAACTTGCAACCGGTTCAATAATGAAGAAACTTGTACAAAGTGTCAAATAAGCTCAATTCTACCTTAATTCTTAAACCTTTCTTCTCTTGAAGAAACTTGTAATCTTGTATACATTTAAAATAGCTGAACGACAACAATGTGCAAAACCAGAACACATGATGAGAAGTATAATGAGATGACAAAATAAAGTTCTCATCCAAGCATACCTTAAGTTGCTTAGCCACATCTCTGGCAGAAGATCCAGATACTTCAATCCAAGTTTTGGAGAATAGTGCACAAGCTGATAGCATAAACACTATATAGAAAAGAGCATGGAAAGGATTGGTTGCCTTATCTGCTAAGCTGATATATGACCACATAGATTTTTAGTAGGAAAAAAAATTTGGAGTCAGTAATACAATAGATAGGAGAAAACCAAGTTTTAAGACTATCCAGAATAAGAAACAAAGAGCCCATATTGTAGTAGTAAGTGTACGACCTGATTCAACTTGCTAAAATGGAATATACCAACAAATATTTTTTGCTAAAATGGAAGCAAAAAGAAGGAGCTTTATTACCTTGACGGTGCAGTCACATAGTAAGCAAGACCACCAACCGGGACTGATTGACCTGAATATTCAGATTCTTGCCATTTGCCCAACAGATTTACCAAGAAATTTCCACTGTACTTCCTATACAGCAACTGTAAATAAACAAATGGTATTATACAATTTCATATACCTTGAGAAAGTAAAATACTTCAGCTACACCAACACATGTAAGGACCAGTACCTGAGAAATGAAATAAAGGTTGGATACAAGTGCAGACTGAAGAATTATAGGCATGTTGGAAGTGTAGAATAGCTTTATTAGGTAGGAGCCCTGTTGTCCACGAGCATTCTTTGACCGAACAGGTAAAACCACACGAATACCTTGGAAGTAGATCACAATAAGGAAGATCAGGACAGTAGCAAGCAGATTTGTCACATTCGGAAGATTCTGCCGGTAGAAAGCTTCCCGAAGAGCTCGAACTTTGTCTGTCCTAGTAATTAGCAGATGGAACAAGGCGATAACAACACCTTCAAATTCAGCAAGTTGTGGGGCTAAATGCTTTCCAGATAATGCTTTCACTGCAAGTTATTTCGATATTTGTTGAGATTAAGTTCAAGAGCGTACAATTAGTCACAATGACAACGGAAAAAGTATCAATAGCCTACCAGATATTGGTAGCTATGAACAAAGAAATTCCAGATCCAAGACCATATCCCTTCTGAATACTTGCACCTTTTAGAATTCTTTTCATATTCGAAAGTTTTGATTACAAAAATTTACTACCTTAACTTGCGAGAAATCAGCAAAAAGTGACAATCTTTGAAAAACAAAGGAGTATTTATCACAATATTAACAACCAAGTGCAAGAAAGCTCCCTACAACAACTTGAACTAGTAAGAAACTATATTTCTATTATCATTCATTCACGCAAGATTTATATATAAAAGATATTATTTAGTTCATTGGGTGAATTTATCTTACACCCAAAAATGAATAGTTATCAAATATAAGCAATTTGGCACCACAGTATCTAGCAAGCGCCTTTGCTAACATCTCCTGATATATCTCTGATCCTGAAAACAAAGTATAAAAATTAAGAATGAAAGCCATAATTAGTCAAGCAAATGGAGATGCAGTTTCCAATTAACAACAGTAGTAATGAACCACATACTTGCAGGAACAGAAAGCAAAATTCTCGGATTAACTGTAGGAAGTTCAGCTGTATATTTAATTTGTTCTCTGTGCTTCAGGTGTATATAAGAAGCTGCAATCAGCACATTTTTTTTCACTGCAAGTGAATGGAGAGGGAATTCGGTTCAAAAACTCTAATGGCTCATAACACATTTAATTCAGTAGTTAAAATATATTAAAATATCATCATAGGTTTACGCATTTATCCACTGAATATTTTCCTACAACTAAAAGCATAGTAGTTGTACAGATACACTGAAACTACAAGTGAATTCAACTTAGGGTTTGAAATGAACACAATTCCAAATAGTAGCTATTTTTACTCCTTTAATGCATTTGTCAAGTTCAAATTAAAATCTTCAACTCTGACAATAGTAAGCATCTCTGTGAGGGTAAAATTTACTGTGAAATAAATCCACGAGACAAAAACATACAACCACGAAATTCAAAACTTACGTTCCGTCGACGCCTCCAGTAGTCTCCAAAGAAATGGTGGCAAAAGGAAGCTCACAAACGGCGACCGAAGCGCTGAAATTGGCTGCAAAACGGGAAGCCCTAACACCGCCGCTGCCAGTGCCGATTGTGAAGAGGTCAAAATCATACTGGCGAGGCTCGGCGCCATTGTTGGACTCGGCTCGAGTATTGAAATGACGGGTGAAGCTACTAGAACTAGCACTAGAATCGTGGTGAAGTTTAGGGTTTTGGGGGAGTATCGTTCGGAAGTAGTGCCGTTAGCGATTGAGGAAGAAAAATAGGCATGGGTGGTGTATTCATGGTGGTGGTGGCAGAGTTTGTTAGGGCAGATGTTGCCGTAGACGAAAAAGTTGCATCAAAGACAGTTAACGTATGAGTAAGTGGAGGAGGAGGTGATGGCAGATGGTGAGGCGGAAAATTATAGAGAGAATGAGGAGCCTCTCTCTCAAAACCCTCGAGAACGCACTCTCAATCGCGTTTTTTTTTAATTTTAGGTCACTTGAGCGTTCCGTGTTTTTTATATACACAACGTTTTAAAAAAAAATGTTATCTAATTAAAATCAAAAAATGGCATTTTAAATAGATAACGTTTTTTCATATATATCTACAACGTTTTGTTAAAAAACGTTGTGAAAAAAAATACCACAACGTTTTTTATAAAAACGTTGTGGTTTAAGTGTTGTCTATTTAGTACTTTGTGCTGGTGACATTACCTGAATATATAGATTTTGTTATATTGATTTGGTAAGTGGGTCCTCATTTTGGGACATCTTGGAAAGAGAAAGTAAGGTCAGGTGATGAGAATTGTTCAGAATGATAATCAACTTTGTATGTGGTTTTTATCTACAACTATATGAAGGAAGGCATCAGGACTAGCGTTGAAGCAATTTTACTGGTTAGTGCTTAGAATTTGAGGCCAAACATGTTGGAAAAGAATTAGATAATTTGCGTGTTCCCATCATGTTTACTGATTTAGAATATTACTTTTTAGTATTTACATGTTGTGTTTAAGTCGTGTTCCTATACATAGTTACAAAATGAACCTCTATTAAGGCTACAGAAAACCAAACTGTTTATCAAAAGCTTGAGCTCAACTTGTTTGCAGTTATATTGTCAACATAGGTTGAGCTTGGTTTAGACGCAAACCATTGAGGTTGTGCTGGATGAAGTTTTCTTTATATGGCTTGCCAGCATCAAGTAATGGCAAAAGTAATGTCAATTAGGTAATTATGGTTGGTATATTTTGACTAAAGGATGATGAAACTGTATTATGTTAAATTTAATTCTGCTGTTAACCATCATGTATAACCTGTTTTCATGTTTTATTTACAAAGCAATGCGTCGTGGTAACATAGGTTAAGAAAACGATTTGTTACTCGAGTGGAGTTCTCAAACTTAAACTTAAAAGGTTTCATTTAATTCTAGAATTGAACAAATCATGAATATATAGTTTGCTTGTGTAAACTGAAGTATCAAGTGACTCTAGAACAATATCAAATATCAAAACTACTTGTGCTAAAGAATAAATATAATTTATATGAGCGTATGAAGATGTAAATTTTTCCTCCAACTACATATGTATGAATATATGGACTTTGATTTCGATATTTACACTTCTACGTATATTAACAATTTGACTTTCATGTTTTAGTGTTGGAGAAGCCCTAAAAACATTAAAAAAGAACAGGCCAATAGGTTTGGGTAGACGTGAAGCTATATGAAATAAGATTATTTGTTTTTTACAAAAATTAAATTAATAAATTTTGGAGACTATCATTAATTTCACCTTATATATGCAAGGAATTCCGAAACAATAGGGAAATTGAGAATGTGGCTATTTCGTTATGTTATGCGGTACATGAAGAACATTATAGAATGCCATAATTTTGCCACAATAGACTCTAAAATTGTAGGTAAAACAAACTTTTCGACTTTGAACTATTAAGACTCGCATTGTTATGGGAATTTGCCTAAATATATTACAAAATTTTAATTGCAGGTTTTTAACTTCAAAAATGAATATAATATGTTGGACATTGACGAAATTAGAGAGGAGTGGATCAATTTCATAACTCCGTACTTGGAGAGATGTTAATGAATTATATATATATTATGAGTTTGGGATTTTGATTAAAGATGTTATATACAAATTTTTTAATAAATATGAATGAATGAGTTAATGGTATGAATGGTTTATTGTATGAAATATTTGGGTTAAGGTGTCTCCAAGTTAATATATATTGTTCGTTTTTGGATTCATGTATGTTCATTTGTAGGTTGTTATTTGCGATTGACATTGTGCCACTAAAATAAATTTTTTTTTAAAAAAATAGAATATTTTAGACACGATGAAAAACAGAAACCGATGTTTGTTTCGTCACAGTTGAAAATTGGTTACCATCCATTAAACACGCAGTTTAATTCATTGTCGTGACCATTTTTGTAATTTAGATACGGCTTTATAAACCCCACATGACGAAAAAAATATATGTACATTAATATTGGTCCCGGTTTTCCAAACCGTGACCATAGGCCTACAACAATTTTTTTTAGATACAATTTTTATAATATTCGTGTGACAAAACAATTATAAACGTAGATATTGGTCAAGGTGTTATGACTACCACCGTGTCCAATTCCTACATATATTTTCTATCGGTCATCATTTTAGTTACGGGGTTAAATTAGATACGGTTTAAAGAATGAAATCGAAACAGTGGAATCACCGTGACCAAAATTTGTCACGCAGCCTACAGACATGCAACATGTGAAACGAAAACCAGTATCTAAAAGCGAATAGTCACGGTTTAAAACCGTATCCAAAAGATATTTATGTACCAGTGATTATTATTATTATTATTATTATTATTATTATTATTATTATTATTATTAAAATTTCTAATTAGATTGAGAATTAAATAAAACCCTAATTTTTAAAAGGTTTAGGAAAAGAGTTAGTTTATAAATAAGAGGAGTCTTATTGTGGGATAAATTAATGCTAATGCAACTTGCGTCTCTCTTGCAATGATTCTCAAAACCCTAAAATGTTAGGATAGAGAGAATTAGGACTAACCATCCAAGATCTAGTAGAATCTAAAATCACATCTTCAATCAATTTCTCTTTGTGGATCACCTCTTGGGCGTTGCACATTTTGAGTAGCGAACGTTTGATCCGAAAATTGGAGAGATCGCGAAGGAGCAAAGGATTGAAACTTGAAGATTTGTTCAAGAAATTATTTCATCTTTAAGATATATCTTTTATCAGTTCTCAATTAATGATGTTTCATAAGGTGATTTATGAGATTGCAGAAAAAATTTAAATTACTTATAATTCAATTGTATATTTTGATCTTGTTTTTGCAAACCAACATCAAGTTAACAGATTGATTCCTTAATTAAAGCAACTTAATTAAATCTCATATTAAAAGCTGTTCAATTGATTATATATGGTAGTGATTGAATTTGTTCTAAAAATCTGAAGCTATCTATTATGGAAATCTTTGATATATGGATTCCTCCTTAAATTAAGCAACATAATGGAAGAAATCAGTTTGGACAATTAATGTGAATGATATATTAATTGATCCTTAGTAAGTTGCTAATGTTATGGTTACTGAGTTATTCATCCGAATGAGTAATCAGAATATAATTTATTCTCTTTCTCATTAAAGGTGCTTCTTACTTAGATAAGTGAATCTTGATTGAACCTTTAAATTAATCAGGAAACATGACTTATTTCTTACCATTAGCCGTGCAGGTCTCATGGCCATTACCTTAGTGGGCAAGATCAGTGGAGCATGCAATTAATATATAAATTAGTTAGTGTGAATTATGATCAAAAGGCTAACGTCTTTATTTTAAAACTGATTAGTGGCTGTCTATATTGATAATCAGTTAGTGGGGCTAGGTGATTTCATGGTTAAATTATCCAAGTTTAATTCTCAACGGGCAAATAATTTGGAATTCATATTTAGCACAGTTATATAGCTCTACGATACACTGATCTCTCTCAAAAACTCCAACGGTAAAACAGATGTTATGTCTATTATGAAAAGCGGTTTGCTTGGGTAATATCAAGTACTTGAGAAGAAAATCAGAAGACTCTCAAAAGAAGAATTCTAAACATTCTGAGTTTGTCTTTTCTTCACAAGGCTGCTTAATTATTTTATTGTGAATAATTTCTTAAAGTTGATGTGTATTAAAGTTTTCTGAAAAACTTCAGCTTCCATTCGTGCGCAATAATCGGTGAAATCTTTATTTTTTCTATTAATCATTACATAACTAGTTGAGTTTTACACTGTGATTTAATTTATGCTTTGATTACAGAATATCTTACTTGTAATTTTATTTAAACGAAGAATAAACTAATGTTTGTCTAAAGGCTTCTTATCCGAGTAGGATTAGGGGTTTACAAATAAATCCAAGGAAGCATATACAAGTGTTTAAGAGTGTATAGGTGCGCGGGGAGCATAGGTACTCGGGAGCATAAGTGCTCAAGGGAATATAAGTTTGTGGGATTTTGTTTTGTAAACGAATCAAATTGTAATTCAAGTAAATTAATAGAGGAGTCTTCAATAATAGTTGGTATTGAACGTGGATTAGGCCACTATAGTAGAAGTTAGGATTGAATCACGTAAAATTTCTTTGTGTTGATGTGCTTGATTGTGGTTGTTTTAATTGTTTATTAAATACATAAATTTGAATTGGAAGTCATAATATAAATACTTAAACTGATAAACCTTATCATAAAATTGTCCAATTAAACTCAATCCATAATTAGCATTAGCTTCCAAATATTAAAAATTAGTAAGTAAACTACTATTATGATAATTTGTTAATCCAGCAAGCTGAATTAAGAATACGGCATCTTGCATTGTAAGATATAAAATTTTAAAATTTTAAAAGTTTGATATCATTTGTTCCCACATTCAAACCCTTATTCTAAAGTGCCTATCTGAATTTCAGTTGGGGCGCGCGGGGGCGTGTTGAGGCGTGCAGGGGGCGCTGGGGCGTGTTGAGGTGTGCAGGGGCGCGAGAGGCAGGCATTGGGTGCACGAGATCGTGCAAGGGCGCAGGGGTAGGAGCGTTGGAGCGCGTAAAGGTGCGCTGGAGAGCAAGAGACGGGAGATCTCGTGTAAGAACCAAGAATTTTAAACGATTATATATTTTACAAATAATTTTTTTTTATTATTATCATAATTGTTATTATTATTAATTTGAGCATGTGTGATGTGGATTTAGCAAGTTAGTCAATTTATTTATTGACTAAGAAATGTAAATGTGGCAAAGATGAATAATTGATCAAAACTCTAATTTGAATTAGGAATCGAATAGGGAATTGAACATTAATACAATTATTATTATAATTATATTTAAGATTATGCATATTTGCATTATGTGATTAATGTTAAGTGTTCATTAGATGAGGTATAACATTAGTAAATCTAATTAGGATTAAGAAACCCTAACCCTAATTAGTAAACCCAAATCAATTATATAAAAGGGCAAAGTGTAATTTACCCGGGTACCAAAGTGTAATAAGCCGACCAATCCATGTGAACTTAAATCGACCAATCAGAGAAGAGATGATGCAAGCGTGATGTAAGCATGACATCATCCTTAAAGAAACACAGATGATGCATGCATGATGTAAGAATGACATCATCCTTAAAAAACACAAAGATGATGTCATCATGGTGATGTCGCCTGATGGAATATATTTTAAGGGACTAAGGTGTAATTAATCAGGTATTAAAGTGTAATTAACTTAGGTACCAAACTGTAATAAGTCGGGTGCAAACTATAATAAGCTGAGCCCCTAACGTGCAATTAGTGAAACTATGTTTTCCTATAAATAGCTAACTAAGTTATTCATTTTTCTACCATTTTCAAAAGCAAAAATACTATATATTCTGAGAGAGATTGTAAGATAAAAAAATTACTTTCAAAATATCGAAGTGCTACACGATTGGAAGTAAAGTTAGCAACTACAAGAGGTATTACTCTAGTAATTATTATTTTCATTCTTCTTCATATATTTAGTAAAAATATACTTTTACAAGTAGTTATAATGCCCAAATTATTTTTAGTATATAGTACAAAATTCCTATTTATACAAGCAGTTATAATGTTCGATTTATTCCTCTTATAAAGTAGAAAATATATTTTTATAAGCAGTTATTATGTCCGATTTTCTTCAAGTATTGAGTAAGAATATTCATTTTATAAGCAGTTATAATGCTGAAATTATCTCAAATATAATTGCCGAATATTCATTTTATATAAGTAGTTATAATGCTTGATTTATTTCAAATATAGTAAATGAATATTCATTTTACAAGCAGTTATATTGTTTAATTTATTTTAAATATAGTTGTTTAAATAACTTTTAATATTTTGACATAAATTTCATTAATATTTAATATTAATGATAATGAAATTATTTATTAATTAAATCATTTAAAAATAATATTAATGTTTGAAAAATCATTATAAATGATAATAATTATTTAAAAATTATTATAAGCTTATGAAAAATATTATAAATGATAATTAAATTATCTAAAATAATATTGAAGCTTTTAAATAGAGTTTTATTAAAAAAATAAACTCGATAATTATCCAATAAAGCAATCGTGACATCGAATTAATACCAAAATCAAATCAGACTGAAATAGTTTAACTTGATAATAGTTTTTATATGTTCTAATGACTGTTACGAATACGTGATAATGTATTTAGGTTGTATAACGACTTTAAATAGCATTATTATGTGCCATGATGTATTATTCTAATTGAAAGAATAATCTTATTAATGATAGGTCTAGTTGTAAAAGATAAACTAATTTATGTAGCAGTAAGCAGCGATCAAGGCAAGTATCTAAACCTTATGCACTACTTTTATTTTGTGCAAACATGTATTGTTTATGTAAGTTCCTAACTCTAACACAACTTGAGTTATTAATTTCAAAGCATGTTCGTGAATAATTATTATTGATTATTCACATCCTTAATGATCATTGTTATTCGTTTATGCGAGTATCTGAATCTTTGTGTAATCAAATATCCTATATATAACTTTTAATTCTGTACAAGCCAGTTCTTGAACAATATTCAATTTATTCATTGAATACAAGTATCTCATTATTGTATTCATATGATTCATATATGTTCAAACATTGTTCTGTTCTTTACGTACTAAGTATGGTTATGCAAGTGTCCTCACTTGTATAAATTGTTGTATTTAAGCAAGTATTTGTAAACTCAAAATTCTTTGATATAACAAATTTCGATGCATACTATTGAATCATAGTATGTACACATGGTTTAAAATTTGTCTAAGCTATTTGACCCGGCTAGACATAGTTTTAAATATTTCATTGAATATTATTGGTTACGATAGAGTCGTCCAACTGAATTGCTTTGGTTCGGACTCCGGACTGAATATGAACATCCCTAAATTGGGAAATTTTTATGCGCCAAAGGCGGTTATGATGAACGCGAATGTCGTTCCAGTATGTAGTGTTGATCAATACAGGGCATAACAGGCTGATCACCTTGTTGATCAGAATTGTTTCAGTTTACTTCATAACTATTGATTCGTTGTAGAAGTATACCTCAAATAAAACATTTAATTCTTTTAGCTGATGTTTATTAAATGCTATTTCTTGCTGATCAATTGAATGCTCATTCTTGCTTTAAAATGAAATATTTTCAGCAAAGCGAGATCGAACAGAAGGTTCCGACAAGGACAAGGGAAATGGGAAGCTGAATGAGTAGTTGGATAACGTTATTTGTGATAACTATAGCTTGGTATTGTGATAATATATTATCTATCATGCAATAATGAACTTAAAGGTTGTGGTACCTGAGGAATTGACATCTTTGATTTAATATTTTTAGTTATTTAATATATCAAGTAGTTAAATGAATGGTATCGTGGAGCACCAAGTACGGGTTTCAAGTACCCAAATTTTGGGGCGTCACATATCGGACGCGAAAAGGTGCGAGATTGCTGAGCACGCGGGGGCCGCGGTGTAAAACCCAAAATTTTACGAATAAGATTTAATTTTCTCGAAATAAATTTTTTTAATATTATGGTGTGGATTTGATATAATGTTATAGTTGTGGGTAGTATTTATAAATTTTTCAAATTATGCAAGTGGTCATATTATATTCGATTGGTCGGAGAATATTCATTTTATCAGGGAATATTCGTACAACGACACAATCATTGGTGGACCCCGCAACGAAATTATTGTCTGATTGAGAAAACGACAAAAATATTTTATGAAAATAACGGCGGAAGTTTTACCGTTAACTGTTAAAACACTTGGTGTTAAAAGTACAGTAATACGTGTGGTTGCATAGTAGCACACGGTATTGATTATTGATGCTTAAGTGATAAGTCACTCAGTTTTGTTTTATTGATATTATTAATGTAATAAAACATAATACTTTTATAAAGTTATTCTATAAATAGAATATATTATATTCTATTATGCATAGTATTTTGCATAGTAAAATCTTTTTATATAAAACATAATACTTTTATAAAGTTATTCTATAAATAGAATATATTATATTTTATTATGCATAATGTTGCATAGTGCCTGCATAGTATTTTGCATAGTAAAATCTTTTTATATAAAACATAATACTTTTATAAAGTTATTCGTTTTATTAGATTATAAATAGAATATATTATATTTTATTTAAAAGATTTTGCTTTAAATATGGACCGTCCGATTAAAAGTAAATCAATCTGGACCGTTCATGAATTAGTTACTATGCAGTCCATTCTTCTATAAATAGAAGCTCATTCCTTCATTATTTCTTATGAATTCACTGAAACTCTAGAGAGAGAAACTATAGAGAGAAAGAAGAGAAGTGTTCTGCTACTTCACTACTCCTATATCTAGTACTCTTCTTTCTAAGGTAAGGGATATTATTTATTGTACTCGTAAGGGGTATTATATCTTTTGTATTCATGAAGAGAACTTCTGTTATTCCATTCTTTATTATTCTGTTGGAATAACCTGTATACGCAGACTACCCTATACTTGGTGAAATTCTTCTGTTATTTCATTCTTTATTATTATGTTGGAATAACCTGTTTATGCGAAGTACCGCATACATGGTGAAATTCTTCTATTATTTCGTTCTTTATTATTCTGTCGGAATATCCTGTTGTTGCGTACTACGCCTGACCTGGTTCCATTAATTATTACTCTATTGGAATAACATGTCTGTGCGGTCTATCGCATGCATGGTGATTTCTGTTGTTATTCTATTCTTTAATATTTTGTTGGAATATCCTGTCGGTGCGAATTTTGCCTGACCTGGTTCCGTTCTTTATTATTTTGTCGAAATATTTTGTCTATCCGTTTACGCATGACCTGATTCCATTCTTTATTATTCCGTTAGGAATAACCTGTCTGTGCAGTCTATCGCACGCATGGTGAATCCTTCTGTTATTCCATTCTTTATTATTCTGTTGGAATAACCTGTCTATGTGGATTACCACATGCATGGTGAATGATCTTTTGTATTCATTCCTTATTAAATTGTGGACATGATCTGTCTAAGTGGATTACCGCATGGCGGCAAAAATCTATTTGCAGTTTCATATATTCTATTATACTCAGTTGGTTAAAGTTTTGACTTCTATACTCCATGAAATTAGTGGAATATCTTTGATATTTGTACTTCATCCAGTATCTTTTCATGAAAATATTCTTCTGAGCATTCTTGAATTTTACTCTACAAAGAAGTATCATGTTGACAATTTGGACGTTATTGGTTCATGGATAAATTAATTCTTGAACTTATTTTATTGAATTATTATGTTATTGTCATCATCCTCATGTTTATATTATGTTGAAAGTCATCTGTGGCCTGTAGTGCATAGATGGACTTGGTATGATTATGACCAGGGATTATTCGGTATAATCATGACCGTAATGTTACAAATGATGTGAAAAAAGTCCTCATTGGCCCGTAATGCATTGATAGACTGTTTTTGGTATGATTATGGCTATGAATTCTCTTCGGCCAAGGGTGCAAAGATGAATTATTTTATGGCATGATCAGGACCGTTGATGAAAACACGATTATCTTTGGCCCGTAGTGCATGGATAATTCGTGGTCATGATACTAAAGAATATCCTTGGCCTGTAGTGCAGGGATGATTTAATGATGTGGATTATTTATTGAGCTGAGTCTCAGTGATAAAAGTGATGAAAAACCTTTGAAATCATATAAGATAGTAGATTTTATTCTCTACTTGACTCTTCTAATGGATTGTTTGTTCCGCTGCAGTTAAACTTGATGTTTATTATATTGTGTCAGTTTAACACTGTTGAAGGCTAACGATAAATTATTCTGCATTATCTTAGTCATAATATTTCTTACTGAGATAGTTAAGCTCACCCTTTCTTTCATTGTTCTCTTCACGAAATGAGAACGTAGATGGGGCTAGTCGGGGAACAGAGTGGTGGTCCTAGATGGTGCATTAGTAGTCCTCACTATTCTGTGAAATAGTGTAATAATAAATGTAATGAGTACTCCATTGAGTGTGGATATTGTCTAGATAACAATATTTCTATTAAAACTCACAGCATATAGTTTGTCATATTTTACACGATTGTTGTATTATTAGTTTGTATTTGTATTCTGTACCATGTATCTGGCGACCCAAGATGGGTGATGTATACCTATTTTGGGGGCGTTACAGTTGGTATCAAATCTTAGGGATATGATCCCTGGCTGAGATGTGAGATAAGAACTAGGAGGGGAGAGACGGGAAATTCCTTCGCTAGTATGACCTACCTAAGTTTACTTGTTATTTAATTGATCGGTCAGAGTATAGAGATAATATGTGATATGTTAATTAAACCTTGTTTTGTGGCAGTATTTGAAAATGGCATATGAAAATGTTGAGATAAGCAATGGAGCACAGGAGACCGTTGAGTTTCCACAGATCAATATTCAGGACAATGTGCAACAGGATGGCGATAATCCTCCTGTAAACAACAACACTGATCAATTGACGAACGACGGTACGTTTAGGAGTTTTTTAGAATTCATGCAACATCAGGCGAAGGCGGCTCCTGTTCATAATGCAGGTAAAAATAATGGCAACCCACGGTTGGTCATCGCTAAGCAATTCAAGGAGCTGGGACCACCGGAGTTTTTGAGAAATCCAGAACCACTTAAGGCAGAGACATGGTTAAAGCAGATCACCAAGATATTTGATGTCTTGTGATGCTCAGAGGAGCAAATGGTTCCCTTTGCCACCTTTATGTTGCGTGAAGAGGCAGATTACTGGTGGGAATCAGTAAAACGTACCCAGCCTGACGCACTCAAGATGTCTTGGGAGAAGTTTCAAGAGCTGTTCAATGACAAGTACTTTCCCGAAAGCATTCGTCACATGAAGGAGGTGAAATTTATCAAGTTGGAGCAAAACAACATGACCGTGTCGCAGTATGAAGTCAAGTTTGCCGAGTTGTCCCGATTTACCTCCCATTTAGTTGATAATGAGGAGAGAATGATGCGAATGTTTCTAAGAGATTTGAAACCTGAGATACATCAATATCTTATCTCTCATAAACTGTGTTTGTATTCAGATGTTATTAATATGGCTCAGTTATTGGAGCGCGATAACGAGTCAACCCAACCAAAAGAGAGCAGCCGACAAAATGATAATACCGGTGATAACAGTCATCAAAGAGGTGACAATAAGCATGGAGGGAATCAACATGCCAGAAATGGTAATCACTTCGGTGGTAATCATGGCCAAAATAATAAGAATAGACATTTCAAGAAGAGAAGGTTCAACAATGACGTGAAGACGTCGGCACCAGCACCCGTTTCAAAGGAAGAAGAACGACCACCAATCGTATGTTTTAAATGCGGACAGGAGGGACACATCCGTCTAAACTGTACGCATCAATCCAAAGCGTGTTTTAATTGCGAAAGAGAAGGTCACCTAGCTCGATTTTGTCGTATGGTGAAGTCAAGTCCAGGTGGGATAGTGATGCCAAAGGATGTCCCAGACAAGCCAAAGCCGGTAGTTTAAGAGAGAGTATTTTTTTTTCGTGACGAGGAACTTGAATAAAATTATCACGGGTATGTTAGTCATAAACTCTTTTGAAGTCTATACCGTGTTAGATACCGGTTCTACTCACTCTTTTATTTCACCTAGTTGTGTTCAATGTTTGAACTTAACTCCGGAGAAGTTAGACTTTGATTTATCTGTTGAAATTCCGTTGGGAGAAACCTTCGTTACCTCCACTATTTATAAATCTTGTTTGATTCAAATCAACACTTTCACGTTACCTATCGATCGTATCTCTTTGAAAATACTTGCCTTTGATGTGATTTTAGGAATCGATTGGTTAACTACTCATCATATTTTTTTTGTAAGGTTGTTAGCTTTCATACTCCTAACCAACCTGTTATGCGAATTCAAACTAACCAAACCACTAAAGTCAATTATTGTCATATCAAGCCATAAGTAAAGTGTGACGCCCCCAAAATTAGGTATACATCACCCATCTTGGGTCGTCAGATATATGGTACAGAATACAAATATAATTTACTAATACAACTGTCGTGTACAATACGAAAAATATAACTGTGAGTTTGAATACGATTATTGTATACTAGAGACTATACAAACTCAAAAGGAGTCTTCATTACAATTATTGTCACACTATTTAACAGAATAGTGAGGCTACTAATACTATCATCTGGTTCATCACTCCGTTCCCCGACTCGTCCCAGCTATATTCTCATTTCCTGAAGAGAACAGTGAAAGAAAGGGTGAGCTCAACTAGCCCAGTAAGAAATATTATGACTAAGATAATGCAGAATAAATTATCATTAGCCTTCAACAGTGTTAAACTGATAAAATATAACGAACATCAAGTTTAACTGCAGCGAAACAAGCAATCCATTAAAAGAGTCAAGTAGAAAATAAAATCTACTATCTTCTATGATTTAAAAGATTTTTCAACACTGTTATTGCTGGGACTCAGCTTAATAAAATAATCCACATCATCGAATCACCCCTACACTACGACCAAGGATATTCGTGTATTTATTAATGGTCATGATCATTCCAACAACTGTCCATCAATGCACTACGGGCCAATGAGGACTTTTATCACATCATTTGTAACATTACGATCATGATTATACCGAACAATCCCTAGTCATAATCATCTCAAGTCCATCTATGCACTACAGGCCACAGATGACTTTCAACATTTTATAAATATGAGGATGATGATAATGATATAAGAATTCAATAAAACAAGTTCAAGAATTAATTTATCCAAGAATTAACAACGTTCAAATTGTCAACATGATACTGCTTTGTGGAGTAAAATTCAAGAATGCTTAGAAGAATATTTTCATGAAAAGATACTGGATGAAACGTAATTATCAAGGATATTCCACAAATTTTATGGAGTATAGAAGTCAAAACTTAACCAACTGAGTATAATAAAGAATGAAATAACAAAAGAAATCACCATGCATGCGATAGACCGCATAGACAAGTTATTCCAACAGAATAATAAATAATGGAACCAGGTACGACGTAAAACGCACAGACAGGTTATTCCAACAGAATAATAATAAAGACGGAACCAGGTCCGGTGTAAAACACACAGACAGGATGTTCCAACAGAATAATAATAAAGACGGAACCAGGTCCGGTGTAAAACATACAGACAGGATGTTCCAACAGAATAATAATAAAGACGGAACCAGGTCCGGTGTAAAACACACAGACAGGATGTTCCAACAGAATAATAATAAAGACGAAACCAGGTCTGGTGTAAAACACATAGACAGGATGTTCCAACAGAATAATAGAAGAATGTCACCAAGTATAGGGTAGACCGCGTATATAGGTTATTCCAACAGAATAATAAGAAATGAAATAACAACAGTTCTCTTCATGAATAAGAAAGAATAACACCCCTTACCGTTTTAAAGAAGAACTTAAATAAGGAAGTAGTTAAGTAGCAGAATACTTTTCTTCTCTCTCTCTATAGTTTCTCTCTATAGCTTCTCTCTCTAGAGTTCAGTGAATTCGTAAGAAATAATGAAGGAATGAGCTGCTATTTATAGAAAAATAGAATGCATAGTAACTAATCCATGAACGGTCCAGATTGATTACTTTAATCTGACGGTCCATATTTAAAGAAAAATCTTTTAAATAAAATATAATATATTCTATTTATAGAATAACTTTAATAAAGTATTCTGTTTTATATAAAAAGATGTTTCTGTTTTATTACGTTAATAATACGAATAAAACAAAACTTCATTATCACTAAATAATTCATATTATTAACTGACAATAATTGAATCAAACTGAGTGACTTCTCACATAAGCATTACTAATCAATACCGTGTGCTAATATGCAACCACACGTATTACTGTACTTTTACTACCGAGTAGTTCAACAGTATCAATGGTAAAACTTCCGCCGTTGTTTTTAATAAAATATTTTTGTCATTTTCTCAATCCGACAATAATTCCGTTGTGGGGTCCACCAATGATTGTGCCGTTGTACGAATATTCCCTGTTAAAACGAATATTCTCCGACCAATCGAATATTATATAACAACTTGCGTACTTTGCAAAATTTATAAATATTACCTACAACTATAACATTATATCAAATTAACTCCATAATATTCAAAAATGATATTTATAGAAAATTCATCTTTATTTATAAAAGTTGGGGTCTTACAACCTCCCCTTCTTATGAAATTTTGCCCTCAAAATTAGGGTACATACCTGGTATGTCAAAGAGGTAAGGATACATTGACTTCATTTCAGATTCTAACTCCCAAGTCATTTCCTCAACATCGTGATTTCTCCACAAAATTTTGACTTGAGGTATAACCTTGGAGCGTAGAATATGTTCCTTCTTATCCAAGATTTGAACATGAACTTCTTCATACGTCAAATCCTCCGCTATTTCGTCCGGTTCTAACTCAATAATGTAGTTCGGGTCGTCCACATATTTACGTAACATGGATATGTGAAAAACGTTATGAACACGAGACATACTTGGCGGTAAAGCGAGTCTATAAGCCACAGTTCCTACTCGATCGAGGATTAAAAATGGGTCGATGAATCGAGGATTGAGCTTTCCTCTCTTTCCAAATCTCGTAACTCCTTTCCATAGAATAACACGTAAGAACACATGATCTCCTATATCAAATTCCACGTCCTTTCGATGAAGATCAGCATAACTCTTTTGTCGATCTTGTGAGGTTTTTATACGTTGTCGGATCGTTTAAATCTTTTCTGTAGTCATACGTACCAACTCCGGTCCCAACAACATTGCTTCACCCACCTCATCCCAGCATACTGGAGAACGACACTTTCTTCCATACAATGCTTCGAATGGAGCCATGCCAATACTTGCTTGATAACTGTTGTTGTAGGAAAACTCCACCAATGATAAGAACTTGTCCCAACTTCCCTTGAAGTCAAGGACACAGAGTCTTAATAAATCTTCCAGAGTTTGAATAGTCCTCTCTGATTGTTCGTCTGTCTGAGGATGATATGCCGAACTAAATCGTAAATCCGTGCCCATAGTTTTTTGTAAGCTAACCCAAAATTGTGAAGTGAATCTTGGGTCTCGGTCAAAAACTATGGATACTGGCATACCATGCAGTCTTACAATCTCATTTATGTACATACGAGTAAGACGTTCAAGTGTATAAGTTTCTCGTATCGGTAAAAAATGAGCAGACTTGGTCAATCTATCACCAATGACCCAAATCGCATCAATACCTTGAGAAACCTTAGGAAGACCGGTAACGAAATCCATGATAATGTGGTCCCACTTCCATTTTAGAATTTTAAATGGTTGCAATGGACCTTTTGGTACTTGGTGCTTCGCCTTGACTCGTTGACAAGTTAGACACCTTGAGATAAACAACGCTATCTCTCGCTTCATATTGCTCCACCAAAATGTATGACGAAGATCATGATACATTTTGGTACTCCCAGGATGGATTGCAAACGGTGTGTTGTGCGCCTCCATCATGATTTTATACTTTAAATCAGGGTCGTTAGGAACACAAAGTCTGGAGTTGACTCGAAGTATTCCTTCTTCATCGATTCTTGCTTCCGGCATAGCACCTTCTTGCACTTTCTTCCTCATACGCATCAGCTCCAGGTTTGTAGCTTGAGCAGCTTTAACTTTATTGATTAAAGTCGGTTCTACTCGTATATTCGCCATCATCACATAGGTCCCTGGAGTCTTTAACTCTATCTCCATCCTTTGCAAGTCACACAAAATGGGCCTTTATGTTGACAATATCGCACTCGTACTTGCATATGATCTTCTACTCAATGCGTCAGCTACCACGTTCGCTTTTCTAGGATGGTATTGAATGGTATGATCATAATCTTTCAACAGTTCAAGCCAACGTCGTTGTCGCATGTTGAGTTCCTTTTGAGTGAAAAAATATTTGAGGCTTTTATGATCCGTAAAGATCTCAACCTTCTCCCCATACAAGTAATACCTCCAAATTTTAAGTGCAAAGACAACAGCTGCCAACTCTAGATCATGAGTAGGATAATTCCTCTCATATTTCTTGAGTTGTCTTGATGCATAAGCTATGACTTTTTCATGTTTCATGAGAACGCCTCCCAACCCTTTGCTCGAAGCATCACTGTAGATGACAAATCCCTCCGAGCTAGATGGTATTGTTAGAACAGGTGCTGAAATAAGTCTCCTCTTGATTTCTTGAAAACTCTTATCACATTCTTCGCTCCAACCGAACTTTGTATCTTTCCGAGTCAGCTGAGTTAGTGGAGTAGCAATTCGAGAAAATCCTTCCACGAATCTCCGATAATAACCAGCTAAACCGAGAAAGCTACATACTTCGGTTACTGATTTAGGTTGCTCCCAGCTTTGAATAGCTTCAATCTTTGTTGGGTCAACAGATATTCCACGACTTGATACTACGTGCCCAAGGAATGCTACCTCCTCCAGCCAGAACTCGCATTTCTTCAACTTAGCATAAAGCTTGTATTCGCGAAGCTTTTGGAGTACCAGCCTCAAGTGTTGCTCATGATCTTCACGACTTTTGGAATAAATAAGGATGTCATCAATAAAGACGACCACAAAGTGATCCAAATATTCCTTGAATACCCGGCTCATCATATCCATGAAGGCTGCAGGAGCATTAGTCAATCCAAAGGACATGACTAGAAATTCATAATGCCCGTACCGAGTTCTGAAAGTCGTCTTTGGAATATCCTCAGTTCTAACCTTCAGCTGATGATATCCAGAACGAAGATCGATCTTTGAAAAGAATTAAGCTCCTTGCAACTGGTCAAACAGGTCATCAATACGTGGCAATGGGTACCTGTTTTTGATGGTGACACGATTCAACTCCCGATAATCAATACAAAGTCGCATACTTCCATCTTTCTTCTTCACGAATAGAACAAGAGCACCCCAAGGAGAAGTACTAGGACGAATAAAGCCAATATATAACAATTCCTGCAGTTGGATCTTTAACTCCCGAAGTTCAATAGGAGCCATTCGATATGGGACTTTGGAAATGGGTTTTGTACCGGGTTCAAGGTCGATACAAAATTCAATTTCACGCTCTGGGGGTAGGCCAGGAAGTTCTTCAGGGAATACGTCAGGGAATTTATTAACAATAGAAATATCATTCAAAACTGACGTATTTTTGTTTAGATCCGTGACATGAGTTAAGAAATCTTAACATCCGTTTTCCAATAAACGAATAGCTTTATAGCTTGAGATGACAGCGATTGATTTTAATGGTTTGGTTGCTTGAATTCGCATAATAGGTCGATTAGGAATATGAAAGCTAACAATTTTACGAAAATAATCAATTTTTGCATGATGAGTAGTTAACCAATCAATCCCTAGAATCACGTCAAATGCAAGTATTTTTAATGAAATCAGATTGACAGGTATTTTGTGGGTACCAACTTGAACCAAACAAGACTTATAAACTGTGGATGTAATGAAGGTTTCTCCCAATGGAGTTTCAACAAATAAGTCAAAGTGTAATTTCTCTGGAGTCAAATTTAATCGATGAGCGCAAGTAGGAGAAATAAAAGAATGGGTAGAACCGGTATCAAATAAAGTATAGACTTCGTTAGAGTTTATGATAAGCTTACCCGTGATGACCTCATTCGGGTTTTTTGCTTTCTGGGAGGTCACAACAAACGCTCTCCCTTGCACTACCGGTTTTGACTTTTCTGGGACGACCTTTGGTGCCTCCATCCTGGCTGAACTTGTTTTTGGTAAACAACAAAATCGAGCTAAATGACCTTCTCTTCCACAATTATAACATGTTTTAAACGGCATCACGCAGTTTGGACTGATGTGTCCCACCCCTCCGCATTTGAAACATATGATAGGTGGTCGTTCTCCTTCCTTAACAATGGGTGCTCATTGTTGAATCTCCTCTTCTTGAAATGATCATTCTTATTGTTTTGGCCCTGATTACCAACGAAGTGGTTACCATTTCTGGCCTGTTGATTCCCACCACGCTTGTTGTCACCGCTTCGATGACTGCTCTCATTGGTATTATCATTTTGCCGACTGCTCTCTTTTGGTTGCGTTGACTCGTTATCGCGCTCCACTAACTGAGCCCTATTCACAACATCTGAATACAAATACAGTTTATGAGAAATAAGATGTTGACGTATCTCAGGTTTCAAACCTCGCAAAAATATTCGCGTCATTCGCTCTTCATTATCCACCAATTGGGACGCAAACCGGGATAACTCAGCAAATTTAGCCTCATACTGCGACACGGTCATATTATTCTGCTCTAATTTGATGAACTCCACCTCCTTCATGTGTCGAACACTTTCGAGAAAGTATTTGTCATTGAACAACTCTTGGAACTTCTCCCAAGATATCTTCAGTGCGGTAGGTTGAGTACACTTAATCGATTTCCACCAGTAATCTGCCTCTCCTCGCAACATAAAGGCGGCAAAGGGAACCTTTTGCTCCTCGGAGCATCCCAAGACATCAAATATCTTGGTGATCTGCTTTATCCATGTTTCCGCTATAAGTGATTTTGGCTCTCTCTTAAACTCCGGTGGTCCCAACTCCTTGAACTGTTTAGCGGTGACCATCTGAGAGTTTTCAGTGTTTCCACCTACATTTTGAACAGGAGCCGCTCTCGCCTGCTGTAGCATGAACTGCATAAAGCTTCTGAACATTCCATCATTCATCACTTGGTCAGTATTGTTATTTGCATGAGGATTGTCGCCTTCCTGATGCACATTATCCCGATTATTGATATGTGGTGAATCAACAGTCGCCTGTGCTCCATTGCTATTCTCAACATTCTCGGATGCCATTTTTCAGATACTGCCACAAAACAAAAGTTAATTGATATGTCATATATTATCCTTATATTCTGACCGACCAATTAAATACCATGCAAATAACCTTAGGTAGGTCATACTAGCGAAGGAATTCCCCGTCTCTCCCCTCCTAGTTCTATTCTCACATCTTAGCCAGGGATCATATCCCTAAGCTTTGATACCAACTGTGACGCCCCCAAAATTAGGTATACATCACACATCTTGGGTCGTCAGATACATGGTACAGAATACAAATATAATTTACTAATACAACTGTCGTGTACAATACGATAAAACATAACTGTGAGTTTGAATACAATTATTGTCTACTAGAGACTATACAAACTCAAAAGGAGTCCTTATTATAATTATTGTCACACTATTTAACAGAATAGTGAGGACTACTAATACTATCATCTGGTCCATCACTCCGTTCCCCAACTCGTCCCAGCTATATTCTCATTTCCTGAAGAGAACAGTGAAAGAAAAGGTGAGCTCAACTAGCCAAGTAAGAAATATTATGACTAAGATAATGCAGAATAAATTATCATTAGGCTTCAACAGTGTTAAACTGATAAAATATAACGAACATCAAGTTTCACTGCAGCGAAACAAGCAATCCATTAAAAGAGTCAAGTAGAAAATAAAATCTACTATCTTCTATTATTTAAAAGATTTTTCAACACTGTTATCGCTGGGACTCAGCTTAATAAAATAATCCACATCATCGAATCATCCCTGCACTACGGCCAAGGATATTCGTGTATTCATTAATGGTCATGATCATGCCAACAACTGTCCATCAATGCACTACGGGCCAATGAGGACTTTTACCATATCATTTGTAACATTACGGTCATGATTATACCGAACAATCCCTGGTCATAATCATCCCAAGTCCATCTATGCACTACAGGCCACAGATGACTTTAAACATTTTATAAACATGAGGATAATGACAATGATATAATAATTCAATAAAACAATTTTAAGAATTAATTTATCCAAGAATTAACAACGTCCAAATTGTCAACATGATACTGCTTTGTGGAGTAAAATTCAAGAATGCTTAAAAGAATATTTTCATGAAAAGATACTAGATGAAACGCAATTATCAAGGATATTCCACAAATTTCATGGAGTATAGAAGTCAAAACTTAACCAACTGAGTATAATAAAGAATGGAATAACAAAAGAAATCATCATGCATGCGATAGACCACACAGACAGGTTATTCTAACAGAATAATAAATAATGGAACCAGGTCCGGCGTAAAACGCACAGACAGGTTATTCTAACAGAATAACAATAAAGACGGAACCAGGTCCGGTGTAAAACACACAGACAGGATGTTCCAACAGAATAATAATAAAGACGGAACCAGGTCCGGTGTAAAAGACACAGACAGGATGTTCCAACAGAATAATAATAAAGACAGAACCAGGTCCGGTGTAAAACACACAAACAGGATGTTCCAACAGAATAATAGAAGAATGTCACCAAGTATAGAGTAGACCGCGTATATAGGTTATTCCAACAGAATAAATAGAAATGAAATAACAACAGTTCTTTTAATGAATAAGAAAGAATAACACCCCTTACCGTTTTAAAGAAGAACTTAAATAAGAAAGTAGTTAAGTAGCAGAATACTTTTCTTCTCTCTCTCTATAGTTTCTCTATATAGCTTCTCTCTCTAGAGTTCAGTGAATTCGTAATAAATAATGAAGGAATGAGCTGCTATTTATAGAAAAAATAGAATGCATAGTAATTAATCCATGAACGGTCCAGATTGATTACTTTAATCTGACGGTCCATATTTAAAGAAATTTTTTTTAAATAAAATATAATATATTCTATTTATAGAATAACTTTAATAAAGTATTCTGTTTTATATAAAAAGGTGTTTTGGTTTTATTACGTTAATAATACGAATAAAACAAAACTTCATTGTCACTAAATAATTCATATTGTTAACTGACAATAATTGAATCAAACTGAGTGACTTCTCACATAAGCATTACTAATCAATATCGTGTGCTACTATGTAAGCACACGTATTACTGTACTTTTACTACCGAGTAGTTCAACAGTATCAATGGTAAAACTGCCGCCGTTATTTTTAATAAAATATTTTTATCGTTTTCTCAATCCGACAATAATTCCGTTGTGGGGTCCACCAATGATTGTGTCGTTGTACGAATATTCCCTGTTAAAACGAATATTCCCCGACCAATCAAATATTATATAACAACTTGCGTACTTTGTAAAATTTATAAATATTACCCACAACTATAACATTATATCAAATTAACTCCATAATATTCAAAAATGATATTTATAGAAAATTCATCTTTATTTATAAAAGTTGGGGTCTTACATAAAGAGTCCTGAGCCTTTATCTGGTGACTTCCTTGTGTGGAATGCACCGAAGCCAGACTTTCTGTAGGCGACGTCGTGAATGACGATGACAAGTTGATAGGTATCAATGTGACGTGTTGTCCAAGTCTTGGATGAGGGTCACAGTTTTGAACGATATTTTTATTGTTAATAAATTTTCTGTCGTATTCGTGGAGACTTCTTAGCATACCCCAGAGCGTGAAATCGAATTTTGTATTGACCCCAATACAAAACCCATTTCTTAAACCCTCAAATATTTCTTCAACTAAAATGAACGTATTATGCGCTAAAGACGTTGGCTCAAGCGGTTGAAGATTACGATCGTACCATTCAATATCATCGTGGAAGTGCGAACGTGGTAGCTGACGCGTTGAGTAGAAGATCGTATGCGAGTAAGATGTTGTTAACATAAAGACTCATTTCGCATAACTTACAAATGATGAAGATAGAGTTAAAGACTCTAGGGACCCACGTGAAGATAACGAATATACGATTAGAATCGACTTTAATCGATAAAGTTAAAGCCGCCCAAGCTACATACTCAGAGCTGATGAATGTGAAGAAGAAGGTTCAAGAGGGCGTTATTCTAGAAGCAAGGATCGATGAAGAGAGGAAACCTCAACCCTCGATTTAATTGTCCCATTTGAAATCCTCGATCGAGTAGGAACTGTAGCTTATACACTCGTTTTACCACTAATTATGTCGCGTGTTCATAACTTTTTTAACGCATCGACGTTACGTAAATATGTGGACGACTCGAACCACATTATTAATTTAGAACCGGACGAGATAGCGGATGATTTAACGTATGAGAAGATGCGTGTTAAAGTCTTGGATAAGAAGGATTATATTCGACACTCAATGATTATACCTCAAGAGTTAGAATCTGAAATGAAGTCAAGGTATTCTCACCTGTTCGACATACTAGGTACGTACGTAAATTTCGAGGGCAAAATTTCATAAGGAGGGGAGATTGTAAAATCCCAAATTTTATGAATACGATTTAATTTTCTCGAAATAATTTTTTTTAATATTATGGTATGAATTTGGTATAATGTTATAGTTGAGGGTAATATTTATAAATTTTATAAAGTATGCAAGTGGTCATATTATATTCGATTGGTCGGAGAATATTCATTTTATCAGGAAATATTCGTACAACGGCACAATCATTGGTGGACCCCGCAACGGAATTATTGTCTGATTGAGAAAACGACAAAAATATTTTATGAAAATAACGGCGGAAGTTTTACCGTTAACTGTTGAAACACTCGGTGTTAAAAGTACAGTAATACGCGTGGTTGCATAGTAGCACACGGTATTGATTATTGATACTTAAGTGATAAGTCACTCAGTTTTGATTTATTGATATTATTAATATAATAAAATATAATACTTTTATAAAGTTATTCTATAAATAGAATATATTATATTCTATTATGGATAGTATTTTGCATAGTAAAATCTTTTTATATAAAACAGAATACTTTTATAAAGTTATTCTATAAATAGAATATATTATATTTTATTATGCATAGTGTTGCACAGTGCCTGCATAGTATTTTGCATAATAAATTTTTTTTATATAAAACAGAATACTTTTATAAAGTTATTCATTTTATTAGATTATAAATAGAATATATTATATTTTATTTAAAAGATTTTGCTTTAAATATGGACCGTCCGATTAAAAGTAAATCAATCTGGACCATTTATGAATTAGTTACTATGCAGTCCATTCTTCTATAAATAGAAGCTCATTCCTTCATTATTTCTTACGAATTCACTGAAACTCTAGAGAGAGAAACTATAGAGAGAAAAAAGAAAAGTGTTCTGCTACTTCACTACTCCTATATCCAGTACTCTTCTTTCTAAGGTAAGGGATATTATTTGTTGTACTCGTAAGGGGTATTATATATTTTGTATTCATGAAGAGAACTTCTGTTATTCCATTCTTTATTATTCTGTTGGAATAACCTGTATACGCGGACTACCCTATACTTGGTGAAATTCTTCTGTTATTCCATTATTTATTATTATGTTGGAATAACCTGTTTATCCGAAGTACCGCATACATGGTGAAATTATTCTATTATTCCGTTCTTTATTATTCTGTCGGAATATCCTGTTGTTGCATACTACGCCTGACCTGGTTCCATTAATTATTATTCTATTGGAATAACCTGTCTGTGCGGTCTATCGTATGCATGGTGATTTTTGTTGTTATTCCATTCTTTAATATTTTGTCGGAATATCCTGTCGGTGCGAATTTCGCCTAACCTGGTGCTGTTCTTTCTTATTCTATCGGAATATCCTGTTTGTGCGTTTACGCATGACCTGGTTCCATTCTTTATTATTCTGTTAGGAATAACCTGTCTGTGCAGTCTATCGTACACATGGTGAATCCTTCTATTATTTCATTCTTTATTATTCTGTTGGAATAACATGTCTATGTGGATTACCACATGCATGGCGAATGATCCTTTGTATTCATTCCTTATTAAATTATGGACATGATCTGTCTAAGTGGATTACTGCATGACGGCGAAAATCCATTTACAGTTTCATATATTCTATTATACTCAGTTGGTTAAAGTTTTGGCTTCTATACTCCATGAAATTAGTGAAATATCCTTGATATTTGCCCTTCATCTAGTATTTTTTTCATGAAAATATTCTTCTGCGCATTCTTGAATTTTACTCTACAAAGAAGTATCATGTTGACAATTTGGACGTTATTGGTTCCTGGATAAATTAATTCTTGAACTTGTTTTATTGAATTATTATGTCATTATCATCATCCTCATGTTTATATTATGTTGAAAGTCATTTGTAGTTTGTAGTGCATAGATGGACTTGGTATGATTATGACCAGTGATTATTCGGTATAATCATGACCGTAATGTTACAAATTATGTGAAAAAAGTCCTCATTGGCCCGTAATGCATTGATGGACTATTTTTGGTATGATTATGGCTATGGATTCTCTTCGGCCAAGGGTGCAAAGATGAATTATTTTATGGCATGATCAGGACCGTTGATGAAAACACGATTATCTTTGGCCCGTAGTGCATGGATAATTCGTGGTCATGATACTAAAGAATATCATTGGCCTGTAGTGCAGGGATGATTTAATGATATGGATTATTTATTGAGCTGAGTTTCAGTGATAAAAGTGATGAAAAACTTTTTAAATCATATAAGATAGTAGATTTTATTCTCTACTTGACTCTTATAATGGATTGTTTATTCCGCTGCAGTTAAACTTGATGTTTGTTATATTGTGTCAGTTTAACACTGTTGAAGGCTAACGATAATTTATTCTGCATTATCTTAGTCATAATATTTCTTACTGGGCTAGTTGAGCTCACCCTTTCTTTCATTGTTCTCTTCAGGAAATGAGAACGTAGCTGGGTCTAGTCGGGGAACAGAGTGGTGGTCCTAAATGGTGCATTACTAGTCCTCACTATTCTGTGAAATAGTGTAATAAGAAATATAATGAGTACTCCATTGAGTGTGGATATTGTCTAGATAACAATATTTGTATTAAAACTCACAGCATATATTTTGTCGTATTTTACACGATTGTTGTATAATTAGTTTGTATTTATATTCTGTACCATGTATCTGGCGACCAAAGATGGGTGATGTATACCTATTTTGGGGGTGTCACACGCGGGAACTATATTTCCTTTTCCCACCATCCATTTTAACTTGAAAGTAAATTGGTGATTTCAATTCAACACTAGAACAAGACCTTCGTTCTAGCCAATGTTAACGCCAAAATCTGTTTGCTCGTGAAATCGCCAAATAAAGAACTTAAACCTACAAAGTGAACAAATAAACACACCAGAAAGCGATGGTAGGGGCCGCTAGGGGATAGCTCCGGTGTGAGAATAAGTACTGTGACAAACAAGATTTTTGTAATTAAATTTAAATATTTATTGAATTAAATAAATATTTTGTTAATTTATTTATTGAGTTATATAAATATTTGATGGAATTATGGTAGATTAATTTAATTAAGTGTGTAACATTGATTAAATTAATGTGGAATGATTTTACTGATCAAACTGAGAATTTAATTGATATAATTAAATTAAATGATTTGTCAAATAATTTTAATGTTGTCCTAATTAATTTAATAATAAATTAGAGGTTTATTTATTTGATAAATAATAAATGAGAATTTTAGGTATGTGATGAGGTGGTTTAATGGATAATATTACCTTTTATTTAATTGAAATTAAATAATATTATTTGATTAATTAAAGTGTGATAAATAAACTATATAATAAATAAGTTAATTAAAATAAATTAGAAATGGATTAATTTGAAACAAGCCAAACATGGGAGCAGTTAAGGCCCTGTTACGCTTAACTGCTGCCCATGATTCACCGGTTATATTATTATACGTATTATATGTCAGTTCATTCTTTCAAGTCTGGAGAGCATAACACAGAGAGAAAAGAGAAAATTTGAGAGAATATATAGTGAGATTGAAGAAGGAGTTGGTGAATTGAAATTTTTTCTTATCGTCTTTGTGTAATCTTAACAGAGTTAGCAAGGGTAATTTCTTAATTTCAGTTTAAATTATGTTTTTAAGTTTCCTCCATGAACGCATATTAAGTTCTCTTTTAATTGAAATTCATGAATTATTTTGTTAAAAACTTGATGTTAGATGTTTATTAGCATGTATAGTTCAATTATATATGATCTATATGTGTTTTAGAGTAATTAATCCATGAAATCATGCTCAAATTGGAGTTTTGAAGTTACAGAAAAATAAATATTGAATATGACCAATAAGTACAAAAATTGATGCCTAAATTGCATATTAATCGGCGAATCGATAGCTGATTATGTTTTTACATGTAAAAACGAAAAGAACGAAACTTAAACGGACTGGTTTGGTGTTATAATGAATCTGTAATTTGTGATTTCATGAAATTTGACGAAACTTTAAAAAATAGAAAGAACATGAAAATTATGAGTTCAAATCTTGTTGTTTATGTGATTAAATTTGTTAAAAGCATGCTAAGAATGTTATCGAATGTTTATGTTAAGTTTAGAACATATGGTTGAAACTGTATTCGTTGTTTGTGTGAGATTTTAGCCTAAATTGGTTCTGTTCTGTATTTTTCCCGAACTGCAGAAACTGAATTTGGGTAACCCCGCCCCAGTGGGCGTTACCAAGCTAAATCACCCTGCCCCTGCGGGTTAAAAAAATAAAATAATAATAATAATAATAATAATAATAATAATAATTATTATTATTATTATTATTATTATTATTATTATTATTATTATTATTATTATTATCAAATAAAATGAATATTTTAGTTGAAATATTTATGGATTAAAATATTCGATGAAAATTATTATGGAATAATTTATTCGAGTGTAATAATAATGAGGCAATGAAAATATAAAAATTTAATTAAGTAATTAAATTAGAAGGGTAATGATTTGTTAAATAAAATGGAGTTTATATTAAATAATTAAGTGAAAGTGTGACTAATGGATCATATAATAAGAGAATTATAAAAATAAATTAGAAAAGTTGTTGTGACCTTATAACTGCTATGTTTTGTACTGGTTAAACCACGTTAAAAAAAAGTGATGTCCATGAGATGATATGATGTTGTTTAAACTTAAGATTTGAGATTTCAGTCTTGTATATGTGAATGATGGTAATGAGCAGAATTTAAACCAAGTTAACAAGTTGTATTAAAAGAGGGAACTAAACCTATAAGGTTAGTATTAATGTAACTAATGAATATCGTTAATACATATGGTATGTGTGTAGGACTTATGGTGAACGTGAGTAGTAATAGTTTAGCCTACGCACGAGGCAAGTTTTTAAACCCTATTCTTACATTGAGCAAGTTCTTCAATCTTATTATTATTGAGCAAACTTCGTATTCTTATTTTGAACTGTTCAAAGCTTAATTATTCAAGTTTATGATTCCAAATGAAAGTTCTAATTCTTTTGAAGTATTACTTCTATTGTACAAAGTTCATTCAATTGTGTAGAATTGAGATCCATTCTTTTCAGTCAATTATATAGTGTTGAGATTCAATCTTTGATTTGATTATTGATTTCGATTTTGCATTGAAACCTTGAATAGATAGGGATTCCTTATTGATTCAACTAATCCTTAGTTGATGATAATTGAACACTAAATTACCCTTGAGATCAATCCAAACCAAACTTCCTTTGGTGCGAACTCTAATGTCAAAGCTGAGATGAACAACCCTGCCACAAGGGATTATATTACGTGATAGCGTTAAGATGTTGTGCACTTACATGGTATATAGGGCTGATCTACCTATGTACGAGAAGTTAGGTCCATATAGTCTTACGACTATTAAAGGTTTAAAGTAGAAATACTTGATAACCTGGGACATAGTTCATGATCTTATGACCCTCAGATGTACTTTTGATTCCTGTTCTAATCTTGATTTAAAAGATGAGACTTCTCTTGGTTCAGTATCGATTGTTTATTCACATGTTATTATTATTATTCTATTATTAAACTTGTGCGCAAGTTTTGCTCACTCTTGCATAATAACATTGCAGCTAAGATTGAAAGAGTTGATGAACCATCCACAAGTAAGGGCAAGGGAAAAGCAAGCAAATGATGAAGATTTTTTATATTCGAGAATGTTTATATTAAGACTTATAATGTGATGTTTAAGACTTATTTGTTTATGATGTTTCCACATATGATGTATTAAGGTTAGATAACATGTGATTTATTCGTTTAAGATGTTGTAACCCTATATTGGGAGGGTTTCTATTTTAATTTTATTGTTATCATTATTATGGGTAGTTAGATGTTAATTATTTTGTTGAGTGAACACCAAATCTGAAGGAAGTTTGAGTACCTGGATTTAGGGGTATCACAAGTACTGGCTAGAAAACGTCAACAATGGAGGTATGTAATTGCTCTAGTAAATAAGAGTAATAAGTGTGTGAGTGTGTACGTGTACCTAGAACTAAATTATGGTCGTGTATTTATAGCTTGACCACACCGCCTTAATTTACTGCGCCCATCCCCGAGTAGAAATAGAAGTCCTATGAAAAGATTTCTTATAACTGCAAGTTCCATAACTGAATATGATTTGACTTCCTCAAAAATAGGAAATCAAATAGGATGTGGAAGTCATAAATCAACTTGGACTGTAGACCTTCTAGAATATCCAACTCTTTACTGTCAATATAAATATCCAGCCACATGACTTGGGTCCCCCGAGCCCATCGAACCCATCAAATCACACTCTAACACATAGTATAATATACGGTTAAAAGAGCTCGAATAAATTTTTAGATTCATTTCCTTTTCCCTTTCCTTCATTTTCCTTATGTTTTTCAAATTCCAAACATAACCTTAAAGAATTTCAAATGATTTACCTACTTGTTTTTTCTTCCTCTACCAATTACAAAACACATAGCATCCAAGGGCAGATCTAAGTAAGAGGTAGGGAGACAATTTACCCCACTGATTTTTTTAAGGGTCAAAAAGAAAGAGAGTAAAATTTTAGAGTATTTAATAAAAAAATTTAAACTTTATATTGAAAAATACTATCTCCGTTCTATAATTAGAGATACATTTTGACTTTTTAAAGTTAATTCATGAAATCCTAAAATTCAAAATTGATAAGAAATTATTTAGTTTTAATACAACAAATATAACAATTGTAAATTAACTAACTATGAAACACTACTAATTATTTTCTTTGTTGTTTTCAAAACATGAATGAACTTATATTAATTTAAGTTTTATGACTTCACAAATTTACTTTAAAAAATCAAAATGTATATCTAATTTTGGAATGGAGGTAGTATTAAATTCTTCAAAGTTCATATCTTATACTACCTTGGTCACTACAATACTCTTTGTTTCTCCGTTTCTCATCTAGCGGTTTGGCCTAATTTTCCCACTAGTTCAACTTTAGAGAAAATTCGATATTTTGTATTTTTTATTTATAATTTTACAAATTTAGCAAATTTATAAGTTATCGATTGATCTGGTAGGTCATATGAATGTCCGATCTTATAAGTTATCGATTAATCTGGTAGGTCATACGAATGTCCAATCTTATCAGCTCTAGAGAGATCTTGTAGGTTATACGAATGTTCGATCTTAATAGTTTAAGTAAGATCTTGTGATGTCCTTAATATTTAAAAAAAGTAAAAATCTTTAAAAACGGGGAATATAAGTCTTAACTTCTCTACAATAGGATTAGTTAGTACCGAGTAAGGATTAGAAAAAATTGAATTCAAAGTTTTAGAAAATTTTGATGTATGTTTTCCAGTATAAACAGAAATTAAAAATCTAATAGATTACTACCAGCTTAGAATTTTACAGCTTAAACAGACTAATACAGATAGGTTGATAGACATGGCCATTAATAGACATAACATAATATACATAGAGATAACAAAAGAATATTATAACAGAAAAATAGCTAAAAAATAGCAGAAGATTAAAAAACTTCAAGAAAGATTAGCCAGACTAAGAATATAATATGAATAAGCAAATAAGAATCCAAAAAGAATTATGTAAGACCCCAACTTTTATGAATAAAGATTAATTTTTTCTCTAAATATCATTTTGAATATTATGGTGTGGATTTGATATAATTTTATAGTTGTGGGTAATATTTATAAATTTTACAAAGTAAGCAAGCTGTTATAAAATATTCGTTTGGTCGGAGAATATTCTTTTTGTCGGAGAATATTCGTACGATGGCACAATCATTGGTTGACCCCACAGCAGAATTATTGTCGGAGTTAGAAAACGATAGAAATATCTTTTTATAAATATAACGGCGAAAGTTTTACCATTAACTGTTGAAATACCCGGTGGTAAAAGTACAGTAATACGTGTGGTTACATATTAGCACACGGTATTGATTATTGATGCTTACGTAAGAAGCCACTCATTTATACTCAATTATTGCTACAATAATTGCTGCATAATATCTCATATTATTGATTCAATTATTGTCACAATATCATCTGTATAATATTTTATATTATTAAATCAATAATTGAGACAATAAAGTTATTCATATTATTATTTGTAATATTGATGATGTCTAGAAAGTTCTGTCGATGAGAGGTTTGGTCACCTAATTGTGCGCCAATAAAGAGAAATTCTTATCGAAAAGTCCCCTTTTCCTGAGAATGATCTGGTTGTTAAATATTGTGAGTTATAATATTAATGATGAATAATTGTTGGAAGATTAAAAATGTGCTGACTGAAGATAAAATAAATTGTGGTAATATTTATTCAATCTTTGATATAAATAAGAAGTCTGTTATGAGACGTTTGTGGTAAGTTTGGTTTATTCTATGGGGGCCCATATGTCATCATCTAAGAGTCACTTTCGCCAATAGTAATTGCCTTTACCAGACGTCAAATCACTTGCCGTTTCATATTACAGGTGTTGAACCACTTGTCGTTTCACATTATAGGTGTCGAACCACTTGTTGTTTCACATTACAGACGTCAAACCACTTTTCTTTTCACATCACCAGTCATCAAGCCACTTGCCTCTTCACATTACAAGGGCTAAGCTAGAAATTTTCTATAAATAGAATCTTATTTCTTCTTTCATTCTCACCAATTCACTACGATTCACAAGAGAATTCTATAGAGAGAGAATCAGAAAGAAAGAAGAAGAGTATTCTGCTACTACACTATTTCAGTATCCAATCTCCTACTAAGGTAAGGCCGTAAGGAGTATTATTTCTTTCGTATTCGTAAGGGATATTATTTTTGTTCAATATTCGTATGAAATAATATTTTCTTCCATACTCTGTAATATGAAAGTAATATTATTTTGTTTCAGATTCTGAATTCTACACTCATGTTGTTAAGTATTGCTTTTATACTCCTTGAAATTAGTATAATATCCTTGAAATTTGCGCTTCATCTAGTATCGTTTCACAAGGATATTTTTTTGAACATTCTTGTTAAAGTTTAATCTTTTCATATCGGAGTACTATTCACGGGGTACTATTCATAAAGTACTATTCACGGGATACTATTCATGACAAAATTTAATTTTTTTTCTGTCCAAATTATTTTTGATACAATATTATTCTTGAATTTTACTCCATAAAGCAGTATCATGTTGACAATTTGGACATTATTGAATTCTGGATAAATTGAATTATAAATCTTTAAAATTTATCTTTGCTCTCATTTAAATTAAATTTTTATATCATTGTCATCATCCTCATGCTTAGATTATGACGAAAGTCATCTTTGGCCGTAGTGCATAGATGGACTGTTGATTGGTATGATTATGACCAGGGATCTTTTGGTATAATCATGAATTGTAATGTTACAAAAAATGTGGTAAAAGTCCTCATTGGCCCATAGTGCATTGATGGACAGTTGCTGGTATGATCATGACCATTGGTGATAATAATGAATATCCTTGGCCCGTAGTGCATGGATAATTCAGTGATGTGAATTATTTATTTAGCTGAGTTCCAGTAATAAAATTGATGATAAACTTTTTAAAACATAGAAGATAATAGATATCATTCTCTACTTGACTCTTCTAATGGATTACTTGTTCCGCTGCTGTTAAACTTGATGTTTGTTGTATTTTATCAGTTTAACACTGTTGAAGGTTAATGATAATTTATTATGCATTATCTTAGTCATAATATTTCTTACTGGGCTAGTTGAGCTCACCCATTTGCTTTCATTGTTCTCTTCATAAAATGAGAATATAGCTGAGACGAGTTGGGAAATGGAGTGACGGTCCAGATAGGTGGTTATAGTAGTCCTCACTATTATGTGAAATATTGTGATAATAATTGTAATGATGACTTTATTTGAGTTTGGATACTCTCTACGAGACACTATCCGTGTTGAAACTCTCAGCTACGTTTTGTCGTACTGTATAAAAGAAGTTTGTATTTAAATTATGTACTATGTATTTGGCGACTCAAGATGGGTGATGTATACCTATTTTGGGGGCATCACAGTTGGTATCAAAGCTTAGGGATATGATCCCTGGCTAAGATGTGAGACTAGAAATAGGAGGCAGAGACCGGAAAATCCTTCGCTAGTATGACCTACCTATTTATTTGTTATTTAATTAGTCAGGCATAATATAGGGATAGTATGTGGCATGTCAATTAACACTTGTTTTGTGGCAGTGTTTGAAAATGGCATTCGAAAATGTCGAGTTAAGCAATGGAGCACATGAGACTGTTGAGTCACCACTGATCAATACCCAGGATAATGTGCATCAGGAAGGCAATAATCCTCAGGTGAACAACAACACTGACCAAATGGCGAACGACGGAATGTTTAGAAGCTTTCTGCAATTCATGCAACATCAGGCAAGAGAAACTCCTATTCAAAATGCAGGTGGAAACACTGGCAACTCTCAAATGGTCATCGCTAAGCAGTTCAAGGAGCTGGGACCACCGGAGTTTTTGGGAGAGCCAAAACCACTTAAGGCGGAGGCGTGGATAAAGCAGATCACCAAGATATTTGATGTCTTGAGATGCTCTGAGGAGCACAAGGTTCCCTTTGCCACCTTCATGTTGCAAGGAGAGGCAGATTACTGGTGGGAATCTATAAAGCGTACTCAGCCTGCCGTACTGAAGATGTCTTGGGAAAAGTCCCAAGAACTGTTTAACGACAAGTACTTTCCCGAAATTATTCATCACATGAAAGAGGTAGAGTTCATCAAGCTAGAGTAAAATAATATGACCGTGTCACAGTATGAAGCTAAGTTTGTCGAGTTGTTCCGGTTTGCGCCCCACTTGGTTGATAACAAGGAGAGAATGACGCGGATGTTTCTAAGAAGTTTGAAACCCGAGATACGTCAATACCTAATTTCTCACAAACTGTGTTTGTATTCAGATGTTGTAAATAGGGCTCAGTTATTGGAGCGCGATAATGCGTCAACCCAACCAAGAGAAAGCAGTCGACAAATTGATAATACCAGTGGTAGCAATCATCGAAGTGGTGACAATAAACGTGGAGAAAATCAACATGCCAGAAATGGTAACCACTTCGGTAGTAATCATGGCCAAGACAATAGAAGCAGAAATTTCAAGAAGAGGAGATTCAATAATGATGAAAAGACGTCAGCACCAACATCTGTTTTAAAGGAAGGGGAACGACCACCGATCGTATGCTACAAATGCGGAGGGAGGGACACATCAGTCCAAACTGTACGCATCGGTCCAAAGCATGTTATGATTATTGAAGAGAATGTCACCTAGCCCGATTTTGTCGTGCACCAAAGTCAAGTCCAGCTGGGATGGAGGCATCAAAGGCCGTCCCAGACAAGACAAAATTGGTAGTTCAAGGGAAAGCATTTGTCGTAATCTCCCAAAAAGTGAGGAATCCGAACGAGGTGATCACGGGTAAGCTAATCATAAACTCTAGTGAAGTCTATACCTTATTTAATACCTGTTTTACCCATTCTTTTATTTCTCCTACTTGCGCTCAACATTTAAATTTAACTCCGGAGAAATTATACTTTGATTTATATGTTGAAACTCTATTGGGAGAAACCTTCATTACATCCACTATTTATAAGTCTTGTTTGATTTAAATTGGTAACTGCACGTTACCTGTCGATCTTATCTCTTTGAAAATACTTGCATTTGATGTGATTTTAGGGATTGATTGGTTAACTACTCATCATGCTAAAATTGATTGTTTTCGTAAGGTTGTTAGCTTTCATATTCCTAACCAACCTATTATGCAAATTCAAGCAACCAAAACACTAAAGTCGATCACTGTCATATCAAGCCATAAAGCTATTCGTTTATTGAAAAACGGATGTCAAGCTTTCTTAGCCCATGTCACGGATTTAAATAAAAATACGTCAGATTTGAATGATATTTCTATTGTTAATAAATTTCCTAACGTATTCCCTGAAGAACTTCTTGGCCTACCCTCAGAGCATGAAATTGAATTTTATATCGACTTTGAATCCGGTACAAAATCCATTTCCAAAGCCCCATATCAAATGGCTCCTATTGAACTTCAGGAGTTAAAAACCCAACTACAAGAATTGTTAGACATCGGTTTTATTCATCCTAGTACATCTCCTTGGGGTGCTCTTGTTCTATTCGTGAAGAAGAAAGATGGAAGTATGCGACTTTGTATTGATTATTGGGAGTTGAATCATGTCACCATCAAAAATAGATATCCGTTACCTCGTATTGATGATCTGTTTGACCAGTTGCAAGGTGCCAAATTCTTTTCAAAGATCGATCTTCATTCCGGATATCATCAGTTAAAAGTTAAAACTAATGACATTCCAAAGACTGCTTTCAGAACTCGGTACGAGCATTACGAATTCCTAGTCATGTCTTTTGGATTGACTAATGCTCCTGCTGCCTTCATGGATATGATGAACCAAGTATTCAAGGAATATTTGGATCATTTTTGTGGTTGTCTTTATTGATGACATCATCATTTACTCCAAAAGCCATGAATATCATGAGCAACACTTGAGACTAATACTTCAAAAGCTTCGTGAAAATAAGCTATATGCCAAGTTGAAGAAATGTGAGTTCTGCCTTGAGGAAGTAGCATTCCTTAGGCACGTGATATCAAATCATGGAATATTTGTTGACCCGGTAAAAATTGAAGCAATTCAAAGCTGGGAGCAACCTAAGTCAGTGACCGAAGTACGTAGCTTTCTCGGCTTAACTGGTTATTATCGGAGATTCGTAGAAGGGTTTTCTTGAATCGCTACTCCATTAACTCAGCTGACTCGAAAAGATACAAAATTCGGTTGGAGCGAGGAATGTGAGAAGAGTTTTTAAGAACTCAAGAGGAGACTTATTTCAACACATGTTCTGACAATACCATCTGGTTTGGAGGGATTTGTCATCTACAATGATGCTTCAGGTGAAGGTTTAGGATGTGTTCTCACGCAATATGGGAAAGTCATAGCATATGCCTCACGACAACTCAAAGAATATGAGAGAAATTATCCTACTCATGATCTAGAGTTGGCAACTGTCGTTTTCGCACTTAAAATCTGGAGGCATTACCTGTATGGGGAGAAGGTGGAGATCTTTACGGATCATAAAAATCTCAAATATTTCTTCACTCAAAAGGAACTCAACATGCTGCAATGACGTTGGCTTGAACTGTTGAAAGATTATGATCATACTATTTAATACCATCCTGAAAAAGTGAACGTGGTAGCTAACGCATTGAGTAGAAGATCATATGCGGGTACGAGTGCGATATTGTCAACGCAAAGGCCCATTTGGTATGACTTACAAAGGATGGAGATAGAGATAAAGACTCTAGGGACCCACGTGATGATGACAAATATACGAGTAGAACCGACTTTAATCGATAAAGTTAAAGTTGCTCAAGCTACGGACCTGGAGCTGATGCGTATGAAGAAGGAAGTGCAAGGAGGTGTTATTCCAGAAGAAAAAATTGATGAAGAATGAATACTTCGAGTCAACTTCAGAATTTGTGTTCCTAACGACCCTGATTTAAAGTATAAAATCATGATTGAGGCGCACATCACACCGTTTACAATCCATCTTAGAAGTACCAAAATGTATCGTGATCTTCGACATACATTTTGGTGGAGCAATATAAAGAGAGAGATTGCAGAGTTTATCTCAAGGTGTTTAACGTGTCAACATGTCAAGGCGGAGCATCAAGTGCCAAAAGGTCCATTACAACCACTTGAAATTCCAGAATGGAAGTGGGAGCACATTACCATGGATTTCGTTACTGGTCTTCCCAAGGTTTCTCAAGGCATAGATGCGATTTGGGTCATTGTTGATAGATTGACTAAGTCTGCTCATTTCTTACCTATACGAGAAACTTATTCACTTGAACGTCTTGCTCGTATTTACATAAATGAGATTGTAAGACTGCATGGTTTGCCAGTATCCATAGTTTCTGATCGAGACCCAATATTCACTTCACGATTTTGGGTCAGTTTATAAAAATCTATGGGCACGAATTTATGATTTAGTTCGGCATATCATCCTCAAACGGATGGGCAGTCGGAGAGGACTATTTAAACTCTTGAAGATCTCTTAAGACTCTGTGTCCTTGACTTCAAAGGAAGTTAGGACAAGTTCTTGCCATTGGTGGAATTCTCCTATAATAACAGTTATCAAGCAAGTATTGGCATGGATCCATTTGAAGTGTTGTATGGACGCAAGTGTTGTTCTCCAGTATGCTGGGACGAGGTGGGTGAAGCAACGTTGTTGGGACCAGAATTGGTACGCATGACAACAGAAAAGATTCAAATGATCCAATAACGTATAAAAACCTCACAAGATAAACAAAAAAGTTATGCTGATCTTCATCGAAAAGTCGTGGAGTTCAATGTTGGAGATCATGTGTTGTTACGGGTTGCTCCATGGAAAGAAGTTACGAGATTTGGAAAGAGAGGAAAGCTCAATCCTCGATTCATTGGCCCATTCGAAATCCTCGATCAAGTAGGAACTGTGACTTATAGACTCGCCTTACCGCCAAGTATGTCTCGTGTTCATAACGTTTTTCACATATCCATGTTACATAAATGTGTAGAAGACTCAAACCACATTATTGAGTTAGAACTAGACGAAATAGCGGAAGATTTAACGTATGAAGAAGTACCTGTTAAAATCTTGGATAAGAAGGAACATATTCTACGCTCCAAGGTTATACCTCAAGTCAAAGTTTTGTAGAGAAACCACGATGTTGAGGAAATGACCTAGGAGTTAGAATCTGAAATAAAATTAAGTTATCCTCACCTCTTCGACATACCAGGTATGTACCTTAATTTCGAGGACAAAATTTCATAAGAAGGGGAGGTTGTAAGACCCCAACTTTTATGAATAAAGATTAATTTTTTCTCTAAATATCATTTTGAATATTATGGTGTAGATTTGATATAATGTTATAGTTGTGGGTAATATTTATAAATTTTACAAAGTAAGTAAGTTGTTATAAAATATTTGTTTGGTCGGGGAATATTCTTTTTGTCGGAGAATATTCGTACGATGACACAATCATTGGTGGACCCCACAACAAAATTATTATCGGAGTTAGAAAATGACAGAAATATCTTTTTATAAAAATAACGGTGAAAGTTTTACCGTTAACTGTTGAAATACCCGGTGATAAAAGTACAGTAATACGCATGATTGCATAGTAGCACACGGTATTGATTATTGATGCTTACGTAAGAAGTCACTCATTTATACTCAATTATTGCTACAGTAATTGCTGCATAGTATCTCATATTATTGATTCAATTATTGTCACAGTATCATCTGCATAATATTTTATATTATTAAATCAATAATTGAGACGACAAAGTTATTCATATTATTATTTGCAATATTGACGATGTCTAGAAAGTTATGTCGAGGAGAGGTTTGGTCACCTAATTTTGCGTCAATAGGGAGAAATCCTTATCGGAAAGCCCCCTCTTTTCTGGGAATGATCTGGTTATTAAATATTGTGAGTTATAATATTAATGATGAATAATTTTTGGAAGATTAAAAATGTGTTGATTGAAGATAAAATAATTTGTGGTAATATTTATTCAATCTTTGATATAAATAAGAAGTATGTTATGAGACGTTTGTGGTAAGTTTGTTTTATTCTATGGGGGCCTATATGTCATCATTTAAGAGTCACTTTCTCCAATAGTAATTGCCTTTACCAGACGTCAAACCACTTACCGTTTCATATTACAGGCGTCGAACCACTTGTCGTTTCATATTACAGGCGTCGAACCACTTGTTGTTTCACATTATAGGCATCAAACCACTTTTCTTTTCACATCACCAGTCGTCAAACCACTTGCCTTTTCACATTACAGGGGCTAAGCTAGAAATCTTCTATAAATAGAAGCTTATTTCTTCTTTCATTCTCACCAATTCACTACGACTCACAAGAGAATTCTATAGATGGGGAATCAGAGAGAAAGAAGAAGAGTATTCTGTTACTACACTATTTTAGTATCCAATCTTCTACTAAGGTAAGGAGTATTATTTCTTTCGTATTCGTAAGGGATATTATTTTTGTTCAATATTCGTATGAAAAAATATTTTCTTCCATACTCTATAGTATGTAAGTAATATTATTTCGTTTCAGATTATGAATTCTACACTCATGTTGTTAAGTATTGCTCCTATACTCCTTGAAATTAGTAGAATATCCTTGAAATTTGCGCTTCATCTAGTATCGTTTGACAATGATATTTTTCTAAACATTCTTGTTAAAGTTTAATCTTTTCATGCTGGAGTACTATTCACGAGATACTATTCATGAAGTACTATTCACGAGGAGTAATTCATGAAGTACTATTCATGGGATACTATTCATTACAAAAATTGCTTTCTTTTCTATCCAAATTATTTTTGATACAATATTATTCTTGAATTTTACTCCACAAAGCAGTATCATGTTGGCAATTTGGACATTATTGAATTCTGGATAAATTGAATTATAAATCTTTAAAATTTATCCTTGCTCTCATTTAAATTGAATTCTTATATCATTGTCATCATCCTCATGCTTAGATTATGACGAAAGTCATCTTTGGCCGTAGTGCATAGATGGACTGTTGATTGGTATGATTATGTCCAGGGATCATTCGGTATAATCATGAACCGTAATATTACAAATGATGTGGTATAAGTCCTCATTGGCCCGTAGTGCATTGATGGACAGTTGCTGGTATGATCATGACCATTGATGATAATAATGAATATCCTTGGCCCGTAGTGCGTGGATAATACAATGTTGTGGATTATTTATTTAGCCGAGTCACAGCGATAAAATTGATGATAAACTTTTTAAATCATAGAAGATAGTAGATATCATGCTCTACTTGACTCTTCTAATGGATTGCTTTCCGCTGCAGTTAAACTTGATGTTTATTGTATTTTATCAGTTTAAGACTGTTGAAGGCTAATGATAATTTATTATGCATTATCTTAGTCATAATATTTCTTACTGGGCTAGTTGAGCTCACCCTTTTGCTTTCATTGTTCTCTTCAGGAAATGAGAATATAGCTTGAACGAGTAGGGAAATGGAGTGACGGTCCAGATAGGTGGCTATAGTAGTCCTCACTATTATGTGAAATAGTGTGATAAGAACTGTAATGATGACTTTATTTGAGTTTGGATACTCTCTACGAGACATTATCCGTGTTAAAACTCTCAGCTACGTTTTGTCGTACTGTATAAAAGAAGTTTGTATTTAAATTATGTACTATATATTTGGCGACTCAAGATGGGTGATGTATACCTATTTTGGGGGGCGTCACAAATTATATCTTAAATAGATTAGGAAAATGTTAGACCTGTTAGAACAATTAAAAGTCCACAAAATAAGAATTTATCAGGACTATCTCCAATCTGTAGAACAGCTAGAATATTATTATAACATTACAATAAAAAATTGAGGAAAAGCTGAAGACTCCAGTAATACAGGAAACGATCCAAAGAATTGAAAAGAAAATTACAGATAATATCTGTAACGAATTTCCAAATGCTTTCTAGGATCGAAAGAAACATATGGTTAATATACCATACAATGAGAAATTCTCTAAGGATAATATTCCTACAAAAGTTAGGCCTTCTCAAATGGATAGAGAAACTCTTGAATACAAAAGAGTTCATCCCCGTGGAATTGTTCAGCTTTTTATGTTAATAAACATTTTAAAATTGAGAGAGGTACACCACGAATGATGATAAATTATAAACCCCTCAATAAAGCTCTTAGATGGATTAGATATCCTATTCCTAATAAAAATGATTTATTAAAAAGATTATTTGAAGCAAAAATATTTTCAAATTTTGATTTAAAATAAGGATTTTGGCAAGTTCAAATTAATCCAATGGACAAATAGAAAACAACTTTCACTGTTTCATTTGGTCAATATGAATGAAATGTTTTGCCTTTTGGGTATAAAAATGCACCTTCTGAATTTTTGAAAATTATGAATGAGGTGTTTAATCCCTACACCACATTTAGAATAGTCTATATCGATGATATTTTATATTTTCCTATAATATAGACCAAATTTTAAACACCTAAATATTTTTATAAATGTTGTCCAAAAAAATGGATTGGCATTATCAGCCAAAAAGATAAATTTATTTCAAACAAAAACTCGTTTTTTAGGACACATTATTTCTCAAGGAACAATTATTCCTATAGACATAACTATTAATTTTGCGAAAAATTTTATCAACAAAATTACAAATACAAATATGTTGCAAAGATTCCTAGGAAGTTTGCAATATATTACTGAGTTCTATAAAGAATTAGCAAATGATGCAAAACTTTTATATGGTTGGCTTGAACAAAATCCGCGACAATGGAGTTATGAACACACTAAGGTTGTTCAAAAAATTATGTCTTGTAAATCCTATATGGAAAAAGATTGTTGAAACAGATGCCTCTGAATTAAGCTATAGAGGTATATTAAAACAATATAACCTTAATAAGGGAAAAGAATAGTTATTAAGATATACTTCGGGTCGATGGAATTCTACCCAAAAGAATTATTCTACTATTAAAAAAGAAATATTATTTGTCATCAAATGTATTTTCAAGTTTCAAGATGATTTACTAAATCAAGAATTTACTATGCAAATTGATTGTTCAACCATCTGATATGTCTTAAAAGAAGATGTTAAAATAATGATTGCCCAACAACAATTTGCCAGATGACAAGCTTTATTAGTCATCTTTGATTTCAAAATTGAATATATAAAGGGAAAGTTAAACTTTCTCCCTGATTATTTAACCCAAGAATTTCTGCAGGGAAAACCATCTCTAAAAGAGGAGGTTCACCACATGGCCAAGGTAAATACTGTAAGACCCCAACTTTTATCAATAAAGATGAATTTTCTATAAATATCATTTTTGAATATTATGGAGTTAATTTGATATAATGTTATAGTTGTGGGTAATATTTATAAATTTTGCAAAGTACGCAAGTTGTTATATAATATTTGATTGGTCGGGGAATATTCGTTTTAACAGGAAATATTCGTACAACGGCACAATCATTGGTGGATCCCACAACGGAATTATTGTCAGATTGAGAAAACGACAAAAATATTTTATTAAAAATAACGGCGAAAGTTTTACCATTGTTACTGTTGAACTACTCGGTAGTAAAAGTACAGTAATACGTGTGGTTGCATAGTAGCACACAGTATTGATTATTAATGCTTATGTGAGAAGTCACTCAGTTTGATTCAATTATTGTCAGTTAATAATATGAATTATTTAGCGATAATGACGTTTTGTTTTATTCGTATTATTAACGTAATAAAACAGAAATATCATTTTATATAAAACAGAATACTTTATTAAAGTTATTCTATAAATAGAATATATTTTATTTTATTTAAAAGATTTTTCTTTAAATATTGACCGTCAGATTAAAGTAATCAATCTGGACCGTTCATGGATTAGTTACTATGCATTCTATTTTTCTATAAATAGCAGCTCATTCCTTCATTATTTCTTACGAATTCACTGAACTCTAGAGAGAGAAACTATAGAGAGAAACTATATAGAGAGAGAAGAAGAGTATTCTGCTACTTACCTACTTCCTTACTTCAGCTCTTTTTTAAAACGGTAAGGGGTGTTATTCTTTCTTATTCATGAAGAGAACTGTTGTTATTCCATTTCTTATTATTCTGTTGGAATAACCTATATACGCGGTCTACCCTATACTTAGTGACATTCTTCTATTATTCTGTTGGAACATCCTGTCTGTGTGTTTTACACCGGACCTAGTTCCGTCTTTATTATTATTCTGTTGGAACATCCTGTCTGTGTGTTTTACACCGGACCTGGTTCCGTTTTTATTATTATTCTGTTGGAACATCCTGTCTGTGTGTTTTACACCGGACCTGGTTCCATTATTTATTATTCTGTCGGAATATCCTGTCTGTGCGTTTACGCCGGACGACCTGGTTCCATTATTTATTATTCTGTCGGAATATCTTGTCTGTGCGTTTACGCCGGACCTGGTTCCATTATTTATTATTATGTTGGAATAACCTGTCTGTGCGGTCTATCGCATGCATGGTGATTTCTTTTGTTATTCCATTCTTTATTGTACTTAGTTGGTTAAGTTTTGACTTCTATACTCCATGAAATTTGTGGAATATCCTTGATAATTGCGTTTCATCTAGTATCTTTTCATGAAAATATTCTTCTAAGCATTCTTGAATTTTACTCCACAAAGCAGTATCATGTTGACAATTTGAACGTTGTTAATTCTTGGATAAATTAATTCTTGAACTTGTTTTATTGAATTCTTATATCATTGTCATCATCCTCATGTTTATAAAATGTTAAAAGTCATCTGTGGCCTGTAGTGCATAGATGGACTTGGTATGATTATGACCAGGGATTATTCGGTATAATCATGACCGTAATGTTACAAATGATGTGGTAAAAGTCCTCATTGGCCCGTAGTGCGTTGATGGACAGTTGTTGGCATGATCATGACCATTAATGAATACACGAATATCCTTGGCCGTAGTGCAGGGGTGATTCAATGATGTGGATTATTTTATTAAGTTGAGTCCCAGCGATAACAGTGTTGAAAAACCTTTTAAATCATAAAAGATGGTAGAGTTTATTTTCTACTTGACTCTTTTAATGGATTGCTTATTCCGCTGCAGTTAAACTTGATGTCTATTATATTTTATCAGTTTAACATTGTTGAAGGCTAATGATAATTTATTCTGCATTATCTTAGTCATAATATTTCTTACTGGGCTAGTTGAGCTCACCCTTTCTTTCACTGTTCTCTTCAGGAAATGAGAACGTAGCTGGGGCAAGTCGGGGAACGGAGTGATGGTTCGAATGATAGTATTAGTTAGTAGTCCTCACTATTCTATGTAATAGTGTGTTAATAAATGTAATGAGGACTCCTTTTGAGTATGAATACTCTCTAGAAGATAATATTTGTATTCAAACTCGCAGTTTATGTTTTGTCGTATTGTACACGACAGTTGTATTAGTAAGTTGTATTTGTATTCTGTACTTTGTATCTGACGACCCAAGATGGGTGATGTATACCTAATTTTGGGGGCGTCACAAATACACCTTTGGCTCCACAGTCTCTGGCCGGGGTAAATACACATTTGGCTCCACAGTCTCTATAAAGAAAATCCTTCAAAAAAAAAAAGTGGATAATATCCACAAAAAATACTTCGTTGAAGTCTTACTCACAATTGAGAGTATTGATCTCAAATGGATGAATGATCAATATTATTTGGCATCTATATACTTTGACCCTATAGTTGCTTATCCTTTAAAAGGAAACAATAATTATCGTGGATACTATGAGCAGATTCTAATAGAAATTGACTCAGTAGAATTTCCTTATTAAGGATGGAAGTCCGTAATTGAAGCCTTCTTGTTGTCTGGAACCAAATGTCCAAGTCCAAGTCCAAATTCATGGGAGTCCATAATTCATAAAGAATTTGAATAAATCCAATACTAGAGTGACTTTTTTATCTTTTAAATGAGGATGCTAGTTTTTATACCGGATAAAGAGATTATTAATCTCAATTGGCAATATTACTGCTTCAGGCCAAAACGCATCCACCAATGGATGGACCAGTTTGGAATTTCGCTATTAGCAAATTCAGGGGATATTTGGAAGAACCAAGTATGCTTCTTTCGAGGATTATCATAATAGAAGCAGTAATACCAGACATCCTTATAATCCCAATAACTAAAATCCATTTTAGGATAATTTATCATATTTCTTGGCCTACTAGGATCTAATCCCCAGTCATTTGGGGTAAGCATTCTTTTTAAGTATGCTTTAGAGTAAGAGTATGGAGGATGCTTACAAAACACATAGCAGCCAGTGGCGGATCTAAGTAAGGGGCAAGGGTACAATTTACCCCACTGATTTTTCAGGGGTCAAAAAGAAAGAGAGTAAAATTTTAGAGTCTTTAATAAAAAAATTAAATTTTAGATTGAAAAATAATATCTCCATTCCATAATTACAGATACATTTTGACTTTTTAAAGTCAATTCACGAAATCCTAGCATTTAAAATTGATATGAAATTATTTAGTTTTAATACAACAAATATAACAATTGTAAATTAACTAACTATGAAACGCTACTAATTATTATCTTTGTTGTTTTTAAAACATGAATGAACTTATATCAATTTAAGTTTTAGGATTTCACGAATTGACTTTAAAAAATCAAAATGTATATCTAATTTTGGAATGAAAGTAGTATTAAATTCTTCAAAGTTCATATCTTTATACTACCTTGGTCACTATAATACTCTTTGTCTCTCCATTTCTCGTCTAGCGACTTGGTCTAATTATTCTCACTAGTTCAACTTTAGAGAAAATTCAATATGTTGTATTTTTTTATTTATAATTTTACAAATTTAGAATTTGCTTTGAGATTTTTAGTAATTACTTGTGTTTTTTTTTTCTTGTAGATTTTTGTAACTAATAAAATACAAAAATGAGACAATACAACACTTTTAAGTAATGAAGTTTCGAAAAATGTTACTATAAATAATAATTGGACAATATTTACTTTTGTGATTTATTTTACTATATTTTTATGTTTTTTCAAGAATTTGTTTATTTTAAATTTGACATCACTGACCTAAGATATGATACACGGGTAACTATGACAGCCACGTTCATCTGTAATTTATCCCTGCTTCAGAAGTCAAAAATACAAAATAATGATTTATCCGCAAAATAATGATTTGGGGATAAAGGAAAAGGAAAATTAGACATGAAGGCAATGAAATAAAAGCAGCCACTGTTTCGGTGTTCTTACCATTATTTGCAGTTGAGCGACTATAAACTTGGTACAGTTCAAACCTCAAATTCCAAGTTCTACTAAACTTTGACGAAAACCACAGAGTCCATCAAGATCTTTAAAGGCCGAGTCCAAACAACTTTTGCATATCTCACGAGATACATCTCTTGTGCACTGCACAAGCCCATAAATAGTCTCAGTTGCCAGTTGCAAACATGAACTCAGAAGGACCAAATGCAACTTTTACTATTAGATTCTCCATGAAATCCTTCCAAATGACATTTAAATGAGCAGGCTCTAGCACGTTTTTCATCTCATAATCCTGTTAGAATATTTTATTCCTTATGTGGCCTCTACTATTTATATAATTATTGGGCTTACATATTGTATTAATTTAATAACTTTATTTATGGGTTTGGTAATTAATTATGTGGCCTATAAATAATATTCCTATTAATATTTGGCATAATGGGCCCTAGGGTTTCATAATCTTGATGGACGATTTTGACCCTTAGTTATTATATAAATAAAACAGTTAGGGTTTGGTCCCAGTTGTCGTCTCAAGAATTTTACACACACTCATACATCCATCCTAAGATTGAGGGAGGCAATTGAAGACCTTCACCCTTAAGTGCAGCGAAAACGTGATACATACGAGATGACTTCTCTCAATTCATGTACGTACTTATTATTATGATTATTGATTTTATTTTATTCTATGCAATAACACGTTCCTATATAATTTTATATAACATCTGGTATCAGAGCATGGTTGCGCTATCGCATAGAATATGTTAATTATATTGTTTCGGTGAAAAAGGTCTTGCCAATTATAACATCAATTTGTTTCAATTCATTGTCTTGCCACATTGATCAAACTGAAACAAAGAATAGCGAATAGAGATAAAAAAAAAAGAGTGAGAGGAAATCTGGAAGACAGTATACATGGTTAACTAAAGTACTACTCAAACAAATCATGGTGCAAAATAATTAATCTTCTTAACGGGTTGATCAATGCCTTTGAATGTGAATTTAAGGTAGTTACGTACACGCAAATAAAATATTAGATCAATACAAACATATGTAATTGTATTCCAGTATAAATAAAGGAGGCACTCTAGCTGTCTACCCATAAATGCAGTATTACTACTATATATAAAATTTCTATTGTTAAGTACTTTTGATGTTAATTTTGAATAAAGCACCATGTTGGTGCTTTAATAATATATTATGTGTGAACAAGAATATGAATATTAAAACAATATGAGTTAAATTTATTATTTATTATGTTTAGATAATTATGAAATTCTTATGACCTCATGTATTCATGTTAAAATTAACGTGATTATTTTATAATCAATTCATGTTCATAATTATATATTTTAATTTAAAATTTTGAACATGATATGATATATTATTAGGGCTTTTAATTAAGTTGTTACATGTAAATTTTAAATAATGTTAATTTTCAAACTTGATTAATATGTTTAAAGAAAATTGAGTTTGATTATAATAATTTACATGTATGCGTGACTCTTTTATTGTTAAAATTAATAATCAGCCCAACGGAGGATTATTAATTGAAACAATTAAATATTAAGAAAAGTCACATAATGTTACATTTAATAAATAAAGATTTTAATTTTGCCCAACGGAAAAATTAGAACTAAAATTTATTAAGTGAAATTTTATTGCATAAGTAACATATTTATTTCGTTTCTGCCCAACGGTGATGCGTGGATAAATGTGTTGTGCATTATTTTATGGGGATATTATTATTATATTATTAATTGGACCAACGAAAGATTAATAATTATGCACCAACATCTCATTAAAATCTATTTTTGGGTGTTGTAAATAGATTTTATGTAACTAATTGTTTGCCCTACAGTTGATTTTTATCATGATTAATTATTAATTATTGTTGTACATTGTGAATTTCTTTTAGTTTTTTGTAAGAATGCTTATGAGCTTGATTGTATTTCAGCATTGACTCCAACTAGTATTTCTGGGTATCTCTCTGGAATTGAAGCCTTGAATGTAACTAATTTTACTGTTTGGAAAGAGCAAATGAAAATTGTTCTCGGCGTTATGGATTTGGACTATGCATTACGAGTTGATCCTCCTGCTCCACTTACGGATACAAGCTCAATAGAGCAAAAGGCTATTTATGAAAAGTGGGAGCGATCCAACCGCATGTCCCTTATGATTATGAAAAACTCTATCACGACAGCCATTCGAGGAGCCATTCCTGACTCTGAGAATGCTAAAGAGTACTTAACTTTAGTCGAGGAATAATTCAAGGGTTCTTCTAAAACTCATGCAAGTACCCTTATTTTGAAAATGCTCACTAGTAGATATGATGGGGTTAGTGGAGTGCGCGAACACATTATGATGATGAACGACATGGCCTTTAAATTAAAGGGTATGGACATGGCGATTTCTGAGGGTTTTCTTGTTCATTTTATTATGACTTCTCTTCCTGCACAATTTGATCCATTTAAGATCAATTATAACACGCAGAAAGAAAAATGGAAGATGAGTGAGTTAATTGCCATGTGCGTCCAAGAAGAAGAAAGGCTTAAGATTGAAAAACCTAATGTTGCTCATCTAACTACCACTAGATCTCATAAGAAGAAGGCTCATAAAAATGGCAAAGGTTTTAAGAATAAGGACAAGCAAATTTCTACCAAAACAAATAAGGCAAATCCTTCAGGTAACAACTCTGAGGCAGGTCCTAAATGTCACTTCTGTAAGAAGCAAGGACATATTCAGAAAGAATGTCCTAAATTCAGAGAATGGCTTGAAAAGAAAGGTATATCGTCCTTCAATTATGTAACTTATGAATCCTTTCTAATTGATGTTCCTTATAATACATGGTGGCTTGACACTGGTGCTATGGTTCACATTACTAATTCATTACAGGGATTCCTTTCAAAGAAGACACTTCAAAAGGGAGAAAGAACCATTAAAGTTGGCAATGGAGAGTCTATACAAGTTAAAGCTGTAGGAACTCTTCCTTTAGTTTTGGAGAGTGGTTTCACCTTGTATTTATATGATACTCTTTATGTTCCCAGTATGACACGAAATTTAATTTCTGTATCTAAACTTGACGTTGATGGATTTTCGTTTAAGTTTGGGAATAATAAAATAATTATTTATCATTACTCTCATGTTATTGGTTCTGGCTCTTTAGAGGGAAACCTCTATAAGATAAATTTGGATAATGTCTTTGTTGAATCCTTATTAACAATGAATGTGACAGAAAATACCTCTAAAAGTGGAACTAAGAGAAAACTAGATAATGAGAATTCTTCAAAATTGTGGCATTAACGCTTAGGCCATATTTCAAAAGACAGAATGCAACGTCTTATAAATGATGGAATTCTTCATTCACAAGATTTTTCTAATTTTGACCATTGTATTGAATGTATAAAAGGAAAAATTTGTGAAAGGTAATAAGAAAGGAGCAACAAGAAGTAGTGCACTTCTTGAGGTGATTCACACTGATATATGTGGACCATTTTCTCCAAGAATTGGTGGACACAAATCTTTCATTACATTCATTGATGACTATTCTCATTATACTTATGGCTACCTGATTAATGAAAAATCTGAATCAATAAATATGTTTAAAGTTTTCAAAGCTGAAGTTGAAGTTTTCAAAGCTGAATCAGATAAAGGCGGAGAGTATTATGGTAAACACTCCGATACAGGTCATAGTCCTGGCCCATTTGCCTTATTTTGTCAAGAAAATGGAATCGTCACTTAGTATACAATGCCTGGTACACCGCAGCAGAATGGTGTAACTGAGAGGCGAAATCGTACCCTTATGGATATGGTACATAGTATGTTATGCAATTCTAGCTTACTTGTATTTTGTGGACTGAGGCATTAAAGACAGCTGTTTATATTTTAAACCGGGTTTCTAGTAAATTTGTCCCTAACACTCCTTATGAAATTTGGACAGGTAGGAAACCTAGTTTAAAATACTTACGGGTGTGGGGCTGTCCAGCCGAGGCTAAGATTTTAATCCACAAATAAAGAAACTTGTTTCTAAAATCATTAGTTGTCATTTCATTAGATATCCTGAGAGATCTAAGGGTTTTCAATTTTACTGTCCCTCGCATACCACTAGAATTATTGAGACTAGGCATGCAGAGTTTTTAGAAAATGGTGATTTAAGTGGGAGTGGTGAGCCTAAAAAAATTGATCTTGAAGAAAACAGGTTTTATGTTTCTAATCCTGAACCACCACCTAATGTTGAACCTCACATTATTAAAAATCATATTCCTGAAATTGTGTAGCATTTACGTAGGTCCAAAAGACCTAAAAAGCCTATTAATTTTGATGATTTTATAACCTATCTTAATGAGATTGACTATGATTCAAGTAAGATTAATGATCCTATCTCCTATAAAGAGGCCATTACGAGTGCTCAATCAACTCAATGGCTTGAAGCCATGAATGATGAGTTGAAATCAATGGAGCTTAATAACGTTTGGGATATTAAAGAATTACCAAAAGGTTTAAATCCTGTTGGTTGCAAGTGGGTCTATAAGACCAAATTAGATCCTAAAGGGAACGTTGAAAGGAATAAAGCTCGATTGGTTGCTAAGGGTTTCACTCAAAAGGAAGGTGTGGATGATAATGAAACTTTCTCTCCAATATCTAGGAAAGATTCATTTAGAATAGTCATGACTTTAGTAGCTCATTATGATTTAGAGTTACATCAGATGGATGTTAAAACTGCATTCCTTAATGGTTACTTGCACGAGAATGTCTATATGACACAACCAGAAGGTTTTTTGGTTAAAGGCAAGGAACATATGGTATGTAGACTTAAGAAGTCCATATATGGATTAAAACATGCTTCTCGACAATGGTATCTTAAGTTTCATGAGGTAATGAGTAATTTTGATTTTAAAAAAATATAGTGGATCAATGCATATACTTGAAGGTCAGTGGGAGTAAATTTATTATTCTTGTTTTGTATGTTGATGATATACTACTTGCAAGTAATAACTTAGACATGTTGCATGAGACCAAACGTTTTCTTTATGGAAATTTTGATATGAAGGATCTCGGTGAAGCCTCTTATGTTATAGGTATTGAAATTCATCGAGATAGGCCTCATGGGATATTAGGATTGTCCCAAAGAGCTTATATTGACAAAGTTCTTAACAAATACAACATGCAAAATTGCTCCCCTACTGTCGCACCTATTGTTAAGGGTGACAAATTTAGCTTATATCAATGCCCTAAGAATCAACTTGAGCGTGATCAAATGAATCTTATTCCCTATGCTTCTGTGGTTGGGAGTCTTATGTACGCTCAAGTTTGTACACGTCCAGATATAGCGTATGTAACTGGCATGCTTGGACGTTATCAGTCCAATCCAGGTTTGGATCACTGGAAAGCAGCCAAAAAGGTTTTACGCTACTTACAGGGTACTAAGGATTTTATGCTTACATTCAGAAAAACAGATAACCTTGAAGTTGTTGGTTATTCTGATTTTGATTTTGCTAAGTGTAAAGACGAAAAGAAATCTACATCAGGGTACATTTTTATGCTTTTAGGAGGCCCTATTTCGTGGAGAAGTCATAAGCATGAGTTAACTACCACTTCCACGATGATGGCAGAATATGTGGCTTATTATCATGCTACTTGTCACGCCGTATTGCTGAGGAATCTTATTTTAGGACTTAAGGTTGTAGATTCCATTTCAAGGCCATTGAAAGTATTTTGTGATAATGATTCTGCTATTAGTTTTTCCAATAGCACTAGTTCGAGTTGTAAGACCCCGAATTTTATGAAATAAAAGTATTCAATTTTTCTTATAATTACTATTCAGTAAATGGTTAAATTGATAAAAGTTTAAAATTATGAGTGAAATATGATTTTTTTTTCAAAATAAGCAAGTGGTTATAAAATAATCATTGTTGTCGGGGAATATTCGTTTGGTCGTAGAATATTCTTTCTGTCGGGGAATATTCGTACGACGGCGCAGCCATTTGTGGGCCCCATAACAGAATAACTGTCGGATGAAGAAAACGACAAATTTGAGTTTTTACAAATAACGGCGTAGTTGTTACCGTTAACACTGTTGGAATACCCGGTGGTTAAAATACAGTAATACGCGTTATTGCACAGTAGCACACGGTATTGCATAGTATTTTTGAAATTATTGATTCTTACGTAAGAAGGCACTACTCAATAATTGTTACAGTAATTACTGTTCAATATTTTATTTTATTGATTCAATAATTGCTACGTTGAAATTTTATATTATTGTTGTTCAATAATTATCACTGCACAGTATTTCCCATTATCAGATCAATAATTCATATTATTTGAATAATATTATTAGATAACATTATTGGCAATGACTAGAAAGTTCTGTCTAAGGAGAGGTTTTGTCACCTAATTGCGCTCCAATAAGGAGAAATTCTTATTGGAAAGCCCCCTCTTTCTTGGGAACGGCCTGGTTGTCATAAATGTGATTCTGTAATATTATTTGTGAATAATTAATTATTGATTCATATGATAAGGAAATATTTATTTTATGTGGATATAAATGAGGAATATATTTTTGTGGTTAAAAATAAAAGAGTTAATGTTGAGGTTTTTATCAGTATTTTTATCGGAATGGAGGTATTAAAAATCAGGGTTTTTGAGATATTTTGCGGGGGTTATAATTTTTAATCCGACCGTTGGATCGTGGTAATTTTTGGATATGTTATACATATATAAGTTGAGTATATGCCCACAAATTTTGAACCGTTAAAAATGAACGTATGATTTGTTATGAATTTTAAGAGGTGGCTGATTCAGAAATCAGGTTATAAATTATTTTTGGTGGAGAATTCTAGAATTGGTGGGCCCCACTTGTGGTTGGTGAAGAAATGTGCTGAATTATATTTCAAATGTGGTGGGTGGGAATAGTAGCAGGTAAAGCCATCAGGTTGCAGGTCAAACCTACCAAAATTTTCCTATAAATAGAGGGCTAAGTTAGAATTAAAAATCACACCAGAAACATAAGCTTTCTCTCTTTCTCTCTCTATATTATGAAGCATATTTTGTGAGTTTTTAGATACTTGGTGAGTTGCTATTCATCAGTGCAAGTTTTCTTCAGCATCATATCCGATATCCAGTCAGAAGTACTGCTCTTTTGAGGTAAGGGATATTAAGGGATTTTAAGGGTTGTTATGATTTTCAGTTTCGTAATTTTTCTGATCTTCAAAAATTCTGGAAAAATTTGAAATGATATTTTGATGAGTTTTCTTGATTGTGTCCAAAAATGGTGATTTTTGGATGTATAGATTGAGAGTTATGAATTTTATGAGAAAAGACTATTTTAAAAGTAACAGCTTATAATTCCTTGTGGTTAACTCCAAAATTGATGAAATTTTTATTGGGAGTACATGTATATGATAAAAGTATACTCTGTAAATTTCAGAATTTTTAGACAAAAGTATAATTTTTTATAAATGTCTAAATATTTGGCTATTTTGGCCATATGAAAAATAGTAAATGACTTTTAAAAATTCTGAGAAAAATATATGTTCACTATGGGACTATATTATGCTAAATCCCAAAAAAGAAATATTTTTGGAACTGATTTGGTATTTTTCATGAAAATGGTCTAGTTATGAGTAAATGAATTAAATATGTTTTGTGAAGAAAGAAAATTGGAAAATAGGATTTTATGGCTTGAGAATCCTATATGAGGTATATGCAGATTTTTGATGAGGGTTTTGGTTATTGATGATGAAATTGTAAGAGTTGACATTTTATGATGATTAAATGCATTAATTAGTAAAGTGTAAACAATTAAAATAAATTGTTTATAAATTTAAGTAATGTTATTCTTTCAATATCATTATACCGAAATATTGGTATGGATTTTATTGTGGAATTTTTATCTTTTGTGTCGGGGTTACTATTCATGAGTTACTATTCACGATTTACTATTCATGAGTTACGAATATTACTCTTGAGATTAAAACTATATGTTGATCATATTATTTTTATCATCATATATAACATTTTTATAACCCTGATGTTGAAATTCTCTTTCACTGGAGTGTAAAGATGGGTAGATTATTGGTATGATCATGACTAGGGTTCTCTTTGGCCTGTAGTGCAAAGTTGAATTGTGACTGGTATGATCATGACCATTGAATTTATAATTGAATATCTTAAGCTTAAGTGCAAAGGTGAATTGATCAACATGGTTATAATTATTGTTTATATAAATTCTGAAATGATTATATATTTCTTTGAGATATGAATATATTTGGACTGTAGTGCAAATATGAATTGTTGATGAATATCTTTGGCATGTAGTGCAAAGATGGCCTGTTGATGAATATCTTTGGCCTGTAGTGCAAAGATGAACTGTTGTTGAATATCTTTGGCCCGTAGTGCAAAGATGGTTTGTTGATGAATATCTTTGGCCCGTAGTGCAAAGATGGATTTGTTAGTATGATTATAAACAGGAACTGTGATTTGGTATAACCATGATCTTTGATGTTTCAGGTAAAGACAGGTGATGAAAATATTCTTCGTCCTGGGTGCGAAGAAAAATTTATAGTCAAAATTATGATTATGAGTTATTCATATGATTGTGGAAAGGAACTGTTGAGTGATGTTACATGGATAAAATATTGTTGTTGGATTTTTAACATGGAGAAGATAATAGACTTTATAGTCTATTTGACTCTTCTAATGGATTGCTCGTTCCGCTGCAACTATGGTTGAAATTTTTATCATTTACCATATGTTCTAAATCTCTGATTTATTGTTGATGAAGGCTATTGATAATTGAATTATCTTTAGTCATGATATTCTTTACTGAGCTAGTTGTGCTCACCCTTTTGCTTCACAATTCCTTTCAGGTAATAAGAGTGTAGCTGGGTCGAGCGGGGGTAACAAGGGAATAGAACGGTGGTCATCATTTAGTAGTTATATTTGGTGAAGAAAATAGGGTGAGGCGAACCCAACGTTGGAAGGGTGTTTTGTCACTATCATACAAGATGTCTAATGACATACAACCTCGTGTCATCATAAGACAGGGTTGTGCTCATCCACTTGCTGAGTATATCTATGGGCACTACCTATATAATCTTGGTATTTGTTTGAAGTATAATTCTCAATTAGAGACAGTGGAGATAATGATAAGTCAAGAGAAGACTCACCATTGGGAAGAATATGATAGTAATCTTCTCATTTTTCTTTGGGGTCTATTGGGTCAACCAAGGATAATTCTGTGGCCATATGATATCTATCATAACCTAGACGCGTGGCCTCCCATGTACGAATGTTTCCTTGAGCACTTCCCAAAGATTCTAATTTCTAAAACAGTTTTTGACTATACCTTTATGTAAGGTGTTATTGTGAGGTGATGTCCACGGTTGGAACATGAGTCACATTTGGTATATATTTGTATCCAAACTCACAGCATATGTGTTGTTGTATTTTGCACGACAATTGTTGTAATAAAGTTGTAGTTATTTTCTGTACCATGTATTTGACGACTCAGAATGGGTTGGGTGGAATGGACCTATTTTGGGGTTGTCACAGGTGGTATCAGAGCTTAGGGATATGATCTCTGGCGGAGATCGGGAAATATAACTAGGAGGGGAGAGATGAGTAAATATTTCGCTAGTGTGTCCTACCTAAGCTTATTTGTTGGTCAGTCATAATATTGGGATATTATGTGATATGTTAATTTGTTCAATTAACCCTTATTTTGAAGCTGTATTCTAGAATGATATCTGAAATACAGGAGATGAGCAATGGAGAAATCATGATGATAGGGAAGATGGAATCTGAAATGAAAGCAAGGTATTCTCAACTCTTTGAAATACCATGTACGTAAATTTCGGGGACGAAATTTCATAAGGAGGGGAGATTGTAAGACCCCGAATTTTATGAAATAAAAGTATTCAATTTTTCTTATAATAACTATTCAGTAAATGGTTAAATTGATAAAAATTTAAAGTTATGAGTGAAATATGATTTTTTTTCAAAATAAGCAAGTGGTTATAAAATAATCATTGTTGTCGGGGAATATTCGTTTGGTCGTGGAATATTCTTTCTGTCGGGGAATATTCGTACGACGGCGCAGCCATTTGTGGGCCACATAACAGAATAACTGTCGGATGAAGAAAACGACAAATTTGAGTTTTTACAAATAACGGCGTAGTTGTTACCGTTAACACTGTTGGAATACCCGGTGGTTAAAATACAGTAATACGCGTTATTGCACAGTAGCACACGGTATTGCATAATATTTTTGAAATTATTGATTCTTACGTAAGAAGGCACTACTCAATAATTGTTACAGTAATTACTGTTCAATATTTTATTTTATTGATTCAATAATTGCTACGTTGAAATTTTATATTATTGTTGTTCAATAATTATCACTGCACAGTATTTCTCATTATCAGATCAATAATTCATATTATTTGAATAATATTATTAGATAACATTATTGGCAATGACTAGAAAGTTCTATCTAAGGAGAGGTTTGGTCACCTAATTGCGCGCCAGTAAAGAGAAATTCTTATTGGAAAGCCCCCTCTTTCCTGGGAACGGCCTGGTTGTCATAAATGTGATTCTGTAATATTATTTGTGAATAATTAATTATTGATTCATATGATAAGGAAATATTTATTTTATGTGGATATAAATGAGGAATATATTTTTGTGGTTAAAAATAAAGGAGTTAATGTTGAGGTTTTTATCAGTATTTTTGTCGGAATGGAGGTATTAAAAATCAGGGTTTTTGAGATATTTTGCGGGGGTTATAATTTTTAATCCGACCGTTGGATCGTGGTAATTTTTGGATATGTTATACATATATAAGTTGAGTATATGCCCACAAATTTTGAACCGTTAAAAATGAAAGTATGATTTGTTATGAATTTTAAGAGGTGGCTGATTCAGAAATCAGGTTATAAATCATTTTTGGTGGAAAATTCTAGAATTGGTGGGCCCCACTTGTGGTTGGTGAAGAAATGTGCTGAATTATATTTCAAATGTGGTGGGTGGGAATAGTAGCAGGTAAAGCCATCAGGTTGCAGGTCAAACCTACCAAAATTTTCCTATAAATAGAGGGCTAAGTTAGAATTGAAAATCACACCAGAAACAAAAGCTTTCTCTCTTTCTCTCTCTATATTATGAAGCATATTTTGTGAGTTTTTAGATACTTGGTGAGTTGCTATTCATCAGTGCAAGTTTTCTTCAGCATCATATCCGATATCCAGTCAGAAGTACTGCTCTTTTGAGGTAAGGGATATTAAGGGATTTTAAGGGTTGTTATGATTTTCAGTTTCGTAATTTTTCTGATCTTCAAAAATTCTGGAAAAAATTGAAATGATATTTTGATGAGTTTTCTTGATTGTGTCCAAAAATGGTGATTTTTGGATGTATAGATTGAGAGTTATGAATTTTATGAGAAAAGACTATTTTAAAAGTAACAGCTTATAATTCCTTGTGGTTAACTCCAAAATTGATGAAATTTTTATTGGGAGTACATGTATATGATAGAAGTATACTCTGTAAATTTCAGAATTTTAGACAAAAGTACAATTTTTGATAAATGTCTAAATATTCGGCTATTTTGGCCATATGAAAAATAGTAAATGACTTTTAAAAATTCTGAGAAAAATATATGTTCACTATGGGACTATATTATGCTAAATCTCAGAAAAGAAATATTTTTGGAACTGATTTGGTATTTTTCATGAAAATGGTCTAGTTATGAGTAAATGAATTAAATATGTTTGTGAAGAAAGAAAATTGGAAAATAGGATTTTATGGCTTGAGAATCCTATATGAGGTATATGCACATTTTTGATGAGGGTTTTGGTTATTGATGATGAAATTGTAAGAGTTGGCAATTTATGATGATTAAATGCATTAATTAGTAAAGTGTAAACAATTAAAATAAATTGTTTATAAATTTAAGTAATGTTATTCTTTCAATATCATTATACCGAAATATTGGTATGGATTTTATTGTGGAATTTTTATCTTTTGTGTCGGGGTTACTATTCATGAGTTACTATTCACGATTTACTATTCATGAGTTACGAATATTACTCTTGAGATTAAAACTATATGTTGATCATATTATTTTTATCATCATATATAACATTTTTATAACCCTGATGTTGAAATTCTCTTTCACTGGAGTGTAAAGATGGGTAGATTATTGGTATGATCATGACTAGGGTTCTCTTTGGCCTGTAGTGCAAAGTTGAATTGTGACTGGTATGATCATGACCATTGAATTTATAATTGAATATCTTAAGCTTAAGTGCAAAGGTGAATTGATCAACATGGTTATAATTATTGTTTATATAAATTCTGAAATGATTATATATTTCTTTGAGATATGAATATATTTGGCCTGTAGTGCAAATATGAATTGTTGATGAATATCTTTGGCATGTAGTGCAAAGATGGCCTGTTGATGAATATCTTTGGCCTATAGTGCAAAGATGAACTGTTGTTGAATATCTTTGGCCCGTAGTGCAAAGATGGTTTGTTGATGAATATCTTTGGCCCGTAGTGCAAAGATAGATTTGTTAGTATGATTATAAACAGGAACTGTGATTTGGTATAACCATGATCTTTGATGTTTCAGGTAAAGACAGGTGATGAAAATATTCTTCGTCCTGGGTGCGAAGAAAAATTTATAGTCACAATTATGATTATGAGTTATTCATATGATTGTGGAAAGGAACTGTTGAGTAATGTTACATGGATAAAATATTGTTGGTGGATTTTTAACATGGAGAAGATAATAGACTTTATAGTCTATTTGACTCTTCTAATGGATTGCTCGTTCCGCTGCAACTATGGTTGAAATTTTTATCATTTACCATATGTTCTAAATCTCTGATTTATTGTTGATGAAGGCTATTGATAATTGAATTATCTTTAGTCATGATATTCTTTACTGAGCTAGTTGTGCTCACCCTTTTGCTTCACAATTCCTTTCAGGTAATAAGAGTGCAGCTGGGTCGAGCGGGGGTAACAAGGGAATAGAACGGTGGTCATCATTTAGTAGTTATATTTGGTGAAAAAAATAGGGTGAGGCGAACCCAACGTTGGAAGGGTGTTTTGTCACTATCATACAAGATGTCTAATGACATACAACCTCGTGTCATCATAAGACAGGGTTGTGCTCATCCACTTGCTGAGTATATCTATGGGCACTACCTATATAATCTTGGTATTTGTTTGAAGTATAATTCTCAATTAGAGACAGTGGAGATAATGATAAGTCAAGAGAAGGCTCACCATTGGGAAGAATATAATAGTAATCTTCTCGTTTTTCTTTGGGGTCTATTGGGTCAACTAAGGATAATTCTGTGGTCATATGATATCTATCATAACCTAGACGCGTGGCCTCCCATGTACGAAGGTTTCCTTGAGCACTTCCCAAAGATTCTAATTTCTAAAACAGTTTTTGACTATACCTTTATGTAAGGTGTTATTGTGAGGTGATGTCCACGGTTGGAACATGAGTCACATTTGGTATATATTTGTATCCAAACTCACAGCATATGTGTTGTTGTATTTTGCACGACAATTGTTGTAATAAAATTGTAGTTATTTTCTGTACCATGTATTTGACGACTCAGAATGGGTTGGGTGGAATGGACCTATTTTGGGGTTGTCACACGAGTGGTGTTGGACTATACCTCGACACTAAGTACTTATTTGTCAGGGAAAGAGTTGAAGATCAAAGCGTTGTCATTAAGTATATTAGTACGCATGATATGTTAGCGGATCCACTTACGAAAGGCTTACCACCCAAGCTCTTTTTAGAGCATGTTACCGGCATGGGTTTAACTGGTAGTCTTAATTAGTGAGTTATTTTATGTAAGACAACAATTTTTAGCTCGTTGTTTTGAACTTCACTTTATGTTTATGGTTTGCTATTCTCTTTATTGTGCACACTTGAGATCTTGTGAGCAAACGGTACGGTTATGTTTTGGACCATATGAATGAGTTTAATCTATTACCACTTATGTAAACTCTATTCATACTTGTTATGCTTAATGTTAATCTTTGTTTTAATAAAAGTACTAATTGTGTAACTAATGGGGATCTTGTGTTAATAATGACACAAAGATTGTATTAATTCGCATTGGTGTTTTTATTTGAACAAGATGTAGATATTAAATTAATACTTGACCAAATTAATGATAGTAAGCGTTATGTTTTGTATATAAATAGTATTTTGGCCAAGTGGGAGAATGTTAGAATATTTTATTCCTTATGTGGCCTCTACTATTTATATAATTATTGGGCTTACATATTGTATTAATTTAATAACTTTATTTATGGGTTTGGTAATTAATTATGTGGCCTATAAATAATATTCCTAATAGTATTTGGCATAATGGGTCCTAGGGTTTCATAATCTTGATGGACGATTTTGACCCTTAGTTATTATATAAATAAAACAGTTAGGGTTTGGTCCCAGTTGTCGTCTCAAGATTTTTATACACACCCATACATCCATCCTAAGATTGAGGGAGGCAATTGAAGACCTTCACCCTTAAGCGCAGCGGAAACGTGATACATACGAGATGACTTCTCTCAATTCATGTAAGTACTTATTATTATGATTATTGATTTTATTTTATTCTATGCAATAACACGTTCCTATATAATTTTATATAACAAATCCGAGTCTGGATACGTTCCAGTATAAACGTTTGATCTGAAGAAATTACTATATGAGTACTGAATTTGACATAATTCATACCATATAATTGCCTCTTCCCTTTAGCACTGCTTCATGATCTCTTGGCTTGCATTTTGAACACAGTTATGACAAACTTTTGAGGTGACATCACCTCTATAAAGTGCTTGCACATACACACTATTCCAACTGAAGTGTTGCAAAATCCTTCATTAAGAGGTTTTCAAGGAATGAGAATCAAAAAGGCTCCTAAGGTTTTTCTCAAAAGTGCTATTAAGCTCATAATTATTTGCAGTATCCGGACAAAATGTGAAGTGGGGTTCTGCAGAAATGATGGTAGAGATTGATAGACACATAATTCATATATTTTATTATCCTTAATTTTGTCATTTTAATTATATTAATTTATTTAATTAATATGTTTTTATTTTATTTTGTAGGATTTAATATTTGTTGCAATAAAGTTAAAATCTTTGTGATCAAGCGATATTTAATGCTCTTATTCATATAAAGAAATATTCAAGAAGAATCTTACAACAGAAGAAAAGAGGTGGAACAATCTTGATGTGCAAGTCAAATCCAACAAGAGAAAAGAAAGTCTATCTAAAAGATCTCTTTATTTAGAAGATCTCTTTGAAAAGTTGATTGTCACTAAGAAGTTGAAACCTACATGAAAAGGGAACAAAAGACACTAAATTCAATGTATCTAAATTAGGGCACAAATTTATTTTTCCTATAAATAGGTTTCTTGTTTTAAAGAGAAGTATTATTGTATTAGTTTAGGTTAGGAGTAGGAGTAGATTAACGTACTTCTTCATTGTACGCTCGTTGGATGATCGTTAATTAAATGGAGTTTTCTTATTTATTTTTAATCTTTTTCTTTTCTTTATTTTAGTTAGTTTATTTATTTTCATTTCTAGTTAATTTTTTTAATATCTAGGATGAAGATGAAATTAAATAATTATTCATGATAATATTTTTCATCTCTTCTATTATTTATACTTTTATGTTTAATTGATTTTGCCTTCATGTTTTGTTATTGAAATACATTCGTTTTATAGTTCTTATGTGATTTTAAATTAATTAAGAGATTTTGATAGATTATTGTTAATATATGAGTTTTTCATAATCCATGCTTGCTCAAAGAAGTATTGATAAGTTATACTTAATCTTTAAAATTTTATAATCTATGTTTGCCCACATTAATTGTAAAATTACTAAATTAAAGGGAAGGGAGATCAAAATCATAATTAAGTTATAAAAATAGAATAGATTGAATTACTTATTATGTTTATTATTTAATGGATTTGGATTCCTAGACTACTTCCTCATTATTAGCTTTCATATTCTAGTTAATCAATTCTCAATTTTTATTTCTAATTCGCCTAAAACAGATATTAATGATACATTAAAATTAATCTAGTCTTTGTGGGTTCGACCTATACTTCTCAGTTCTTTAACACATCAAGTTTTTGGTGCCGTTGTCGAGGACTAGACTTAATTTTATATTCCTTAATTTTTATTTATTCTAATTAGTTTTTTTTTATTTCTAATATATTTTTTTTTCAAGATTATCGACGCAAATCAACAGTGCGGAAAGACAAGTTTATTGTTGCGATTTTTTTGGTATTTTATATCTTAACTCTAAAAAAAATATGAGCTTTTTTTTTGTTAGAAAACTAATTGTCGCATTCATGCATTCACTCACGTAGAGCACATCATGTTTAGGTTTTTATTTTTTTCAAATATAAATTGTGGTGATTGCTGGAGGATTGAGATACATCAAAATTTCTCATTCTTTCGTAATTCACATAGTTTTAGGACATTTTATTTGTTTATAGTTTTTTTTTTATTTTTTATGTGCATTTTCATATTTAATCTAACATTAAGGGCACAACCTGTAACAAAATAAGGTGAGGATTCTATCACCCTTCATTGACCCACAAACAGCCCAACTTGCATTTTGCATAACATTACCCTAATAAAATCAAATAGACGTTTGCCTAAAGAACGTGTAATTATTCAATTAGTCATCGTACCTATATGGAGAGACTCTCGCCTTTCTTACACTTACCTGGTTAATGGTGTGATTAATTTCGAATTTGGTGGACCTTACGGTATAACTTGGAACAATTAGGAGCTGTCTAGATTTTATTTAAGTTAACCGTACGTAGAATTATGATTTTTATTTTATTTTTTTATTTTTTGTGTGCGTGAATTTTGTGGTTAGTTGTCTATTTGTTTTGTGATTTGTGGAAAGATTGATTTTTATTATAGTTGAAATAATAATTTTGCTTGAAATCAAAAACCCTATGAAAATTTTAATGCACACAAAGTAAATCAATTTTTTTCAACTTAGGAAAATTATTATCTAAGTTCATATCCATGTTCATATTCATATCCATATTCGGATCCAGAACCTCGATATCCACAAGAATTTTAAAATGAAGAAGAGGAAAGATTCAACACCTTAGAGAAAACTATGGAAGATTTCATGCAAAACATGAATCAAGCTACATCTTGTCTAGAAATTCAACTGAGTAGATTAGCCACTATAATAAATGAACAAGATATGATTGAATTTTCTAGTAACTTTGAGGTTAATTTTGAAAATATTGATGGTTGTGAAAATGATGAGGAAAATGAAAATTTTATATTCAATTCTACACAATTTTAGTCAAGCAAATTTGAGGAGTCTAAAAATTATGAGTCATGCCTAAAATTGATCATGTCAAATTTAATGAGTCGTTTGAAAAAGTCTATAAGCCTAAAGCTCCATACCCTGAAGGACTTATACCTAAAAAACCACCTAGTGATTTTTTTGGACCAGCCCATTAGAGTAAACATGATCCAAGAGTTGCCAATGACCCAAGAAATAATTGAAAATAGACACTTGATTGCAAAAAAATCCAATTGATTTTTTCTTAAATTATCTTGACCAAAATTGGAATGAATCTGAATACACTACTAGAAATTTAACCTATAGTGACGAGCTATAGCGACGGTCGGGATGGAACCGTTGCTATAGGGTGCCTATAGAAACGGTCACGGACTGGCCGTCTGTATAGAGAGAAAACACAACTCTATTGCAAGGGTCGCCGCTTGACCAACGCTATAGACATAAAAAAGGCCCTATACTGAGGCCTTTTATTTGGTCGTAGCTAATTGGAATTTCGCTCCAAACTCAATTTACTCCCTCCATTATTTTCAGGCTACAAAAACTCAAGTCTCAGCTAAAGCTATCAGTATACTAATTTTTTTCCCAAAAACTCGATCCCTCTCAAGTCTTCTAAATCTCTTATAGCCATCCCTAAATCTCTCATACCCAACCGTAAATCTCATAGGACGAAATCATCTTACCCAACCCCTAAATGGCCAGCAACGATCCAGAGCAATGAGAAGAGGAAGAAACTGTTGCCGACAAAGATGAAGATACCAGAGCACAAGTCGCTCCAATCGTAAGGCCAGAAGCAGTCGTCATCACTATCGGTGAAGAAGATGAAGACACAATCCTCGATCTATACTTTCTCTCAATATATTATTTGTTAATCGATCTATTAGAGCAAAATTAGGATTGTCCTGTGATTCAATCCAGTTCTGTATGATACAAAGATTGGACTTAAAAAAAATTTAATGATTTTTTGTTGTTGTAATTTTATTAATATATGCAGCTTGATTCTCTCTCATAGGTTTCTTTGAATCTCTTTCGAGAATGAAATTGGCACAACAGACCATCTTTCTTTTCTTCAATCACAATTGATTTCAAGTGAGAACTAAGTTTTGTCCATTCTTCTTGTAATTTCCCATTTTTGTTAGTATTATTAAATTTGATGCATATATATCATATGTAATCATTTATTCAAATAGATTTAAATGGGTTTTTTGTTGTTCATTTGATAGTCATATATATAATTGGGTATTTACTTAATACCAAGTGTGTTGGAGTATGTTATCGACGTTACTGACTATCTAGCCTCAGTTGTTGGGTCTCTGTTTAGATTTTCTTTTCAATTTGTGTAGTTTTGAAGTTCTTTTTACTGCTAGATTATCTTGTCTTTTTGTTACATGTGATGCTTGAATTTGTCTGATGAATCCTTTGACTAATTTGAGTTTGTGATTCCTATATCATGATATAATTTTGTTTCTTGATGCTTATGTCTTTTGAAATTCCATGGAATCAGTAAAGGAACTAATGTTATTTTCCGATGCCGATAGCAGCACCCGCTAGTGGTAGAATTCACTGATGAGCAGGCAACAGCAGTTGATTTATTGTCCTTATTGGTTTATCTGTATTTGAAATTAATTGGTCTGGTTTTCTGCTCATCTAGGAACACATTGTTTTACAATAGTTATAATCAGCATAGTATGATGGTCTTCAATGCCTTTTGTAGGTAAATTTTGTTTAGTTATGGTTTCTGCAAGTTGAGTCTCTAATTTATCTGGTGTTTAATGCAAGACGCTACAATAGAACAACTTCTTCTAATATTTCTTTCACTTCTAAAGGATGAATTTCCTGATGTACACCTCAATATTATTAGCAAGCTTGATCAAGTCAATCAGGTGTGTGCATTTTTAGGTTGAACACATTCTGTTATGCATTTACTTGTTATGTATTCTCATTTATACATCTTGCATTTTCTAGTGTCCCCATTTCAAGTACTATAGTTTAGGTATAGACTTATCTAGGTAGCAAATGGGAACTAAAAATGGATGCTTTTTGAAACTTCTTTATTATGTAGCAAGCGTAGTCATCTCTCTTGCTTTTGGAGAAATGTTTATAGCTTAAAAATTCCATTGTAGTACAAAAGAACTTTGGCAATACTCCTTTCTAACGGACTGGTGGCTATGCAACTGCATCTGTAAGATGATTGGGAACTAAATATTAATGACAAACACTCCTTTTACTTATTACACCACTAGACTTTTAAAATATGTAATTCTCACATTAAACTAATTAAAATATTGAAATTGAACCATTCCATTAAAATAATTTAACGTCTATCAAATTGATTCAAGTTTTTTAATACGTGGCACATGAGAAAAAAGAAAAAGAAAAGGAAAATGGCATGGACCGGGTAACAACTTTTCTCACGTGACATAGTGGTGCCACCAGAGTTTTGTATTGTGAGGGGCCAAAATATTAATTAGTAAAATTTAATAAATAATATAAATTAAAAGTATGTGTATAAAAAGAATCTTACACGCTATTTTTTCTTTTTGCATAATTGTCAATCTAACTATTAAGGTGTCACTCAATTGATATACCAAATTTGTTCGTTATATGAACAATCATAATTTTAACAAACTTTTAGTACTGTTAATAAACAAGGGAAACTTAAAAAAACATAAATTAAGAAGCCCGCACAAATTCATAAGCATTGGAAATTTTATTGTATGTAAGCATATTAAATATGTTGTTTATTCTTTTCAAAAAAATTGTTTAGTATAAATATTCAGACGAGCAGTTAATTAATTGTAACTAATTGTGCTGAGTAATTTTTTTATATTTTATTTTGATAGAATTAAATTAAATACATAATTAAAATGTATAGAAATATAAAATTTGATAAATCAAAGGAAAATTTATATAGCATATAAAAATCAAAAGCATGAAGGCAAATTGTTAAAACAGTTATACTGGTATTTGGAAAGATTGCGTAACTAGCCAAAATGGTTTATTATCTGATTAGTCTACAAATCATTAGAAAATTTTCCGAATCTTATTTGTTTTTTTCTTTTTTTATTTGTTGTCCATTTTGTCTTTATTTTTTTTGCAAAATATTATATCTAATGCTGACAATCTGTGCAAAGACTTAAATATTTTTTTGACCGGTCATATCAACTTATTTATGTTGACTCTTTCTTAAGTTTTGGTTATGCCTAGTGTTGGGATATTTCACATGAATTCCACATTGGATAAATTCAAGAGTGTAGATAGGTTAATAAGTATGGTAGAGCCTCAACCTAATAGGTTAACCTTTTAGGTAAGGAGGTGGTCCAACATACTTATCGGGCCTATCTACACAGGTGTGCGCTGCATGATGATGAATTAATGTGGGATGGATCGTACAATTCTGCTACACCTGGTCTAAGGTTATCCTGTATTCTTTGAAAAAGAAAAAGAAGGTATATATGCTTAGATGTGGATTTGTGCTTGTACATTGTATCTCCTACTGTGCTGGATGGATTTTGATCACAACAAGAAAGGGTTCTTATGAAACTCTCTTGTAGGTTTGGTTATAGCAAAAAGCATTTTTACCCCACTATGGTTGTAATGTTTTAAGCAATTAGCCACTGTGCTTTTAAAATATTCAATTAGCCTACTGTAATTTTTAAAAATGTACAATCAAGTCATTCCGTCCAATTTCTTGGACGGACGTCAAATAAATACACATGTGGCATTGAAAAAAAAATTTAATTATTGTTTTCTGATGTGGCAACACAAAAAAAATAATAAAATAAAATCATTGATTATGTGGCAAAAAATAATTAAAATAATAATAAAATTAAAATAAATATTTTAATTCATTTTTTAATAATTTTTTCATTTCCTATTTTCTTTCTCATTCAAAATGAATAAATAAGCCTAAAATAAAACAATAAATAAAAATACAATTTTACCTTGTACATGATTATATTTGACGATATATATAAGACCAATTTTTTTTAAAAAAAATTTTAGACAAAAAAGAAATAATACAAATTACATAACATAACTCATTAAAACATTATTTAACCTCATTTTTTTCCTAATTAATTCAAACTCAAACCCTACTGTTCATCTTCTTCCTCACCAAAATTGAAACATGGAATCAATCGACCCAACACCACCAGTCGCCTACCCAAAGCCATAGAATCCGGCCAGAACAACCCAGAAAGAGCTCTCAATGAAGGAAACCCTTTGCCACATTCTTTACAGAGATTTAATTTCTTCAAATCACCATGTTTCGAATCTGAAATCCTCCAAGATTTATTGGGGTTCTCTCTAAGGCCATAACTAGCTTCCACAACATAATCAGGATCCAAATCAGATGACAATGAAACCTTCATTTCCTTCTTGAAATCCTCTCTTTCAGAGCCCAAATCGCCATTCAGATGACCAATTTTTTTGTGCTTTTTATTTTTCATCCATTGATTTGAAAGACTCACAAACAACAGATGCGGGTGGTGCAAAACCCGGCCCACCCTGTTATTTATTTCGAAGAAGGAATGGGAATAATCATATTGTACTGTTAACGTCACTTGTTGCCCTCAAAAGAATATAGCTAGCTCTGACTCTGAGCCCTTGATTACCAAAATCTACCAAGCTCTATAAACCTCGCCCGTCAGAATCCGGCAGCCAAGAAAAGAAGAGAGAGTAAAAGAAAAGAAATGGAGAAAGTAGTGCCAGATTCAGTAACGGAGGCGGTGAAGAGAACCTCAAATAACATTGAAGAGTTCAAAGCTCACTTCCCAGACTTCTTAACTCACTGCACCCCTGAATCTCTCACCGAATTGGAACCTCACTTCCCAGACTTCTTAACTAACTCACTTCCCAGACTTCAGTAAGGTTGAGATGCAATGGGGAGGGAGGAGAACCGGGGAACCGGGGAGGGAGGATTAGGTAAAGAAAAAGAAAGAAAGTAAAATATAAAAGTATTTTTATTTTTATTTTTAAAATAAAACATACATATTATGAATATTATAATATTAATTTTTATTAATATTATACATATTATAAATATTTAGGTAAAGAAAAAGAAAGAAAATAAAACATAAAAATATTTTTATTTTTAAAATTTTTTTAAGTATTTTAAAACATAAAAGTATTTTTATTTCTATTTTTAAAATAAAACATACATATTATAAATATTATAATATTAATTTTTATTAATATTATACATATTATAAATATTTAGGTAAAGAAAAAGAAAGAAAATAAAACATAAAAATATTTTTAAAACCACAGGGGGCCAATTGTATTTTTTTTAAAGTGCAGTGGCTCAATAGTATTGGGAATTTGGCTGACTGGCTTGCCACGTAGGAAATAACTTTTTTTATTTTCTTTTTGTCAAAATCCACGTAGGAAAATTGGTCTAATTTTTTAACGTCTATTAGTTAAATTGGACAGAATGACTTGATTGAACATTTTTTAAAAGTACAGTGGGCTAATGAAATATTTTAAAAGCACAGTGACTAATTGCTTAAAACACTACAACCACAGTGGGATAAAAGTGTTTTTTACCGTTTGGTTATAGTACAACAAATGGCAGTGGTGGATGCTCAAAACCCTCTTCCTGGAGAAACCACTTGTGGTTCTTTACTACAGCAGTTGCAGGTAATTCCTTTCCAAAAGCTTACGAGTTCTCCATTTTGTTCTTTATAAATTCGATGTTTTTTTATATATAAAAACTTGTGTTATGTTGTAATGTAGCAAATTTGGGATGAGGTTGGTGAAAGTGATCATGAGGAACGGGACAAGATGTTTCTTTAGTTAGAGCAGGATTGCTTGGATGTGTACAAGAGAAATTAAGGTTGATCTGGCAGCAAAGTCAAGGGCACACCTTTTTCAGGCATTGGCAGATGCTAGAGATGCTAATATTACCATGGATCTTGTACTGAAGCCCTTGCAAGCTTGAAAAATCGTAGCTGTTTTTTTATCAGAAAGCCTAGTCATGTATATAGGCCTACGACGACCTACTTATTTTGATGATCCTACTTATTGAAGACCTGCAGTGATCTAAACACTCATGACACCTGTTTCAGCTCAACTTGGATGCTCTTCCTTCACAAAAGTTGTCTTTTATTGACTTAAACTTTATGTAATATGTTAGATGTTACTTATTTAGATGGTGTAATGTTATGTGAATAACATTAAATGATATATATAATTTTTTTTAATGTTTTATTTTATATTGTATTTGTTTGTTCAATAAATATGTGCATCACTAATTAATTTTTTTTAATATAAAAAGGCTATAGCGACGGTTAGGACCGTCGCTATAGAACCCAGGCATTCGTGCCAAAAATACATATAGCGACGGTCAGGATCGTCGCTATTGATATGTATTGGCCATCAATAAAAACCTTTAAGCGTGTTTTTGGTCCGTTTTCTAGCTAGTGATGGTCCGATCGTTGGTATAGATACATATGACCGTCGCTATAGGGTTTAGCGACGACAGCTAGGGCGAGGGTCGGCGACCGTTGCTAAACCGTCGCTATAGCTTTTAGCGACAGTCTTTTAGTCTATAGCGACGGTCGGCGACCGTCGCTATTGGTAGATTTTCTGGTAGTGATATTTAGATAAGGTCAATGAATTGTTGAGATCCACTAAAAATAAGTCAACTAAACTAGAATATGTATTTGAGCCAATTCGTCCATCCTTTAAACATGTTAGTGAAAATTATGATAACAATTTTGACTATTTTCAATTTCCTAGACCCCCTGAAAATAATGACACGTTCCCACTCACTTACCCATTTGTATCATTCATTTTTAGTCACATACTTTTTAGGATATATAAAATTCGTAGGTATGTACATTTGTTTTCCTTACCATATTTTTTGCAGAACAAATGCCCCGCATACAAGGTACAATTCTTTATTTCATTGTTCTCTATTTTTCATTTGTATACGTACATTGAGGACAATCCATGATTTAGGTATGGGAGAGTTTGTTTATATTATTATATTAGATTTTTTTTAGGAAAATATAATTTAAAAAAACACGAAAAAAAATTGAAAATTTTGTTTGACTTTTTATGAGTTGGATTAACTTTAATAAGTGTTTGTGGAGTAAAAATTCATGAGTAAGATTAAAATATTTAGAACTCTTAAATCTTTTATATGGTACGAAATCTTAGTTTAATTGAAATACCATATGTAATAAAATTGATTTCAAAAGTATTTTTGCATTTCACATCTGCATTAACTCTTAGTTGTGGATATAAACTATGATTCGAGTAATTTCAAAAAAAAAAGGAAATAAATTGAAAAAAAATAAATAAATAACTGCTTCAATGTTCATTAAACGAAATAACTGGGTATTCAAGCCTCAAGAAGTATTGATATTCACGCTGAAAAATGTGATGAATAAAAGCAGCTTGACTAGTCTAATTTTGTAGCCTTTGTTACTCGAGTTAGTAAATGCTTAGGGGTGTCTCTACACCTATTGCCCTAAAGCCAACTGGTTTGAGAGTCATTGGTCCAACACTCGCTACATGAGTAACTTTGAAAAGTCTAAGAAAATGAGACATTGCACAAGTCAAAAAAAAATTAAAAAAAAAGAAAGAAGAAAAAGAAATGAGTTTGTTTGATTTTCATGGTAAAAATCCCTACTGAAAGTTACATCATATACACATGCATGCATCACATGGAATTAATTTAACGAAGGATGATGTCTAAAATAAAGATTGAGTATTTTTGATAACGTGAAAGTATGATTTTGAATTTAATCTTGCTTATGTATACTGTCCATGAATATTTAGAAGTTTTCTTTCAATTTCATAATTTGTTAAATTCAAAAATATTTTTAAATTTTGTGGGTATTTTCACTGCAAATTTTCACGAGACAACTCGTCCCCTTGAGGTAACCTTGGGGTTTAAATGTTTGTTGCACATAAATGTAATATGTTTCCTACAAAAATGGGGTAGTATAGTTTTTATTTTTATTTTCTTATTTTACTCGTGGACGAACAAAAGCTAGGTATGGGGGTATTTGATAGATACATAATTCATACATTTATTATCCCTAATTTTATCCTTTTAATTATATTAGTTTATTTAATTAATATATTTTTATTTTATTTTGTAGGATTTAATATTTGTTGTAATAAAGTCAAAATCTTGGTGATCAAGTAATATTTAATACTCTAATTCATATAAGGAAATATTCAAGAAGAATACTACAACAGAAGGAAATAGGTGGAACAATCTTGTTGTGTATGTCAAATCCAAAAAGAGAAAAGAAAATTTATCTAGAAGATCTCTTTATCTAGAAGATCTTTTTGAGAAGTTAATTGTCGCTAGAAAGTTGAAACCTACATGGAAAGAGAACAAAAGAGACTAATTTCAATGTATCTAAATTAGGGCACACATTTATTTTTCTTATAAATAGGTCTCTCTTGTTTTAGAGAGGAGTATTATTGTATTAGTTTAGGTTAGGAGTAGGAGTAGATTAAATTATTTCTTCATTGTACGTTCGTTGAATGATCGTTAATTAAAGGAAGGTTTCTTATTTATTTTTAATCTTCTTCTTTTCTTTATTTTAGTTAGTTTATTTATTTTCATATCTAGTTAGTTTTTTTATATCTAGGATGAAGATGAAATTAAATAATTATTTATGATAATATTTTTCATCTCTTCTATTATTTATGCTTTTATGTTAATTGATTTCGCCTTCATTCGTTATTGAAATACCTTCGTTTTATAGTTCTTAATTATGTGATTTTATATTAATTAAGAGGTTTTGATATATTATTATTAAGATATGAGTTTTTCATAATTAATGCTTGTTCAAAGAAGTTTTGATGAGTTATAGTTAATCTTTAAATTTTCATAGTATATATTTGCACACGTTAATTGTAAAATTACTAAATTAAAGGGAAGGATATCAAAATCGTAATTAAGTTATAAAAATAGAAGAGCTTGAATTACTTATTATGTTTATTGTTTAATGGATATTCAGATTCCTAGATTACTTCCTCATTATTAGTTTTCATATTCTAGTTAATCAATTCTCAATCTTTATTTCTAATTCGCCTAAAATAGATATTAAGGATACATTAAAATTAATCTAGTCTCTGTGAGTTCGACCTATACTTGCCAGTTATTCAATTTGACATTGTGCACTTGCAGTTACATAATTTTAACACATCAGAGATCATTAACAGGATAGAGTAACAAAATTCATCTTTCTCAAACTTCTTAATTTGACAGGACAATAGTTCACAAGCAAGTTTAGTCTAAAAACAGCAAGGTGGAATATTAATGAAATAACTCTGGGAGAAAGTATTCTCAGTTATTCTTTGACAAATTTTTTTGCTATAATTTGCAAAGAACTATTGACTATCACTCAAAATGTTCAACGCAATACTTAGTCAACTCAACTTAACAACACATTTTACCTCAAAAGACTCGAACTAGTTTAGGTAACTGAAAAGAGCCCCATTTTGTAAGCGCAAAGCCACCACTACTTGGTACTAAAATTAATGTATACTGGACATTTCCTATCATATGATGATCGGTGTTGCTCGCGACTATTCTACCCAATTTAGGGTAAATTTCATTTAACCAACTGAGGTTTACATGTTTTCCCACATGACCACCTGAGTTTCAAAAATTAACACTTAAAGATATGTCAATTGAGGCTAAGTAAAAACTCGTTTTCTATCATAACTCCGCTAACTGAAGTTTGCAAGTAGATTTTTGACCCAAGAGCCTTATCCCTAATTTCAAACACCTATACCCAAGTAAGCTATGACGCCCCCAAAATAGGTCCATATAACCCATTCCGAGTCGCCAAATACATGGTACAGAATTCAAATACAAACTGTATTTATACAACTGTCGTACAAAATACGACAACACATAAGTTGTGAGTTTCAATATAAATATTGTCTCGTAGACAATATCCAAACTCAAATAAAGTCTTCATTACACTTATTGTCACACTATTTTACAAAATAGCGAGGACAACTATAATAACCATCTTGGACCATTACTCCACTCCCCAACTAGTCCCAGCTACATTCTCGCCTCCTAAGAAGAACAATGGAACCAAAAGGAAAAGGGTGAGCTCAACTAGCACAGTAAAGAATATTATGACTAAGATAATGTAGAACAAATTATCCTTAGTCCTCAACAAGAAAAAATCTGATAGAATACAATAGCCAACAAGTTTTAGATCAACAACTGCAGCGGAAACAACAATCCATTAGAAGAGTCAAGTAGAGCATGATATATACTATCTTCTATGATTTAAAAGTCCATCATCAATAGTTTATCCTTGTAACACCAATCAATAAATATTTTCAATCAACGAATTATCTATGCACTACAGGCCAAAGATAATCGTTTGTATCACCAGTGGTCATGATCATGCCAAACACCTGTCCATCTATGCACTACGAGCCAAAGAGGACTTTCACCACAAACATTATCTGTAACATTAAAGGTATTGATTATACCAATACATAATTCTTGGTCATAACCATATCAATCAACAGTCAATCTTTGCACTATAGGCCAAAGATGACTTTCAACACAATATAAGCATGAGAATGATGACAATGATATAAAGAATCAATCAAGTGAGATCAATGATAAATATTAGAGATTTATAATTCAATTTATCCAGAATTCAAAAATGTCCAAATTGTCAACATGTTAACTAATTGTGAAGTAAAATTCAAGAATGATATTCATGTATCAAAAATAATTTGGACAGAAAAGAAAATTAAATTCTGTTATGAACGGTACCGTATAAATAGTACCCATGAATAGTACTGTATGAATAGTACCCATGAATAATACCCCAACATAAAAAGATTAAAATTTAATAAGAATGTTCGGACTAATATTCCAGTGAAATGATATTAGATGAATCGCAAAACTTAAGGAATTTCTAATCATTTCAGGAATTATAGAGGCAATACTTACCATAGTATGTTTAAATTTAGAAATATGAAATAAAATAATATCACTTATATAATATGGAGTATGAAAGAAAATGATATTTCTTACGAGCATTGAAATAAAATAATATCCTTTACCTTAGTAGAAAACTATATTTGACTGGAATATCGAATATTATCCTGAGAAAATCTTGTACTAAAAGCTACACTCAAAGTATTCTTATACTCAAAAGAAATACTCATACTATTGCAGTAGGAATGCTTGTAATTTTTGGTGTGATTAGGAAGAAGGGTAACCTCCTTTTTATAGTGCATCACAGAGGAAAAAAATAAGTAGGTTGCCTAATTTTTTGCCTAGCACTCCTGCCTAACTTTCCTTTTCTTCTTTGCCTAACCTATCATTTCCAATGGTTGGGGCCCACAATTTTGGAACAAAAGAATTGCATTGCAGCAAATGGTAAAGAATAAGTGTAGGGAAATGGTTTTGGAAAAAGAATTCAAAACCACAATGATAACCTTCAGTCCACTTTTATGCTAAAAAGGTATATATTATAATAATAATATTACCATTTAAATTATAAAAAAATTATATTATTATATTATCACATTATTATAATGTAATATTATAATAATATATTTGAATAAATATTTTATAGGAGAAGATAATTGTCAAACTTTTAACAAATATTTCATGCTAAATTCCTTCATTTATATCAAAATTGAACCAATGTCCACCACATAATAATTATTCATAATTAATATTATAAGCTCACAATATTAACAATCAGATCATTCTCAGGAAAGAGTGGTCTTTTCGATAAGGATTTATCCTTATAGACGCGCAATTATATAACCTAACCCCTTTCCTCGACAGAATTTTTTAGGCATTGCCAATAATACTAACTAATAATATGAATACTTGTGTCGTGTCAATTATTGATTTAATAATATAAAATATTGTGCATATGATACTGTAACAATAATTGAATCAATAATATGAGATACTGTGCAATAATTACTGTGGTAATTATTGAATAAAATTGAGTGACTTTTTACGTAAGAATCAATAATCAGAGATACTGTGTAATATCGTGTGCTACTGTGCAACCACGCGTATTACTGTACTTTTATCACCAGGTATTTTAACAGTTAACGGTAAAAGTTTTGCCATTATTTTTTTATAAAAAGGTTATTTCTGTCGCTATATCCGACAGTTATTCTGTTATATGGTCTACCAATGATTGCGCCGTCGTACGAATATTCCCCGACAAAAGAATATTTCCTGACAAAACGAATATTATATGACAACTTGCTTACTTTGCAAAATTTGCACATATCACTAATAACTATAACATTATATCAAATCAACACCTTATTATTCAAAATAATATTTAGAGAAAATTAAATCTTTATTCATAAAAAGTTGGGGTATTACATAAGCACTAACCCGAATTTTATTTTTCTTTAGCAAAATCTCACATATTTCTTGATCATGCTTTGAATACACTACTCACAATTACTCTTACACCAGCTTCTTAATATATAATTTTTAAACACCTACAACTGAATTTCAAACTAACCAAAAACACTCAAATTCAAAAATCAGATTGAGGCTTTAAAATATCCACAAAAATTAATGTAAAATATTCCTTAAAAGCATAAAAGATGAAAAAGGAAACTTGAGACTTCAATGGAGAATTAGAATCATAAAAAGATAAAAGGTAATATAGTAGAGAAATAAACATTGCATCAAACTCAAAAAATTTAAATTTTTATGTGTCGTAATTTGGTAGAATATTAATGGAGCTGAAAATGCAATTGGGTATGTACAAAAAATAAATAAAATAAAATGTAATTGGGTCAAAATCGAAGAAGAAAAATGTTAAGAAACCCTTTCTCTTCTACACATGAAATGTAATGTGATAAAAATATATAATTGTAAATGCACAGTGTCAAATTGAAGAGCTGACAAGTACAGGTCGAACCCACAAAGCCTAGATTAATTTCAAAAGAGTAAATTGCATATTACATCCCGAAGTATACACTCTTTTACCATTCGTACCCTAATATTTAACACTCTCATCCCATTACCCCAAGTACCGTTAAGTAAACGTAACTGACCCTTTTGTAATTTTTGGTCTTTTAAATTGTGACACGTGGTCATTTTTTGGTGAACAAATTGACCAAAAGGGTCACTTATGCTTACTTAAGGTGCTTGGGGTAGCAGATGGGAGCGTTTAAACATCGGAATACGAATAGTAAAGGGGTGTATACTTCAGGCAAATTAGAAATAAATATGGAGAATTGATTAACTATAGTTAAACTAACTAATAATAAGAAAGTAATCTAGGAATCCGAATCCATTAAACAATAAACATAACAAATAATTCAATCTCTTCTATTTTTATAACTCAACTATGATTTTGATCTCCCTTCTCTTTAATTTAGTAATTTTATAATTAACGTGTGCAAGCAAAGATTATAAAAAATTAAGAATTAACTATAACCCGTTAAAACTTCTTCGAGCAATCATGATTTATGAAAAACTCATATCTTAAAAATATTCTATTAAAACCTCTTAATTAATTTAAAATCACATAAGAATTATAAAACGAAGGCATTTCAATAACGAAACATGAATCAAAATCAATTAAAAATATAAAAGCATAAATAATATAAGAGATAGAAAAATATTATTATGAAAATTTATTTAATGTCATCTTCATCCTAGATTAAAAAAATTAACTAGACATGAAAATAAATAAACTAACTAAAATAATTTAAAAAAAAGATAAATAAATAAGAAAACTCTAATTCATGCCCCCTTAATTCTCTCTAAAACAAGAGACCTATTTATAGAGAAAATAAAATTGTGCTCTAATTTAGATTTATTGAACTTTGTCTCTTTTGACCATCTTCTTTCCTTCTTGATTTCAATCTCTACATTATAATCTCCCAAGATTAATTTTCTATCTTTTAAAGATGAAACAATTATCTTTTCCTTATTCACTAAGATAAATAAGACAAATCCTACAAAAAAATGTATTAGTTAAACAAAATAAATATATAAAATAATAAAAATGAGTATATTAAAATGCATAAAAATGTGTATATCAAAAAATCCCATACCTATCTTTTGCACGTCCTCGAGTAAAATAAAAACTATAACTAACTCATTTTCGTGGGAAACACAATTGCACTTAGCATGTGCAATAAACCTTTAAACCCCAAGGTTACCCCATGTGGACGAGTTATGTCTCGTGACGGTTTGTAGTGAATATACCAACAAAATTCAAAGTTCAAAATAAAATAATTTTGAGTTCAACCAATTATGAAATCGAAAAAAAAAACTTCTAAGTATCCACGGGCATTATACATAAACAAGATTAAATTTAAAATCATACTTTCACCTTATCAAACATACTCTGTCTTTATTTTAGATACCATCTTTCATAAAATTAATTTCATGTGATGCATACATGTGTATGTGATGTAACTATTAGTATGGATTTTTACCATAAAAATCAAGCAATCTTACAAACCAGTTGACTATAACTCTACTCGACCTCGATTTACAAATGTATTATTGGACTAAAATTTTTTTCATTCAATTCACTGAACTATAATTTTTTTACAAACCGTTACAAATTCTATTAAATTGTTTGACTTTTAACGGATTGAGTAACACATGATAGATAGACTTTGTACATGTCATATATAATATGTCCACGTGGCATGTCATGGTGAAAATAAATAAATAAAATATCCAAAATCCAACAAATAAAACAAGTTAACCAAATAAAACAATAGAAAAAAAGCAATCAAATAAAATCTTTTAATTTCACAATTATAAAATAGAAAAAATTAATAACTTAAATGTGATATTATATATATATATTGCTAAAGAATTAAATTATTTTAAATAAAAAATTATAAATTAAAAAGTCAAAATATTTAAAGAAACAATAATGAAAAGTTAATTATCTTCTCAATTGAACTAGCCCCTTTATCAATTTTTTTAAAAAATAATCCCATTTGTTAAGCAGACCCAAAAAAGAATTTGAGAATGAATTCATTCTCACTCAAATCAACTCCTTTGCTTCAATCATTTCCTTTATGTTCTCAAGTAAACGGTGAAAAACCACTGCCGCCACAACCTCCTCCTTCACAGCAACCGCCTCCATAACCACCATCACCTCCATAGCTACCTTTACGACATCTACCGTTATGGATCCACCGTCGCCACGCTTGCTTTCAATAAAATATATTATCATATCTAAATCAACACAAAAAAGTATATACATACACACAATTATACTTTCTGTAGATCTAGATATTTTCTTATTCCATCTGACATATCTGGCTTTTCGAAGAGGGAGAACAAAGTTGTGTGATGCATCCGATGGTTGATGCTTCTTTTTTCTTCAATAATTTGAAACCTTTCTTCTTTCTCTTCAAATTTGGGTACTGAATATTTATGTATTTATGACGATTTTCTATGTAAATTAATTTGGGTTAAAGTTTTTCAATTGACCAACAATAATAATTTTTGGATTTGGGTTTGATTCAAATTCACTTTGAATCCTCGATGAAGACTAAATTTTAATTGGAATTGATAAAGATTTATCTAAATCCATGGAATTTACAGTACATAAGATTGGGGTTTTTTGTTTGAATTTAGTTTATTAATTAAATTAGAATTAGAATAAAAGTATAGTTTAAGAAGGAGATTGAGATCACAAAGAAAAAGTTGGATTTTGCAAATGAATTTATTCAACAAATTGGCAATAAGCTTGAATCAGAAGAAAATGAAGGGAATAATCCTTCCATTTCAAAATATTAGATAATTATATATTTTTAAAGTGAAATTAAAATATTTAAAAATTAAAAAAATAATATGAATTAATTAATTTTATATAAATAAATTTGTAAAAAATTATACATTAATATATTTTATTTAATTAATATATTTTATTATTTATTTATTTATTTTTATGTATATTAATTTGATATATATTTTGTTTAACTATTTGTTATAGAATTGAGTATAATTTAATTAATTAATTATCCAGCTCAGTTTCTCGCTCCTTGTCAACATATCATGCATGTGACGCATAGATTTGTCGTTACTATTTTAACAGAGTAGACGGTTTTTTTGAATGTTTATAAAAAAAAATTATAGTTCAATGAGTTGACCGAGTTCAGTGATGCATTTATTCCAACTATAATAAGAGCATATTTCCACAAATCACAAAGCAAATACAACTAACCACGAAAGTCACACACAAAAAAATATATAAATAAATAAATAAAATAAAAAATCAAATTATACAGTTAACCTAAATAAAATCTAGACAACTCCTAATTGTTCCAAGTTACACTTTAATGTCCATAAAATTTAAAATAAATCACACGACTAACTAGTTAGGTGTGGTGGGAGTCTCTCCGTGGGTACGATGACTAATTAAATAACCACACATTCTTGAGATGTTTGCCCTTTGAACCACTTGTCTAGAGACCATTAGTTTGATTAATTTAAAATTTAGCCTCCACTTAGAGTCCCTTGTCCTAATTAAGCTTGAAATTCCTTGGGGCCAACGTCTACTGGATTTTATTAGGTCAATTAATATTAGGAACAATTACATTTTCTAATATACTTTTTAAAAATAATTACATCAATAGTGCACTCATAAAATATTTACAAACTAGTGCATATGCAATATTTTATTTATAAAATTATTGCATTCTTATCCCTTTAATTTAGTTGAGTGTTTTAATAAGTTGCAATTCAACACTTTCTCTCTCCTCCCTTCTATTTGGCTCCGCCGAACTCCTTTCCATAACCATCGCAGCAAAATTTTCCAAAACTTTATCTTCCAAAACATTAAAGGTTTGGTCCAACTGCACTGGCTCAACGCCCGCCAGTCCTGCTGCTAAAGATTTGATTAGGGGTTTGCTCATAAAAGAACCGCAGAACAGATTGGCTTATAAAAGAGGGGCCACTGAGATTAAGCAGCATCCCTTCTTTGAAGGTGTGAATTGGGCCTTGATACGCTATGCTACCCTACCTGAGATCCCTAAACCAGTTGAGTATGAGCAAATACCTGCCCCAGCTTCATCAAGTGAAAAAAATGTAGCTGCTCCTGATCAGAAAAGTTCCAACAATTACTTGGAGTTTGATTTCAAATGATGATGAAGTAAGATGTGCTGGGTCTTGGGCTACAACATTGATTACCTTGATTAAAAGGCAGACTTTGTTTGATAATTTTTTTAAAGTACAGTAGTCAAACATTCATACCAAGGTAACCAATTCAATGTTATTAGGTTACCAATTTATTTTGAATGTGATGTAGTTTGGTAGCCAAACCGTCAAGCAGTTGGTTGCCAAATTTTTTATACCAAAATAACCAAACTTTTATAACAAGGTAACCAATCTACCTCCACACCTGCAGTATGAATTGGTTATCTTGGTTTGAAAGTTTGGCAACCAACGACTTAAAGGTTTGGCTACCAACTGCATCACATTCAAAATAAATTGGTAACTTAATAAAACTGAATTGGTTACCTTGGTATGAAGGGTTGACTACCCACTAATTGAAGGTTTGACTAGCCTCACCCAAATTTACCCAATCAAATTCCTTAACCAACAACCCCACCATTTTTCTTTCCTCAAATCCCTTTCCCACCACCCCATTCTTTCTCTCCTCCACCACCTCCACCACTCCTTCCACCTCCCAACCCACCACCACCTTCGACCTCCTGCAAACCCACCTAGCCGCCCAAAACTTCCAGCAAGCTGACAAAGAAACCCGTCGCCTCCTAATTGCACTCGCCGGCGACACCGCCATCAAGCGCGGCTACGACTTCTTCTCTGAGGTCTATTACTGATTATGCTTCTTCTCGATTGCTCCTTTGTTACAGATTACAATGATCTATGAAGTTTCCTTTTTGTTCTTCGTCGGATTCGAAAATTGGCGACGTGATTTTTGAGCGTAAATTTGAGACGTGATTTTTGAATTTTTTTGGTTATTTGGTAACTGCCAAATTAAGTGGGGTAGGTTTCTCCTTGAATTAAGGGATTTGTATTTTTGTTGGATTAGATACAATGATGTATTTTGCACTATTGTTGATATTATTATACATTATTGCACTGTTAATATAATTATTTAGTTGATACACTTTTCTTGTAATTACTTTCTATTTGTTGTATACTTATGTAAATGACCCTTAATGTTATGCAAAAAGCAAGTTGGGTTGTTTGTGGGCCAATGAAGGGTGATAAAATCTTTACCTTATCTTATTATGTGTTTTTGCCCTTAATGTTAGATTAAAGATGAAAATGTACAAATAAAATAAAAAATTATAAACAAATAAAATGTCCTAAAACTATGTGAATTACGAGAGAAGATGAAATTTTGGCAAACCTCAATCCTCCAGCAATCACCAAGTTTATATTTGACAAAAAAAAAACTTAAACAATATGTGTTCTATGTGAGGGCCTCGAATCCAGGTCCCAAATCACCTCGGATCCGGTTCGATCATTCTATACAACTATTACTAATTTGCGGAAGATATAAACATAAATTGTTTATACAATACATTACACACTATTCCCCAAGGTCGAGTAACCTTAACTGGATCACATTCATAACTTTTCTAACATATAACATTATTAACATACAATACTCATACAATTTAGCTGCACACATATCTTAACGCTGGAACTGTCTTTAACCTTTTCCTTGTATCCGACGCATTCGCCTTAATCTGCAATGTTTTATCATGATATAGCAAGGGTGAGCATGAAAGTTGCCTAGCAAGTTTAAATTCAATAATATAACGATATATCATGATTGAAAGAGTCTGAATAATAAGCTGGCTATAATTCAACAATATAATTGTGAACTAGCAGGAACAAGTTTATGACTGAACGAGTATTATACATGAACAAATATTTCTGAACCGAAGGGTAATGAAGGTGATCAGCCGTTCATACCTGACTTATACATACAATATGTATAGAGTACAATTATACATGGCAATCAGCAATGATTAACCATAAGCTTATCCAATGAAATACAACTCTTAATAGAGTTAAGTAAAACAAACTTGCCTGAACCGTTGATTACCACAATTGCAATTTATAACGCTTTATCCGAAGACCTAATATTAGTAATATAGATCTCCAATATTAGAATAATATCATCACGGTATAATACTACTCTATATATAAACATAGAATAATCTAAACACATAACACATAACCCTATCAGTCTATTCAGCACATAAAACTTAGTATCAAGTCAGACTATTTAAGTCCGAGTTGAAACCGACACAATTCTATCATCCCGACGGTCTAGTCGGACTTTTATCGAGTCTAAATTCAATTAAACTCTGACTTAATAGTTAACAATTAACTCAAATAATTTCAATATCAGTCAAAAATATTTTTTTTAAGTCTCATAATAATTTTCAGATAATTATTATCATTTTTCATGATTTTTCAATCATTAGTAACGTATTTAAATAAATTAAATACCACAATAATTCTTTTATCATTAATATTTATTTATTAACAAATATTAATGAAATACATCACATAATATTATAATATTTTTATAATATATCAAAGTATTTTTAATACATATGATTTTTAAACACTTGAATCCATTATCCAATAATTGCTATTAATATTAAAATATTAATATTTTTCATGATAAAATATCAAAAGTAATATTTTATAACTTAAAATATTTTTGTAACTCTTAAATCATTTTTATATGATTTTTAAATCATTTAATCTATTTTTCCTTAATTTATTTAATTTATTTATTAAATAAATTAATTATCATTAATATTGATTTATTAATGAATTTCATCACAAAATATCAAAAGTTATTGAAAATAACTTAAAATATTTTATTATACCATAATATTATTTTTCATGAATTAAAATCATTTTTAAATCATTTATTTAATATTATAATTAAATAAATTAAATATCATTTCTATTCCAAAAATATTAAATATTTATGAAATATACTCAAACTAATTAAAAACTATTTTTCAGACTTTAAAATAATTTTTCGAAATTTATTATGTATTTTTAATAATTAAAAACTATTTTTATCAATTTTTAAATAATTTCCAGAAAATAATAATAATAAACTGTCGCTAAAGGGCCCTATAGCGACAGACCCGTCGCTATAGGTGTTCTTGGTCATGTTCTTCAGCTTCATGTCAGACTACAAGGTAGGACGTTTGACCGACTGTAGATTTTGGATCCTTACGTTTTCCGGGATGTTAAATGGTCAAGATTGTAGTACTAATGTAATAGTACAACCTCAAACTGATTTCATGGTTATTACTTCACATAACAGCAAGATCTAAGCTTCCTAATATCATGTCAGACCTGTTCTTCATTTCTGGGTTTTCCAGAAATGAAGAACAGTTGCTAGGCTTTACTTAGAAGCCTCATAACTTGAAACTTGTGTCTGATTTACGATATCTAATGGTCCTTACTTGTAGTAGTGATGTCAGGGTACCATTATAAATCCTTATATCAGTCTAAAAACAAAACATGTGCAAGATCAAGGCTGGTCAAACTAATGGTCAGGAAACGGAACTTGAACCTTCTGGGTTACCCAGAATCTCCTTCCCGTGTGTTGGTCAACGGTGGTTTGACCACTTAAATCTTGGGTCAGATTATGAATCTGTGTAATATAAAGGCATGGATTTGGAGTATTGATACAAGTCTACAAGATAAAAACAATAACATGGCCAAAAGCATAACACACAGCAAGATCTAGGTCTTAAAAACTCTTGTCAGACTTTCTGGAAATTTCTGGGCTGCCCAGATTTCAGTTTTCGTGGTCGGTCAACTCACTTTGACCACTCATAACTTGAAATATATACATGATCTTAACATGATTCAAAATCCAGACTAAAGACCACATGGCATAGAACAGATCTAAAACGAAAAACACACTAAAACGCTAACACACACAGATTTAGAGGGCCTGACATTCGACTGTCAGGCCATTTTTCATCATTTTTCCAGATTTCAAAAATTTGCTATTTCGTGCACTTGGATGTTATGGATCCATGATCCAACAACCCAGATCACTCAAAAATCCCTTATTACACATATCTAATCCATCAATTACAACATCTAACATAAAATCAAGAGATTTCAAAAATTAGGGTTCTTACCATTTCTAGCTTGATTTTTTTTGATTTCTGATCTTTGATCTTGTTCTTGGCTTGCTAATACTTGATCATGGCTCAACATTTAACTCTCTCGCACTCTAGATTTCAAAAGTTTAGAGAGAGAAGGGACTTGGGAGAAATGAAAATGTAAGTAGCCATTTCTCTTTCTTTTAATCTATAAAATTCTTGTAAGTAATGTATGTGGCTGATATGATTGGGCTGAGTTGTTAATATAAGTCAAAAGCTAGGGCTTAGGGTTGTTCACCAACTCAAGTAGGGCAACTCTTGCAAGTTATGTTCAATAATACAACAAAGGGCACTTTGGTCACTTTGTAATTAATTTTAATGGCATTTTGGATATTGTCCCAAACTCTTAGGGTTTAGGGTTTGGTTAGGGTTTAGGGTTTGAGAAAAATTAGGGTTTGCAATTTAATTTCAAAATTTTCCAATTTAGGTTATCAAAAATAGAGAATTAATATTTCTAAATTATAATTAGAATTTTCTAATTATATTCAAATTTCATAATCACAAATTAAATCTTGCTAATTAGGATTAATAATACCTAATTAAAATTGCTAATTACGCAATTAGGGTCAAAATGGTCATTAGGATTTATAAACCACTAATTAGGGTTTCTAATAGAAAAATTAATTTTTTCTTAAAATAGAAATTAGATCTTCGTAATTAGATTAGAGCTTTCTAATTACCATAACTTAAAAATTAGGATTAAGGTTTCCTAATTAACATTAGATTACTAAATTAACACTTAGGTTTTTCCCGAATTATAAATTAGGGTTTCAAATCCGTAATTAGAGTTTTCAAAATGTGTCATTAGGGTTTGCTAATTAATTAAGCGTTATCCTAATTAATATTATAATTAATAACACTTATGCAATATAATAATCATTTAAATTCTCATATTAGGGTTTCATACACCGAATTAGGGTTTGGATTCCCGGAACTGAAATTAGGATTTCCAGAACCGGTTTTAAGGTTTCTTATTAAATACTAGGGTTTTCCAACCGAACGTTGACGTTCTTAATATATATTTAGGGTTTGTTACAGATATCAATATCTGGTCAACCCTTAACCACATACTGTACACATATACACAGAACATAATCACGTTTTCCTTAATCCTGAATAATTCACCTAAATCCTTCACAGAATTTTGAAATCCTCAAAATTCCATCTTAAAAATATCAAACGCATACACTTATTTTCTGTCTAGGTTCTAATTTTGAACCTTAAATCAATAAATAAAAATTTTAAAAAAATTCAAAATTCTCAGGTTGTCACATTCTACGTGAGTGAATGCATGAATGCGGCAATTAGTTTTCTAACTAACAATAAAAATAAAACTAAGCTACTAATTTATTTTTATTTTTTTAAAATAAGATACAAAATACCAGGACAAGCGCAATAATAATCTAGTCTTTTCACACCGTTGATCCGCTTCTATAATCCTGAAAAAATAAAAAAATAAAAAGAATATATATTATAAATAGAAATATTAATTCGAATAAATAAAAATTAAGTAATACAAAATTAAGTCTAGTCCCTGGCAATGACGCCAAAAACTTGATGTGATAAAATTATGTAACTATAAGTGCACAATGTCAAATTGAAGAACTGACAAGTACAAGTCGAACCCATAGAGAATAGATTAATTTTAAAGCATCCTTAATATTTATTTCAGACAAATTAGAAATAAAGATGGAGAATTGATTAACTATAATTAAACTAACTAATAATAAGAAAATAATTTAGGAATATGAATCCATTAAACAATAATCATAACAAATAATTCAATTTCTTCTAATTTTATAACTTAACTATGATTTTGATCTCCCTTCCCTTTAATTTAGTAATTTTTTAATTAACATGGACACGCATAGACTATATCAAATTTAATAATTAACTATAACCCATCAAAATTTCTTCGAGTAGGCATGGATTATGAAAAACTCATATCTTAACAATAATCTATCAAAACCTCTTAATTAATTTAAAATCACATAAGAACTATAAAACAAATGTATTTCAAAAACAAAACATGAAAGCGAAATCAATTAAATATAAAAGAATAAATAATAGAGGTGATAGAAAAATAGTATCATGAATAATTATTTAATGTCATCTTCATCCTAGATTAAAGAAATTAATTAAACATGAAAATAAATAAACTAACTAAAATAAGGAAGAAGAAGATAAAAATAAATAAGAAAACTCTAATTCATCCCCCCTTCCCTCTAAAACAAGAGACATATTTATAGAAAAAATAAATGTGCGTCTTAATTTAGATTTATTGAACTTGGTCTCTTTTGTTCCCTTTTATCCTCTTCTTTCCTTCTTGACTTCAATCTCTACATGTTAATCTCCCAAGAGTTTTTTCTATCTTTAAAAGCTGGAACAATTATCTTTTCCGGCCTTATTCACCAAGATAATAAGATAAATTCTACAAAACCAAATAATATATATTAGATAAACAAAATAAATATATAAAATAATAAACATGAGAATATTAAAATGTATAAAAAATGTGTATGTCAAAATGAGTTTTAAAAAATCTCACGTTTTCTTCGAATTTCAGTTTGTAGCATGTAATTTTCATCTAGAAAGACGTGGCAGAAGAGAGAAAAATCTTTAATTTAGAAGATTATAAAATCTCATCTAGGATTTGTAATCTTTCTCAATATATTTCTATATTCAATTGAGTCACAAGATCCGGTATATTATCATTAATTGAGTTTCGAGTTTATTGTAAAATAGAATTCATTGTTGAATACAGTATAAAAAAATGTTGGTACACTATGGAGGTTTTTTGGTAGAAGGTGGTGGTGGTGACTTAGTAGGGAAGATGATGAGAGATAGTGGTTTGAGTATTTTGGACATTTATTTCAAAAATTTACAATTTTAGTAGGTCTTCACGCACATTTAGAGAATAACACACACGCATGGTCAATTTGGATTAAAAATATAGCAGTTTCACTTAGCCTCAATAGTACAGGTGTTTAAGTACTGTCGACTTTTGAAACTCAGGTGGTCATGTAGGAAGATGTGTAAACCTTAGTGTTATGTTTGGATTGAAAGAATAGAATACGAGAAGGAATGAAATAGAGGAGAGAATGGAATGGAGAATAGAATGATTTATTCCATTCCAGCTGGAATGAGTCATTCCATACCCTCCCCAAGAAATAAAATTCATAAATTTAGGAGAAATGAGAATGGTTCATTCCATTCCATTCCAATGGAGCAACCAAACACAATTTTTTTTCATTCCATAAGAATAATTCATTACATTCCCATTCTCCTTCCTCCAATCCAAACTTAGCATAGGCGATTAAGTGAAATTTACCCTACTATTAATTTCAGTTTTTATAGATTTATCCTCAAGTAGAGTCGATAACTAATTATCACAATAAGATATAAAGATAGTCAGTTAAGATGGCTAATCTCATTCCTAGTCAAATAAATATGGTAGTTGATTATTTTAATTTTCAGCTGTTGGATTTGCATTTCTGTTGACTAATCAATTCTTTTTATGTACACAGGACATGAAATTGCCTTTAATTATCCAAATATGATTGTCTGACCATTTTAGTATCCAGGAGTTTAGTCAAGAGTTCCCTACAAATGGTACTGAACTTCCAGTTTTTTGTCCATGGAGTTGGGAAGGGTATAACGCATAGTTCACTTGCAAGTCTCATATATTCTCATGCCCCAATTAACTCATATGCTCTCCCTCCTTACATACACAACAAAAAACCTTAAAACCAGCCCCTCAGGATATGTTTAGAGCAGTAATTAAAATTTTCTTGTTTTTATTAGAATTGTCTCTCTAAGAACGGAGGGAGTATGTAAGGCCGCTGGTTATTGAAAATCATTCGCTTCCTGATGTAAATAATTAATTGTCTGCATCTTTGATCGGTGAGTTCTTAGATTATTATATATTATAAGTCGTTCTTTGATCGAGTTTGAAACTTATTTAACTTTGGATTTAGTTGACTCTGACATGAAAATTATAAGGGCTAAATCCATTGTATCTTAAGAAGAATATAATGATGAAGAACAAGGTTCAAGCCAAATGAAGTATACACCTACCGAGTGGTTGTATATATTAATTGTACAAGGAGATTTCATTTTCTAAAACAATATTCATACTAAAATTTCTAACCATATACATGTGAATTCCTTCGAAATTTTAACATGTAGATTAGCAGGAGACAAGGTCTTTGACAGCTTAAAACCAGAAAACTTTTCATATATGGAGTGTTGGTGAAGAAGTCAAAAGGCCATTCATTGGTCATCTGTGAGTCTCTAAATTATTCTACTCCCTCCCACTGTCCTTTAATATATGTCGTTTTAGAGTTGTGTACAAAAATTAAGGAAATGATTATATAGCATTAAATATAATATCAATTGTTTATAATACTTTTAAATTCTCATAATTACCATACTTATCTTATACTACTATCTCTCTTATCTGTAATATTTTTCCATGAGAGACAACTTTGGAAATATTGTAGTAAATTCTCCTAGATTATATAAAACGACAAATAAATAGAGAAAAATGAATCATCTAAAATGACATATATTAGGGGACGGAGAGAGTAACATGTTTCATGTTGATCTCTGAGTATTGAATGTCATCATATTTTGTATTTTTTGGAAACGGAGAATCTAGTAGTGATAAAATTTGCTAAGAAATATAGTAGTAACACTTTTAGGAAGACTGACTTCATTAAGGAAGACCATAGCCAATTAAGTGTATTTTCTGGGAAGTTGGTTGGTTATGTTTGAAAAACTTTGACCTGAATCAACATTTATCAATAAATGGGTCTGGAAAAGGGTTTCGAACTAAAATAAGTAATTAAAATACCTAATATGGATTAATAAACCCAACAGAACAATGGCAATGTGATTAATAAGTATTTACTGCAACAGTAATTCAAATCGGTGGTCAATAAATTATCCTGTCATTCTATACAAAAATTAGTGAAATATTTTTATGCATACTTCGAATAAAAAAAATGAAGCAACAAGGGTCTTTTTTTAAATAAATAAATTACCGCAATTAAAAGCCGATCATATGTTGAATAACATGACCTGACCCATTCCAACTAACATAGTATGGCTATACATGAATGTAATCATTCAAGTACATGTCTACCCAGGAACCCCCCTCCCCCCCCCCCCCCCCCCGCACAAGATTTGAAAATTTTATTAGTCCGACTTGTTCATGTGCTTTTGATTGCAAACTAATTTTATTATTAAATTCATTATAATTGCATGTTTGTATAATTTGAGCATAATATTGTATGTGTTATTTCAATTCAATGATACATTTGTACTCAGATAACCAACTAAAACCATTATTTAATTTTTTTTATTCTTTGTTTATTTTATAAAACTTGATATTTTAATTTTTAAAAGTTTAATAAGTGATCATAATATTGTATATGTTAATTCCAATTGCATATTTAATTTAATTTGTTTTTCGGTAACCAACTAAAATCCTTACTTATTTGATTGCAAATTTATGAAAATTTTATTATTAAAAAGTTCAATGAGTGTCTAATAATATTGATCAACTCATTTTTGTAGTGTAGTTAATTGAATTTTTTGTTTTTTATTTTAGAATCATGAGAAAATCACATACTATTGATTCATTTTTCAAGAAAAAACAATCAAATCATGTTAACACATCTCTACTTACCCCTGAGTCTAATGTTCAAACATTTCTGCCTATCCCTGAACAAGGACAACGTTCTCTAAAATTAATTGCGTACGGTCCATATCAATGCATTATTCTCGAGTGTCCTTTTTCTGAATATATATTATGTTGTTAAAAAAATTGTTGGCCCCCCAAGATCAAATTCTGGCTTCGTTCCTGGTTATTTAGGTTGAAGACAAAGCATCACCGAATAAGTTTTGAAGAATACATGACACTAGACCAAAATAGAACTAGATCAGTTAAGTTACTGAAGTATACAGAGCTATACAATACAATAAAGCAGATAAAAATTAAAACTAAAGTTTGTTAAGATCTTGTCGAATCTGTTTTGTCCGTTATTATTTTGGTATAGACTTTTAACTTAAATATTGGTACTAAGATCACAGGAATAATCTTTTGCATAAGTAACTTAAATACTGTAACAAAGCATATTCTTTGAGGCCTCAAGTACATCAACACAGAATAAAAGCACAACTTAGCAAAACTCCTGTCTTTCAGAACACTTTAATAAAGGCAACATGTAATATGTTCCACTCAATTTCCATTCTTCAACTAAAAACTTTCTTGTGGCTTCGTCTTACTAAAAGCATCAATGATATTGCAAACAGGTAGGTATCTACTTGCATTCAAACCTCATTGCGCCAGAGAGAAAATTAAAGAAAAATGTGCAAACCTGATGGCTTCCGATTTTGGCTTCTCCAGGTCATTCTCTTCTTGGGTCTCCTTGCCTTCTTTCTTTGGCTAAGCTTGCTTCCCAATGAACCCACCTTCACCATCTTGGATTTCACTGTCCTGGTACCAAACAATGGAAATAACACTACTATTGTTAACCAAGGTGGCGAGAGTGGTGCTCTATTATACAACCTTGAGATTCAAAATCCAAATAAGGAATCCAGTATCTACTACGACGATATCCTGTTGACGTTTTACCATAATCAAGACACCGTTGGGCAAAAAAATATACCTCATTTTCATCAGGGAATAGATAAGATATTCACCAAAATGGATCAAGTGGACGTCGACGCCAAGGTATGGAAAACACTGGTTAATGCAATAACGAATAAAACATCTGAACTGAAGGCGGATTTAGTAACAAGAATTCGATATCAAACATGGGGTGTTAAAAGTAAGATTCACAAGATGCACATGGAAGGTAATTTGCAGATTGGATCAGATGGGAAGCTTACTAAAAAGAAGAAGATCAAGTTGAAGCGTTCTAAGAAATTGAGAAGCAAGTTTACTTGATCACTGGGATTCGGAACATCTGTATGGTTATCACATAGTTATGATATATTATACCTACCTATTTTCCAAATTCATATACTTGTAATAATTAGAGCCTTAAACATTACATTACACCATCACAGGCATTCAATTGTATTATAATCATGCACTCTGCCTATTACGTTTTTCGCAAATTAATGACAATAAAAAAAATATGAAAACAGAAAAGTATATTTCAGCACATATAGCAAGTAGCATAATAATAAGATCATATGTATAGTGTAAACTTTCTTAGAACTCATAATCTGGAGCAATTTCTGTATTTTCATTTATGAACTGAAACACCATTACAGAGCTTTAAAGGAAACTTGTTAGCTACTTTTCTTACCTAACTATGTACTTAGTTTCTATATTTATACAAATTGTCTACCTAACAAACTAAATGTAAAAGACATAAAAGCCCTTGTAAATAATGAGCTTATTACAATACCAACCTTGTGCAATTGTAACAAGCAACTACTTGACTATTGAGCCTGTTTTGTTGTGTATCTAATATTGTAAAACAAGTATTAACTTGTTTTTGATCTTGTGATGTTGTGTTAGATACATTATATGTAATACCCTCCCCACAAGTTGATGGGTGCAAAGGATTGAGAACCCTCAACTTGCTGAGAAAAAATCAGTGTAATGTTTTCCCAAGTGACTTGGTGAAGATATCGACTAGTTGAAGTTTGGAAGGAATATAAGTTGGAACCAGCAAACCTTGATGAATCTTCTCTCTAATAAAATGGCAGTCAAGGTCTATATGCTTAGTTCTGGCATGATAAACAGGATTAGAAGTGAGATCAATTGCAGATGAGCTATCACAACAAACAGTAACAGGCAAAGGAATTGAGATGTTAAGGTCTTTGAGCAGATTAAGAAGTCGTATGATTTCACAACTAGCTGTTGTCAAAGATCGATATTTAGCTTCAGCCGAGGATCGAGAAACCACACTTTGTTTCTTAGAATGTCAAGAGATTAAAGCATCACCCAACATCATACAAAATCCAGAAACTGATCTACCAGTTATTTTGCAGCCACCCCAGTCACTTTCACAATATGCTTGTAGTTGCAAAAGATTATTTGCAGGTAAAAATAAACCTTGCCCTGGGGAAAGTTTCAAGTATCTCAACAATCTATGTGCAGCATTCAAATGAGAAGTTCTTGGTGCTTGCATAAACTGACTGAGAGTTTGAATGGAATATGACAAATTTGGTCGTGTGATGGTCAAGTATAAAAGTTTGCCCACTAACTGTCTATAATAAGAAGCATCAAAAAGTAAATCACCAGTAACATTGTCGAAGGTAGAATTCTGATCGAGAGGAATTGTAAGTGGTTTAGACCCTAAAAAAACAGATTCGATCTGAAAAAAGTAACCAAGCTCGAGCTGAAAATTAGTAATCAAACTCGAAAGGTAGTAATCAAACTCTATTTGATATGAAACATTAGTAATCGATTAGAAATCAAACACGATCTGATCTGAAACTCAATCAAAATCGATTTGATTTGAAAAATTAATCAAGCTCTATTGAGTTTGAAGAATCGAAAAGAAGTAGAAGAATCAAATCAAAAGAGTAAAACAAAACAAACATAGAAGGATCAGCTCTGATACCATGTAAACTTTCTTAGAACTCATAATCTGGAGCAATTTCTGTATTTTCATTTATGAATTAAAACACCATTACAGAGCTTTAAAGGAAACTTGTTAGCTACTTTTCTTACCTAACTATGTACTCAGCTTCTATATTTATACAAATTGCCTACCTAACAAACTAAATGTAAAAGACATAAAAGCCCTTATAAATAATGAGCTTATTACAATACCAACCTTGTGTAATTGTAACAAGCAACTACTTGACTATTGAGCCTATTTTGTTGTGTATCTAATATTGTAAAATAAGTATTAACTTGTTTTTGATCTTTTGATGTTGTGTTAGATACATTATCTATAATACCATCCCCACAAGTTGATGGGTGGAAAGGATTGAGAACCCTCAACTTGCTGAGAAAAAATCAGTGTAATGTTTTCCTAAGTGACTTGGTGAAGATGTCGGTTAGTTGAAGTTAGGAAGGAATATAAGTTGGAACCAGCAAACCTTGATGAATCTTCTCTCTAATAAAATGGCAGTCAAGGTCTATATGCTTAGTTCTGGCATGATAAACAAGATTAGAAGCGAGATCAATTGCAGATGAGCTATCACAATAAACAGTAACAGGCAAAGGAACTGAGATGTTAAGGTCTTTGAGTATATTAAAAAACTATATGATTTCACAACTAGCTGTTGCCAAAGTTCGATATTCAGCTTCAGCTGAGGATCAATAAACCACACTTTGTTTCTTAGAATGCCAAGAGATTAAAGCATCACCCAACATCATTCAAAATCCAGAAACTTATCTGCCAGTTATTTTGCAGCCACCCCAATCACTATCATAATATGCTTGTAGTTGGAAAGGATTATTTGCAGGTAAAAATAAATCTTTCCCTGGGGAAAGTTTCAAGTATCTCAACAATCTATGTGCAACATTCAAATGAGAAGTTCTTGGTGCTTGCATAAACTGACTGAGAGTTTGAATGGAATATGACAAATTTGGCCGTGTGATGGTCAAGTATAAAAGTTTGCCCACTAACTGACTATAATAAGAAGCATCAGAAAGTAAATCACCAGTAACATTGTCGAAGGTAGAATTCTGATCGAGAGGAATTGTAAGTGGTTTAGACCCTAAAAAAAATAGATTCGATCTGAAAACAGTAATCAAGCTCAAGCTGAAAATTAGTAATCAAACTCGAAAGGTAGTAATCAAACTCTATCTGATATGAAAGATTAGTAATCGATTAGTAATCAAACACGATCTGATCTGAAACTCAATCAAAATCGATCTGATCTGAAAAATTAATCAAGCTCTATTGAGTTTGAAGAATCAAAAAGAAGTAGAAGAATCAAATCAAAATAGTGAAACAAAACAAACATAGATGGATCAGCTCTGATACCATGTAAACTTTCTTAGAACTCATAATCTGGAGAAATTTCTGTATTTTTATTTATGAACTAAAACATCATTACATAGCTTTAAAGGAAACTTGTTAGCTACTTTTCTTACCGAACAATGTACCCAGCTTCTATACTTATACAAATTGCCTACCTAACAAATTAAATGTAAAATACATAAAAGCCCTTATAAATAATGAGCTTATTACAATACTAACCTTGTGTAATTGTAACAAGCAACTACTTGACTATTGAGCCTATTTTGTTGTGTATCTAATATTGTAAAACAAGTATTAACTTGATTTTGATCTTGTGATGTTGTGTTAGATACATTATCTGTAATACCCTCCCCACAAGTTGAAGGGTGGAAAGGATTGAGAACCCTCAACTTGCTGAGAAAAAATCAGTGCAATGTTTTCCGAAGTGATTTGGTGAAGATATCAACAAGTTGAAGTTTGGAAGGAATATAAGTTGGAACCAGCAAACCTTGATGAATCTTATCTCTAATAAAATGGCAGTCAAGGTCTATATGCTTAGTTCTGGCATGATGAACAAGAGTAGAAGCGAGATCAATTGTAGATGAACTATCAAAATAAACAGTAACAGGCAAAGGAACTGAGATGTTAAGGTCTTTGAGCAGATTAAGAAGCCATATGATTTCACAACTAGTTGATGCCAAAGATCGATATTCAGCTTCAGCTGAGGATCGAGAAACCACACTTTGTTTCTTAGAATGCCAATAGATTAAAGCATCACCCAACATCATGTAAAATCCAGAAACTGATCTGCCAGTTATTTTACAGCCACCCCAGTCACTATCACAATATGCTTATAGTTGCAAAGGATTATTTGCAGGTAAAAATAAACCTTGCCTTGGGGAAAGTTTCAAGTATCTCAACAATCTATGTGCAGCATTCAAATGAGAAGTTCTTGGTGCTTGCATAAACTGACTGAGAGTTTGAATGGAATATGACAAATTTGGTCGTGTGATGGTCAAGTATAAAAGTTTGCCTACTAACTGTCTATAATAAGAAGCATCAGAAAGTAAATCACTAGTAACATTGTCGAAGGTAGAATTCTGATCGAGAGGAATTGTAAGTGGTTTAGACCCTTAAAAAATAGATTCGATCTGAAAACAGTAATCAAGCTCGAGTTGAAAATTAGTAATCAAACTCGAAAGGTAGTAATCAAACTCTATCTGATATGAAATATTAGTAATCGATTAGTAAGCAAACACGATCTGATCTGAAACTCAATCAAAATCGATCAGATCTGAAAAATTAATCAAGCTCTATTGAGTTTGAAGAATCAAAAAGAAGTAGAAGAATCAAATCAAAAGGGTGAAACAAAACAAAAATAGAAGGATCAGCTCTGATACCATGTAAACTTTCTTAGAACTCATAATCTGGAGCAATTTTTGTATTTTCATTAATGAACGAAAACACCATTACAGAGCTTTAAAGGAAACTTGTTAGCTACTTTTCTTACCAAACTATATTCTCAGCTTCTATATTTATACAAATTGCCTACCTAACCAACTAATTGTAAAACATATAAAAGCCCTTATTAATAATGTGCTTATTACAATACCAACCTTGTGTAATTGTAACAAGCAACTACTTGACTATTGAGCCTATTTTGTTGTGTATCTAATATTGTAAAAAAAAGTATTAACTTGTTTTTGATCTTGTGATATTGTGTTAGATACATTATCTTTAATACCCTCCCCACAAGTTGATGGGTGGAAAGGATTGAGAACCCTCAACTTGCTGAGAAAAAATCAGTGCAATGTTTTCCCAAGTGACTTGGTGAAGATATCGGCAAGTTGAAGTTTGGAAGGAATATAAGTTGGAACCAGCAAACCTTGATGAATCTTATCTCTATTAAAATGGCAGTCAAGGTCAATATGCTTAGTTCTGGCATGATGAACAAGATTAGAAGCGAGATCAATTGCAGATGAGCTATCACAATAAACAGTAACAGGTAAAGGAACTGAGATGTTAAGGTCTTTGAGCAGATTAAAAAACTATATGATTTCACAACTAGCTGTTGCCAAAGTTCGATATTCAGCTTCAGCTGAGGATCGATAAACCACAGTTTGTTTCTTAGAATGCCAAAAGATTAAAGCTTCACCCAACATCATGCAAAATCCAGAAACTTATCTGCCAGTTATTTTGCAGCCACCCCAGTCACTATCATAATATGCTTGTAGTTACAAAGGATTATTTGCAGGTAAAAATAAACCTTGCCCTGGGGAAAGTTTCAACTAACTCAAAAATCTATGTGCAACATTCAAATGAGAAGTTCTTGTTGCTTGCATAAACTAACTGAGAGTTTGAATGGAATATGACAGATTTGGCCGTGTGATGGTCAAGTATAAAAGTTTGCCCACTAACTGTCTATAATAAGAAGCATCAGAAAGTAAATCACCAGTAACATTGTCGAAGGAAAACTTCTGATCGAGAGGAATTGTAAGTGGTTTAGACCCTAAAAAAATAGATTCGATCTGAAAACAGTAATCAAGCTCGAGCTGAAAATTAGTAATCAAACTCGAAAGGTAGTAATCAAACTCTATCTGATATAAAAGATTTGTAATCGATTAGTAATCAAACTGTGAGGATCCCAAACTCGGATACTTGAAACTCGAACTCGGTTCTTCACGATACCATTTCTATGAGCGAAATAATACTAATAATAATAACAATAATATAAAAGATCAACTTAATTTACATAATTATCAGAGTCTAGCTCCCAAGTACGTAACCTTTAAACATTCATTACAACCCATGATAGATAATATATATCATAATTGTCTTAATAACATTAAACTATTACATAACATAGTAATTCGTTCATTCAGCAACCTTTCCTTTTCCTTTGTTCTTAGTAGAGTTCTCTGGTCGTTCGCACTTAGCTGAAAACATTTAAATTTAAGCAAGGATGAGCATTTGAGTGCCCAGCAAGCAATAGCAATTATATATATATATATATATATATATATATATATATATATATATATAGCTGAAAGGATTTAAATATTTTCTTTGTACTATTCTTCTACAACCAGTCAATAGTTGTGAAGTATTCTGAACTGATAATAATAACATAACAACTCTCTTTCAAATTTTTGAAACTACATAACGACTATAACTGGGGTTATGGTGACATGCCATGAACATTGTTTTCATTTTCGAAAAGGTTAAACAGAAATTCATCTGTAAACCGTCATAACTTACGGGCACGGGGGTGATCAGCCCGTTATGCCCTGCATTGATCAATACTACATTGCTAGAACGATATTATCGTTCATCCTTTGTCCACCGGAGCGCATAAAAATTTTCCCGTGTAGGGATGTTCATACCTGTCTGGGTTCTAAATCAAAGGTTTTATCTTGTTCAACAATAATCTATAATTTAATATATCTGTATATGGGTAATTGACAAAGGTATATCAACATGTGATTAAATACAATGATTATCCAAGTGGGGACACTTGTTTAACCATTTCTAGAAATTAACGAACAGAATATATATGTCCGAATTATCATATACTAACATGTTGATATTCAATGAGCTTATATAATATAAAGTTCATAATCTGTACAATAATAATATAGTTTAGAAACATTCTTACTCACATCCATTGCATAAAGAAAATGCAAAGGTTAGATACTTGCCTGAAGCGCTGCTTACAACTTGTAATTAAGATCTATCGCTTATCTCACGACCTATCATTAATAAGATAGTTCGTTCGATTAGAACAACATACTATAACACATAACACTGCTTATTGCAGTCAACACATAACCTAATCACATTAGCACATATGTTTAATAACCATTGAATCACAAATAATCACTTATACAATCAAAATATCTAAGTCCAGATCAATTTCTGAAACATGTCGGTCTACCGACAACTTTATTGGGTAATTATCGAGTCTAAGACTCTATTTTATAACTTAACATCAGTACGTATCAGTCATATTATTTTTAAATGACTCAGTATAATTTTAAAACATTTATTATAATTTATCATGAATTTTTAAACATTTGAATCATATTTAAATGATTTAAATACCAATCAATTCTATTATAATAAATATTTAATTAGTATTAACTATTAATGAAATCATTTCCAAAATATTAAAGTTATGTATAAGAACTCAAAATACTTTTAAAGTATTAATATTACCCTTAAATGATTTTTAAAACATTTAAAATTATTTTTAAATAATTATCATTAATATTAAAGTATTAATGTTCTATTTATCAAAATATTAAAAGTCATTATTCATAACTTAAAATATTTTTAATTCATTTATATCCTTTTTAAATAATTTTTAAATTAATAAAACTATTTATTTAATATAATTATTAAATAAATTTAATATCAATAATAATAACTTAATAATCATTAATATTAAATTATTAATGAAATTATCCTTTAAATATTAAAAGTTATATTTTATAACTTAAAATATTTTTAAACACTTTATTTTCATTTAATATGATTTTTTAATATAATAAAATCATTTAGTAAATAAATTAATTACCATTAATATCAATTTATTAATGAAATTTATCATAAAATATTAAAAGTCATTAAAAATAACTTAAAATATTTTCTTACATCATAATATAATTTTTAATGATTTTTTTCTAATATTAAAATCATTTTTAAATAATTTATTTAATATTATAATTAAATAAATTAAATACTTTTAATATTCCAAAAATATTAAATATTTATGAAATATAATAAAAATAATTAAAAACTAATTTTTGGAATTTTTTTATTATTTTTAATAATTTATTTTGTATTTTTAATAATTTAAAACTAATTTTTTTCTATTTTTTATTAATTTCTGAAAAATAGAATATTATCTGTCGCTAAAGACAACCTATAGCGACAGAACCGTCGCTATAGGTGTTCTTCATGTTCTTGGCCAAACCCAGAAATGCATAGTCAGTTTCCGAGTTGCTTAGTTTGACCAAGATTAAAACCGAGTGTGATGTGTTTCTGAACATGTTGTTGATAAGATAATGTAGTACAAGTACAAGACTACACGATCCAACAAACAACATCATCAAACCATGCATAACTAACGAGATCCGAAGCGTTGAACAAGCTGTCAGAGCTGTTCTTCATTTTCTGGGCTACCCAGAAATGAAGAACAGTTCGACTGGCTCGTTTTGGGCTCCCACAACTTGTGATCTAGGTGAGTTTTTAGCGATTTAAGAGGTCTAGATTATAGAACACATGTAAGTCTAGAGATCCATTACATAAAATCAACAAAACAACAACTGAGTTAGCAGATCTATGCCGGTCAACCCATGTCAGACAACACGGTCAAGCATTTTCTGGGTTACCCAGAAAACGGCTTTCGTGCTTCTCTGGCTTGGTTTGACCATCGACTACGCTTCTCCTGTTAACTTTTTAGGTGATAATAAGACACAAAAATGTAGTTTAACATATGTAATACAACTTAGATGCAAAACCAAGAACATACAATCAAACCACTGTCAGATCCGTGCTCATGAAAATCATGTCAGACCTTTCTGGGCTCGTTCTGGGTTACCCAGAACATGGCCAGTCATGGTTGGTCAACGGTGTTTGACCACCCATATCTTGCAACCTATACCAGATATGAGCTTTATTCTTGAACCAGATCAAAGAAAACATAACAGACTACACATTTAAAACATAAAATAACCAAAAACATAAACCGATAAGGATCTACAGGCTCTGACATTCGCTGTCAGACGCCTCTTTAAAAAATTTCCAGACTTTGAAGATCTTCAAATCCGAGCCTCTAGATGTTATGGATCTAACATCTAGCAACCCAGATCATCCCTAGACACCTTATACAACATATTTTAACAATCAAACATAACATCTAACACAGAATTTTGGACAGATTTTTCTAGGGTTTGTTTATACCTTCTTGAGCAAATCTTGATTTCTGGCTTCTGATGTTTGTTAGGAATTTTCGTGGGGCTGTTCTTAGGGACTGATATAGCTTATAATTTTGGAGGTTTGAAGTTTGAGAGAGAAGGTTTGAGTGTTGGACAAAATGTAAGTGAACAAATGAATTTTTCTCTCTCCTAGATCTACTTATACAAGTCTTGATGCATGAATTGGCTGATTGATATTGCTTGTTGCTGGAGTTTTTAGCACATGGAGTTGTTGGGTTTGGTTCACCAACTAAACCTAATGTCAAAACCTACATACTAGCCAAAATAATGTAACTAGGGGCAATATGGTCAATTGGTAATTCATTAAATGGCATACTTGGAACTTGGCAAACCCTTATGGTTTAACCCTTAGGGTTTAACCCTAAGGTTTTCCAACATTTACTTTTCTAGAATTACATTTTAGGGTTTACACAAAAATAAATAAAATCAAATAAAAATTAAATAAAATTTTAGTTTCCTAAAATTTTGAAATTAGGATTTTCTAATTGTGATTAATTATCTAATCACATTATACATAAACATTAGGGTTTAGATCATATAATTATCATTGACTTTGCTAGTATACCAATTAGGGTTTAAGATTTTGATAATTAGGGTTACTAAATTATAATTAGGTTTTCTAATTATCAAATTAGGTTTAAAATTTTAGGGTTTCTAAAATTAACAATTGTAATTATAATACTTGTTAATTAATCATATTAACATAATTACAACCAATCTCGAACTCTAATTTAAATTTCAAATTAGGGTTCCTCATTTTAGAAATTAGGATTTTATAATAACTTGAGGTTTTTCAAAAATAATAATTAGAGTTTCTAGATTATAATTAGGGTTTACCTAATTAATCAAATCATTATATAATACACATCATAAAACATATAACATCGTCATACAACAGTCTTAAACTCACAGTTGATTTTCAAATTAGGGTTTTTCCTAAGTAAAATTAGGGTTTTGAAATACCATAATTGACCAATTATCATCAATACGTACATGCAGTACATATTCATAGCACTGAAAAATCAAAAATATAATTAATATTATATTATTATTCTCATACCTTGACAATAATCCAAAATTAGGGTTTGGATACCATATCTGAATTATTCTTCCTATTTAACCTTAATAATTAAGGTAAAATAATTAACTTAATACCCTGTACTAAAATTCATATAATAAAATAATTATTATAATTATTCTAAAAATCAGTTCATATATTATTTAAATAATATATGATTAAATAATTATTAAAATATTTCTACCATAAATTAATTATTATAAGTATATACTTTTTAATAATCAATAATTTTAAAATAAATTCATTTGTAAATAATTATGTAATAAATATATTTTGACTTACCACATAAATACATATACACATAATCTTGTACAAATCCTCATCCTTAATATAAAAAAAAATTTATTCACAAAATTTCTTATTTATTTATATAGAAAATATCGGGTTGCTACACAAACACAATCTAATCTGAAACTCAATCAAAATAAATCTGATCTGAAAAATTAATCAAGCTTTATTGAGTTTGAAGAATCAAATCAAAATAGTGAAACAAAACAAACATAGATGGATCAGCTCTGATACCATGTAAACTTTCTTAGAACTCATAATATGGAGCAATTTCTGTATTTTCATTTATGAACTAAAACATCATTACAGAGCTTTAAAGGAAACTTGTTAGCTACTTTTCTTACCTAACAATGTATTCAGCTTCTATATTTATACAAATTGCCTACCTAAAAACTAAATGTAAAAGACGTAAAAGCCCTTATAAATAATGAGCTTATTACAATACTAACCTTGTGTAATTGTAACAAGTAACTACTTGACTATTGAGCCTATTTTGTTGTGTATCTAATATTGTAAAACAAGTATTAACTTGTTTTTGATCTTGTGATGTTGTGTTAGATACATTATCTGTAATACCCTCCCCACAAGTTGAAGGGTGGAAAGGATTGAGAACCCTCAACTTGCTGCGAAAAAATCAGTGCAATGTTTTCCCAAGTGACTTGGTGAAGATATCGGGAAGTTGAAGTTTGGAAGGAATATAAGTTGGAACCAGCAAACCTTGATGAATCTTATCTCTAATAAAATGGCAGTCAAGGTCTATATGCTTAGTTCTGGCATGATAAACAGGATTAGAAGTGAGATCAATTGCAGATGAGCTATCACAACAAACAGTAACAGGCAAAGGAACTGAGATGTTAAGGTCTTTGAGCAGATTAAGAAGCCATATGATTTCACAACTAGTTGTTGCCAAAGATCGATATTCAGCTTCAGCTAAGGATTGAAAAACCACACTTTGTTTCTTAGAATGCCAAGAGATTAAAGTATCACCCAACATCATGCAAAATCCATATACTGATATGCCAGTTATTTTTCAGCCACCCTAGTCACTATCACAATATGCTTGTAGTTGCAAAGGATTATTTGCTGGTAAAAATAAACCTTGCCCTGGGGAAAGTTTCAAGTATCTCAACAATCTATGTGCAACATTCAAATGAGAAGTTCTTGGTGCTTGCCTAAACTGACTGAGAGTTTGAATGGAATATGACAAATTTGGTCGTGTGATGGTCAAGTATAAAAGTTTGCCAACTAACTGTCTATAATAAGAAGCATCAGAAAGTAAATCACTAGTAACATTGCCGAAGGTAGAATTCTGATCGAGAGGAATTGTAAGTGGTTTAGACCCTAAAAAAACAGATTCGATCTAAAAACAGTTATCAAGCTCGAGCTGAAAATTAGTAATCAAACTCGAAAGGCAGTAATCAAACTCTATCTTATATGAAAGATTTGTAATCGATTAGTAATCAAACACGATCTGATCTGAAACTCAATCAAAATCGATTTGATCTGAAAAATTAATCAAGCTCTATTGAGTTTGAAGAATCAAATCAAAAGAGTGAAACAAAACAAACATAGAAGGATCGGCTCTGACGCCATGTAAACTTTCTTAGAACTCATAATCTTGAGCAATTTCTGTATTTTCATTTATGAACTAAAACACCATTACAGAGTTTTAAAGGAAACTTGATAGCTATTTTTCTTACCTAACTATGTACTCAGCTTCTATATTTATACAAATTGTCTAGCTAACAAACTAAATGTAAAAGACATAAAAGCCCTTATAAATAATGAGCTTATTACAATACCAACCTTGTGTAATTGTAACAAGTAACTACTTGACTATTGAGCCTATTTTGTTGTGTATCTAATATTGTAAAACAAGTATTAACTTTCTTTTTGATCTTGTGCTGTTGTGTTAGATACATTATCTGTAATATATAGAAACAATAACAAACAGGAAACAATAATGTCGAAGAATTTATAATATACCAGGCAACGGGGCTAGAGGTGGCAAACGGGCGGGTGGGCGGGCGCGGACGGGGCTAAAACGGACCGGAAGTAAGCCTAAAGCCCGCGGGCTCACTGGTGTGTCGGGCCGGCCCGCGGGCCGAAGGTGGTTTATGCCTATTTTTGGCACTTTTTTGGGCCCGTAAAACTCGCGGGCGGGCCAGGACGGGCCGGGCTTTGAACGGGCCGAGTCAAAAAGGCCCGGGTTTTTATGGGCCAAAAAAATGCGGCCCAAAGCTCGCTTTTTGGCGGCCAGGCAGGGCCGGGTCGGCCCGCGGGCTTTGGGCCCGTTTGCCAGGTACAAACGGGGCATAGAAGCATACATATAGCAGCTTAAGTGATTATTAAGTTTCCTATGATCAAGGATTCAGGGTATAAAGATGAAATTAGAAGGAAAAACAGAAAAGAGAGAGAATGAGCAAATTGAACTCTTAAATGACCTACTAGCTCTGCTTGATCTTTTGGATAATGTTGGCCTGTTCCAATACTATGTATTTTGAAAGCCATCAATAATTTAGATAGAATAATCTAAAGCAGTCTAATTGCCATAAGAAATTTTAATATCACAGCCAAGCTGCCGTACAACTGGATTAGCGTTGGATGTAAATCAGAGTGCTAACTTCCCCCGACATAACTCCACCGATAAATGAATAATGCAGCTGATTGTGTAGGTTAGGTTCAGTGAACCTAAACAAATGAAATTTTAACTTGTTTCTTCACAGGATAATTCCAACAATTCAAACCAATAGATTACATGTTCAACTCTGTCTTGTAAGTATGTAGTTAAACAGTTTCTAATACAAGGATTGGAAGGGGCGGAAAAAAAAAGTTGCAATATTGAAGAACCACAGAATTATCAAACCAAATAAAGGACGCAAAATTAGAACTGTCTAATGTGCCGAACATATGCAAAACTTCATATCACCACCTTCTTGGCTCTTCCCTTCCTTGGAAGTTTATCAGACTGAACCGAGAATGTCATAGTAGCAATTCTAAAACAGCACCTTTCAGCTGAGGTACCATTTAGCTGACTGAAGTCCTGACTTCACCTCTAAAATTGAAAGAAACGCACTACTTGAAGCTGCGTCGGTGAGTAGCTACTTGCCTTCGCCAGTCATTAATTGGAACCTGTGGTATGCCATAATATTGTTAGTCCAAAGAGCTAATGCTAAAAGGTTTTGGCTGCTACTCGGTTAAATCCAGCAGTACAGCATCAGATGAACATGGATGAATATAAGAGAAATAACTTACAGCAGGAAAGCCACCATAATCACCAGGCTCATTGATGTCTTTTGTCACACAGCTATTAGCTGCTAGCCGGACCTGTATTATGTCCATGTTTAGACTGAATCAAGGGATGATTTGGCATGCAGATACCAAGAGTTGAAAGGCACAACTTTCATGGGTCGGTGCACCCTTGTAACACTAGTGCATAAAAGGTTATCTATACCATATTAATAGTTTAATACTCTTATATGCTATAACCTTAACGATACTAGCCAAGGAGTTAAAATTGTTCTGTTATTTTGATGGTCTCGTAATCAAAGATATACTGGCAGATATTCTGAGGCGTTTGGGAGCTTCTCTATGTGGTTTTAAAAACTGGTTTATGCTTCACTCGCCATATTTCTCAAAGGTGCTGACGCCATAGTAAACTTAACTCATGACAGATGAAAAGAGAGAAATTTGCACAATATTGGTGCTTTTGCAAGGCAAGTTAGGATCTTTTCCCTAGAAGACAAGATGGGTCTACACAACACTAGAGTTTAGTTTGCTAATGGGTACAAGAGAGGCCTGTTAGCATGTGCCTTTTAGCAGCATCTTCCCCCATTCTAGCTACGTGTTGACTTCCCCTTCACTTTGTGTGCACTTTAGTTTATCATATATCATATTAAGCTGATAAAGGATCAGGTGAAGCCTCACACTAACTGTGGTGGCTCTTGGAATTTAATTTGAACAGAAAATCCATTGGGTGATATATAACACAGCAAAGTAAAATACCTTTGATATAATGGAGACATGATCGCGAACTGCCACCCTTCCACCAAAAGTTACATAATCACCCACCCTAGATGAGAGTTAACAATTTTAAATGCAAGGAACTTAAGAAGCTCACAAAATATTATGCAGCATTTAAAATTATCATAATGGAAAATTTGATTAGTTGAGAAAAGGAGGAAGAAGGTTACATACGTCACAGAACCTGCTATCCCAACTTGTCCGCAGAGCATGCAATTCTTCCCAATCACTACATTATGCCCTATCTGCAAAACGACATACTGGCAGTTCTAATTCCAGGAATAAAGTTAGTCAACAATGACAGAAAGCATGACAGACCTGAACTAAATTATCTATCTTCGAATTATCCCCCACAATAGTATCTCTCCAACTGCATGACCATAATAACAGCAATTTTAGATTTCAAGTGTGTGACGCTTTTCAAAAAATCCTGGTTAAGAAAACAATCATGAGTCATGAGAATCTCATAGAAAAATTTCCAAGGCAGACAGAAGTTCACCTGCCCTTGTCAATGCAAGAATTTGCACCTATCTCCACATGGTTTCCTATCCTGGCTTTCAATATCTGAACAAAGACAGAAACAAGGCACAAAAGGATATTGATATTAAATATAAAGTAGACTAGATATCTAATGCAACAAAATATGCTATATATAGGAAGAAAAAGAATATAAAATTATATTCAAGCACCAAAGAATTCCATTTGATATAAATTTATCAAATTTTTCTAGAGAAGAAGAAAATTTAATTAAAAAAGGGAGAAGATACAAGAGATGAGGACGGACAAACAATCCACCAAAGAGAATACGATTTTAAAATACACAAGTCCTAATGCAGAATCACCCCCAATCTCTTTCTAAAGATGAAATAGCTTCCCAAAAGCAGCGATGTCATAGCCTATAAAGAAGCAAGAAAATAGAATCTACCCCAAAAGTAAATGATAGGGAATATTACAGTCACTGAAAGATAATAAAATTTTCACTATACGGCACAAAAATGAGGCAACAACTCATGTGCAAGCAAACACTACAAAAGAATAGACAAACCAGCCTCAGTCGTACTTTAAAGGTTTCAAGAAGCACGACAGCTTTCCTAAGGACTCTCAAAAACTTTATCTGCACCCAGGAAAACAATCATTTATTCTGCCTCTTTTTTTTTTCTTTTTTGCTAAATAATTTATTCTGTGTAGTTCTTCCTCTCTATCTCTCAATTCTCATTCACCATCTTGTTTTCTTTCTAATTTAGGTCAAATCCCACCACAAGGGCTTGACAATATATAGCACTCCTTATTAGCATTAACAAACAATTTCTAAGCTTTAAACTATGCACTTCAATGTTAGTACCAGACAGAATTAGCACTAATTTCATGAGTGCCTCACTAGCTTATCAATATTACATATGGCTCATAAGTATGTTTAAATCACACCTTCAACAGTTCAAAAAGTAACATCTTTTCCAAGAAAGTCGTTTCTCAGTTAAATCTTCAATATTAATAAAAGGAATAGAAAAAATTATAGTGTAACAAGAATAACTCTGAGTCAGAAACCAAGTCAAAGATTGGTAACCTGAGGTTTCTTGACCATGTTCCCATGCTCATCCACATAAAACCCAAATCCTGTAATGAAACGACTAATTAATTATGAAACAAGAAAATGTAGAAATAAAAATTCAATAGGTTTATTTTACAGTAACAACTTTTCCCATGCTCATCCACTAAACAAATCTTGCATATAAAATGATATGTTCAGTGTACTATGATATATTAATAAACAAAGCATCACTTAAGGATATTATACATAATGGACACTTATCTACTATTATAATAAATAAATAAGTCTAAGATAATCCATATGTACCATCTTGACCAATGCAGACTCCATTGTGGATAACACATGAATCACCAATTACGCAATTAGTAAGTGCAACATTATACCTGGACAATATATTGTAGTTTAATAAATTACTAAGAAACAGATACACTTATTAAAATGTGAAAAATTGCTAACATGAAGAAAAAATAATGAGTGATCGAGTCTACAGCCACACACTCATCTCAAATAAGAAAAACAAATTGCTATGCAACTGGAAGTACTCACATATTCTTTTAACACATCAGGCATGTTTATAAGGTGCATCCGTGGGCATGATGGGGGTTGGAGATAGGTGCAAGTGGTTTGTGTTATGTCATGTCTGTGCTTGTGTGTGTGAGAGAGAGAGTGCTGGAATTTTAATTTGAAAATACAAAGGAAACAATATAACTTATCAAAACAATATGAAATAATTGCACAGGACTAACATCTAAAATGAGCTTCTAGTATGATGTCAGTTGAATTAAATTTTAAGGGGAGAATGTAACCATTTCAATTATAAATCATAACAACTTGCTATATATAGATTATCTACAAGGGTTTACATTTTTTTTATTTTATTTTAGACATCTCTAGTAATACCATTTAGAAATTAATTAGTATTTTTCTTTGCATTTTATTTGCCGATACTTCTAAAACTGTCTACTTTAAAAGAATTTAATGTACAAAACTCGAGTTTTCTTATCTTAGGCTAAGGAAATCTTTAAGCTAATGAATTTTTTTCCCAACAATCAGGCACTTGCTCTTTGTAAAATTCATTTTGCTCACTTATTTGGAACAAAATTAAACCTCTATTTGCTCTTATATTTGAGAATTGGGAGGTGGAGCAGGGGGTGGAGGAGCAGTAGAATATGACAGCTGCAAAGATTATTTATTTTCATGATAAGTTGCCAATTACAAAGATAACTGTTCCAAGTAACAAGCGAGTATACCCTATATTTGTTGATTGACCAAGTATAACATCAGGTCCAATAATAGCTCCTGATCCAATATGAACATTTGCACCTACAAGAGATCTTGAATGAATAACTGCACCAAGTTCTACGAGTGCTGTTGGATCAATGCAGGCTGACTTGTGGAACATCCCACCTCCATTATGCCATTTCTCAAATTCGTGATAATTCCTTTTGTCTTCATCCTCTAATCTTCAATTAAAGCATGTATAAATGTGATTTAATGCTTGATTTAAACTATAAAAACATAAGCTGAAGTAACTTTTGAATGAAATAGTAATTTCAGGGGTGGAATTACAGCAAGAATTATTACAGAACTTATTTACAAAGATGTTGTAAAGTCAATGCGATGTCATCAACCTTTCTTCTCAGATTGTTAATAAATGCTCGTAACCCAACTATTGCATTTATATTGCTAGGAGAATGCCAAAAAATAGTAACTACAGGAGTGAATTATAGCAACCATTACTACACACATGTCCAAAGATTTCATGACAGCAAGGCAACTCCATCAAACTTTCATCTCAAACAGCCAATAAAAGCCAGACAAATGGGCAGCTAGGTTTTATTCGAATTCGTGTTGAATGGTCTCTACAAATTTCTACTCTGCTGTAAGCCTGTTACCAATAGTCTCTAACTGAACTCATGAACAATAGTATTTTCAGTTATCATTTATAAACAAATTGAGTACTGTTATTTTGAGTTTTGTGACAGTAATTAATGAGATATTTGGATTCTCTGAAGCAGTTATGATGACTGCATTTACAATATAATTCACTTGTAGAGAATCGATATTATTTTTTGAACTTTCAAAGTATATTATAAGCTTCACTTCTTTTTCATAATATTTTTCTATCACGTAAATAAATATTGGTCTTTTGTATCTCCTTTCAAACTAAATCCTTTTATTCTCTTTTGCCTAATCAGTTCTTGGCCTTAACAAACTTAAATCCCATTCTTTCCTTCAAAACCACATTTCCTAACTTCTTTTTTCAATAGAAGCTGTTACCAAACTCCTACAATCAAATCCTAAACTGAATCCCATTTTATTTTTTCTCAGTCCATTTGTGAAATTCTAAAATTCAAAATTGATGTGAATTTATTTAATTCCATTTAATGCAATAGTTAATACTGTAACCTACTTAAAAATAAGTATTACTAAGTTGGCAACTGTTATTATTTGAGAGTAAAGAGTTGACAAAATCTTGACATAGACATTTTCTCAAACAGGTACAAAGCAAACATATATATTGGGTCAAAAGAACGAACTATTCTGACGGATCAAAGTAAGCTAACAATTGTTAAAACAACATAATGGAATGAACTAACCCGACTCTACAGACCTTGAAAGAGACCCATGTTGATCTGCCGAGTAGGAAGTAGAGAAATTGCAACTTCTGGTTGAAAAAGCTTGGAACTGTCCCTGTATAAGTGACTTCTTGGAAATGAGGCTGGACGAGGAGGCTAATCTTCTAAGAAGGGCCATTATATTCGATGGATTTTGGAATTTGTAACCAGGAAACTGGACTAGAAATGGCCGCTAATGGTTCCCTTAGGAGTGAAATGGTTAAAAGACTAGAAAGAATTTTCAAAAGTTTATCAAAAAAAAATATTTATAATGTTTGCATATTACATTTTACTCTCATTTGGCTTAGAAAAATGTAATTTATTGATTTTTATGGTCAAATTAATGATTTTTAAAATTAATAAATATTGTTATTATTCTACCTACATACAAAGAGACTATGACTACAAAAATATGAGTTCATCCATAATAAATAGGGACTATCACATTTTGAGATTTTAGTATGATTATCACATTTTGTACAACATAAAACAAGCCATTTAATTCTCCTAACACATAATTCAAAGCCATAATATTTAATACACGAACTCAAGACAATAAGAGTTTCCTAGTACAATGCCAAATCAATCTTACTGCCTAATTGAATTTACTCTAGCTGATCAATCTTCTTTCTCTCTCCCCCCACCCACAATTATTAAGACAATAACAGCAGTTTATGTACATAATTGTTCCCAAAAAAAATCTCCATCTAAAGATCACTCTTGTAGGAAGAAAATTAATTTGTAAATCTGTTTCCATTACTTTTTCTAAGTGAGAAATTAGTTTTTCATTAATTTTTGAGGAATTATTTTCGATATTTTTATTAGTGTAATTTTTTTATTTGTTTAAATGTCATTATTTTCTTTAAAAAAAAATCGCATATATTATAATAAAATATTTTGTTTTGTTTTATTTTCTTATTTTATAAACTACATTAAAAAATTTTCACTTTCCTGTTTGGGGAATCAAATGATCAAGTATATAACTTATTTGTTGGGAAAACAAAATAGTTAGGGCTTTGGTGCTATGTTGGTCTTATGAGTAAGATTTAGGGATCAAATTCAGGTCTCACATTTACAATATTGTTTTTTCCTTTATCGTAATTACTATAAATTATAGTAATGTTTTTTCCTTCTTCGTAATTACTGTCCCAAATTACGACAATAAATTAAAATATCATATATAAATATCCAGCAATTGTAATTGGCACTTCAAAATTCTCAAATTATCTGGGATAGACTCCAGTAACTAATGATTCACCTACAGACCATGCCATTGATTTCATTGTAGATTGATCTGGTATAAATCCATGGGGTATCTCCAATTCTGTTCTGTTGTGGGTGAAGAATGGAGGTTATTGAGGCAAAGGCATAGTGACAGAGTAATTGTTAAGCATCAGAAGTAGTGATGCCATAGAAGGCCTTGCATCCACATCTTCTTGAACACACAATAGGCCAATATGGCTCATCTCTTGAATAACAATCTTTCAACGAAGGATCGACCAATTCCAGTGGTGTATTATCCCTCACAAGTTTCCAAGCCAGCACAAAAATTAAATAGTTTTGTAATGAAAATATTGCATTTATAGATTGAAAATTGTCTAATTGGCATTAACTCACATAGCAGAGGAGATCATCGGCGTATTCAGATTGGTAGAAACTAGTGGTCTTTTTTCCACTGATCATTTCAAGAACTAAGACGCCAAAACTGAAGACATCCGATTTCACAGAGAATTCTCCATGCATTGCATACTCGGGGGACATGTAGCCACTGAAATGGAAGAAGGCACCATCGTATTACTCGGTTCCAATGATCACAAAATGGAGATGAAGGAATAGCTAGAGATGTATACTTACTATGTTCCAACAATTCTACTTGTATTTCCCTTAGTTTGATCCACTTGAAAAATTCTTGCCATGCCAAAATCTGAAATTTTTGGGTTCATATCCGCATCTAGCAAAATATTGCTAGCTTTGAGATCCCGATGGATAATTCTTAGCCTAGAATCTTCGTGAAGGTAAAGTAGCCCTCTAGCAATTCGGTCAATAATTTTGTGACGTCTTGACCAATCCAATTGTCCTTGTTTTTCAGGATCTAAATTCACCCATGTTTATTTTTTTGGAAGTGGAAATCAAGAAATTAAAATTACTCAGACTAATAATTATTTTATCAACTCAACGTACCAAAGGGTACACACTGGCACTGCAGATCCTAAAAGCTAAAATTATTTCCTGTTTCAGCGTTTTGCTTCTCCAATATCCTAATGCCATTTTGGCGGGAAATATGCCAGAATTCAGAAGTTAAAACTTTCGCCTTGTGCAAATATCAGAATGATATATGGCATGAATTTGTCGTAACTAAATTCAAAAGAGAATTGAATGTGTATATATATTGTGAGGGCCTTACGGCTTACCAAACAAAATGTAGTCCAGCCTTTTGTTGGGAATATATTCATAGATGAGAATCTTTTCCACTCCTTGTAGGCAAAATCCCAAAATCCTCGCAAGATTTCTATGCTGGAGCTTGGCCACTAAAGAAACCTCGTTCTTAAATTCTTCTGAACCTTGTCCCGAGCTTTTGGATAACCTCTTCACTGCAATTTCTTGCCCATTAGTAAGAACACCCTGAAAAATAATACACCAGGTTTCAAATATATAGACTCACATCTCTAATTCAAGACCCAAATCTTGCTGTACGTCAAATTTCGGAAGAGAAGTTGTTTGTAGCTGCTTCAATTGTGCCAAAATCAAATTGCAATGGTTTTACGGCTGAAGTTTCTACCGCAACTACACATAATATTAACCAAAATTTATTCTGGTGGTAAAATTATGCGACTGAAAAAGTAGAAAAGGTATCTGATTCTTGATATACCAATACCATAGAAGTTATTTAATATATCTTACCAGTTTCTTCATTTGAAATGTCACTCTTTCTCCTCAGGTTCCTAACTATGAAACGGTAGGCCATGCCAAAAAGCGCCAGAGAAACACATATTACTGGAGTAACAATGGAAATAAGTGTTGGGGTTGAAATCTGCTTTTTCCCTGCATAAAATGTTTCAGCATAATCAAAAGTGGTAAGTGGTCCTTCCCTTCTGTAAAAAGAGTACCCTTCTTTTATTAACATTTATTTTTGGTCTTGAAAGAAAATTTGTGGTCTCAATGATTTACCTCTAGGTTTTGTTGAAGAGCTAGGAGGAGATATTACTAGTGAAGGCGAAGGCACATTGGTTATGTTGAAAAAGGGGTACACCTTAAACCGAATATTACAACTTGGAGTCAATACCCTGCCACCTTGCTGTTCACTGATTCCCCACCGTGGGAGACTACTTACAGTCTGCCGAAGGCACAGACTACAATCTGTTCCAGATAAGTCTGCTGTACACTGAACTAGACCATACAGAGTTTTACCATATAGTCTTTGTGTACTAGTGAAGTTAGCCATTTCAGTTGCAAACCACTTAACATGTTGGGAATTTGAAGCCCTATTTCCATGGTGGAGTAAAAAGAGCTATCGGCGTAACGCAACATGCACTTGGGGTACCAAATAACTGCCTTCTTAGATTCCGGGCATCGTTCAACAATTTCTGTACTAGCTGTCAACACACGTGCTTGACAAACATCACTGCCAACATCTCCTCGACATAGAGAAAGACAAATCAAATTGGGCAGTTTTATAAAAATGAGTTGTATTTGTATAACACAAAGTTGCATTTGCATAATACTTGCTTGTATAACGAATGTCATCCAAAATACAACTCTTTGCTATACAAAAACAACTCACTTATTATAGACTGCCCAAATGAGCTGCCTTCTGAACTTAATTATTGGAATCAGATTGCGCCTACAAATGATCTTCTGTTAATGAAGTTACTCTCTCAAACGTCTCCCCCCGGTGACTTTTTATGTATTGGCATTGCCACGTTCGTGTATAAAATTTGAGATATCAATTTCTTTCCGAGAGTTTTGACATCATGTTGAATAACCAACTCATCTAAAACTATTGGAAAGACGCACCACCAATAATGTATATCATGCTAATAATCCCTCGTTATTAGCATGGAACAAACCGTGGCTGTGAACCTTTTTTTTGGGCTAGGAATTTGAACAAAATTTACACAAGCATGTGAAAGAAATATGAGATAAACTGAAATATAATATATATTGACAAGAGTGAGGTTGTTAAACAACCTTGAGACAACGTTAATATTTTATTAGTGTCTGCTCCATAATAAGAACCAAGTCACTGAATAATTTAATAGTTTTGAGTTATAACATATTCCAAGTGCATTAACTTGGTCAAGATCGACCTAAAAGATCATGACTACTTATACTTTGTAGTAAGTAAGAGGGTTGAGAGTTGAGACAATTCAATTTTACACACAAATTCTGATGTGGGACAGAGTTTTGACAATTCTAAGAGACATGGTAAGAAAGAAAGTAGGAAAAGACACCCTCTTTCTTAGTTTCAATGCGAGAAGAGAAAATATGCGGATATGAAAATTGGACATGAGTACTTTATAATTTCACATATTTATATTTTTACCTTTCATTGGAGGTCAAAATATAAATAGGTGAAATTGTAAAGCACTCATATCTAATTATCATGTCCGCATAGTCACTGAAGAGCTCTTGATTAAGAGTACAAGCATTAAAATTAAAGGGCATAAATGGATGTTATATTCTATAATTAAATTAACCATCCAACTATATGATTGGATGTTATGGTTTATAAATTATAGCTTCCCAATTTATACATAAAATTTACTCCTAAAGTGAACTCATTATGCTTCTAAATGCGAATTTTACATTTCAAAGAATTACTTTTATCTGGGATGGACGCCAGTAATCGAATCTTCATCAACAGACCATGGAATTGAGATGCTTGTAGATTGATCTGATTTAAATCCTTCTATTGTCTTTGAATGTGTTGTGCTGTGAACGAGGAATGGAGGCTGTTGAGGCAAGGCCATGGTAACAGAGTAACTGTTAAGCATCATAAGCACTGATTCCATAGAAGGCCTGGCATCCACATCTTCTTGAACGCACAATAACCCAATATTGATGCATCTAATGACTTCATTTCTTGAATAAGAATTTGTTAAAGTAGGATCCAATAATTCCAAGGGTGCGTTATTCCTACATTGTTTCCATGCCTGCAAAAAAAAATTTTTGAATAAATAATTGAGTCCTTCAAATGACTGCCTGGGGGTTTGACAAGATCTCACATGATCACTATCTATCATAGTAATGTTTGGTGTTGACTCACATAGCTGAGAAGATCCTCTGCACCGTCTGACTGATAGAAATTGGAGTTCTTTTTTCCACTAATGATCTCAAGAACCAAGACGCCAAAACTGAAGACATCCGACTTCACAGAGAACTGTCCATGCATTGCATACTCCGGAGACATGTAACCACTAAAGTCAAACTCCATCAAGTTAGATCGTCAATGATGGATAACTAGTTCTATTATATTCATGGAGGAATAGGGTATAAAGAGACTTACTATGTTCCAACAATTCTACTTGTATTTCCCTGAGTTTGATCTACACCAAAAATTCTTGCCATGCCAAAATCTGAAATTTTTGGATTCATAATTTCATCTAACAAAATATTGCTAGCCTTGAGATCCCGATGGATGATTCGTAGCCGAGAATCTTCATGAAGATACATCATCCCTCTAGCAATCCCTTCTATGATTTTGTAACGTCTTGGCCAATCCAACTGTCTCTGTCTTTCAGGATCTATAATGGTCATGATTTTCTTAAAAATTAGTAAATGAAATGAATAAAGTAAATCTAGACAAGCTAAAAAATTTAACATGTCAATTGAAGTGCGGCTAAATGACACTTCTATCCATTAAAGTTGCCACACGATGGGTGTTACAGTCGTTCTTAAAGTTCATTTTCGTCAATTGGGTCCTTTAAGTGGGTAATTTGCATCAATTCTATTCCTTGGACTAATTTTTTTATGCAGTGCAGATTCCTAAAAGTACTTCCTGTTTATCCCAATCTATTTTAACTCAATTTGAGTTTATATATGTTTTTTTGTTCATATTCAACATGCTCAAGTAATAACTCAGCATTTTGCAAATTTCCAAAGGCTATCTGCTATGCATATTTTCCAACTTAAGCTGATAACAAAACAATTAAAATTAAAATGTGAGATTAAATTTAATATGCAAGTTGAGAGAGCCTAACCAAACAAAAAGCAGTCAAGACTTTTGTTGGAAATATATTCATAGATGAGAATCTTTTCCACCCCTTGCAGACAAAATCCCATAAGCCTCACAAGATTTCTGTGTTGAAGCTTGGCCACTAAAACGACCTCGTTCTTAAATTCTAGTGCACCTTGGCCTGAGCTTTTGGATAGTCTCTTTACAGCTATTTCTTGCCCATTAGCAAGAACACCCTGGAAATGTACAATTAAACGAATCAGATAAACTATTAGCACGTCATGTTTTCATATACTTTATCCGTTCCAAATTATTTGATTATTGTCTTTTAAACGTCAATTTGAGATATTTTCAAACTCAAAATTAAGACGACATTTTAAAATTTATGAAACAATAAAACTTACAATGAGTAATACTTTTTAACTAGTTTACATTATTCATCAATATATTGATTAAAAATAAAAAAATCTATGTCAGTTTTGAATTTAAAAATCTCTTAAATTGACTTTAAAAAGTCAATAATGATCAAATATTATGAAACGAATGGCCTATAATTCTTGCCTTAAATACACTTTAAAGCTGCTTCTTCTTTTTTTAATTTTTTTAAGCATTTTAGAACTTAACCATAATATTTCAATTTTAAGATACTGAACCTTAATGATGTATATATGGAATCTTTACAAATAAAATCTTCTGGCCAATGAAGTAAGCATTTTTTTGTTTGCCAGAATAAGGCATGCGCTGCGCAGACACAAATGAAAGAGCAATTTAATCTTTTAAGGGTACTTATCATTTATACTGACTCTAATTTTTCGTCTCTCTCCTTTTTTTCCCTTCATTACACTGTAAGCACATGCCCACAATTTTTTGTACTTCCAAAAATATTTTGGAGTGAATTTACCCAAACTATCTCTTGCTCCGATCAATTATTATAAGTCGGTAATTGAAATGTTTTATATATAGAAACTTAGGAATTTTTAAGTTCTAAAATACGAAAAAATTTAAAATTTTAAAGTTATTTAAGCCTAATTCTTAAAAATTTCATGTTTACCAAAATAAGGAATCTAAAGTCTAAGCTTCAACGGCTTTGCAACTTTCAGAACTTATTACCGCAAAAATTCTATCAGAACAAAGACTTTCAGCTTTACCTTAAAGACCTCACCAAACCCTCCTTCACCTATCTTGTTATCAGCTGAGAAGTTGTTTGTAGCTGCTTCAATTGTGGCCAAATCATATTGCAAGGATTCTACACTTGTAATTTCATCCTCATCTACACAGAAAAACTTCTATTCAGTATTAATTTGTGAATTAAACCACTGAAAATGTGAAGATATATATATATATATATATATATATATATATATATATATATATATATATATATATATGAATCTCAATTCACAAGTGAACCAATTCAGTTTATCTTCACCATTTTCTTCTTGAAAAAATAAATTTCTTCTCTTGGCTTTTCTAGTCAGGTAACAGTAGACTATGATGAAAATCACCACGGAAACGCATATTGGAGCAACAATGGCAACAACTGTTGTTGATGAGATTCCTCCTTTCCCTGCATAAACAACATATTTTGCATTACTATTGAATTACTTTTCCGCTTTTGTAATCCTCCATAGTGTTTGGCTTTTTTATTTTTCCAAACATACCCCTAATTAAATTTGGTAGAAAAGCAGTTATGGGGGTGTGATACTAGGACAGTATTCTATCAACTTAGAATTTTAGAGATCTGATCAGCATGAAGTTCACTTTATGATAAGTTTACTTTATATTCAATACAGTGCTGACACACAGACGGAAGAGCGATTTCTCCGCCTGCGTGTCAACACTGTATTGAGCATGAAGTTCATTTCATACTAATCAGTTTATAGTCTGAAACTAAAAATGTATCAATAATTTCAGAAAGACTATATGTAAAATGATTTAAATGCAAAACTTTATCCCAAGTTTACCACTTTATGATATCTAATTTTACGATATAGCAAAATATAGCAAATCGCTACCTCACATTACAATTAGTAGTGTAAAACTATATTTTTTGATTTAGTTTTAGACTAATTATACTTTAAAAGGTACGATCTCGCACTATCTATTGTATTATGAGGTAAATGTTTGCTATATTATAAAGTCATGTATCATATCTCCACAAAATGTTTAACTTGAGGTACTTTTTTTTTTTTAGTTCTGTAAAGTTTAATGTGTGATGTTTTTGGACTTGAGTTTGATTAATTAGCAACCCCTTCTGTCAGCCATAATTATTCGAGCAAAACTCTACCTTTTAAGAAGTGACAATTAGTAGTGCAAAATTGGGTTGCACTACTTATTGTACCTTGAGGGAGGATTTTGGCTAATTAATACCTAAATCTATGGACAAAAACATCACACGTGGATAAACTAAAAGGACAATTTTGGTTTTAGTCTTTTGGATCAAAGGGTGAAATAGATTGAAAAATTTAATGGTATCTATTAAGGAAATTTTCACATTAAAATCAAAAATTTAAATGCGTCGTACGTAGTAAAAATACCTTTTTTCACAAATATCGCCTAGATCGCGCCAATTTTCATAAACATTAGAAAAAAAAATTGTGAAAAATTCTGAGCGCAACAACTATGTGTTTTTTATATTTTCACATGATAATAAAGTAAAAATATTAAAAATAGATGAGAAAATAGTGTTTGCCTATTTATTATAGTTACCTTGAGGCTTTGGTAAAGAGCTTGGACCTGGAGGAGGAGGCCTGGAAGGTATTGCTGGTGTCGGTGAAGGCGGCACATTGGTTAGGTTATAAAAGGGGTACACCTCATACCGAAGATTACAACTTGGAATCAAAACCCTACCCCCTTGCTTTCCATAGCAACATTCTGGCAGTTCAGCTATAGCAACTTGTAGGCAACTATTACAGTTGGCCCCAGATAAGTCTGGTGTGCACTGAACTAGTCCATATAGTTGTCGTGTAATAGTGAAGTTAGCCATTTGAGTTGCAAACCCCTTTATATATTGATCATTTGATGATAATTGCAGGTTTGATGAAGCCCTAGTTGCCAAGTCCTTCATTGTATTTTCTACTAGTTGCTGAAATCGTGCTTGTTCAGGGATGTCAACTGTATTCAACATAGAAATTCTAGGTTCATCCTCCATGGTGGAGTAAAAAGACCTATCAGCATAACGCAACATGCACTCGGGGTACCAAATAACTGCCTTCTTAGCGTCCGGGCATCGTTCAACAATTTCTGTACTAGCTTTCAACACACATCCTTGACAAACATCACTGCCGACATCTCCTCGACATAGAGAAAGACCGTAAGCTATATCCGGAGAAACTCAACCGGCGGAAGAGTTATAAAAACCCTCGTTTCGAGTAGCATTTGACGAAAGAGAAGAAAGGAGGGTCTTAAGGTTAGATTGAAATGTGGAATTGGGAGTGTAAGTTGTTTGGTTCCTACAGAAATGATAGAGGTATAAGGGAGCAAATTGAGATTGAGTACCACTGAGATTGATGAGTAGCAAACAAAGCAATGAGGCAATTACCATAAAGGTTTTGTGGAAGCTACTCATTGTAAACTATTATTAGTTTTGAACTAGGAGAGAAATAATTAATGCTTTATAATGAAGTTGGGCTTCAAATGAGCCGATAGCATTAGCCGATAGCATGAGCCTAGCTCACTTGAAACTTTATTATTCAGTTACAAGTTCACAAATTACTATTAACAAGATTACCTTTGATACTCTACCTACACGCGAGTTACTCAAATTCTCATTAAACAGACTCGTGACTAGAACGGGCAATTTAGGTTGAAACATCTGTCCATTTATGCACTACGGGTTAAAGAGGACTTTCACCACAAACTTTTATCTATAACATTAAAGGTTATGATTATACTAATACACAATTCCTGGTCATAATCATACCAATCAACAGTCAATCTTTGCACTACGGGCCAAAGATGACTTTCACTACAATATAAGCATGAGGATGATGACAATGATATAAAGAATCAATCAATTAGGTGAGATCAAAGATAAATATTAGAGATTTATAATTCAATTTATCCAGAGTTCAAAAATGTCCAAATTGTCAACATGATAACTAATTGTGGAGTAAAATACAAGAAAGATATTCATGTATCAAAAATAATTTGGACATAAAAGAAAATTAAATTTTGTTGTGAATAGTACTCATGAATAGTACCGTATAAATAGTGTTCATGAATAGTACCGTATGAATAGTTCCCATGAATAGTACCCCGACATGAAAAGATTAAAATTTAATAAAAAAGTTCAGACCAATATTCCAATGAAATGATATTAGATGAAACGCAAACCTTAAGGAATTTCAAATCATTTCACGAATTATAGAAACAATACTTACCATAGTAAGTTTAAATTTAAGAATATGAAATGAAATAATATCACTTACATAATATGGGCTATGAAAGAAAATGATATTTCTTACGAGTATTGAAATAAAATAATATCATTTACCTTAGTAGAAACTAGATATGACTTGGAATATCAGATATTATCTTGAGAAAATCTTGCACTAAAAGCTACACTCAAAATATTCTTATACTCAAAATAAATACTCACAATATTGTAGTAGAAATGTTTGAGATTTTTGGTGTGTTTAGGATGGAGAGTTACTGTAAGACCCCAACTTATTAATGAATAAAATCAAATTTTCGCTAAATATTATTGTGAATAATAAGGGGTTAATTTGATATAATACTTTGGTTATAGGTGAAATGTGCAAATTTTGCAAAATAAGCAAGTGGTTATAAAATATTCATTTTGTCGGGGAATATTCGTTTGGTCGTGAAATATTCTTGCTGTAGGGGAATATTCGTACGACGGCGCAGCCTTGTGTGGGCCCCATAACGGAAAGCGATTGGATGAAGAAAACGACAAGTATAAGTTATTTATAAATAACGGCGTAATTGTTACCGTTAATACTGTTGGAATACCCGGTAGTTAAAATACAGTAACACACGGTATTGTACCAATTATTGATTCTTACGTAAGAAGGCACTACTCAATAATTGTTACAGTAGTTATTGTTCAATATTTTATTTTATTGATTCAATAATTGTTGCGTTGATATTTTATATTATTGTTGTTTCAATAATTGTTGCTGCACAGTATTTTCCATTATCAGATCAATAATTCATATTATTTGAATAATATTATTAGATAGCATTATTGGCAATGTCTAGAAAGTTCTGTCCAAGGAGAGGTTTGGTCATCTAATTGCGCGCCAGTAAGGAGAAACCCTTATTGGAAAGCCCCCTCTTTCCTGGGAACGACCTGGTTGTCATAATTGTGATTATGTAATATTATTTGTGAATAATTAATTATTGATTCATATGATAAGGAAATATTTATTTTATGTGGATATAAATGAGGGATATATTTTTGTGGTTAAAAATGAAGGAGTTAATGTTGAGATTTTTATCAATTTTTTTGTCGGAATAGAGGTATTAAAAATCAGGATTTTTGAGATATTTTGCGGGGGTTATAATTTTTAATCCGACCGTTGGATCGTGGTAATTTTTGGATATGTTATACATATATAAGTTGAGTATATGTCCACAAATTTTGAACCATTAAAAATGAACGTATGATTTATTATGAATTTTACGAGATGACTAGTTTAGAAATTATTGAATTTTCGGAGTTTATCATTTTGATAGAAAATTCTAGAATTGGTGGGCCCCACTCTTGGTTGGTGAAGAAATGTGCTGAGATTTTTATTCAAATGTGGTGGGTGAGAATAGTAGCAGGTAAAGCCATCAGGTTGTAGGTTAAGTCTGCTTCGGCGTGCTAACATTTTTCTATAAATAGAGGGCTAAGTTAGAATTAAAAATCACACCAGAAACAAGTTTTCTCTCTTTCTCTCTCTAGATTATTGAGTGTATTTTGTGAGTATTTAGATACTTTGAGAGTTTTTATTCATCAGAGCAAGTTTCTTTCAGCCTTATACCTGTATTCCGACCAGAAGTACTGATATTTTGAGGTAAGGGATATTATCTTATTCTTAAAATGATATTTTCTTCAATATCATTATACCGAAATGTTGGTATGAACTTTTTATCAAATTTAAAACTTTTTGTGTCAGAATTACTATTCACGTATACGTTACTAATCACGTATACGACACTATTCACGAATACGACACTATTCATCGAAAAATAAAATTTTCTTCTTTTTATCCAAGATGTCTATTATGGTTACTATCTTTGATTGTATCCATGTTTTGATCTTTATTTTTGAATTCTGCTTCACAATTGATTATTATGAAGTATTATTGATCTTGGATAAACTGTTATACGAATCCCTAATATTTATCCTTCTGTCTCACTGGATTAGTTCTCTTTAAGATATTTTTCATCATCCTCAGTCCTAAATGATGATATTACTGAATATCTTTGGCCTGTAGTGCAAAGATATATGATTACTTAATGAATATCTTTGGCCTGTAGTGCAAAAATGAATAAGTGTTGAGATGAACATGACTGACAGGTGATACAAATGAATATCTTTGGCCTGTAGTGCAAAGATGAATATTTGGATAAAGATGATTATTAATTGATGTTACAGGGATAAAATATTGATGATAGACTTTTAAATCTCAGAAGATAGTAGAATTCTTTCTCTACTTGACTCTTCTAATGGTTTGCTGTTTTCGCTACAGTTGTTGATCTAAAACTTGTTGTCGATTATATTCTATCAGATTTTTCCCTGTTGAAGACTAACGATAATTTGTTGTATATTATCTTAGTCATAATATTCTTTACTGGGCTAGTTGAGCTCACCCTTTTCCTTTTTGTTCCATTTTTCTTCTCAGGAGGTGAGAACATAGCAGGATCTAGTCGGGGTATGGAGTGATGGTTCTAGAAAGTTGTTTTAGCAGTCCTCACTATTTCTGTAAAATAGTGTTTGAATAATTGTAATGAGGATTTATTTGAGTGTGGATATTGTCCAGAAGACAATATTTGTATTTAAACTCACAGTATGTGTTGTCGTATTTTGCACGACAATTGTATTATTGAAGTTGTAGTTTGCTTTCTGTACCATGTATTTGGCGACTCAGAATGGGTGTTGTATACCTATTTTGCGGGCATCACAGTTGGTATCAGAGCTTAGGGATATGATCCCTGGCTGATATGTGAGACAAGAACTAGGAGGGGAGAGACGGGGAATTCCTTCGCTAGTATGACCTGACTAAGTTTATTTGGTGTTTATTTGGTCGGTCAGAGTATAGGGATAATATATGACATGACTATTAACCCTTGTTTTATGGCAGTATTTAAGAATGGCAGCTGAGAACGTTAATAATAGAGTAAATCAGACCGTGGAGACACCTTTGATCACCACCCAGGGGAACGTGCAACAGGAAGGCAATATTCCTCCTGTAAACAACGTTACCGAGCAAACGATGAATGATAGAATGTTTAGGAGCTTTTTGTAGTTCATGCAAAATCAGACGAGGGAGACTCGTGTGCAGACTCGTGTGCAGACTCGCGGTTTGTCACAGCTAAGCAGTTCAAAGAATTGGGACCACCAGAATTTAAGGGAAAGCCGAATCCGATCATGGCGGAAACGTGGGTCAAGCAAATTACCAAGATATTCGATGTCTTGGGATGCACGGAGGAACAGAAGGTTCCATTCGCCACCTTTATGTTCCGCGGTGAGGCAGACTACTGGTGGGAGTCTGTGAAGCGTACCCAATCTGACACACTCAACATGTCCTGGGAAACATTTCAAAAATTGTTCAATGACAAGTACTTTCCTGAAAGTATTCGTCATATGAAGGAGGTGGAGTTTATCAGACTGGAACAAAACAACATGACGGTGTCCCAGTACGAGGCGAAGTTTGCAGAGTTATCCAGGTTTGCATCTCGTTTGGTCGAAAATGAGGAACGAATGACAAGGATGTTTCTGAGAGGTCTAAAACCCGAGATTCGGTAATATCTTATCTCTCATAAATTTTTTTTATATTCAGATGTTGTAAACAGGGCTCAATTATTAGAGCGAGATAATGAGTATGTGCAACCGAGGGACCACAACCAGGGTCATACCGGTGGCGGCAGTCATCGAAGCAATGAAAACCAGCAGGGAGGAAAACATTCGGACAAAAGCGGTAACCACTCTGGTGGTAATCGTGGTCGTGATAATAGAAGGAGCGAGTCGGGATGAGATTTCAAGAAGAGAATGTACAACAATGATAACGTGAAGACGTCAGCACAAACATCAACTGTTTCTAGGGGAGGAGAACGACCACCGGTCGTATGTTACAAATATGGGAAAGAGGGACATATCAGCCCAAACTGTCCACAACAATCCAAGGTATGTTATAACTGTGGAAAGGAGGGTCATATAGCTCGAGAGTGTTCTGTAGCAAAACCAAGTTCAGCGGGGATGGTGACTCCAAAAGCTGTCCCGGATAAGTCGAAATCAGCGGTTCCTGGAAGGGCGTTTGTCGTGACTGGCCAAAATGCGAGAAACCCGAACGAGGTGATCACGGGTAAGCTAATCTTGAATTCTTGCAAAGTTTATACTTTACTAGATACCGGTTCTACCCATTCTTTTATCTCTCCTGCTTGTGCTCAACATTTAAACTTGACTCCGGAGAAATTGGACTTTAACTTATCTGTTGAAACTCCGTTGGGTGAAACCTTTGTTACATCTACAGTTTATAAATCTTGCATGATCCAAGTTGGCACTATCACATTACCTGTTGATCTTATCTCTTTAAAGATACTTGCTTTTGATGTGATTTTAGGAATTGATTGGTTAACCACTCATCATGCTAAAATTGATTATTTTCGTAAGGTTGTTAGTTTTCATATTCCTAACCAACCTGTCATACGAATTCAAACTACTAAACCACTAAAATCAGTCACTGTCATATCAAGCCACAAAGTTATTCGTTTATTGAAAAACGAATGTCAAGCTTTCTTAGCCCATGTTATGGATTTGAACAAAGACAAGTCAGATTTGAATAATATTTCTATTGTTAGAGAATTTCCCGATGTATTTCCTGAAGAACTTCCTGGTCTACCCCCAGAACGTGAAGTTGAATTCTTTATTGACCTTGAACCCGGTACAAAGCCCATTTCTAAAACTCCATATCGAATGGCTCCTTTTGAACTTCAAGAGTTAAAAGTCCAACTACAGGAGTTGTTGGACATCGGTTTTATTCGTCCTAGTACGTCTCCTTGGGGTGCTCCTGTTTTATTCGTAAAGAAGAAAGACGGGAGTATGCGACTTTGTATTGACTATCGAGAATTGAACCATGTCACCATCAAGAATAGGTATCCGCTACCTCGCATTGATGACATGTTCGACCAGTTAAAAGGAACATAATTCTTTTCAAAGATCGACCTTCGTTCTGGATATCATCAGCTGAAGATTAAAACTGAGAATATTCCAAAGACTGCCTTCAGAACTCGGTACGGGCATTATGAATTCTTAGTCATGTCTTTTGGATTGACTAATGCTCCTGCTGCCTTCATGGATATGATGAACCGTGTATTCAAAGAATATTTAGATCAGTTCGTTGTTGTCTTTATTGATGACATCCTCATCTATTCCAAAAGCCGTGAAGATCATGAGCGCCATTTGAAGCTGGTACTGCAAAGGCTTCGTGAAAATAAGCTATATGCCAAATTAAAGAAATGCGAGTTTTGGCTTGAGGAAGTAGCATTCCTTGGCAACGTGGTGTCAAAACATGGAGTATCTGTCTACCCGGCGAAGATTGAAGCCATACAAAGTTGGGAGCAACCGAAGTCGGTAGCCGAAGTACGTAGCTTTCTGGGCTTAGCTGGTTATTATCGGAGATTTGTGGAAGGATTTTCTCGAATCGCTACTCCGTTAACTCAACTGACTCGGAAAGATACAAAATTCGTATGGAGTGAGAAATGCGAGAAGAGTTTCCAAGAACTCAAGAGGAGACTCATTTCGGCACCTGTTCTGACAATACCATCTGGTTTGGATGGATTTGTTATCTACAGCGATGCTTCAGGCAAAGGGTTAGGATGTGTTCTCATGCAACATGGGAAAGTCATAGCCTATGCCTCACGACAACTCAAAGAATATGAGAGGAATTATCCTACTCATGATTTGGAGTTGGCAGCAGTTGTTTTTGCGTTGAAGATCTGGAGACACTACCTGTATGGGGAGAAAGTGGAGATCTATACAGATCATAAAAGCCTCAAATATTTCTTCACCCAAAAGGAACTCAACATGCGGCAACGACGTTGGCTCGAGCTGTTGAAAGATTACGATCATACCATCCAATGTCATCCTGGAAAAGCAAATGTAGTAGCTGACGCATTGAGTAGAAGATCATATGCGGGTACGAGTGCAATGTTGTTAACACAAAGGCCCATTTTGTATGACTTGCAAAGGATGGAGATAGAGATGAAGGCTCCAAGTACCCACATGATGATATCAAATATACGAGTAGAACCGACTTTAATCGATAAAGTTAAAGCTGCTCAAGCTACGGACATGGAGCTGATGCGTATGAAGAAGAAAGTGCAAGAAGGTGTTATTCCAGAAGCAAGAATCGATGAAGAAGGAATACTTCGAGTCAACTCCAGACTTTGTGTTCCTAACGATTTTAACTTGAAGCATAGAATAATGATGGAGGCACACAACACACCGTTTGCAATCCATCCTAGGAGTACCAAAATGTATCACGATTTTTGACTTACATTTTGGTGGAGCAATATAAAAAGAGAGATCTCGGAGTTTATCTCGAGATGTTTAACTTGTCAACGTGTAAAAGCGGAGCATCAAGTACCAAAGGGTCCATTGCAACCACTTGAGATTCCGAAATGGAAGTGGGAACACATTACTATGGATTTTGTTACGGGTCTTCCCAAGGTTTCTCAAGGCATAGATGCGATTTGGGTTATTGTTGATAGATTAACCAAGTCCGCTCATTTCTTGCCGATACGTGAGACTTATTCCCTTGAACGTCTTGCTAGTATGTACGTGAACGAGATTGTGAGATTGCATGGCATGCCAGTATCCATAGTTTCGGATCGTGACCCAAGATTCACTTCACGATTTTGGGTTAGCTTGCAGAAAGCTATGGGCACAGATTTACGATTCAGTTCGGCATACCATCCTCAAACGGACGGACAATCAGAGAGGACTATTCAAACTCTTGAAGATCTATTAAGACTTTGTGTCCTAGATCTCAAAGGGAGTTGGGATAAGTACCTACCATTGGTGGAATTCTCCTACAACAACAGTTATCAGGCGAGCATAGGTGTGGCTCCATTCGAGGCGTTGTATGGAAGAAAATGTCGTTCTCCAGTATGCTGGGACGAGGTGGGTGAAGCAACATTGTTGGGACCAGAGTTGGTACGCATTACTACAGAGAAGATCCAAACGATTCGACAACGTATACAAACGGCACAGGATCGACAAAAGAGTTATGCGGATCTTCATCGGAAGGACGTGGAATTTAATATTGGGGATCATGTATTATTACGTGTTGCACCATGGAAGGGAGTTACAAGATTTGGGAAGAGAGGAAAGCTCAATCCAAGATTTGTTGGTCCATTTGAGATTCTTGAGCGAATAGGAAATGTGGCATATAGACTCGCATTACCTCCAAGCATGTCTCGTGTTCATAATATTTTTCACATATCTATGCTTCGTAAATATGTTAAAGACCCGAACCACATTATTGAGTTAGAACCAGACGAGATAGCTGAAGATTTAACGTACGAAGGAGGTACCTGTTAAGATCTTGGATAGGAAAGAGCATGTCCTACGCACGAAGGTTATACCACAAGTTAAGATTTTGTGGAGAAACCATGCTATTGAAGAAATGACCTGGGAGTTGGAATCAGAAATGAAAGCGAGGTATCCTCACCTTTTTGAAACATCAGGTACGTACGTCAATTTCGAGGACGAAATTTCATAAGGAGGGGAGGTTGTAAGACCCCAACTTATTAATGAATAAAATCAAATTTTCTCTAAATATTATTGTGAATAATAAGGGGTTAATTTGATATAATACTTTGGTTATGGGTGAAATGTGCAAATTTTGTAAAATAAGCAAGTGGTTATAAAATATTCATTTTATCGGGGAATATTCGTTTGGTCGTGAAATATTCTTGCTGTCGGGGAATATTCATACGACGGCGCAGCCTTATGTGGGCCCCATAACGGAAAGCGATTGGATAAAGAAAACGACAAGTATAAGTTATTTATAAATAACGGCGTAGTTGTTACCGTTAATACTGTTGGAATACCCGGTTTAAAATACAGTAGCACACGGTATTGCACCAATTATTGATTCTTACGTAAGAAGGCACTACTCAATAATTGTTACAGTAGTTATTGTTCAATATTTTATTTTATTGATTCAATAATTATTGCGTTGATATTTTATATTATTGTTGTTTCAATAATTGTTGCTGCACAGTATTTTTCATTATCAGATCAATAATTCACATTATTTGAATAATATTATTAGATAACATTATTGGCAATGTCTAGAAAGTTCTTTCTAATGAGAGGTTTGGTCATCTAATTGCGCACCAGTAAGGAGAAATCCTTATTGGAAAGCTCCCTCTTTCCTAGGAACGACCTAGTTGTCATAAATGTGATTCTGTAATATTATTTGTGAATAATTAATTATTGATTCATATGATAAGAAACTATTTATTTTATGTGGATATAAATGAGGGATATATTTTTGTGGTTAAAAATGAAGGAGTTAATGTTAAGGTTTTTATCAGTATTTTTGTCGGAATGGAGGTATTAAAAATCAGGGTTTTTGAGATATTTTACGGGGGTTATAATTTTTAATCCGACCGTTGGATCGTGGTAATTTTTGGATATGTTATACATATATAAGTTGAGCATATGTCCACAAATTTTGAACCGTTAAAAATGAACGTATGATTTATTATGAATTTTACGATATGACTGGTTCAGAAATTGTTGAATTTTTGGAGTTTATCATTTTGATGAAAAATTCTAGAATTGGTGGGCCCCACTCTTGGTTGGTAAAGAAATGTGCTGAGATTTTTATTCAAATGTGGTGGGTGGGAATAGTAGCAGGTAAAGCCATCAAGTTGCAGGTTAAGTCTGCTTCGGCGTGCTAATATTTTTCTATAAATATAGGGCTAAATTAGAATTGAAAATCACACCAGAAACAAGTTTTCTCTCTTTCTCTCGCTAGATTATTGAGTGTATTTTGTGAGTATTTAGATACTTTGAGAGTTTCTATTCATCAGAGCAAGTTTCTTTCAGCCTTATACCTGTATTCCGACCAGAAGTACTGATATTTTGAGGTAAGGGATATTATTTTCTTCTTAATGATATTATTTTCTTCAATATCATTATGCTGAAATATTGATATGAGTTTTTATCAAATTTAGAACTTTTTGTGTCGGGGTTACTATTCACGTATACGGCACTATTCACGTATACGGTACTATTCACGAATACGGCACTATTCACCGAAAAATAAAAATTTTCCCTTTTTATCCAAGATGTCTATTATGGCTACTATCTTTGATTGTATCCATGTTTTGATCTTTATTTTTGAATTCTGCTTCACAATTGATTATTATGAAGTATTATTGATCTTGGATAAACTGTTATACGAATCCCTAATATTTGTCCTTCTGTCTCACTGGATTCGTTCTCTTTAATATATTTTTCATCATCCTCAGTCCTAAATGATGATATTACTGAATATCTTTGGCCTGTAGTGCAAAGATGTACGATTACTTAATGAATATCTTTGGCCTGTAGTGCAAAGATGAACAGGTGCTGAGATGAACATGACTGACAGGTGATACAAATGAATATCTTTGGCCTGTAGTGCAAAGATGAATATTTGGATAAAGATAATTATTAATTGATGTTACAGGGATAAAATATTGATGATGGACTTTTAAATCTTAGAAGATAGTAGAATTCTTTCTCTACATGACTCTTCTAATGGTTTACTGTTTCCGCTGCAGTTGTTGATCTAAAACTTGTTGTCGATTATATTCTATCAAATTTTTCCCTGTTGAAGACTAACGATAATTTATTGTATATTATCTTAGTTATAATATTCTTTACTGGGCTAGTTGAGCTCACCCTTTTCCTTTTTGTTCCATTTTTCTTCTCAGGAGGTGAGAACATAGCAGGATCTAGTCGGGGTATGGAGTGATGGTTCTAGAAAGATGTTTTAGCAGTCCTCACTATTTCTGTAAAATAGTGTTTGAATAATTGTAATGAGGATTTATTTGAGTGTGGATATTGTCCAGAAGACAATATTTGTATTTAAACTCACAGTATGTGTTGTCGTATTTTGCACGACAATTGTATTATTAAAGTTGTAGTTTGCTTTCTGTACAATGTATTTGGCGACTCAGAATGGGTGTTGTATACCTATTTTGGGGGCGTCACAGTTACCCCCCCTCTTTATAATGCAACCTCAGAGGAAAAGATTAAACAAAGCTGCCTAACTTTCTCTTTTTTCTTCTCCGCCTAACCTTCAATTTCTTCTCTGCCTAACTTCTCATTTTCCAATGGTTGAGGGCCCACAATTTTGCAACAAAAGATTTGCAGGAGAATCGTGCACACAATTATTTTGGAAAATGAATTCAAAACCAAAATGATAGCCTTCACTCCACTTTTATTCACATGCTAAAAATTATATATTATTATAATAATATTACCATTTAAATTATAAAATTATAATATTATCTTATCACATTATACTATTATAATGTAATATTATAATAATATATTTAAATGAATATTTTATTAGAGAAAATAGTTATGATTCCATAAAAAATATGCTAAACTTTCAACAAATGTTTCATGCTAAATTCTTGCATTTATATCAAAATTGAATCAATATTCACCACATAATAATTATTCAGAATTAATACTATAAGCTCACAATATTAACAACCAGATCATTTGTAAGACCCCGAATTTTATGAAATAAAAGTATTCAATTTTTCTTATATTTACTATTCAGTAAATGGTTAAATTGATAAAAGTTAAAGTTAAGGGTGATATATGAATTTTTTTTCAAAATACGCAAGTGGCTATAAAATATTCATTGTTGTCGGGGGATATTCGTTTAGTCGTGGAATATTCTTTTTATCGGGAATATCCATACGACGGCGCAGTCATTTGTGGGTCCCATAACAGAATAACTGTCGGACGAAGATAACGATAAAATTGAGTTTTTATAATTAACGGCGTAGTTGTTACCGTTAACACTGTTGAAATACCCGGTGGTTAAAATACAGTAATACGCGTTATTGCACAGTAGCACACGGTATTGCACAGTATTTTTTGAATTATTGATCCTTACGTAAGAAGGCACTACTCAATAATTGTTACAGTAATTACTGTTTAATATTTTATTTTATTAATTCAATAATTGCTGCGTTAATTTTTTTTATATTATTGTCGCTCAATAATTGTCACTGCACATCATCTCCATTATCAGATCAATAATTCATATTATTTGGAATAATATTATTAGATAGCATTATTAGCAATGTCTAGAAAGTTCTGTCTAAGGAGAGGTTTGGTCATCTAATTGCGCGCCAATAAGGAGAAATCCTTATCGGAAAGCCCCCTCTTTCCTGAGAGCGGCCTGGTTGCCAGTACTGTGATTCTGTAATATTATTTATGAATAATTAATTATTAATTTATATGATGAGAAAAATATTAATTTTATGTGGATATAGATGGAGAAATTTTTTTAAGTGACAATTGTTGAAAAATGATATTTTATGTTTTCTGATAAAATAATTTATTATTATATTTAATAATATAATAATGATGATAATTTTACAATGAATGTGGGATATATGAGTATATAAGGAGGAAGAGTATTTTTGTTGCATTAAATGATTAACACATATTTTGTGTGTCGGTAGACCCCATTTCTTGACTGAAATTTGATTATAGCCTGTAAAATCGTTCATTTATGGATTTCGGTTAATTTCTATTTGAAATTTAGAAAAACTTTCTTCTGCGAAGTTGTAGAGAATTGAATTTCCTATAAAAAATTGCTAGATTCAAATTTTCTAATAAAAGGGCTATTTTCTATAAATTATTGAAGTTTCGGAAAATAAAATAATTTTTATTAAATTATAGGGTGGGACCCACTTTGGTTGGTGTTAATAACATATGGGCTGCTATATTTTTTCAGAATTGGCATGCTTGGATGGCTGGTCTTGGATGGTTGGTGTGTAGAAAAGAAAAATAATATTTTATTATTTTAGTCTCCTTTGGCGTTCTAGCATTTTCCTATAAATATGTGCTTATGTTAGAATTGAAAATCACACCAGAAATAAGTTTTCTTTCTCTCTATATTATCAAACATATTTTTGTGAGTATTTAGATATCTTGACAGTTGCTCAGCGTTATATCCGATATTCAAGTCAGAAGTACTGCTCTTTTAAGGTAAGAGATTTTAAGGGTTATTATGTTTTTCAGTTCGTACTTCTTCTGACCTTCAAAAAATTCTGAAAAAAATTGAAATGATATTTTGATGAGTTTTATTGATTATGTCCAAAAATGGTGATTTTTGGATGTATAGATTAAGAGTTATGAATTTTATGAGAAAAGACTATTTTAAAAGTAACCGCTTATAACTCCTTGTGGTTAACTCCAAAATTGATGAAATTTTTATTGAAAGTATATCTGTATAATAGTAGTGTACTCTGTGAATTTCGAAAATTTTGGATAAAAGTACAATTTATGATAAATGTCTAAATATTCGGCGGTTTTGGCCATATGAAAAATAGTAAATGAGTTTTAAAAATTCTGAGAAAAATATATGTTCAATATGGGACTATTCTGCTAAATTTCAGAAAAGAAATATTTTTGGAACTGATTTGATATTTTTCATGAAAATAGACTAGTTATGAGTAAATGAATTAAATATGTTATGTGAAGTAAGAAAATTGAAAAATAGGATTTTATGGCTTGAGAATCCTATATAAGGTATATGCAGATTTTTGATGAGGATTGTGGTTATTGGTAATAAAATCTTATGAGTTTGGCATTTTGGGATGATTAAATGCATTATTTAGTAAAGTGTAAACAATTAAAATAAATTGTTTATAAGCTTAAGAAATATTATTCTTTCAATATCATTATACCAAAATATTGGTATGTATTTTATTGTGAAATTTTTATCTTTTTGTGTCGGGTTTACTATTCACGAGTTACTATTCACGACAAAATTAATTTCTTTTTCTAACCAAATTATAGTTGATTTATGAATATTATTCTTAAGATTAAATCTAGATGTTTTGATTATATTGATTTTACTATTATATATGACATTTTTATAATCCTGGTGAAGAAATTTTTCTTTGACTTAAGTGTAAAGATGGGTAAATTTTTGATATGATCATGACTATGAGTTCCCTTTGGCCAATAGTGCAAAGTTGAATTATTGACTGGTATGATAATGACCATTGAATTTATAATTGAATATCTTTAGCTTACGTGCAAAGGTGAAATGATCAACATGGTTATAATTATTGTTTATATAAATTCTGAAATGATTATATATTTCTTTGAGATATTAATATCTTTGGCCTGTAGTGCAAAGATGAATTATTGATGAATATCTTTGGCCTGTAGTGCAAAGATGAACTGTTGATGAATATCTTTGGCCTGTAGTGCAAAGATGAATTATTGATGAATATCTTTGGCCTGTAGTGCAAAGATAAACTGTTGATGAATATCTTTGGCCTATAGTGCAAAGATGAATTATTGATGAGTATCTTTGGCCTGTAGTGCGAAGATGAATTGTTGTTGAATATCTTTGGCCTGTAGTGCAAAGATGGTTTGTTGATGAATATCTTTGGCCGTAGTGTAAAGATGGATTTATTAGCATGATTATGAACAAGAACTGTGATTCGGTATAATCATGATATTTGATGTTTCAGGTAAAGACAGGTGATGAAAATATTCTTCGCCCTAGGTGTGAAGAAAAATTTAGAATCACAATTATGATTATGAGTTATTCATATGATTGTAAAAAGGAACTGTTGAGTGATGTTACAGGGATAAAACATTGTTGGTGGATTTTTAATATGGAGAAGATAATAGACTTTATGGTCTATTTGACTCTTCTAATGGATTGCTCGTTCCGCTGCAACTATGGTTGAAATTTTTTATCATCTAACATATGTTCTAAATCTCTGATTTATTACTATTAAAGGCTATTGATAAATTATTTATCTTTAGCCATGATATTCTTTACTGGGCTAGTTGTGCTCATCCTTTTGTTTCACAATTCCTTTCAGGTAATAAGAGTGTAGCTGGGTCGAGCGAGGGTAACGGAAAAATAGAACGGTGGTCTCTAGCTGTGGAGGTTCCCCCTAAGCAGTATAGAAAAGTATTGTATACATCATTTAGTATTTATATTTGGTGAATCAAATAGGGTGAGGCGAACCCAACATTGGAAATGTGTTTTGCCACTATCATATAAGATGTCTAATGATATACAACCTCGTGTCATCATAAGACAGAGATGTGCTCATCCACTTGCTGAGTATATTTACGAGCACTACCTATATAATCTTGGTGTTTGTTTGAAGTATAATTCTCAATTAGAGACAGTGGAGATAATGATATGTCAATAGAAGACTCCCCATTGGGAAGAATATGATAGTAATCTTCTTGTTTTTCTTTGGGGTCTATTGGGTCAACCAAGGATAATTCTATGGCCATATGATATCTATCATAACCTAGAAGCATGGCCTCCCATGTACGAAGGTTTCCTTGAGCACTTCCCAAAGATTCTAATTTCTAAAACAGTTTTTGACTATACATTTATGTAAGGTGTCATTGTGAGGTGCTGTCCACGGTTGGGACATGAGTCACATTTGGTATATATTTGTATCCAAACTCACAGCATGTGTTGTTATATTTTGCACGACAATTATTGTAATAAAGTTGTAGTTATTTTCTGTACCATGTATTTGGCGACTCAGAATGGGTTGGATGGAATGGACCTATTTTGCGGTTGTCACATCATTCTCAGGAAAGAGGGGGCTTTCCAATAAGGATTTATCCTTATTGGAGCGCAATTATATAACCTAGCCCATTTGCTCGAAAGAACTTTTTGACATTGCCAATAATGCTAACTAATAATATTATTCAAATAATATAAAATATTGTGCATGTGACGACCCCAAAATAGGTCCATTCCACCCAACCTATTCTGAGTCGCCAAATATATGGTACAGAAAATAACTACAACTTTATTACAACAATTGTCATGCAAAATACAACAATACATATGTTGTGAGTTTTGATACAAATATATACCAACTGTAACTCTCATCCCAATCTTGGATAACACGTCACAATGGCACCTTACATAAAGGTATAGTCAAAAACTGTTCTAGAAATTAGAATCTTTGGGAAGTGCTCAAGGAAACCTTTGTACATGGGAGTCCATGCGTTTAGGTTATGATAGATATCATATGTCCACAGAATTATCCTTGGTTGACCCAATAGACCCCAAAGAAAAATGAGAAGATTACTATCATATTCTTTTCAATGATGAGTCTTTTCTTAACATATCATTATCTCCACTGTCTCTAGTTGAGAATTATATTTTAACCAAACTCCAAGGTTATATAGGTAGTGCTCGTAGATATACTCAGCAAGTGGGTGTGCACAACTGTAAGACCCCAACTTTTATAAATAAAGATGAATTTTCTATAAATATCATTTTTGAATATTATGGAGTTAATTTGATATAATGTTATAGTTGTAGATAATATTTATAAATTTTACAAAGTACACAAGTTGTTATATAATATTCGATTGGTCGGGGAATATTCGTTTTAACAGAGAATATTCGTACAACGGTACAATCATTGGTGGACCCCACAACGGAATTATTGTCGGATTGAGAAAACGACAAAAATATTTTATTAAAAATAACGGCAGAAGTTTTACCATTAATACTGTTGAACTACTCGATAGTAAAAGTACAGTAATATGTGTGGTTGCATAGTAACACACGGTATTGTTTATTAATGCTTATGTGAGAAGTCACTCAGTTTGATTCAATTATTGTCAGTTAATAATATGAATTATTTAGCGATAATGAAGTTTTATTTTATTCGTATTATTAACGTAATAAAACAGAAACATTTTTTTATATAAAACAGAATACTTTATTAAAGTTATTCTATAAATAGAATATATTATATTTTATTTAAAAGATTTTTCTTTAAATATGGACCGTCAGATTAAAGTAATCAATCTGGACCGTTCATGGATTAGTTACTATGCATTCCATTTTTCTATAAATAGCAGCTCATTCCTTCATTATTTCTTACAAATTCACTGAACTCTAGAGAGAGAACTTATAGAGAGAAACTATAGAGAGAGAGAAGAAAAGTATTCTGCTACTTAACTACTTCCTTATTTCAGTTCTTCTTTAAAACGGTAAGGGGTGTTATTCTTTCTTATTCATGAAGAGAACTGTTGTTATTCCATTTCTTATTATTCTGTTGGAATAACCTGTATACGTGGTCTACCATATACTTGGTGGCATTCTTCTATTATTCTGTTGGAACATCCTGTCTGTGTGTTTTACACCAGACCTGGTTCCGTCTTTATTATTATTCTGTTAGAACATCCTGTCTGTGTGTTTTACACCGGACCTGGTTCCGTCTTTATTATTATTCTGTTGGAACATCCTGTCTGTATATTTTACACCGGACCTGGTTTCGTCTTTATTATTCTGTTGGAACATCCTGTCTGTGTGTTTTACACCGGACCTGGTTCCGTTTTTATTATTATTCTGTTGAAATATCCTGTCTATGCGTTTTACGCCGGACCTGGTTCCATTATTTATTATTCTGTTGGAATAACCTGTCTGTGCGGTCTATCGCATGCATGGTGATTTCTTTTGTTATTCCATTCTTTATTATACTCAGTTGGTTAAGTTTTGGCTTCTATAATCCATAATATTTGTGGAATATCCTTGATAATTGCGTTTCATCCAGTATCTTTTTATGAAAATATTCTTCTAAGCATTCTTGAATTTTACTCCACAAAGCAGTATCATGTTGACAATTTGGACGTTGTTAATTCTTGGATAAATTAATTCTTGAACTTATTTTATTGAATTCTTATATCATTGTCATCATCCTCATGTTTATAAAATTTTAAAAGTCATCTGTGGCCTGTAGTGCATAGATGGACTTGGTATGATTATGACAAGGGATTATTCGGTATAATCATGACCGTAATGTTACAAATGATGTGGTAAAAGTCTTCATTGGCCCGTAGTGCATTGATGGACAGTTGTTGGCATGATCATGACCATTAATGAATACACGAATATCCTTGGCCGTAGTGCAGGGGTGATTCGATGATGTGAATTATTTTATTAAGCTGAGTTCCAGCGATAACAGTGTTGAAAAACCTTTTAAATCATAGAAGATAGTAGATTTTATTTTCTACTTGACTCTTTTAATGGATTGCTTGTTCCGCTGCAGTTAAACTTGATGTTCGTTATATTTTATCAGTTTAACACTGTTGAAGCTAATGATAATTTATTCTGCATTATCTTAGTCATAATATTTCTTACTGGGCTAGTTGAGCTCACCCTTTCTTTCACCGTTCTCTTCAGGAAATGAGAATATAGCTGGGATGAGTCGGAGAACAGAGTGATGGACCAGATGACAGTATTAGTAGTCCTCACTATTCTGTTAAATAGTGTGACAATAATTGTAATGAAGACTCCTTTTGAGTTTGTATAGTCTCCAGTAGACAATAATTGTATTCAAACTCACAGTTATGTTTTGTCGTATTGTACACGACAGTTGTATTAGTAAGTTGTATTTGTAGTCTGTACCATGTATCTGACGACCCAAGATGGGTGATGTATACCTATTTTTGGGGGCGTCACAGTTGGTATCAAAGCTTAGGGATATGATCCCTGGCTGAGATGTGAGAATAGAACTAGGAGGGGAGAGACGGGGAATTCCTTCGCTAGTATGACCTACCTAAGTTTATTTGCATGGTATTTAATTGGTCGGTCAGAATATAAGGATAATATATGACATATCAATTAACTTTTATTTTGTGGCAGTATCTGAAAATAGCATTCGAGAATGTTGAGAATAGCAATGGAGCACAGGCGACTGTTGATTCACCACATATCAATAATCAGGATAATGTGCATCAGGAAGGTGACAATCCTCATGCAAACAACAACACTGACCAGATGATGAATGATGGAATGTTCAAAAGCTTTATGTAGTTCATGCAACAGCAAGCGAGAGCGGCTCCTGTCCAAAATGTAGGTGGAAACACTGAAAACTCTTGGACGGTCACCGTTAAACAGTTCAAGGAGCTAGGACCACCGGAGTTTAAGGGAGAGCCAAAACCACTTATAGCGGAAATATGGATAAAGTAGATCACCAAGATATTTGATGTCTTGGGATGCTCCATGGAGCAAAAGGTTCCCTTTGCCGCCTTTATGTTGCGAGGAGAGGCAGATTACTGGTGGGAATCGATTAAGCGTACTCAACCTGCCGCACTGAATATGTCTTGGGAGAAGTTTCAAGAGCTATTCAATGACAAATACTTTTTCGAAAGTGTTCGTCACATGAAGGAGGTGGAGTTCATCAAATTGGAGCAGAATAATATGACCGTGTCACAGTATGAGGCTAAATTTGCTGAGTTGTCCCGGTTTGCGTCCCACTTGGTGGATAATGAAGAGCGAATGACGCGAATGTTTTTGCGAGGTTTGAAACCTGAGATACGTCAACATCTTATTTCTCATAAACTGTGTTTGTATTCAGATGTTGTGAATAGGGCTCAGTTAGTGGAGCGCGATAACGAGTCAACGTAACCAAAAGAGAGCAGTCGGCAAAATGATAATACCAGTGAGAGCAGTCGTCGAAGCGGTGACAACAAGCGTGGTGGAAATCAACAGGCCAGAAATGGTAACCACTTCGGTGGTAATCAGGGCCAAAACAATAAGAATGGTCATTTCATGAAGAGGAGATTCAACAATGATGGAAAGACATCAGCACCAGCACCCGTTGTTAAGGAAGGAGAACGACCACCTATCATATGTTTCAAATGCGGAGGTGAGGGGCACATCAGTCCAAACTGCGCGATGCCGTCTAAAGCATGTTATAATTGTGGAAGAGAAGGTCATTTAGCTCGATTTTGTCGTTTACCAAAAACAAGTTCAGCCAGGATGGAGACAGCAAAGGCCGTCCCAGAAAAGTCAAAACCGGTAGTGCAAGGGAGAGCGTTTGTTGTGACCTCCCAGAAGTCATCACGGGTAAGCTTATCATAAACTCTAACGAAGTCTATACTTTATTTGATACTGGTTCTACCCATTCTTTTATTTCTCCTACTTGCGCTCATCGATTAAATTTGACTCCGGAGAAATTAGACTTTGACTTATCTGTTGAAACTCCATTGGGAGAAACCTTCATTACATCCACGGTTTATAAGTCTTATTTGGTTCAAGTTGGTACCCACACACTACGTGTCGATCTTATTTCATTAAAAATACTTGCATTTGACGTGATTCTAGGGATTGATTGGTTAACTACTCATCATGCAAAAATTGATTGTTTTCGTAAGGTTGTTAGTTTTTATATTCCTAATCGACCTATTATGCGAATTCAAGCAACCAAATCATTAAAATCAATCGCTGTCACCTAAAGCCATAAAGCTATTCGTTTATTGAAAAACGGATCTCAAGCTTTCTTAGCTCATGTCACGGATCTAAACAAAAATACGTCAGTTTTGAATGATATTTCTATTGTTAATAAATTCCCTGACTTATTCCCTGAAGAACTTCCTGGCCTACCCCCAGAGCGTGAAATTGAATTTTGTATCGACCTTGAACCCGGTAAAAAACCCATTTCCAAAGCCCCATATCGAATGGCTCCTATTGAACTTCAGGAGTTAAAGATCCAACTGCAGGAATTGTTAGACATTGGCTTTATTCGTCCTAGTACTTCTCCTTGGGGTGCTCCTGTGTTATTCGTGAAGAAGAAAGAGGGAAGTATGCGACTTTGTATTGATTATCGGGAGTTGAATCATGTCACCATCAAAAACAGGTACCCATTGCCACGTATTGATGACCTGTTTGACCAGTTGCAAGGAGCACAATTCTTTTCAAAGATCGATCTTCGTTCTGGATATCATCAGCTGAAGGTTAGAACTGAGGATATTCCAAAGACGGCTTTCAGAACTCGGTACGGGCATTATGAATTTCTAGTCATGTCCTTTGAATTGACTAATGCTCCTGCTGCCTTCATGGATATGATGAACCGGGTATTCAAGGAATATTTGGATCACTTTGTGGTCGTCTTTATTGATGACATCCTTATTTATTCTAAAAGTCGTGAAGATCATGAGCAACACTTGAGGCTGGTACTCCAAAAGCTTCGTGAATACAAGCTTTATGCCAAGTTGAAGAAATGCGAGTTCTGGCTGAAGGAGGTAGCATTCCTTGGGCACGTAGTATCAAGTCGTGGAATATCTATTGACCCGGCAAAGATTGAAGCTATTCAAAGCTGGGAGCAACCTAAATCAGTGACCGAAGTACGTAGCTTTCTTGGGTTAGCTGGTTATTATCGGAGATTCGTGGAAGGATTTTCTCGAATCGCTACTCCATTAACTCAGCTGACTCGAAAAGATACAAAGTTCGGTTGGAGCGAAGAATGTGAGAAGAGCTTTCAAAAACTCAAGAGGAGACTCATTTCAGCACCTGTTCTAACAATACTGTAACAACCCCAAAATAGGTCCATTCCATCCAACCCATTCTAAGTCGTCAAATACATGGTACAGAAAACAACTACAACTTTATTACAACAATTTTCGTGCAAAATATAACAACACATATGCTGTGAGTTTGGATACAAATATATACCAAATGTGACATTGGACACCATCATGTATCAGCACCTCACAAAGGTACCTTACATAAAGGTACAGTCAAAAACTGTTTTAGAAACTAGAATCTTTGGGAAGTGCTCAAGGAAACCTTCGTACATGGGAGGCCACGCGTCTAGGTTATGATAGATATCATATGGCCACAGAATTATCCTTGGTTGACCCAATAGACCCCATAGAAAAACGAGAAGATTACTATCGTATTCTTCCCAATGGTGAGTCTTCTCTTGACATATCATTATCTCTACTGTCTTCAATTGAGAATTATACTTTAAACAAACACCAAGATTATATAGGTAGTGCTCGTATATATACCCAGCAAGTGGATGAGCACATCCCTGTCTTATGATGACACGAGGTTGTATGTCGTTAGACATCTTGTATGATAGTGGCAAACCACCCTTCCAACGTTGGGTACACCTTACCCTATTGGATTCACCAAATATAACTACTAAATGAACTTTTCTATACTGCTTCGGGAGAACCTCCACAGCTAGAGACCACCGTTCTATTTTCCCGTTACCCTCGCTCGACCCAGCTACACTCTTATTACCTGAAAGGAATTGTGAAGCAAAAGGGTGAGCACAACTAGCTCAGTAAAGAATATCATGACTAAAGATAATTAAATTATCAATAGCCTTCATCAATAATAAATCAGAGATTTAGAACATATGGTAAATGATAAAAATTTCAACCATAGTTGCAGCGGAACGAGCAATCCATTAGAAGAGTCAAATAGACTATAAAGTCTATTATCTTCTCCATGTTAAAAATCCATCAACAATGTTTTATCCATGTAACATCACTCAACAGTTCCTTTCCACAATCATATGAATAACTCATAATCATAATTGTGACTATAAATTTTTCTTCGCACCCAGGACGAAGAATATTTTCATCACCTGTCTTTACCTAAAACATCAAAGATCATGGTTATACCAAATCACAATTCCTGTTTATAATCATACTAACAAATCCATCTTTGCACTACGGGCCAAAGATATTCATCAACAAACCATCTTTGCACTACGGGCCAAAGATATTCATCAACAAACCATCTTTGCACTACGAGCCAAAGATATTCAACAACAGTTCATCTTTGCACTACAGGCCAAAGATATTCATCAACAGGCCATCTTTGCACTACATGCCAAAGATATTCATCAACAATTCATATTTGCACTACAGGCCAAATATATTCATATCTCAAAGAAATATATAATCATTTCAGAATTTATATAAACAATAATTATAACCATGTTGATCAATTCACCTTTGCACTTAAGCTTAAGATATTCAATTATAAATTCAATGGTCATGATCATACCAGTCACAATTCAACTTTGCACTACAGGCCAAAGAGAACCCTAGTCATGATCATACCAATAATCTACCCATCTTTACACTCCAGTGAAAGAGAATTTCAACATCAGGGTTATAAAAATGTTATATATGATGATAAAAATAATATGATCAACATATAATTTTAATCTCAAGAGTAATATTCGTAACTCATGAATAGTAACCCCGACACAAAAGATAGAAATTCTACAATAAAATTCATACCAATATTTCGGTATAATGATATTGAAAGAATAACATTACTTAAATTTATAAACAATTTATTTTAATTGTTTACACTTTACTAATTAATGCATTTAATCATCATAAAATGCCAACTCTTACAATTTCATCATCAATAACCAAAACCCTCATCAAAAATCTGCATATACCTCATATAGGATTCTCAAGCCATAAAATCCTATTTTCCAATTTTCTTTCTTCACAAAACATATTTAATTCATTTACTCATAACTAGACCATTTTCATGAAAAATACCAAATCAGTTCCAAAAATATTTCTTTTCTGAGATTTAGCATAATATAGTCCCATAGTGAACATATATTTTTCTCAGAATTTTTAAAAGTCATTTTACTATTTTTCATATGGCCAAAATAGCCGAATATTTAGACATTTATCAAAAATTGTACTTTTGTCCAAAAATTCTGAAATTAACAGAGTATACTTCCATCATATACATGTACTCCCAATAAAAATTTCATCAATTTTGGAGTTAACCACAAGAAATTATAAGCAGTTACTTTTAAAATAGTCTTTTCTCATAAAATTCATAACTCTCAATCTATACATCCAAAAATCACAATTTTTGGACACAATCAATAAAACTCATCAAAATATCATTTCAAATTTTTCTAGAATTTTTGAAGATCAGAAAAATTACGAAACTGAAAAAATCATAACAACCCTTAAAATCCCTTAATATCCCTTACTATCCCTTACCTCAAAAGAGCAGTACTTCTGATCGGTATAAGGCTGAAGGAAACTTGCACTGATGAATAGCAACTCACCAAGTATCTAAATACTCACAAAATACACTCAATAATCTAGAGAGAGAAAGAGAGAAAGCTTATGTTTCTGGTGTGATTTTCAATTCTAACTTAGCCCTCTATTTATAGGAAAATTTTGGTAGGTTTGACCTGCAACCTGATGGCTTTACCTGCTACTATTCCCACCCACCACATTTGAAATATAATTCAGCACATTTCTTCACCAACCACAAGTGGGGCCCACCAATTCTAGAATTTTCCACCAAAATGATAAACTCCGAAAATTCAACAATTTCTGAACCAGTCATCTCGTAAAATTCATAATAAATCATACGTTCATTTTTAACGGTTCAAAATTTGTGGGCATATACTCAACTTATATATGTATAACATATCCAAAAATTACCACGATCCAACGGTCGGATTAAAAATTATAACCCCCGCAAAATATCTCAAAAATCCTGATTTTTAATACCTCCATTCCGACAAAAATACTGATAAAAACCTCAACATTAACTCCTTCATTTTTAACCACAAAAATATATCCCTCATTTATATCCACATAAAATAAATATTTTCTTATCATATGAATCAATAATTAATTATTCACAAATAATATTACAGAATCACATTTATGACAACCAGGCCGTTCCCAGGAAAGAGGGGGCTTTCCAATAAGAATTTCTCCTTACTGGCGCGCAATTAGATGACCAAACCTCTCCTTAGACAGAACTTTCTAGACATTGCCAATAATGTTATCTAATAATATTATTCAAATAATATGAATTATTGATCTGATAATGGAAAATACTGTGCAGCAACAATTATTGAAACAACAATAATATAAAATATCAACGCAGCAATTATTGAATCAATAAAATAAAATATTGAACAGTAATTACTGTAACAATTATTGAGTAGTGCCTTCTTACGTAAGAATCAATAATTTCAAAAATACTATGCAATACCGTGTGCTACTGTGCAATAACGCGTATTACTGTATTTTAACCACCGGGTATTCCAACAGTGTTAACGGTAACAACTACGCCGTTATTTGTAAAAACTCAAATTTGTCGTTTTCTTCACCCGACAGTTATTCGTTATGGGGCCCACAAATAGCTGCGCCGTCGTACGAATATTCCCCGACAGAAAGAATATTCCACGACCAAACGAATATTCCCCGACAACAATGATTATTTTATAACCACTTGCTTATTTTGAAAAATTTCACATTTCACCCATAACTTTAATTTTTTTATCAATTTAACCATTTACTAAATTGTAATTATAAGAAAAATTGAATACTTTTATTTCATAAAATTCGGGGTCTTACAATCTCCCCTCCTTATGAAATTTCGTCCCCGAAATTTACGTACCTGGTATTTCAAAGAGTTGAGAATACCTTGCTTTCATTTCAGATTCCATCTTTCCTGTCATCATGATTTCTCCATTGCTCATCTCCTGTATTTCAAATATCATTCTAGAATACAGCTTCAAAACAAGGGTTAATTTAACAAATTAACATATCACATAATATCCCGATATTATGACTGACCAACAATAAGCTTAGGCAGGACACACTAGCGAAGGATTTACTCATCTCTCCCCTCCTAGTCCTATTCTCCCGATCTCCACCAGAGATCATATCCCTAAGCTCTGATACCAAATGTAACAACCCCAAAATAGGTCCATTCCATCCAACCCATTCTGAGTCGTCAAATACATGGTACAGAAAACAACTACAACTTTATTACAACAATTGTCGTGCAAAATACAACAACACATATGCTGTGAGTTTGGATACAAATATATACCAAATGTGACATTGGACACCATCATGTATCAGCACCTCACAAAGGTACCTTACATAAAGGTATAGTCAAAAACTGTTTTAGAAACTAGAATCTTTGGGAAGTGCTCAAGGAAACCTTCGTACATGGGAGGCCACGCGTCTAGGTTATGATAGATATCATATGGCCACAGAATTATCCTTGGTTGACCCAATAGACCCCAAAGAAAAACGAGAAGATTACTATCATATTCTTCCCAATGGTGAGTCTTCTCTTGACATATCATTATCTCCACTGTCTCTAATTGAGAATTATACTTCAAACAAACACCAAGATTATATAGGTAGTGCTCGTATATATACTCAGCAAGTGGATGAGCACATCCCTGTCTTATGATGACACGAGGTTGTATGTCGTTAGACATCTTGTATGATAGTGGCAAACCACCCTTCCAACGTTGGGTACACCTTACCCTATTGGATTCACCAAATATAACTACTAAATGAACTTTTCTATACTGCTTCGGGAGAACCTCCACAGCTAGAGACCACCGTTACCCTCGCTCGACCCAGCTACACTCTTATTACCTGAAAGGAATTGTGAAGCAAAAGGGTGAGCACAACTAGCTCAGTAAAGAATATCATGACTAAAGATAATTAAATTATCAATAGCCTTCATCAATAATAAATCAGAGATTTAGAACATATGGTAAATGATAAAAATTTCAACCATAGTTGCAGCGGAACGAGCAATCCATTAGAAGAGTCAAATAGACTATAAAGTCTATTATCTTCTCCATGTTAAAAATCCATCAACAATGTTTTATCCATGTAACATCACTCAACAGTTCCTTTCCACAATCATATGAATAACTCATAATCATAATTGTGACTATAAATTTTTCTTCGCACCCAGGACGAAGAATATTTTCATCACCTGTCTTTACCTGAAACATCAAAGATCATGGTTATACCAAATCACAATTCCTGTTTATAATCATACTAACAAATCCATCTTTGCACTACGGGCCAAAGATATTCATCAACAAACCATCTTTGCACTACGGGCCAAAGATATTCATCAACAAACCATCTTTGCACTACGGGCCAAAGATATTCAACAACAGTTCATCTTTGCACTACAGGCCAAAGATATTCATCAACAGGCCATCTTTGCACTACATGCCAAAGATATTCATCAACAATTCATATTTGCACTACAGGCCAAATATATTCATATCTCAAAGAAATATATAATCATTTCAGAATTTATATAAACAATAATTATAACCATGTTGATCAATTCACCTTTGCACTTAAGCTTAAGATATTCAATTATAAATTCAATGGTCATGATCATACCAGTCACAATTCAACTTTGCACTACAGGCCAAAGAGAACCCTAGTCATGATCATACCAATAATCTACCCATCTTTACACTCCAGTGAAAGAGAATTTCAACATCAGGGTTATAAAAATGTTATATATGATGATAAAAATAATATGATCAACATATAATTTTAATCTCAAGAGTAATATTCGTAACTCATGAATAGTAACCCCGACACAAAAGATAGAAATTCTACAATAAAATTCATACCAATATTTCGGTATAATGATATTGAAAGAATAACATTACTTAAATTTATAAACAATTTATTTTAATTGTTTACACTTTACTAATTAATGCATTTAATCATCATAAAATGCCAACTCTTACAATTTCATCATCAATAACCAAAACCCTCATCAAAAATCTGCATATACCTCATATAGGATTCTCAAGCCATAAAATCCTATTTTCCAATTTTCTTTCTTCACAAAACATATTTAATTCATTTACTCATAACTAGACCATTTTCATGAAAAATACCAAATCAGTTCCAAAAATATTTCTTTTCTGGGATTTAGCATAATATAGTCCCATAGTGAACATATATTTTTCTCAGAATTTTTAAAAGTCATTTACTATTTTTCATATGGCCAAAATAGCCGAATATTTAGACATTTATCAAAAATTGTACTTTTGTCCAAAAATTCTGAAATTTACAGAGTATACTTCTATCATATACATGTACTCCCAATAAAAATTTCATCAATTTTGGAGTTAACCACAAGGAATTATAAGCAGTTACTTTTAAAATAGTCTTTTCTCATAAAATTCATAACTCTCAATCTATACATCCAAAAATCACCATTTTTGGACACAATCAATAAAACTCATCAAAATATCATTTCAAATTTTTCCAGAATTTTTGAAGATCAGAAAAATTACGAAACTGAAAATCATAACAACCCTTAAAATCCCTTAATATCCCTTACTATCCCTTACCTCAAAAGAGCAGTACTTCTGATCGGTATAAGGCTGAAGGAAACTTGCACTGATGAATAGCAACTCACCAAGTATCTAAATACTCACAAAATACACTCAATAATCTAGAGAGAGAAAGAGAGAAAGCTTATGTTTCTGGTGTGATTTTCAATTCTAACTTAGCCCTCTATTTATAGGAAAATTTTGGTAGGTTTGACCTGCAACCTGATGGCTTTACCTGCTACTATTCCCACCCACCACATTTGAAATATAATTCAGCACATTTCTTCACCAACCACAAGTGGGGCCCACCAATTCTAGAATTTTCCACCAAAATGATAAACTCCGAAAATTCAACAATTTCTGAACCAGTCATCTCGTAAAATTCATAATAAATCATACGTTCATTTTTAACGGTTCAAAATTTGTGGGCATATACTCAACTTATATATGTATAACATATCCAAAAATTACCACGATCCAACGGTCGGATTAAAAATTATAACCCCCGCAAAATATCTCAAAAACCCTGATTTTTAATACCTCCATTCCGACAAAAATACTGATAAAAACCTCAACATTAACTCCTTCATTTTTAACCACAAAAATATATCCCTCATTTATATCCACATAATATAAATATTTCCTTATCATATGAATCAATAATTAATTATTCACAAATAATATTACAGAATCACATTTATGACAACCAGGCCGTTCCCAGGAAAGAGGGGGCTTTCCAATAAGAATTTCTCCTTACTGGCGCGCAATTAGATGACCAAACCTCTCCTTAGACAGAACTTTCTAGACATTGCCAATAATGTTATCTAATAATATTATTCAAATAATATGAATTATTGATCTGATAATGGAAAATACTGTGCAGCAACAATTATTGAAACAACAATAATATAAAATATCAACGCAGCAATTATTGAATCAATAAAATAAAATATTGAACAGTAATTACTGTAACAATTATTGAGTAGTGCCTTCTTACGTAAGAATCAATAATTTCAAAAATACTATGCAATACCGTGTGCTACTGTGCAATAACGCGTATTACTGTATTTTAACCACCGGGTATTCCAACAGTGTTAACGGTAACAACTACGCCGTTATTTGTAAAAACTCAAATTTGTCGTTTTCTTCACCCGACAGTTATTCGTTATGGGGCCCACAAATAGCTGCGCCGTCGTACGAATATTCCCCGACAGAAAGAATATTCCACGACCAAACGAATATTCCCCGACAACAATGATTATTTTATAACCACTTGCTTATTTTGAAAAATTTTCACATTTCACCCATAACTTTAATTTTTTATCAATTTAACCATTTACTAAATTGTAATTATAAGAAAAATTGAATACTTTTATTTCATAAAATTCGGGGTCTTACAATCTCCCCTCCTTATGAAATTTCGTCCCCGAAATTTACGTACCTGGTATTTCGAAAAGTTGAGAATACCTTCCTTTCATTTCAGATTCCATCTTTCCTGTCATCATGATTTCTCCATTGCTCATCTCCTGTATTTCAAATATCATTCTAGAATACAGCTTCAAAACAAGGGTTAATTTAACAAATTAACATATCACATAATATCCCGATATTATGACTGACCAACAATAAGCTTAGGTAGGACACACTAGCGAAGGATTTACTCATCTCTCCCCTCCTAGTCCTATTCCCCGATCTCCACCAGAGATCATATCCCTAAGCTCTGATACCAAATGTAACAACCCCAAAATAGGTCCATTCCATCCAACCCATTCTGAGTCGTCAAATACATGGTACAGAAAACAACTACAACTTTATTACAACAATTGTCGTGCAAAATACAACAACACATATGCTGTGAGTTTGGATACAAATATATACCAAATGTGACATTGGACACCATCATGTATCAGCACCTCACAAAGGTACCTTACATAAAGGTATAGTCAAAAACTGTTTTAGAAACTAGAATCTTTGGGAAGTGCTCAAGAAAACTTTCGTACATGGGAGGCCACGCGACTAGGTTATGATAGATATCATATGGCCACAGAATTATCCTTGGTTGACCCAATAGACCCCAAAGAAAAACGAGAAGATTACTATCATATTCTTCCCAATGGTGAGTCTTCTCTTGACTTATCATTATCTCTACTGTCTCTAATTGAGAATTATACTTCAAACAAACACCAAGATTATATAGGTAGTGCTCGTATATATACTCAGCAAGTGGATGAGCACATCCCTGTCTTATGATGACACGAGGTTGTATGTCGTTAGACATCTTGTATGATAGTGGCAAACCACCCTTCCAACGTTGGGTACACCTTACCCTATTGGATTCACCAAATATAACTACTAAATGAACTTTTCTATACTGCTTCGGGAGAACCTCCACAGCTAGAGACCACCGTTCTATTTCCCCGTTACCCTCGCTCGACCCAGCTACACTCTTATTACCTGAAAGGAATTGTGAAGCAAAAGGGTGAGCACAACTAGCTCAGTAAAGAATATCATGACTAAAGATAATTAAATTATCAATAGCCTTCATCAATAATAAATCAGAGATTTAGAACATATGGTAAATGATAAAAATTTCAACCATAGTTGCAGCGGAACGAGCAATCCATTAGAAGAGTCAAATAGACTATAAAGTCTATTATCTTCTCCATGTTAAAAATCCACCAACAATGTTTTATCCATGTAACATCACTCAACAGTTCCTTTCCACAATCATATGAATAACTCATAATCATAATTGTGACTATAAATTTTTCTTCGCACCCAGGACGAAGAATATTTTCATCACCTGTCTTTACCTGAAACATCAAAGATCATGGTTATACCAAATCACAATTCCTGTTTATAATCATACTAACAAATCCATCTTTGCACTACGGGCCAAAGATATTCATCAACAAACCATCTTTGCACTACGGGCCAAAGATATTCATCAACAAACCATCTTTGCACTACGGGCCAAAGATATTCAACAACAGTTCATCTTTGCACTACAGGCCAAAGATATTCATCAACAGGCCATCTTTGCACTACATGCCAAAGATATTCATCAACAATTCATATTTGCACTACAGGCCAAATATATTCATATCTCAAAGAAATATATAATCATTTCAGAATTTATATAAACAATAATTATAACCATGTTGATCAATTCACCTTTGCACTTAAGCTTAAGATATTCAATTATAAATTCAATGGTCATGATCATACCAGTCACAATTCAACTTTGCACTACAGGCCAAAGAGAACCCTAGTCATGATCATACCAATAATCTACCCATCTTTACACTCCAGTGAAAGAGAATTTCAACATCAGGGTTATAAAAATGTTATATATGATGATAAAAATAATATGATCAACATATAATTTTAATCTCAAGAGTAATATTCGTAACTCATGAATAGTAACCCCGACACAAAAGATAGAAATTCTACAATAAAATTCATACCAATATTTCGGTATAATGATATTGAAAGAATAACATTACTTAAATTTATAAACAATTTATTTTAATTGTTTACACTTTACTAATTAATGCATTTAATCATCATAAAATGCCAACTCTTACAATTTCATCATCAATAACCAAAACCCTCATCAAAAATCTGCATATACCTCATATAGGATTCTCAAGCCATAAAATCCTATTTTCCAATTTTCTTTCTTCACAAAACATATTTAATTCATTTACTCATAACTAGACCATTTTCATGAAAAATACCAAATCAGTTCCAAAAATATTTCTTTTCTGGGATTTAGCATAATATAGTCCCATAGTGAACATATATTTTTCTCAGAATTTTTAAAAGTCATTTACTATTTTTCATATGGCCAAAATAGCCGAATATTTAGACATTTATCAAAAATTGTACTTTTGTCCAAAAATTCTGAAATTAACAGAGTATACTTCTATCATATACATGTACTCCCAATAAAAATTTCATCAATTTTGGAGTTAACCACAAGGAATTATAAGCAGTTACTTTTAAAATAGTCTTTTCTCATAAAATTCATAACTCTCAATCTATACATCCAAAAATCACCATTTTTGGACACAATCAATAAAACTCATCAAAATATCATTTCAAATTTTTCCAGAATTTTTGAAGATCAGAAAAATTACGAAACTGAAAATCATAACAACCCTTAAAATCCCTTAATATCCCTTACTATCCCTTACCTCAAAAGAGCAGTACTTCTGATCGGTATAAGGCTGAAGGAAACTTGCACTGATGAATAGCAACTCACCAAGTATCTAAATACTCACAAAATACACTCAATAATCTAGAGAGAGAAAGAGAGAAAGCTTATGTTTCTGGTGTGATTTTCAATTCTAACTTAGCCCTCTATTTATAGGAAAATTTTGGTAGGTTTGACCTGCAACCTGATGGCTTTACCTGCTACTATTCCCACCCACCACATTTGAAATATAATTCAGCACATTTCTTCACCAACCACAAGTGGGGCCCACCAATTCTAGAATTTTCCACCAAAATGATAAACTCCGAAAATTCAACAATTTCTGAACCAGTCATCTCGTAAAATTCATAATAAATCATACGTTCATTTTTAACGGTTCAAAATTTGTGGGCATATACTCAACTTATATATGTATAACATATCCAAAAATTACCACGATCCAACGGTCGGATTAAAAATTATAACCCCCGCAAAATATCTCAAAAACCCTGATTTTTAATACCTCCATTCCGACAAAAATACTGATAAAAACCTCAACATTAACTCCTTCATTTTTAACCACAAAAATATATCCCTCATTTATATCCACATAAAATAAATATTTCCTTATCATATGAATCAATAATTAATTATTCACAAATAATATTACAGAATCACATTTATGACAACCAGGCCGTTCCCAGGAAAGAGGGGGCTTTCCAATAAGAATTTCTCCTTACTGGCGCGCAATTAGATGACCAAACCTCTCCTTAGACAGAACTTTCTAGACATTGCCAATAATGTTATCTAATAATATTATTCAAATAATATGAATTATTGATCTGATAATGGAAAATACTGTGCAGCAACAATTATTGAAACAACAATAATATAAAATATCAACGCAGCAATTATTGAATCAATAAAATAAAATATTGAACAGTAATTACTGTAACAATTATTGAGTAGTGCCTTCTTACGTAAGAATCAATAATTTCAAAAATACTATGCAATACCGTGTGCTACTGTGCAATAACGCGTATTACTGTATTTTAACCACCGGGTATTCCAACAGTGTTAACGGTAACAACTACGCCGTTATTTGTAAAAACTCAAATTTGTCGTTTTCTTCACCCGACAGTTATTCGTTATGGGGCCCACAAATAGCTGCGCCGTCGTACGAATATTCCCCGACAGAAAGAATATTCCACGACCAAACGAATATTCCCCGACAACAATGATTATTTTATAACCACTTGCTTATTTTGAAAAAAATTCATATTTCACCCATAACTTTAATTTTTTATCAATTTAACCATTTACTAAATTGTAATTATAAGAAAAATTGAATACTTTTATTTCATAAAATTCGGGGTCTTACAATCTCCCCTCCTTATGAAATTTCGTCCCCGAAATTTACGTACCTGGTATTTCAAAGAGTTGAGAATACCTTGCTTTCATTTCAGATTCCATCTTTCCTGTCATCATGATTTCTCCATTGCTCATCTCCTGTATTTCAAATATCATTCTAGAATACAGCTTCAAAACAAGGGTTAATTTAACAAATTAACATATCACATAATATCCCGATATTATGACTGACCAACAATAAGCTTAGGTAGGACACACTAGCGAAGGATTTACTCATCTCTCCCCTCCTAGTTATATTCCCCGATCTCCGCCAGAGATCATATCCCTAAGCTCTGATACCAAATGTAACAACCCCAAAATAGGTCCATTCCATCCAACCCATTCTGAGTCGTCAAATACATGGTACAGAAAACAACTACAACTTTATTACAACAATTGTCGTGCAAAATACAACAACACATATGCTGTGAGTTTGGATACAAATATATACCAAATGTGACATTGGACACCATCATGTATCAGCACCTCACAAAGGTACCTTACATAAAGGTATAGTCAAAAACTGTTTTAGAAATTAGAATCTTTGGGAAGTGCTCAAGGAAACCTTCGTACATGGGAGGCCACGCGTCTAGGTTATGATAGATATCATATGGCCACAGAATTATCATTGGTTGACCCAATAGACCCCAAAGAAAAACGAGAAGATTACTATCATATTCTTCCCAATGGTGAGTCTTCTCTTGACTTATCATTATCTCCACTGTCTCTAATTGAGAATTATACTTCAAACAAACACCAAGATTATATAGGTAGTGCTCGTATATATACTCAGCAAGTGGATGAGCACATCCCTGTCTTATGATGACACGAGGTTGTATGTCGTTAGACATCTTGTATGATAGTGGCAAACCACCCTTCCAACGTTGGGTACACCTTACCCTATTGGATTCACCAAATATAACTACTAAATGAACTTTTCTATACTGCTTCGGGAGAACCTCCACAGCTAGAGACCACCGTTCTATTTTCCCGTTACCCTCGCTCGACCCAGCTACACTCTTATTACCTGAAAGGAATTGTGAAGCAAAAGGGTGAGCACAACTAGCTCAGTAAAGAATATCATGACTAAAGATAATTAAATTATCAATAGCCTTCATCAATAATAAATCAGAGATTTAGAACATATGGTAAATGATAAAAATTTCAACCATAGTTGCAGCGGAACGAGCAATCCATTAGAAGAGTCAAATAGACTATAAAGTCTATTATCTTCTCCATGTTAAAAATCCACCAACAATGTTTTATCCATGTAACATCACTCAACAGTTCCTTTCCACAATCATATGAATAACTCATAATCATAATTGTGACTATAAATTTTTCTTCGCACCCAGGACGAAGAATATTTTCATCACCTGTCTTTACCTGAAACATCAAAGATCATGGTTATACCAAATCACAGTTCCTGTTTATAATCATACTAACAAATCCATCTTTGCACTACGGGCCAAAGATATTCATCAACAAACCATCTTTGCACTACGGGCCAAAGATATTCATCAACAAACCATCTTTGCACTACGGGCCAAAGATATTCAACAACAGTTCATCTTTGCACTACAGGCCAAAGATATTCATCAACAGGCCATCTTTGCACTACATGCCAAAGATATTCATCAACAATTCATATTTGCACTACAGGCCAAATATATTCATATCTCAAAGAAATATATAATCATTTCAGAATTTATATAAACAATAATTATAACCATGTTGATCAATTCACCTTTGCACTTAAGCTTAAGATATTCAATTATAAATTCAATGGTCATGATCATACCAGTCACAATTCAACTTTGCACTACAGGCCAAAGAGAACCCTAGTCATGATCATACCAATAATCTACCCATCTTTACACTCCAGTGAAAGAGAATTTCAACATCAGGGTTATAAAAATGTTATATATGATGATAAAAATAATATGATCAACATATAATTTTAATCTCAAGAGTAATATTCGTAACTCATGAATAGTAACCCCGACACAAAAGATAGAAATTCTACAATAAAATTCATACCAATATTTCGGTATAATGATATTGAAAGAATAACATTACTTAAATTTATAAACAATTTATTTTAATTGTTTACACTTTACTAATTAATGCATTTAATCATCATAAAATGCCAACTCTTACAATTTCATCATCAATAACCAAAACCCTCATCAAAAATCTGCATATACCTCATATAGGATTCTCAAGCCATAAAATCCTATTTTCCAATTTTCTTTCTTCACAAAACATATTTAATTCATTTACTCATAACTAGACCATTTTCATGAAAAATACCAAATCAGTTCCAAAAATATTTCTTTTCTGGGATTTAGCATAATATAGTCCCATAGTGAACATATATTTTTCTCAGAATTTTTAAAAGTCATTTACTATTTTTCATATGGCCAAAATAGCCGAATATTTAGACATTTATCAAAAATTGTACTTTTGTCTAAAAATTCTGAAATTTACAGAGTATACTTCTATCATATACATGTACTCCCAATAAAAATTTCATCAATTTTGGAGTTAACCACAAGAAATTATAAGCAGTTACTTTTAAAATAGTCTTTTCTCATAAAATTCATAACTCTCAATCTATACATCCAAAAATCACCATTTTTGGACACAATCAATAAAACTCATCAAAATATCATTTCAAATTTTTCCAGAATTTTTGAAGATCAGAAAAATTACGAAACTGAAAATCATAACAACCCTTAAAATCCCTTAATATCCCTTACTATCCCTTACCTCAAAAGAGCAGTACTTCTGATCGGTATAAGGCTGAAGGAAACTTGCACTGATGAATAGCAACTCACCAAGTATCTAAATACTCACAAAATACACTCAATAATCTAGAGAGAGAAAGAGAGAAAGCTTATGTTTCTGGTGTGATTTTCAATTCTAACTTAGCCCTCTATTTATAGGAAAATTTTGGTAGGTTTGACCTGCAACCTGATGGCTTTACCTGCTACTATTCCCACCCACCACATTTGAAATATAATTCAGCACATTTCTTCACCAACCACAAGTGGGGCCCACCAATTCTAGAATTTTCCACCAAAATGATAAACTCCGAAAATTCAACAATTTCTGAACCAGTCATCTCGTAAAATTCATAATAAATCATACGTTCATTTTTAACGGTTCAAAATTTGTGGGCATATACTCAACTTATATATGTATAACATATCCAAAAATTACCACGATCCAACGGTCGGATTAAAAATTATAACCCCCGCAAAATATCTCAAAAACCCTGATTTTTAATACCTCCATTCCGACAAAAATACTGATAAAAACCTCAACATTAACTCCTTCATTTTTAACCACAAAAATATATCCCTCATTTATATCCACATAAAATAAATATTTCCTTATCATATGAATCAATAATTAATTATTCACAAATAATATTACAGAATCACATTTATGACAACCAGGCCGTTCCCAGGAAAGAGGGGGCTTTCCAATAAGAATTTCTCCTTACTGGCGCGCAATTAGATGACCAAACCTCTCCTTAGACAGAACTTTCTAGACATTGCCAATAATGTTATCTAATAATATTATTCAAATAATATGAATTATTGATCTGATAATGGAAAATACTGTGCAGCAACAATTATTGAAACAACAATAATATAAAATATCAACGCAGCAATTATTGAATCAATAAAATAAAATATTGAACAGTAATTACTGTAACAATTATTGAGTAGTGCCTTCTTACGTAAGAATCAATAATTTCAAAAATACTATGCAATACCGTGTGCTACTGTGCAATAACGCGTATTACTGTATTTTAACCACCGGGTATTCCAACAGTGTTAACGGTAACAACTACGCCGTTATTTGTAAAAACTCAAATTTGTCGTTTTCTTCACCCGACAGTTATTCGTTATGGGGCCCACAAATAGCTGCGCCGTCGTACGAATATTCCCCGACAGAAAGAATATTCCACGACCAAACGAATATTCCCCGACAACAATGATTATTTTATAACCACTTGCTTATTTTGAAAAAAATTCATATTTCACCCATAACTTTAATTTTTTATCAATTTAACCATTTACTAAATAGTAATTATAAGAAAAATTGAATACTTTTATTTCATAAAATTCGGGGTCTTACAATCTCCCCTCCTTATGAAATTTCGTCCCCGAAATTTACGTACCTGGTATTTCAAAGAGTTGAGAATACCTTGCTTTCATTTCAGATTCCATCTTTCCTGTCATCATGATTTCTCCATTGCTCATCTCCTGTATTTCAAATATCATTCTAGAATACAGCTTCAAAACAAGGGTTAATTTAACAAATTAACATATCACATAATATCCCGATATTATGACTGACCAACAAATAAGCTTAGGTAGGACACACTAGCGAAGGATTTACTCATCTCTCCCCTCCTAGTCCTATTCCCCGATCTCCGCCAGAGATCATATCCCTAAGCTCTGATACCAAATGTAACAACCCCAAAATAGGTCCATTCCATCCAACCCATTCTGAGTCGTCAAATACATGGTACAGAAAACAACTACAACTTTATTACAACAATTGTCGTGCAAAATACAACAACACATATGCTGTGAGTTTGGATACAAATATATACCAAATGTGACATTGGACACCATCATGTATCAGCACCTCACAAAGGTACCTTACATAAAGGTATAGTCAAAAACTGTTTTAGAAACTAGAATCTTTGGGAAGTGCTCAAGGAAACCTTCGTACATGGGAGGCCACGCGTCTAGGTTATGATAGATATCATATGGCCACAGAATTATCCTTGGTTGACCCAATAGACCCCAAAGAAAAACGAGAAGATTACTATCATATTCTTCCCAATGGTGAGTCTTCTCTTGACTTATCATTATCTCCACTGTCTCTAATTGAGAATTATACTTCAAACAAACACCAAGATTATATAGGTAGTGCTCGTATATATACTCAGCAAGTGGATGAGCACATCCCTGTCTTATGATGACACGAGGTTGTATGTCGTTAGACATCTTGTATGATAGTGGCAAACCACCCTTCCAACGTTGGGTACACCTTACCCTATTGGATTCACCAAATATAACTACTAAATGAACTTTTCTATACTGCTTCGGGAGAACCTCCACAGCTAGAGACCACCGTTCTATTTTCCCGTTACCCTCGCTCGACCCAGCTACACTCTTATTACCTGAAAGGAATTGTGAAGCAAAAGGGTGAGCACAACTAGCTCAGTAAAGAATATCATGACTAAAGATAATTAAATTATCAATAGCCTTCATCAATAATAAATCAGAGATTTAGAACATATGGTAAATGATAAAAATTTCAACCATAGTTGCAGCGGAACGAGCAATCCATTAGAAGAGTCAAATAGACTATAAAGTCTATTATCTTCTCCATGTTAAAAATCCATCAACAATGTTTTATCCATGTAACATCACTCAACAGTTCCTTTCCACAATCATATGAATAACTCATAATCATAATTGTGACTATAAATTTTTCTTCGCACCCAGGACGAAGAATATTTTCATCACCTGTCTTTACCTGAAACATCAAAGATCATGGTTATACCAAATCACAATTCCTGTTTATAATCATACTAACAAATCCATCTTTGCACTACGGGCCAAAGATATTCATCAACAAACCATCTTTGCACTACGGGCCAAAGATATTCATCAACAAACCATCTTTGCACTACGGGCCAAAGATATTCAACAACAGTTCATCTTTGCACTACAGGCCAAAGATATTCATCAACAGGCCATCTTTGCACTACATGCCAAAGATATTCATCAACAATTCATATTTGCACTACAGGCCAAATATATTCATATCTCAAAGAAATATATAATCATTTCAGAATTTATATAAACAATAATTATAACCATGTTGATCAATTCACCTTTGCACTTAAGCTTAAGATATTCAATTATAAATTCAATGGTCATGATCATACCAGTCACAATTCAACTTTGCACTACAGGCCAAAGAGAACCCTAGTCATGATCATACCAATAATCTACCCATCTTTACACTCCAGTGAAAGAGAATTTCAACATCAGGGTTATAAAAATGTTATATATGATGATAAAAATAATATGATCAACATATAATTTTAATCTCAAGAGTAATATTCGTAACTCATGAATAGTAACCCCGACACAAAAGATAGAAATTCTACAATAAAATTCATACCAATATTTCGGTATAATGATATTGAAAGAATAACATTACTTAAATTTATAAACAATTTATTTTAATTGTTTACACTTTACTAATTAATGCATTTAATCATCATAAAATGCCAACTCTTACAATTTCATCATCAATAACCAAAACCCTCATCAAAAATCTGCATATACCTCATATAGGATTCTCAAGCCATAAAATCCTATTTTTCAATTTTCTTTCTTCACAAAACATATTTAATTCATTTACTCATAACTAGACCATTTTCATGAAAAATACCAAATCAGTTCCAAAAATATTTCTTTTCTGGGATTTAGCATAATATAGTCCCATAGTGAACATATATTTTTCTCAGAATTTTTAAAAGTCATTTACTATTTTTCATATGGCCAAAATAGCCGAATATTTAGACATTTATCAAAAATTGTACTTTTGTCCAAAAATTCTGAAATTAACAGAGTATACTTCTATCATATACATGTACTCCCAATAAAAATTTCATCAATTTTGGAGTTAACCACAAGAAATTATAAGCAGTTACTTTTAAAATAGTCTTTTCTCATAAAATTCATAACTCTCAATCTATACATCCAAAAATCACCATTTTTGGACACAATCAATAAAACTCATCAAAATATCATTTCAAATTTTTCCAGAATTTTTGAAGATCAGAAAAATTACGAAACTGAAAATCATAACAACCCTTAAAATCCCTTAATATCCCTTACTATCCCTTACCTCAAAAGAGCAGTACTTCTGATCGGTATAAGGCTGAAGGAAACTTGCACTGATGAATAGCAACTCACCAAGTATCTAAATACTCACAAAATACACTCAATAATCTAGAGAGAGAAAGAGAGAAAGCTTATGTTTCTGGTGTGATTTTCAATTCTAACTTAGCCCTCTATTTATAGGAAAATTTTGGTAGGTTTGACCTGCAACCTGATGGCTTTACCTGCTACTATTCCCACCCACCACATTTGAAATATAATTCAGCACATTTCTTCACCAACCACAAGTGGGGCCCACCAATTCTAGAATTTTCACCAAAATGATAAACTCCGAAAATTCAACAATTTCTGAACCAGTCATCTCGTAAAATTCATAATAAATCATACGTTCATTTTTAACGGTTCAAAATTTGTGGGCATATACTCAACTTATATATGTATAACATATCCAAAAATTACCACGATCCAACGGTCGGATTAAAAATTATAACCCCCGCAAAATATCTCAAAAACCCTGATTTTTAATACCTCCATTCCGACAAAAATACTGATAAAAACCTCAACATTAACTCCTTCATTTTTAACCACAAAAATATATCCCTCATTTATATCCACATAAAATAAATATTTCCTTATCATATGAATCAATAATTAATTATTCACAAATAATATTACAGAATCACATTTATGACAACCAGGCCGTTCCCAGGAAAGAGGGGGCTTTCCAATAAGAATTTCTCCTTACTGGCGCGCAATTAGATGACCAAACCTCTCCTTAGACAGAACTTTCTAGACATTGCCAATAATGTTATCTAATAATATTATTCAAATAATATGAATTATTGATCTGATAATGGAAAATACTGTGCAGCAACAATTATTGAAACAACAATAATATAAAATATCAACGCAGCAATTATTGAATCAATAAAATAAAATATTGAACAGTAATTACTGTAACAATTATTGAGTAGTGCCTTCTTACGTAAGAATCAATAATTTCAAAAATACTATGCAATACCGTGTGCTACTGTGCAATAACGCGTATTACTGTATTTTAACCACCGGGTATTCCAACAGTGTTAACGGTAACAACTACGCCGTTATTTGTAAAAACTCAAATTTGTCGTTTTCTTCACCCGACAGTTATTCGTTATGGGGCCCACAAATAGCTGCGCCGTCGTACGAATATTCCCCGACAGAAAGAATATTCCACGACCAAACGAATATTCCCCGACAACAATGATTATTTTATAACCACTTGCTTATTTTGAAAAAAATTCATATTTCACCCATAACTTTAATTTTTTATCAATTTAACCATTTACTAAATTGTAATTATAAGAAAAATTGAATACTTTTATTTCATAAAATTCGGGGTCTTACAATCTCCCCTCCTTATGAAATTTCGTCCCCGAAATTTACGTACCTGGTATTTCAAAGAGTTGAGAATACCTTGCTTTCATTTCAGATTCCATCTTTCCTGTCATCATGATTTCTCCATTGCTCATCTCCTGTATTTCAAATATCATTCTAGAATACAGCTTCAAAACAAGGGTTAATTTAACAAATTAACATATCACATAATATCCCGATATTATGACTGACCAACAATAAGCTTAGGCAGGACACACTAGCGAAGGATTTACTCATCTCTCCCCTCCTAGTCCTATTCCCCGATCTCCACCAGAGATCATATCCCTAAGCTCTGATACCAAATGTAACAACCCCAAAATAGGTCCATTCCATCCAACCCATTCTGAGTCGTCAAATACATGGTACATAAAACAACTACAACTTTATTACAATAATTGTCGTGCAAAATACAACAACACATATGCTGTGAGTTTGGATACAAATATATACCAAATGTGACATTGGACACCATCATGTATCAGCACCTCACAAAGGTACCTTACATAAAGGTACAGTCAAAAACTGTTTTAGAAACTAGAATCTTTGGGAAGTGCTCAAGGAAACCTTCGTACATGGGAGGCCACGCGTCTAGGTTATGATAGATATCATATGGCCACAGAATTATCCTTGGTTGACCCAATAGACCCCAAAGAAAAACGAGAAGATTACTATCATATTCTTCCCAATGGTGAGTCTTCTCTTGACTTATCATTATCTCTACTGTCTCCAATTGAGAATTATACTTCAAACAAACACCAAGATTATATAGGTAGTGCTCGTATATATACTCAGCAAGTGGATGAGCACATCCCTGTCTTATGATGACACGAGGTTGTATGTCGTTAGACATCTTGTATGATAGTGGCAAACCACCCTTCCAACGTTGGGTACACCTTACCCTATTGGATTCACCAAATATAACTACTAAATGAACTTTTCTATACTGCTTCGGGAGAACCTCCACAGCTAGAGACCACCGTTCTATTTTCCCGTTACCCTCGCTCGACCCAGCTACACTCTTATTACCTGAAAGGAATTGTGAAGCAAAAGGGTGAGCACAACTAGCTCAGTAAAGAATATCATGACTAAAGATAATTAAATTATCAATAGCCTTCATCAATAATAAATCAGAGATTTAGAACATATGGTAAATGATAAAAATTTCAACCATAGTTGCAGCGGAACGAGCAATCCATTAGAAGAGTCAAATAGACTATAAAGTCTATTATCTTCTCCATGTTAAAAATCCATCAACAATGTTTTATCCATGTAACATCACTCAACAGTTCCTTTCCACAATCATATGAATAACTCATAATCATAATTGTGACTATAAATTTTTCTTCGCACCCAGGACGAAGAATATTTTCATCACCTGTCTTTACCTGAAACATCAAAGATCATGGTTATACCAAATCACAATTCCTGTTTATAATCATACTAACAAATCCATCTTTGCACTACGGGCCAAAGATATTCATCAACAAACCATCTTTGCACTACGGGCCAAAGATATTCATCAACAAACCATCTTTGCACTACGGGCCAAAGATATTCAACAACAGTTCATCTTTGCACTACAGGCCAAAGATATTCATCAACAGGCCATCTTTGCACTACATGCCAAAGATATTCATCAACAATTCATATTTGCACTACAGGCCAAATATATTCATATCTCAAAGAAATATATAATCATTTCAGAATTTATATAAACAATAATTATAACCATGTTGATCAATTCACCTTTGCACTTAAGCTTAAGATATTCAATTATAAATTCAATGGTCATGATCATACCAGTCACAATTCAACTTTGCACTACAGGCCAAAGAGAACCCTAGTCATGATCATACCAATAATCTACCCATCTTTACACTCCAGTGAAAGAGAATTTCAACATCAGGGTTATAAAAATGTTATATATGATGATAAAAATAATATGATCAACATATAATTTTAATCTCAAGAGTAATATTCGTAACTCATGAATAGTAACCCCGACACAAAAGATAGAAATTCTACAATAAAATTCATACCAATATTTCGGTATAATGATATTGAAAGAATAACATTACTTAAATTTATAAACAATTTATTTTAATTGTTTACACTTTACTAATTAATGCATTTAATCATCATAAAATGCCAACTCTTACAATTTCATCATCAATAACCAAAACCCTCATCAAAAATCTGCATATACCTCATATAGGATTCTCAAGCCATAAAATCCTATTTTCTAATTTTCTTTCTTCACAAAACATATTTAATTCATTTACTCATAACTAGACCATTTTCATGAAAAATACCAAATCAGTTCCAAAAATATTTCTTTTCTGGGATTTAGCATAATATAGTCCCATAGTGAACATATATTTTTCTCAGAATTTTTAAAAGTCATTTACTATTTTTCATATGGCCAAAATAGCCGAATATTTAGACATTTATCAAAAATTGTACTTTTGTCCAAAAATTCTGAAATTAACAGAGTATACTTCCATCATATACATGTACTCCCAATAAAAATTTCATCAATTTTGGAGTTAACCACAAGAAATTATAAGCAGTTACTTTTAAAATAGTCTTTTCTCATAAAATTCATAACTCTCAATCTATACATCCAAAAATCACCATTTTTGGACACAATCAATAAAACTCATCAAAATATCATTTCAAATTTTTCCAGAATTTTTGAAGATCAGAAAAATTACGAAACTGAAAATCATAACAACCCTTAAAATCCCTTAATATCCCTTACTATCCCTTACCTCAAAAGAGCAGTACTTCTGATCGGTATAAGGCTGAAAGAAACTTGCACTGATGAATAGCAACTCACCAAGTATCTAAATATTCACAAAATACACTCAATAATCTAGAGAGAGAAAGAGAGAAAGCTTATGTTTCTGGTGTGATTTTCAATTCTAACTTAGCCCTCTATTTATAGGAAAATTTTGGTAGGTTTGACCTGCAACCTGATGGCTTTACCTGCTACTATTCCCACCCACCACATTTGAAATATAATTCAGCACATTTCTTCACCAACCACAAGTGGGGCCCACCAATTCTAGAATTTTCCACCCAAAATGATAAACTCCGAAAATTCAACAATTTCTGAACCAGTCATCTCGTAAAATTCATAATAAATCATACGTTCATTTTTAACGGTTCAAAATTTGTGGGCATATACTCAACTTATATATGTATAACATATCCAAAAATTACCACGATCCAACGGTCGGATTAAAAATTATAACCCCCGCAAAATATCTCAAAAATCCTGATTTTTAATACCTCCATTCCGACAAAAATACTGATAAAAACCTCAACATTAACTCCTTCATTTTTAACCACAAAAATATATCCCTCATTTATATCCACATAATATAAATATTTCCTTATCATATGAATCAATAATTAATTATTCACAAATAATATTACAGAATCACATTTATGACAACCAGGCCGTTCCCAGGAAAGAGGGGGCTTTCCAATAAGAATTTCTCCTTACTGGCGCGCAATTAGATGACCAACCTCTCCTTAGACAGAACTTTCTAGACATTGCCAATAATGTTATCTAATAATATTATTCAAATAATATGAATTATTGATATGATAATAGAAAATACTGTGCAGCAACAATTATTGAAACAACAATAATATAAAATATCGACGCAGCAATTATTGAATCAATAAAATAAAATATTGAACAGTAATTACTGTAACAATTATTGAGTAGTGCCTTCTTACGTAAGAATCAATAATTTCAAAAATACTATGCAATACCGTGTGCTACTGTGCAATAACGCGTATTACTGTATTTTAACCACCGGGTATTCCAACAGTGTTAACGGTAACAACTACGCCGTTATTTGTAAAAACTCAAATTTGTCATTTTCTTCACCCGACAGTTATTCGTTATGGGGCCCACAAATAGCTGCGCCGTCGTACGAATATTCCCCGACAGAAAGAATATTCCACGACCAAACGAATATTCCCCGACAACAATGATTATTTTATAACCACTTGATTATTTTGAACAATTTTCACATTTCACCCATAACTTTAATTTTTTTTATCAATTTAACCATTTACTAAATTGTAATTATAAGAAAAATTGAATACTTTTATTTCATAAAATTCGGGGTCTTACAAATACCATTTGGCTCGGAGGGATTTGTCATCTACAGTGATGCATATGAGGAAGAAAGTGCAAGAAGGTGCTATGCCGGAAGCAAGAATCGATGAAGAAGGAATACTTCGAGTCAACTCCAGACTTTGTGTTCCTAACAACCCTGATTTAAAGTATGAAATCATGATGAAGGCGCACAACACACCGTTTGCAATCCATCCTGGAAGTACCAAAATGTATCATGATCTTTGTCATACATTTTGGTGGAGCAATATTGAGAGAGAGATAGCGTTGTTTATCTCAAGGTGTCTAACTTGTCAACTAGTCAAAGCGGAGCATCAAGTACCAAAAGGTCCATTGCAACCACTTGAAATTTCAGAATGGAAGTGGGAGCACATTACTATAGATTTCGTTACTGGTCTTCCTAAGGTTTCTCAAGGTATAGATGCGATTTGGGTCATTGTTGATAGATTGACCAAGTCTGCTCATTTCTTACCGATACGAGAAACTTATACTCTTGAACGTCTTGCTCGTATGTACATAAACGAGATTGTAAGACTACATGGTATGCCAGTATCCATAGTTTCTGATCGAGACCCAAGATTCATTTCACGATTTTGGGTTAGTTTACAAAAAGCTATGGGCACAGATTTATGATTTAGTTCGGCATATCATCCTCAGACGGACGGACAATCAGAGAGGACTATTCAAACTCTTGAAGATCTATTAAGACTCTGTGTCCTTGATTTCAAGGGAAGTTGGGACAAGTTCTTACCATTGGTGGAGTTTTCCTACAACAATAGTTATCAAGCAAGTATTGGCATGGCTCCATTCGAAGCATTGTATGAAAGAAAATGTCGTTCTCCAGTATGCTGGGATGAGGTGGGTGAAGCAACGTTGTTGGGACCAGAGTTGGTACGTATGACTACAGAAAAGATTCAAACGATCCGACAACGTATAAAAACCTCACAAGATCGACAAAAGAGTTATGCTGATCTTCATCGAAAGGACGTGGAATTTGATATAGGAGATCATGTGTTCTTACGTGTTGCTCCATGGAAAGGAGTTACGAGATTTAGAAAGAGAGGAAAGCTCAATCCTCGATTCATCGGTCCATTTTTAATCCTCGATCGAGTAGGAACTGTGGCTTATAGACTCGCTTTACCGCCAAGTATGTCTCGTGTTCATAACGTTTTTCACATATCCATGTTACGTAAATATGTGGAAGACCCGAACCACATTATTGAGTTAGAACCGGACGAAATAGCAGAAGATAATTGTATAGTCTCTAGTAGACAATAATTGTATTCAAACTCACAGTTATGTTTTATCGTATTGTACACGAAAGTTGTATTAGTAAGTTGTATTTGTAATCTATATCATGTATCTGACGACCCAAGATGGGTGATGTATACCTATTTTTGGGGGCGTCACAACAACCCTGTCTTATGATAACACGAGGTTGTATGTCATTAGACATCTTGTATGATAGTGGCAAAATACCCTTCCAACGTTTGGTTCGCCTCACCCTATATGATTCACCAAATATAACTACTAAATGATGTATACAACACACTTTTTTATACTGTTTAGGGAGAACTCCACAGCTAGAGACCACCGTTATATTCCCTTGTTACCCCCGCTCGACTCAGCTACACTCTTATTACCTGAAAGGAATTGTGAAGCAAAAGGGTCACTACAAGAAAAAGGCCTAACAGCGACCAATACTATCAGCGACCGCACCATCGGTCGCTGATATTATTAACAGCGACCGCCATCTGTGACCAATATTTAATATGGTCGCTATATTTTAACAGCGACCGCACGCGATCGCTAGTAAGTCGCTAGTACAAATTTGCCTCCCAAAATTTGGCTGGAAATGTTGGCGCCAATGTTTTATGCGACCACTTAATATCTGCGACCGTATGCGGTCACAGATAAGTCCATGTCATTAAAATCAGCGACCGCATATGGTCGCAGATAGCGGTCGCTGATCAAACTTAATATTAACAGATTTAGTCACTCGCTCGACACAGCAGAGGCGGAGAAAAAGAAGAGGGAGCTCAGACAGAGAGAAGAGGGAGAAAGGGGGAGAAGAGAATAAGAGGAAGAGAGACTCCGGCCACCGCCACCGGGACACCGGTCCACCGCCACCAGGAGGTACCACTGCCGCACCACCGCTGCACCACGCTGGTAACCCCTTAATCCCTAAATCTCTAAATTAGACCCCTTAATCCCTTAATACCTTAAACAGAATGCTAATCTTGTGATTATTATACTTTAATCGATTTGTTTTGAGTTGAATATTGCAATAAGGTAGTACTATTAGAGTAAACATTGTCATTAGAGGAATTCAATGTTAAATGAGTTGTGTGAGGGCATATATGTTGTTTATATATTTTTTCAGTTATTTTTTCAAAAATATTTGACGAGTCACCAACTCATCAACACAAATTACCAGCAACTTAATGAGGACCATAATATATTTAATTGATGAGTAATATTGTAGTACTAATTTATAATTGATTGATACATAATACTTCCTCCATTCCGAAATATAAAACAATGATAATTATTTTTTTGTAGTCAATACATGAATTTTCTTCATTTTTAGTTAAAAAAATGATAAATATTGTAAAATATTTAAAATTATACTCATTGTAAAATTTATAATTGGAAAATAATATATATGACGATATTTATTTATGTTTTAGATCTAAGTTGCATATCTTTTAATATTTACAGGGTTACTAATTGATCATGTGTTATTACTTTTTTGAATGTTTCAGCTATAATCTTAGTTTCTATCTAGTTTTCAACTGATATTGGATGGAGATTTTGTTTCTTTTGGATACAGTACTAGTACCGATTCCTGGTTTATGTCTTGGGTGCCTAGAAATGACCTTATATACATGCCGTCGTGCATGTGGCTAGTCTATATTACAGGGGAGACTCTGGCCAATTTTTTTTATTGGTCGGGTAGTTGCAAACATATTATAGTCATGTTTTTTAGCATTTCGTATTTATTTTTAACTATTTATTTGTTGACCTTCTGACAGGACACTTATAAGGGCTTAATGAACGAGCGCTATCCTGAAGGCACCCCGCGTCCGGCGATTGATCAAGAATTGTGGGAGAGGGCGTCCGTCGTGAAGAAAAATTATGTTAAAGGCCAAGGACAAAGACGACGCCCGACCATCAGTGGCACAGGCAGCTCTGCTACCCAGTCTACACAGTCTACACAGTCATCAGGTCATCCAGCCTATCATACTCCTGCTGACTGTGTGAGAGCGATCTGTCAAAATCGTGATCTTCTTCTTATACTGGGCGGGCATCTGCATTCTCTGAATCCTGATGACTTGGCGAAGGCAGTGGCGGAAGCAGCAGCATCACAGCATCAGGGTGGCGACCAGGTACTTTTAATGTTTCATTACGTACATTGTCTATTATTTAGCTTTCCCCAAGTCATAGCAGTATCAACACATGTAACATATATGTTTTATTCTTTTGTTAATTACAGGGTACTAATTTGAATGATCCATGAAGAGCTAGACCAGTCATGCATGTTAGATTTGTAAAGCCTTGTTAGACTTGTTTTTTAGATTTTTAAAGTCTTGTAATCTTTTAAACTACTTATCTTTGGACTGTATTGGTTTACGATTCTATTATATGGATGTTTACGATTGTATTGTGTTGTGTTGATTTAGATTCATTCTTTGGACTGTATGTATGGATGGATGTTTATCATATAGTAGTTATCATGGATGGATGGATGCTTATATATACTGCTGTGTGTTGGGATAAAAAGCAGGTACAAAGCAGGTTATTTTTGGGAAATCAATAAAATAGGAAAAATATTTATAAAAAAAAAACAAAGTCAGCGACCGCATTCGGTCGCTGATACAGTATTAGCGACCGAGTAAGGTGCTTCTACTTCAGCGACCTCCTGCAGTCGCTATTACCGGTCGCTGACACGTGTACCACATCACGTCTGACACATGACTCAGCATGAGTCAGAATAGCGACAACTGAGGTCGCTGATTGCGGTCGCTAAAAATGCGGTCGCTATTCTTGGTCGCTGATGTCATTTTAGCGACAAGATTTTATGCGACTACGATTAGCGACTGCATCCGGTCGCTGATACCCATCTGTGACTATATGAGGTCGCAGATGTGCGGTCGCTGATAAGCCTTTTTGTTGTAGTGGGTGAGCTCAAGTAGCCCAGTAAAGAATATCATGACTAAAGATAAATAAATTATCAATAGCCTTCAACAGTAATAAATCAGAGATTTAGAACATTTGATAGATGATAAAAATTTTCAACCATAGTTGCAGCGGAACGAGCAATCCATTAGAAGAGTCAAATAGACCATAAAGTCTATTATCTTCTCCATGTTAAAAATCCACCAACAATATTTTATCCCTGTAACATCAATCAACAGTTCGAGTCCACAATCATATGAATAACTCATAATCATAATTGTGATTCTAAATTCCTCTTCGCATCCAAGACGAAGATTATTTTCATCACATGCCTTTACCTGAAACATCAAAGATCATGGTTATACCAAATCACAGTTCATGTTCATAATCATACTAATAAATTCATCTTTGCACTACGGGCCAAAGATATTCATCAACAGTTCATCTTTGCACTACTGGCCAAAGATATTCAACAACATATCATCTTTGCACTACAGGCCAAAGATATTCAACAACAGATCATCTTTGCACTACAGGTCAAAGATATTAATATCTCAAAGAAATATATAATCATTTCAGAATTTATATAAATAATAATTATAACCATGTTAATCAATTCACCTTTTCACTTAAGCTAAAGATATTCAATTATAAATTCAATGGTCATGATCATACCAGTCAATAATTCAACTTTACACTACTGTCCAAAGAGAACTCATAGTCACGATCATACCAATAATCTATCCATCTTTACACTCAAGTCAAAGTTAAATTTCATCACCCGGATTATAAAAAGGTTATATATGATAATAAAAATAATATTATCAACAACTGCATTTAATTTCAAGAGTAAGATTCATAAATCAACGATAATTTGGTCAGAAAAATAAACCAACTTTGTCGTGAATAGTACTCGTGAATAATAACTCGTGAAAGTTAACTCATGAATAGTAACCCCGACATGAAAAAGGTAGAAATTCTACAATAAAATCTATACCAATATTTCGGTATAATGATATTGAAAGAATAACATTTCTTAAACTTATAAACAATTTATTTTAATTATTTACACTTTACTAAATAATGTATTTAATCATCCTAAAATGCCAAAATCATAAGATTTCATCACCAATAACCAAAACCCTTATCAAAAATCTGCATATACCTCATATAGGATTCTCAAGCCATAAAATCCTATTTTCCAATTTTCTTACTTCACATAACATATTTAATTCATTTACTCATAACTAGTCTATTTTCATGAAAAATACTAAATCAGTACAAACAAATTTTTTATTCTGGGATTTTGCAAAATATAGTTCCATGTTGAACATATATTTTTCTCAGAATTTTTAAAATTCATTTACTATTTTTCATATGGCCAAAACAGCCGAATATTTAGACATTTATCATAAACTGTACTTTTATCCAAAAATTATAAAATTTACAGAGTATACTTCTGTTATATACATGTACTCCCAATAAAAATTTCGCCAATTTTGGAGTTAACCACAAGGAGTTATAAGGGTTTACTTTTAAACTAGTCGTTTCCCATAAAATTCATAACTCTTAATCTATACATTCAAAAATCGCCATTTTTGGACAGAATCTAGAAAACTCATCAAATTATCATTTCAATTTTTTTTTAGAATTTTTGAGGGTCAGAAAAATTACGAAACTGAAAAACATAATAACCCTTACTATCCCTTACCTCAAAAGTGCAGTATTTCTGACTGAATTTCAGATATAGTGCTGACAGAAACTTGCACTGGATAACAACTCTTAAAGTATCTAAATACTCACAAAATACACTCGATAATATAGAGAGAGAAAGAGAGAAAGCTTATGTTTCTGGTATGATTTTCAATTCTAACTTAGCCCTCTATTTATAGGAAAATGTTAGCACGCCGAAGCAGACTTGACCTGCTACCTGATGGCTTTACCTGCTACTATTGCCACCCATCACATTTGAAATAAAATTCAGCACATTTCTTCACCAACCACAAGTGGGGCCCACTCAATTCTAGAATTTTCCACCAAAATCATTTATAAACCTAATTTTCGAATCAGTCACCTCTTAAAATTCATAACAAATTATACGTTCATTTTTAACGGTTCAAAATTTGTGGACATATACTCAACTTATATATGTATAACATATCCAAAAATCACAACGATCCGACGGTCAGATTAAAAAGTATAACTCACGCAATATATCTCAAGAACATTGATTTAATTTTTAATACCTCCATTCCGACAAAAACACCTCAATATTAATTCTTTCAATTATATCCACATAAAATAAATATATCCATCATTTATATCCACATCAAATAAATATTTCCTTATCATATAAATCAATAATTAATTATTCACAAATAATATTACAGAATCACAATTATGACAACCAGGTCGTTCCCAGGAAAGAGGGGGCTTTCCGATAAGGATTTCTCCTTACTGGCGCGCAATTAGGTGACCAAACCTCTCCTTGACAGAACCTTCTAGACATTGCCAATAATGCTATCTAATAATATTATTCAAATAATATGAATTATTGATCTGATGATAGGAAATACTGTGCAGTGACAATTATTGAACAACAATAATATAAAATATCAACGTAGCAATTATTGAATCAATGAAATAATACATTGAACAATAATTACTGTAACAATTATTGAGTAGTGCCTTCTTACGTAAGAATCAATAATTTAAAAATACTGTGCAATACCGTGTGCTACTGTGCAACAACGCGTATTACTTTACTTTATCAACCTGGTATTCCAACAGTGTTAACGGTAACGATTACGTCGTTATTTATAAAAATTCAAATTTATCGTTTTCTTCATCCGATAATTATTCTGTTATGGGGCCCATAAATGGCTGCGCCGTCGTACGAATATTCCCCGACAGAAAGAATATTCCACGACCAAACGAATATTCCTCGACAATAATGAATATTTTATAACCACTTGCTTATTTTAAAAAATTTACACATTTCACCCATAAGCAAAGCATTATATCAAATTAACACCTTATTATTCACAATAATAAACAGAGGAAATTTGATTTTATTCATTAAAAAGTTGGGGTCTTACAACCTCCCCTCCTTATGAAATTTCGTCCCCGAAATTTACGTACCTGGTATTTCAAAGAGTTGAGAATGCCTTGCTTTCATTTTAGATTCTATCTCCCCGGTCATCATGATTTCTTCATTGCTCATTTCCCGTGATAACTTCATTTGGGTTCCTCACTTGTTGAGAAGTCATGACAACCGCTCTCCCTTGAACTACCCGGCTTTGACTTGTCTGGGGCAGCATTTGGTGTCATCACTATCGTTGAAATATACTTTTCTATAGGGCATATTCCACCCTCAACTGCTTTGTCGTACTCCTGATTCATGATCTGAATCATCAATCTTCGATCCATATCGAATTGAGGTTGACCGCTCTGTATAGGGTAATTCAAAACTCGATGTTGGGTTCTCCCAATTGCTGTCCAAAAAGAGAAATGCATATAATCTATTTTAGCCTTCTTAGATCGGACATCTCTTTCCACAATATCAATGCGTCGTGCGGCTTTTACCCATGCATCACTAATTCTCACTCGTTCAGTTGTTTCTTCTTTCAGCTCAGATTCTAGCTTTATCATCTTTTACTCTGCCAAAGAATGCTTCTGTTCAAGCATCACATATCGGATAACACAAGCTTGAATTGTTGCATCCTTTTGCTCCACGAACGCCTGCCATTCTTGAACCTGCTATTCTAAATCATGAATACAATTTTGCAATTCTACATTTTGATCATAAAATTCTTCTAATAAATTCTCCTCAGGTTCTTCTTCTTCCTCACTCTCAGCTGCTACCTCTGCGACTAGCTCGGGTGCAACTATTAATTCTTCCCTCACCACAAGAATATCTCTAATTCCTTCTTCGCCTGACATTACATTATCATGGTTGGTGATTATAGGTATCCCCACGGTCTCATTCACTCCATTGTTAACATTCTCAGCTGTCATTCTCAAATACTGCCATAAAACAAGGGTTAATTAAACAAATTAACGTATCACATAATATCCGTATATTATGACCGACCAACAAATAAGCTTAGGTAGGACACACTAGCGAAGGATTTACTCATCTCTCCCCTCCTAGTTCTATTCCCCGATCTCCGCCAAAGATCATATCCCTAAGCTCTGATACCAACTGTTACTTTAGACACCAACTTGTGTCAGCACCTCACATTGATACCTATCAGTTTGCCACCGCAGAACGGCATCCCCTACGGAGAGTCTGGCTTCGGTGCATCCCCCATCAACAGGAAGTCACCAGCGAGAGGCTCGGGGCTCTTTACTTATAGCTCTGATACTAACTGTGACGACCCCAAAATAGGTCCATTTCACCCAACCTATTCTGAGTCGCCAAATATATAGTACAGAAAACAACTATAACTTTATTAAAACAATTGTCGTGCAAAATACAATAACACATATGCTGTGAGTTTTGATACAAATATATACCAACTGTGACTCTCATCCCAACCTTGGATAGCACGTCACAATGGCACCTTACATAAAGGTATAGTCAAAAACTGTTCTAGAAATTAGAATCTTTGGGAAGTGCTCAAGGAAACCTTCGTACATGGGAGCCCATGCGTTTAGGTTATGATAGATATCATATGTCCACAGAATTATCCTTGGTTTACCCAATAGACCCCACAGAAAAACGAGAAGATTACTATCATATTCTTTCCAATGGTGAGTCTTCTCTTGACATATCATTATCTCCACTGTCTCCAGTTGAGAATTATATTTTAACCAAACTCCAAGGTTATATAGGTAGTGCTCGTAGATATACTAGTGGATGTGCACAACCCTGTCTTATGATAACACGAGGTTGTATGTCATTAGACATCTTGTATGATATATAGTGGCAAAACACCCTTCCAACATTGGGTTTGCCTCACCCTATATGATTCACCAAATATAACTACTAAATGATGTATACAACACACTTTTCTATACTGTTTAGGGAGAACTCCACAGCTAGAGACCACCATTCTATTCCCTTGTTACCCCCGCTCGACCTAGCTACACTCTTATTATCTGAAAGGAATTGTGAAGGAAAAGGGTGAGCTCAACTAGCCCAGTAAAGAATATCATGACTAAAGATAAATAAATTATCAATAGCCTTCAACAGTAATAAATCAGAGATTTAAAATATATGGTAGATGATAAAATTTTTCAACCATAGTTGCAGCGGAACGAGTAATCCATTAGAAGAGTCAAATAGACCATAAAGTCTCTTATCTTCTCCATGTTAAAAATCCACCAACAATGTTTTATCACTGTAACATCAATCAACAGTTCGAGTCTACAATCATATGAATAACTCATAATCATAATTGTGATTCTAAATCCTCTTCGCATCCAGGACGAAGATAATTTTCATCACATGTCTTTACCTGAAACATCAAAGATCATGGTTATACCAAATCACAGTTCCTGTTCATAATCATACTAATAAATTTATCTTTGCACTACGGGCCAAAGATATTCGTCAACAGTTCATCTTTGCACTACTGACCAAAGATATTCAACAACCGGTCATCTTTGCACTACATGTCAAAGATATTCAACAACAGATCATCTTTGCACTACAGGCCAAAGATATTCAACAACAGATTATCTTTGCACTACAGGCCAAAGATATTCAATAACAGATCAACTTTGCACTACAGGCCAAAGATATTAATATCTCAAAGAAATATATAATCATTTCAGAATTTATATAAACAATAATTATAACCATGTTAATCAATTCACCTTTGCACTTAAGCTAAAGATATTCAATTATAAATTCAATGGTCATGATCATACCAATCAACAATTCAACTTTGCACTACTGTCCAAAGAGAACCCATAGTCACGATCATACCAATAATCTATCAATCTTTATACTCAAGTCAAAGAGAAATTTTATCACCAGGATTATAAAAAGGTTATATATGATAATAAAAATAATATAATCAACAACTGCATATAATTTCAAGAGTAAGATTTATAAATCAATAATAATTTGGTCAAAAAAATAAACCAATTTTGTCGTGAATAGTAACTCGTGAATTAACTCATGAATAGTAACCCCGACATGAAAAAGGTAGAAATTTTACAATAAAATCCATACAAATATTTCGGTATAATGATATTGAAAGAATAACATTTTTTAAACTTATAAACAATTTATTTTAATTGTTTACACTTTACTAAATAATGCATTTAATCATCTTAAAATGCCAAACTCATAAGATTTTATCACCAATAACCAAAAACCTCATCAAAAATCTGCATATACCTCATATAGGATTCTCAAGTCATAAAATCCTATTTTTCAATTTTCTTACTTCACATAACATATTTAATTCATTTACTCATAACTAGTCTTTTTTCATGAAAAATACCAAATCAGTACAAACAAATTTTCTTTTCTGGAATTTAGCAAAATATAGTTCTATATTGAACATATATTTTTTTCAGAATTTTTAAAATTCATTTACTATTTTTCATATGGCCAAAACAACCGAATATTTAGACATTTATCATAAACTGTACTTTTATCCAAAAATTCTAAAATTTACAGAGTATACTTCTGTTATATACATGTACTCCCAATAAAAATTTCGCTAATTTTGGAGTTAACCACAAGAAGTTATAAGGGTTTACTTTTAAACTAGTCGTTTCCCATAAAATTCATAACTCTTAATCTATACATCCAAAAATCACCATTTTTGGACACAATCTAGAAACTCATCAAATTATTATTTCAAATTTTTTTTCAGAATTTTTGTGGGTCAGAAAAATTACGAAACTGAAAAACATAATAACCCTTACAATCCCTTACTTCAAAAGTGCAGTATTTCTGACTAAATTTAGGATATAGTGCTGACAGAAACTTGCACTAGATAGCAACTCTCAAAGTATCTAAATACTCACAAAATACGCTCGATAATATAGAGAGAGAAAGAGAGAAAGCTTATGTTTCTGGTATGATTTTTAATTCTAACTTAGCCCTCTATTTATAGGAAAATGTTAGCACGCCGAAGCAGACTTGACCTGCTACCTGATGGCTTTACCTGCTACTATTGCCACCCACCACATTTGAATTAAAATTCAGCACATTTCTTCACCAACCACAAGTGGGGCCCACTCAATTCTAGAATTTTCCACCAAATCATTTATAAACCTAATTTTCGAATCAGTCACCTCTTAAAATTCATAACAAATTAAACGTTCATTTTTAACGGTTCAAAATTTATGGACATATACTCAACTTATATATGTATAACATATCCAAAAATCACAACGATCCGACGGTCAGATTAAAAATTATAACTCACGCAATATATCTCAAGAACATTGATTTAATTTTTAATACCTCCATTCCGACAAAAACACCTCAATATTAATTATTTCAATTATATTCACATAAAATAAATATATCCATCATTTATATCCACATCAAATAAATATTTCCTTATCATATAAATCAATAATTAATTATTCACAAATAATATTACAGAATCACAATTATGACAACCAGGCCGTTCCCAGGAAAGAGGGGGCTTTTCGGTAAGGATTTCTCCTTACTGGCGCGCAATTAGGTGACCAAACCTCTCCTTGACAGAACTTTCTAGACATTGTCAATAATACTATCTAATAATATTATTCAAATAATATGAATTATTGATCTGATAATGGGAAATACTGTGCAGTGACAATTATTGAACAACAATAATATAAAATATCAACGTAGCAATTATTGAATCAATGAAATAATACATTGAACAATAATTACTGTAATAATTATTGAGTAGTGCCTTCTTACGTAAGAATCAATAATTTTAAAATACTGTGCAATACCGTGTGCTACTGTGCAACAACGCGTATTACTTTACTTTATCAACCGGGTATTCCAACAGTGTTAACGGTAACGATTACGTCGTTATTTATAAAAATTCAAATTTATCGTTTTCTTCATCCGACAGTTATTCTGTTATGGGGCCCATAAATGGCTGCGCCGTCGTACGAATATTCCCCGACAGAAAGAATATTCCACGACCAAACGAATATTCCCCGACAACAATGAATATTTTATAACCACTTGCTTATTTTGAAAAATTTACACATTTCACCCATAAGTAAAGCATTATATCAAATTAACACCTTATTATTCACAATAATAAATAGAGGAAATTCGATTTTATTCAATAAAAAGTTGGGGTCTTACAGTGCAGATGTTACTGTAACAATTATTGAATCAATGATATGAGATACTATGTAGCAACTACTTGGGCAATTATTGAATACTGAGTGATTTCTTACGTAAGATTCAATAATCAGAGATATTGTGCAATACCGTGTGCTACTGTGCAACCACGCGTATTATTGTTCTTTTATCACCGAGTATTTTAACAGTTTACGGTAAAAATTTTGCCGTTATTTTTTATAAAAAGGTTATTTCTGTCGCTTTCTATATCTGACAGTTATTCCGTTATGTGGTCCACTAATGATTGCGTCGTCGTACGAATATTCCCTGACAAAAAGAATATTTCCCAACAAAACGAATATTTTATGACAACTTGCTTACTTTGCAAAATTTGCACATATCACCCCTAACTATAACATTATGTCAAATCAACACCTTATTATTCAAAATAATATTTTGAGAAAATTAAATCTTTATTCATAAAAATTTGGGGTCTTACATTGTTGCTGGTAGTAATGGATCCTATGGATATGGAGCTAGTTCAGGTGTAGCAAATATTATCATTGATTCTCTTCATCCTTATTTTCTACAGACCTCAGATCATCCAGGTATGGTCCTTGTTAATCAGCCTTTAACTGAAGCTAATTACAATCAATGGAAAAGGTCCATGACTATTTCTCTCTCAGCAAATCTCAAACTAGGGTTTGTAGATGGTACATATTTGGCACCAGAACTAGATTCTCAATATTTACCACACTAGAATGGATGCAATGATATAGTCATTTCATGGTTGTTGCATTCTGTTTCCTTAGAAATCAGAAACAACATAGTCTACTTGCCTACTACTAAGAGTATTTGGAATGATTTGGCTGCTAGGTTTACACAAAGTAATATACCTAGATTCTTTCAATTGAGAAAAGATCTAGCATCTTTAACTCAGGGCAACAAGAACATAACCACATACTTTACTAAATATAGATCCATGATGGATAAACTTGAAAATCTTATTTCTATTCCTAAATGTACTTGTAGAGTATGCACTTGTGGTGCATCTCAACAATTGATTGAGTATGAGCGAACTCTCAAAGTTACTCAGTTTCTTATGGGGCTTAATGATCATTTTACTACTATAAGAGGACATGTTCTTATGATGCAGTCTTTACCCTCTTTAAGTTAAGTGTATGCCTTACTTCTGCAAGAGGAAAAATAGTGGGAGTGTTCTCTTCATACAGTTGTAATACCTGAGAATGCTGCTCTACTAGCCAAACAGTTTCACTCTCAGTTTGGTTCTGGAGCTCATCAGTTTGGATCTTCCCAACAAATTCATTCTGGACATCAGTTTGGTATTGCTAAAGGGAATAGAAATTTTAAGAAGTCTCAAAAATCTGGTCTCAAGTGTGACCATTGTCATGACACAAGGCATACAAAGGATAAGTGTTTTCTACTTCATGGTTATTAACCTTGGCATCCAAAGTCCAAATTAGCACAATCTACTATGTCTCTTATGTCTGGTTCTCATAGAACAGCAGCCTATGCTACTACAAGTGTGACGCCCCCAAAATAGGTCCACACAACCCATTCTGAGTCACCAAATACATGGTATATAAATTAAATACAACTTTATTTATATAACTATTAATTGTCGTGTAGAATGCGACAAAACATACGCTGTGAATTTTAATACAAATATTGTCCCGTGGACAATATCCAAACTCAAATAAAGTCTTAATTACAATTATTATCACACTATTTTATAGAATAGTGAGGACTATTATAGCAACCATCTTGGACCATCATTCCATTCCTTGACCAGTTCCAGTTATATTTTCATTTCCTGAAGAGAACAATGAAAGAAAAGGGTGAGCTCAACTAGCCTAATAAAGAATATTATGACTAAGATAATTTAGAATAAATTATCCTTAGTCCTCAACAGGGTAAAATCTGATAGAATACAATAGACAACAAGTTTTAAATTAACAACTGCAACGAAATAAGCAATCCATTAGAAGAGTCAAGTAGAGCGTAAAGTCTACTATCTTCTATGATTTAAAAGTCCATCATCAATATTTTATGCCTGTAACAATAGTCAATAAATGTTTCACATCAACAAATTATTCATGCACCACGGGCCAAGGATATTCGTTTGTATCACCCAATAAATTATCCATGTACTACGGGCCAAGGATATTCGTTTGTATCACCAGTGGTCATGATCATGCCAAACTATTCATATATGCACTACGGGCCAAAGAGAACTTTCACCTCATTTTTCTGTAACATTATAGGTCATGATTATATCAATACACTATTCCTAGTCATAATCATACCAATCAAGAGTCCATCTATGCACTACGGGCCAAAGATGACTTTCACAACAATACAAGTATGAGAATGATGACAATGATATAAGGAATCAATCAAGTGAGATCAAGGATAAATATTAGAGATTTATAATTCAATTTATCCAAAGTTCAAGAATGTCCAAATTGTCAACATGGTCACCAATTGTGGAGTAAAATTTAAGAATGATATTCATGTATCAAAAATAATTTGGACAGAAAAGAAAATTAAATTCCGTTGTGAACAGTATTTATAAATAGTACCGTATGAATAGTACCCATGAATAGTACCATATGAATAGTACGTATAAATAGTATCTATGAATAGTACTCTATGAATAGTACCCCGTGAATAGTATCCCGTGAATAGTACCCCGAATAAAAATATTAAAATTTAATAAGAAAGTTCAGGCCAATATTCCAATGAAACGATATTAGATGAAGCGCAAAACTCAAGGATATTCTACTAATTTCAGGGATTATATAAGCAATACTTATCAAAATAAGAGTAAATTAATGAATATGAAATGAAATAATATCACTTAAATACTATAGAGTATGTAAGAAAATAATATTTCTTACGAATATTGAACGAAAATAATATCCCTTACGAATATTGAACGAAAATAATATCTCATACGAATATTGAACGAAAATAATATCCTTTACGAATATTGAACGAAAATAATATCCCTTACGAATATTGAACGAAAATAATATTACTTACAAAAAATAATATCCTTAACGAATACGAAAGAAATAATACTCCTTACCTTAGTAGGAGAGTAAATCGACTGGTATAGCGGAGATATTCTTGAAGAAAACTTGTATTATTTGCTACACTCAAAGTATCCTTATACTAGAAAGAAATACGCACAATATTATAAAAGAAGAATTCTCTAATTTTGGTATATTTTCATTTCTTAACTAATCATCATATTTATAAGAGAATGGCAGGGCACTATGTGACGCCCCCAAAATAGGTATACATCACTCATCTTAGGTCGCTAAATACATGGTACAAAATTTAAATACAAACTTAATTAATACAACTGTCGTGTAAAATACGACAAAACATAGCTGAGTTTTTACACGAATATTGTCTCATAGACAATATTAAAACTCAAATTCAATCCTCATTACATTTATTATCACACTATTTTACAGAATAGTGAGGACTACTAAAACAACCATCTGGACCGTCAATCCATTCTCAGACTAGTCCCAACTATATTCTCATTTCCCGAAGAGAACAGTGAAAGAAAAGGGTGAGCTCAACTAGCACAGTAAGAAATATTATGACTAAGATAATGCAGAATAAATTATCATTAGCCTTCAACAGTAGAACAACTAATAGAATATAATAAACAACAAGTTTTAGATCAATAACTGCAGCGAAATAAGCAATCCACTAGAAGAGTCAAGTAGAGCATGATATCTACTATCTTTTATGATTTAAAAGTTTAATCATAAATTTATCGCTGAGACTCAGCTTAATAAATAATCCACATCACTGAATTATCTATGCACTACAGGTCAAGGATATTCATTAGTATCACGACCACGAATTATCCATGCACTACGGGCCAAGGATATTCGTGTTTTCATCAATGGTCATGATCATGCCATAAAACAATTCATCTTTGCACCCTTGGCCGAAGAGAACTCATGGTCATGATCATACCAATAACTGTCGCTGAGACTCAGCTTAATAAATAATCCACATCACTTGTAACATTACAGGTCATGATTATACCGAATAATCCCTGGTCATAATCATACCAATCAACAGTCCATCTATGCACTACGGGCCAAAAATGACTTTCATCATGATATAAGCATAAGGATGATGACAATGATATAAAATTTCAATCAAACGAGATCAATGATAAATATTAAAGACTTTAAGAATTTAATTTATCCAGAACTTAACAATGTCTAAATTGTCAACATGATACTGCTTTGTGGAGTAAAATTCAAGAATAATATTGTGTCAAAAATGATTTAGACAGAAAAGAAATCAATTTTTGTCATGAATAGTCTAATAAAACAGATAATTTTATAAAAGTATTCTGTTTTATATAAAAAGTTTTTCTGTTTTATTACATTAATAATACTATTAAAACAAAATTTATCACCATTATTATAATTCACCATATTAATCGACCAGGTCGTTTCTCTCGTAGTATACATACATATATATATATATATATATATATATATATATATATATATATATATATATATATATATTGGGGAGAAAAATAATGAGGGATGAAAGAAGAATCGTGTTTTAGATAATTTTATTTTCTCTAGATTATTTGACATTTTATATAATTTTAAAAAATTAATCATAAACTTTGTAAAATTACCTTTCATGCAAAAACATTACTATACTGGTAAAATATATTATACACGATTAATACTATATTTAATACTATACAATTTTTTTCTTAATTTTTGTGCACAACGAATGGAGTAATTCTGATCTCTATGTTGTTGCGCTTTGACGACTTTTTTGGAGAATTATCACAAGTTCAAAATGAGAGAGAGGAAGTTGAGGGTAAAATTGTCAAAAAATTATAAATGCCCTTAACATCTTTATTGTCCTGATTAAAGCATCTCCAAGAGTAGTAGCAAAAAAACTCTTTAAATTGATGTTTGTTGACTTATGTGACAATTTGAAGAGTATTATTTGCTATTTTCATATTATGTGGCTCATCAGTCTATTCAATTTAATGAGCTATACATCAAACCCATCAAGCGTAATAAATATTTTTAGTATTTAATTGTAGATTTGAAAAGTGAAAAGGATGTTTGTTGACCTACGTGGCAGTTTGAAAAGGCTGTTGGAGATGATTTTTTTGATGTGACTCACCTATTTGAATATCTCAAAGTGGTTGAAGAGACTGTTGGAGATGCTCTTAATATCAATTGTATTTATTTATTATAAAACAGACTTTTTAGGTCACAACATACTAAAAAAAGAACAATTTTATCGGTTAATGAAGTAACTAACTTATATTGCTCTTCATATAATTTTTATCCAATTAAAAAATACAGTTAATAATGTCATAATAATATTTATATTGTCAAAACAAATATGTATTTAATGAGACTTTTATATTTGTTTTAACAATACTTCATACTTTCTCACTATTGGCGCGCAATTAGGTGACCAAATCTCTCCTTGACAGAACTTCTAGACATCGTTAATATTGCAAATAATAATATTAATAACTTTATCATCTCAATTATTGATTTAACAATATATAAAATATTAACAATAATTGAATCAAATAACGTGAGACACTATGCAGCAATTACTGTAGCAATAATTGAATAAAATTGAGTGACTTCTCATGTAAGCATCAATAATCAATACCGTGTGCTACTATGCAACTACGCGTATTACTATACTTTTAACACCGGGTGTTTCAATAGTTAACGGTAAAACTTCCGCCGTTATTTTCATAAAATATTTTTGTTGTTTTCTCAATCCGATAATAATTCCGTTGTGGGGTCCACCATGATTGTGCCGTCGTATGAATATTTCCTGTTAAAACGAATATTCCCCGACCAATCGAATATTATATAACAATTTGGGTACTTTGTAAAATTTATAAATATTACCCACAACTATAACATTATATCAAATTCATTCCATAATATTTAAAAATGATATTTATAGAAAAATAATCTTTATTAAAAAAAATTGGGGTCTTACAACCTCCCCTTCTTATTAAATTTTGCCCTCGAAATTAGGGTACGTACCTGGTATGTTGAAGAGGTAAGGATACCTTGATTTTATTTCAGATTCTAACTCCTAGGTCATTTCCTCAACATCGTGGTTTCTCCACAAAACTTTGACTTGAGGTATAACCTTGGAGCGTAAAATATGTTCCTTCTTATCCAAGATTTGAACAGGAACCTCTTCATACGTCAAATCTTCCGCTATTTCGTCCTGTTCTAATTCATTAATGTGGTTCGGGTCTTTCACATATTTACGTAACATAGATATGTGAAAAATATTATGAACACGAGACATACTTGGCGGTAAAGCGAGTCTATAGGCTACAGTTCCTACTCGATCGAGGATTAAAAATGGGCCAATGAATCGAGGATTGAGCTTTCCTCTCTTTCCAAATCTCGTAACTCCTTTCCAAACCACACAGGATCTCCAATATCGAATTTCACGTCCTTTCGATGAAGATCAGCATAACTCTTTTGTCGATCTTGTGAGATTTTTATACGTTGCCGTATCGTTTGAATCTTTTCTGTAGTCATACGTACCAACTCTGGTCCCAACAACGTTGCTTCACCCACCTCATCCCAGCATACTGGAGAATGATACTTTCTTTCATACAACGCTTCGAAAGGAGCCATGTCAATACTTGCTTGATAGCTGTTGTTGTAGGAAAACTCCACCAATGGTAAGAACTTGTCCCAACTTCCCTTGAAGTCAAGGACACAGAGTCTTAATAAATTTTCAAGAGTTTGAATAGTCCTCTCTGATTGTCCGTCCGTCTGAGGATGATATGCCGAACTAAATCATAAATCCGTGCCCATAACTTTTTATAAACTAACCCAAAATCGTGAAGTGAATCTTGGGTCTCGATCAGAAACAATGGATACTGGCATACATTGCAATCTTATAACCTTGTTTATGTACATACGAGCAAGACGTTCAACTATATAAGTTTCTCGTATAGGTAAGAAGTGAGCAGACTTGGTCAATCTATCAATAATGACCCAAATTGCATCTATGCCTTGAGAAACCTTGGGAAGACCAATAAAAAAATCCATGGTAATGTGCTCCCACTTTCATTCTAGAATTTCAAGTGGTTGTAATGGACCTTTTGGTACTTGATGCTCCGCCTTGACTCGTTGACACGTTAGACACCTTGAGATAAACAACGCTATCTCTCTCTTCATATTGCCCCACCAAAATATATGTCGAAGATCATGATACATTTTGGTACTCCCAGGATGGATTACAAACGGTGTGTTATACGTCTCTATCATGATTTTATACTTTAAATCAGGGTCGTTAGGAACACAAAGTCTGGAGTTGACTCGAAGTATTCCTTCTTCATCGATTCTTGCTTCCGGCATAGCACCTTCTTGCACTTTCTTCCTCATACGCATCTGCTCCAGGTCTGTAGCTTGAGCAACTTTAACTTTATCGATTAAAGTCGGTTCTACTCGGATATTCGCCATCATCACATGGGCCCTCGGAGTCTTTAACTCTATCTCCATCCTTTACAAGTCACACAAAATGGGCCTTTGTGTTGATAATATCGGACTCGTACTGTGACGCCCCCAAAATTAGGTATACATCACCCATCTTGGGTCGTCAGATACATAGTACAGAATACAAATATAACTTACTAATACAGCTATCGTGTACAATACGACAAAACATAAACTGTGAGTTTGAATACAAATATTATCTTCTAGAGAGTATTCATACTCAAAAGGAGTCCTCATTACATTTATTAACACACCATTACATAGAATAGTGAGGACTACTAACTAATACTATCATTCGGACCATCACTCCGTTCCCCGACTTGCCCCAACTACGTTCTCATTTCCTGAAGAGAACAGTGAAAGAAAGGGTGAGCTCAACTAGCCCAGTAAGAAATATTATGAGTAAGATAATGCAGAAAAAAATTATCATTAGTCTTCAACAATGTTAAACTGATAAAATATAATAGACATCAAGTTTAACTGTAGCGGAACAAGCAATCCATTAAAAGAGTCAATTAGAAAATAAACTCTACTATCTTTTATGATTTAAAAGGTTTTTCAATACTGTGATCGCTGGGACTCAGCTTAATAAAATAATCCACATCATCGAATCACCCCTGTACTACGGCCAAGGATATTCTTTAGTATCACGACCACAATTATCCATGCACTACAGCCAAGAATAATTGTGTATTCATTAATGGTCATGATCATGCCAATAACTGTCCATCAATGCACTACGGGCCAATGAGGACTTTTACCACATCATTTGTAACATTACGGTCATGATTACACCGAATAATCCCTGGTCATAATCATACCAAGTCCATCTATGCACTACAGGCTACAGATGACTTTCAACATTTTTTTTAAACATGAGGATGATGACAATGATATAAGAATTCAATAAAACAAGTTCAAGAATTAATTTATCCAAGAATTAACAACGTCCCAATTGTCAACATGATACGGCTTTGTGGAGTAAAATTCAAGAATGATCAGGAGAATATTTTCATGAATAGATACTAGATGAAGCGCAAATATCAAGGATATTCCACTAATTTCATGGAGTATAGAAGTCAAAGTTTTAATAAACTGAGTATAATAAAGAATGGAATAACAAAAGAAATCACCATGCATGCGATAGACCGCACAGACAGGTTATTCCAACAGAATAATAAATAATGGAACCAGGTCCGGCGTAAACGCACAGACCGGATATTCCGACAGAATAATAAATAATGGAACCAGGTCTGGCGTAAACGCACAGACAGGATATTCTGACAGAATAATAAAGAACAGTATAATAAATAATGGAACCAGGTCCGGCGTAAACGCACAGACAGGATATTCCGACAGAATAATAAATAATGGAACCAGGTCCGGCGTAAACGTACAGACAGGATATTCCGACAGAATAATAAAGAACAGTATAATAAATAATGGAACCAGGTCCGGTGTAAAACACACAGACAGGATATTCCGACAGAATAATAATAAAGACGGAACCAGGTCCGGTGTAAAATACACAGACAGGATGTTCCAACAGAATAATAGGAGAATGTCACCAAGTATAGGGTAGACCGCGTATACAGGTTATTCCAACAGAATAATAAAGAATGGAATAACAGGAGTTCTCTTCATGAATATAAAAGAAATAATATTCCCTACCTTAAAAGAACTGGATATTGGAAACGTGCAGTAGCAGAATACTTTTATTCTCTCGCTCTTATTCTCTCTATACTTTCTCTCTCTATAGCTTGAATGAATTCGTGAAAAATAATGAAGCCCTAGGCCTCTATTTATAGAAAAACTGAGGGTGGCTCTTGGTCTTAACGAAGGATCAAATGACTCTTGGTCCTAACGAAGGGTCAAATGACTCTTGGTAATATTGAAGGGACAACTACTATTGACGAAAGTAATTACTATTGACCAAGGTAAATACTATTGACGAAGGTAATTACTATTGACCAAGGTAAATACTATTGACCAAGGTAAATACTATTGACGACGGTAATTACTATTGACGACGGTAATTACTATTGACGAAGAGACTCTTAGATGATGACATATGGCCCCCCATAAAAATAACCAAACTTACCACAACGTCTCAATTATTGATTTAATAATATAACATATTATACATATGATACTATGACAATAATTTAAGAAATATGATGCAGCAATTACTGTAGCAATAATTGAGTATAGCTGAGTGACTTCTCACGTAAGCATCAATAATCAATACCGTGTGCTACTATGCAACCACGCGTATTACTGTACTTTTACTACCGGGTAGTTCAACAGTTTTAACGGTTTTAACGGTAACACCTCAACCGTTATTTTTATAGAAAGATAATTTTGTCGTTTTCTAACTACGACTATACTTCTGTTGTGGGGTCCACCAATGATTGTGCCGTCGTACGAATATTCCTCGACAAAAAGAATATTCCCCGACCAAACGAATATTTTAAAACAACTTGCTTACTTTGCAAAATTTATAAATAATACCCACAACTATAATATTATATCAAATCCACACCATAATTATTTCGAGAAAATTAAATATTTATTCATAAAATCTGGGGTCTCACACGTACCCGCATATGATCTTCTACTCAATGCGTCAGCTACCACGTTCGCTTTTCCAGGATGGTATTGGAGGGTATGATCATAATCTTTCAACAGTTCAAGCGAACGTCGTTGCCGCATGTTAAGTTCCTTTTGGGTGAAGAAATATTTGAGGCTTTTATGATCCGTAAAGATCTCCACTTTCTCCCCATACAGGTAATGTCTCTAAATTTTAAGTGCAAAGACAACAGCTACCAACTCTAAATCATAAGTAGGATCATTCCTCTCATATTCTTTCAGCTATCGAGAGGCATATGCTATGACTTTCCCATGTTGCATGAGAATACATCCTAACCCTTTGCCTGAAGCATCACTGTAGATGACAAATCCCTCCGAGCCAGATGGTATGGTCAGAACAGGTGCTGAAATGAGTCTTCTCTTGAGTTCTTGAAAACTCTTCTCACATTTCTCGCTCCAACCGAATTTTATATCTTTTCGAGTCAGCTGAGTTAATGGAGTAGCAATTCAAGAAAATCCTTCCACGAATCTCTGATAATAACCAGCTAATCCGAGAAAGCTATGTACTTCGGTCACTGATTTAGGTTGCTCCCAGCTTTGAATAGCTTTAATCTTTGCTGGGTCAACAGATATTCCATGACTTAACACCACGTGCCCAAGGAATGCTACTTCTTCAAGCCAGAACTCACATTTCTTCAACTTAGCATAAAGCTTATTTTCACGAAGATTTTGGAGTATCAGCCTCAAGTGTTGCTCATGATCTTCACGACTTTTGGAATATATGAGGATGTCATCAATAAAGACGACCACAAAGTGATCTAAATATTCCTTGAATACTCGGTTTATCATATCCATGAAGGTAGCAGGAGCATTAGTCAATCCAAAAGACATGACTAAGAATTCATAATGCCCGTACCGAGTTCTGAAGGCAGTCTTTGGAATATCCTCAGTTCTAACCCTCAGAGTATGATATCCAAAACGAAGATCGATCTTTGAAAAGAATTGTGCTCCTTGCAACTGGTCAAATAGGTCATCAATGCGAGACAACGGGTACTTATTTTTGATGGTGACATGATTCAACTCCCGATAATTAATACAAAGTCGCATACTTCCATCTTTCTTCTTCACGAATGAAACAGGAGCACCCTAAGGAGAAGTACTAGGTCGAATGAAACCAATGTCTAACAATTCCTGCAATTGGGTCTTTAACTCCTGAAGTTCAATAGGAGCCATCCGATATGGGGCTTTGGAAATGGGTTTTGTACCGGGTTCAAGGTCGATACAAAATTCAATTTTATGCTCTGGGGGTAGGCCAGAGAGTTCTTCAGGGAATACGTCAGGAAATTTATTAACAATAGAAATATCATTCAAAACTGACGTATTTTTGTTTAGATCTGTGACATGAGCTAAGAAAGCTTGACATCCGTTTTTCAATAAACGAATAGCTTTATGGCCTGAAATGACCATGATTGATTTTAATGGTTTGGTCGCTTGAATTCGCATAATAGGTTGATTAGGAATATGAAAGCTAACAACCTTACGAAAATAATCAATTTTAGCATGATGAGTAGTTAACCAATCAATCCCTAGAATCACATCAAATGTAAGTATTTTCAATGAAATAAGATCGACAGGTAATGTGAGGGTACCGATTTGAACCAAACAAGACTTATAAACAGTGGATGTAATAAAGGTTTCTCCCAATGGAGTTTCCACAGATAAGTCAAAGTTTAATTTCTCCGGAGTCAAATTTAATCGTTGAGCGCAAGTAGGAGAAATAAAAGAATGGGTAGAACCGGTATCAAATAAGGTATAAACTTCGCTAGAGTTTATGATAAGCTTACCCGTGATGACCTCGTTCGGGTTCCTTACTTTCTGGGAGGTCACAACAAATGCTCTTCCTTGAACTACTGGTTTTGACTTGTCTGGGACGGTATTTTGTGTCACCGTTCCAACTGGACTTGTCTTTGGTGCACGACAAAATCTGGCTAGGTGACCTTCTTTTCCATAATTATAACACGCTTTGGATGGCATCGCGCAGTTTGGACTGATATGTCTCTCCCCTCCGCATTTGAAGCATATGATAGGTGGTCGTTCTCCTTCCTTAACAACGGGTGTTGGTGCTGATGTCTTTCCATCATTATTGAATCTCCTCTTCTAGAAATGTCCACTTTTATTGCCTTGGCCATGATTACCACCAAAGTGGTTACCATTTCTAGCATGTTAATTTCCTCCACGTTTGTTGTCACCGCTTCGATGACTGTTACCACTAGTATTTTCATTCTGCTGGCTGCTTTCTCTTGGTTACGTTGACTCGTTATCGCGCTCTAATAAGTGAGTCCTATTTACAACATCTGAATACAAACACAGTTTATGAGAAATAAGATATTGACGTATCTCCGATTTCAAACCTCTTAAAAACATCCGCGTCATTCTCTCCTCATTATCAACCTAGTGGGACGCAAACCGGGACAACTCAGCAAACTTAGCTTCGTACTGTGGCACGGTCATATTATTCTGCTCCAACTTGATGAACTCTGCCTCCTTCATGTGACGAATACTTTCGGGAAAGTACTTGTCATTGAACAGTTCTTGAAACTTCTCCCAAGACATCTTCAATGCAGCAGGTTGAGTACGCTTTACCGATTCCCACTAGTAATCTGCCTCTGCTCGCAATATAAAAGTGGCAAAGGGAACCTTTTACTCCTCGGCGCATCCCAAGACATCAAATATCTTGGTGATCTGCTTGATCCACGTTTCTGCCTTAAGTGGTTTTGGCTCTCCAATAAACTCCGGTGGTCCCAGCTCCTTGAACTGCTTAGCGGTGACCGTCCGAGAGTTTCTAGTGTTTTCAAGAGCCGCTCTCGCCTGATGTTGCATGAATTGCATAAAGCCTTTGAACATTTCATCATTCATTATTTGGTCAGTGTTGTTGTTTGCATGAGAATTGTCGCCTTCCTGATGCACATTATCTTGATTATTGATATGTGAAACCTCAACGGTCTCCTGTGCTCCATTGCTATTCTCAACATTCTCGGATGTCATTTTCAGATATTGCCACAAAACTAAGGTTAATTGACATGTAACATAATATCCCTATACTCTGACCAACCAATTAAATACCAAATAAAGTTAGGTAGGTCATACTAGCGAAGGAATTCTCCGTCTCTCCCCTCCTAGTTCTAGTCTCACATCTTAGCCAGGGATCATATCCCTAAGCTCTGATACCAACAGTGACGCCCCCAAAATAGATATACATCACCTATTCTGAGTCGTCAAATACATGGTATAAAATACAAATAAAAAATTAATTATACAACTGTCGTGTAAAATACGACAAAACATAAGCTGTGAGTTTTAATACAACATTGTCTTCTAAACAGTATTCAAACTCAAAATAAGTCCTCAATACATTTATTTTCACACTATTTTATAGAATAGTGAGGACTGCTAATGCTATCATCTGAACTGTCACTCCGTTCCCCGACTAGTCCCCGCTACGTTCTCATTTCCTGAAAAGAACAATGAAAGCAAAAGGATGAGCTCAACTAGCCCAGTAAGAAATATTATGACCAAGATAATGCAGAAAAAATTATTATTAGCCTTCAACAGTGTTAAACTGATAAAATATAACAAACATCAAGTTTAATTGCAGCAGAATAAGCAATCCATTAAAAGAGTCAAGTAGAGAATAAAATCTACGATCTTTTATGATTTAAAAAGGTTTTTCATCACTTTTATCGCTGAGACTCAGTTTAATAAATAATCCACATCATCCCTGCACTACGACCAATGATATTCATTAGTATCACGACCATAAATTATCCATACATTACGGGCCAAGGATATTCGTGTATTCATCAATGGTCATGATTATGCCAACAACTATCCATCAATGCACTATGGGCCAATGAGGACCTTCACCACCTTATTTGTAACATTACGGTCATGATTACACCGAATAATCCCTGATCATAATCATATCAAGTCCATCTATGCACTACAGGCCACAGATGACTTTCAATAAACATAAAGATGATGACAGTGATATAAGAATTCAATAAAACAAGTTCAAGAATTAATTTATCCAGGAACCAACAACGTCCAAATTGTCAACATGATACTGCTTTGTAGAGTAAAATTCAAGAATGCTCAGAAGAATATTTTTATGAAAAGATACTGGATCAAGCGCAAATATTAATGATATTCCACTAATTTCATGGAGTATAAAAGCTAAAACTTTAATCAACTGAGTATAATAAAGAATGGAATAACAAAAGAATTCACCAAGCATGCGATAGACCGCACAGACAGGTTATTCCAACAGAAACATAAATAATGGAATCAGGTCATGCGTAAACACACCGACAGGATATTCCGACTGAATAATAAAGAACGGAATATTAGAAAAATGTCACCATGTATGCGGTACTTCGCATAAATAGGTTATTCTAACAGAATAATAAGGAATGGAATAACAGAAGTTCTCTTCATGAATACAAAAGAAATAATACCCCTTAGCTTAGAATAAACTGGATATAGGATTAGTGAAGTAGTAGAATATTTTTTTTCTTTCTCTCTATAGTTTTTTCCTTTGGAGTTTCAGTGAATTCATAAGAAATAATGAAGGAATGAGCTTCTATTTATAGGAGAATGGACTGAATTGTAACTAATTCATGATCGATCCAGATTGATTTACTTTTAAACGGACGGTCCATATTGATTTACTATGCAGTATTAATAAAATATAATATATTCTATTTATAATCTAATAAAACGAATAACTTTATAAAAGTATTATGTTTTATATAAAAGGATTTTACTATACAAATACTATGCAGACACTATGCAACACTATACATAATAAAATATAATATATTCTATTTATAGTCTAATAAAATAAATAACTTTATAAAAGTATTCTATTTTATATAAAAAGATTTTACTATGCAAAATACTATGCATAATAGAATATAATATATTCTATTTATAGTCTAATAAAACAGATAACTTTATAAAAGTATTCTGTTTTATATAAAAAGCTTTTCTGTTTTATTATAGTAATAATACTATTAAAACAAAATTTATCACCATTATTATAATTCACCATATTAATCGACCAGGTCGTTCCTAGAAAAGAGGGGGCTTTCCAATAAGGATTTCTCCCTATTGGCACGCAATTAGGTGACCAAACCTCTCCTTGACAGAACTTCTAGACATCGTTAATATTGCAAATAATAATATTAATAACTTTATCATCTCAATTATTGATTTAATAATATATAAAATATTGACAATAATTGAATCAAATAACGTGAGACACTATGCAGCAATTACTGTAGTAATAATTGAATAAAATTGAGTGACTTCTCACGTAAGCATCAATAATCAATACCGTGTGCTACTATACAACCACGCGTATTACTGTACTTTTAACACCGAGTGTTTCAACAGTTAACGATAAAACTCCCGCCGTTATTTTCATAATATATTTTTGTCTTTTTCTCAATCCGATAATAATTCCGTTGTGGGGTCCACCATGATTGTGCCGTCGTACGAATATTCCCTTGTTAAAATGAATATTCCCCAACCAATCGAATATTATATAACAATTTGCGTACTTTGTAAAATTTATAAATATTACCCACAACTATAACATTATATCAAATTTATTCCATAATATTTAAAAATGATATTTATATAAAAATCATCTTTATTAAAAAAAAATTGGGGTCTTACAACAATTATTCATCATTAATATTATAACTCACAATATTGACAACCAGATCATTCTCAGAAAAGAGGGGGCTTTCCGATAAGGACTTCTCCTTATTGACGCGTAATTAAATAACCTAACCCCTTTTCTCGACTGAACTTTCTAAATATTGTCAATAATACAAATAATAATATGAATAACTGTGTCGTCTCAATTATTGATTTAATAATATAAAATATTGTACAGATGATACTGTAAGACCCCAACTTATTAATGAATAAAATCAAATTTTCTCTAATTATTATTGTGAATAATAAGGTGTTAATTTGATATAATATTTTGGTTATGGGTGAAATATGTAAATTTTGCAAAATAAATAAGTGGTTATAAATTATTCATTTTGTCGGGGAATATTCGTTTGGTCGTAGAATATTCTTTCTGTCGGGGAATATTCGTACGACGACGCAGCTATTTGTGGGCCCCATAGCGGAAAACGATTGGATGAAGAAAACGATAAATTTGAGTTTTTATAAATAACGGCGTAATTGTTACCGTTAACACTGTTGGAATACCCAGTGGTTAAAATACAGTAATACGCGTAGTTGCACAGTAGCACACGGTATTGCACAGTATTTTTTTCAATTATTGATTCTTACGTGAGAAGGCACTACTCAATAATTGTTACAGTAATTTATGTTCAATATTTTATTTTATTGAATCAATAATTACTACGTTAATATTTTATATTATTGTTGTTTCAATAATTATTGTTGCACAGTATTTTCCATTATCAGATCAATAATTCATATTATTTGAATAATATTATTAGATAGCATTATTGGCAATGTCTAGAAAGTTCTGTCTAAGGAGAGGTTTGGTCATCTAATTGCGCGCCAGTAAGGTGAAATCCTTATCGGAAAGCCCCCTCTTTCCTAGGAACTGCCTGGTTGTCATAAATGTGATTCTGTAATATTATTTGTGAATAATTAATTATTGATTCATATGATAATGAAATATTCATTTTATGTGGATATAAATGAGGGATATATTTTTGTGGTTAAAAATGAAGGAGTTAATGTTGAGGTGTTTTATCTGTATTTTTGTCGGAACGGAGGTATTGAAAATCAAATTAGAGTTTTTGAGATATTTTGCGAGGGTTATAATTTTTAATCCGACCGTTGGATCGTGGTAATATTTGCATATGTTATACATATATAAGTTGAGTATATGTCCACAAATTTTGAGTTAAAAATGAACGTATGATTTGTTATGAATTTTACGAGATGACTGGTTCAGAAATTGTTGAATTTTCGGAGTTTAACATTTTGGTGGAAAATTCTAGAATTGGTGGGCCCCACTTTTGGTTGGGAAGAAAATGTGCTAAGATTTTTATTCAAATGTGGTATGCTTGAATAGTAGCAGGTAAAGCCATCAGGTTGCAGGTTAAGTCTGCTTCGGCGTGCTAACATTTTCCTATAAATAGAGGGTTAAGTTAGAATTGAAAAACACACCAGAATTCATAAGTTTTCTCTCTTTCTCTCTCTATATTATTGAGTGTATTTTGTGAGTATTTAGATACTATGTGAGTTTCTATTCATCACTACAAGTTTTCTTCAACCTTATACCGATAAGAAGTACTGCTCTTTTGAGGTAAGGGATTGTAAGGGATAGTAAGGGATGTTATATTCTTCATAATGATGATATTCTTTCAATATCATTATACTGAAATATTGGTATGGATTTTATTGTAGAATTTTTATCTTTCTGAGTCGGGATTACTATTCACGTATACGGCACTATTCACGTATACGGCACTATTCATGTATATGACACTATTTATATATATGACATTATTTACGTATACGGTACTATGTATGAATAAGAAGTACTATTCATAAGTTACTATTCATGAGTTACTATTCACGTGTACTATTCACGACAAAATTGGTTTCTTTTTCTGACCAAATTATAGTTGATTTATGAATATTACTCTTGAAATTAAATCCATAATTTGATCATATTATTTTTTATTATCATATATAACATTTTTATAACCCTGATGTTGAATTTCTCTTTCACTTAAGTGTAAAGATGGGTAAATTATTGGTATGATCGTGACTGAGGAATATCTTTGGCATGTAGTGCAAAGATGAATTGTTAACTGGTATGATCATGACCATTGAATTTATAATTGAATATCTTTAGCTTAAGTGTAAAGATGAATTGATTAACATGGTTATAATTATTGTTTATATAAATTCTGAAATGATTATATATTTATTTGAGATATGAATATCTTTGGCCTGTAGTGCAAAGATGAACTGTTGACGAATATCTTTGGCCCGTAGTGCAAAGATGAATTATTGATGAATATCTTTGGATCGTAATGCAAAGATGACTTGTTGTTGAATATCTTTGGCCTGTAGTGCAAAGATGAGTTGTTGATGAATATCTTTGGCTCGTAATGCAAAGATGACATGTTGCTGAATATCTTTGGCTTGTAGTGCAAAGATGACTTGTTGATGAATATCTTTGGGCCGTAGTGCAAAGATGAATTTATTAGTATGATTATGAATATGAACTGTGATTTGGTATAACTATGATCTTTGATGTTTCAGGTGATGAAAATTATCTTTGTCCTGGATGACAAAAGGAATTTAGAACTACAATTACGATTATGAGTTATACACGTGATTGTGGACATGAATTGTTGATTGATGTTGCAGGAATAAAATATTGTTGGTGGATTTTTAACATGGAGAAGATAATAGACTTTATAGTCTATTTGACTCTTCTAATGGATTGCTCGTTCCGCTGCAACTATGGTTGAAAAGTTTTATCATCTACCATATGTTCTAAATCTCTGATTTATTACTGATGAAGGCTATTGATAATTTAATTATCTTTAGTCATGATATTTTTTACTGGGCTAGTTGTGGTCACCCTTTTGTTTCACAATTCCTTTCAGGTAATAAGAGTGTAGCTGGGTCGAGCGAGGGTAACGGAAAAATAGAACGGTGGTCTCTAGCTGTGGAGGTTCTCCCTAAACAGTATAGAAAAGTGTTGTATACATCATTTAGTAGTTATATTTGGTGAATCAAATAGGGTGAGACGAACCCAACGTTGGAAGGGTGTTTTGCCACTATCATACAAGATGTCTAATGATATACAACCTCGTGTCATCATAAGATAGGGATGTGCTCATCCACTTGCTGAGTATATTTACGAGCACTACCTATATAATCTTGGTGTTTGTTTGAAGTATAATTCTCAATTAGAGACAGTGGAGATAATGATAAGTCAAGAGAAGACTCACCATTGGGAAGAATATGATAGTAATCTTTTCGTTTTTCTTTGGGGTATATTGGGTCAACCAGGGATAATTCTGTGGCCATATGATATCTATCATAACCTAGAAGTATGGCCTCCCATGTACGAAGGTTTTTCTTGAGCACTTCCCAAAGATTCTAATTTCTAAAACAGTTTTTGACTATATCTTTATGTAAGGTGTCATTGTGAGGTGTTGTCCACGGTTGGGATATGAGTCACATTTGGTATATATGTGTATCCAAACTCACAGCATATGTGTTGTTGTATTTTGCACGATAATTGATGTAATAAAATTGTAGTTATTTTCTGTATCATGAATTTGGCGACACAGAATAGGTTGGATGGAATGGACTTATTTTGGGGTCGTTACAGATACTGTGACAATAATTGAAACAATAATATGTGATATTATGCAACAACTACTGTTGCAATAATTGAATAAAACTGAGTGACTTCTTACGTAAGAATCAATAAGCAAAGATACTGTGCAATACCGTGTGCTACTGTGCAACCACGCGTATTACTGTACTTTTATCACCTGGTATTTCAGCAGTTAACGGTAAAAGTTTTGCCGTTATTTTTGTAAAAATGTTATTTCTGTCGCTTTCTATATCCGATAGTTATTCCGTTATGTAGGGTCCACTAATGATTACTTGTAAAATTTGCAAATATCACCCACAACTATACTATTATATCAAATCACACCTTATTATTCAAAATAATATTTTGAGAAAATTAAATCTTTATTCAAAAAAAAAGTTGGGGCTTATAACAAGTGCTAATGGAATGACCTCTTCTTCACCTATTGATTTCTCTCATTTAGAGCTGAACAAAGGACCTATTTCCAACTGTGCATCAAAAGTTTTCAAGACTGAACAAGGTTTTGAAGGGTCAAGCAACCATCCAACTTTTACACCATCTCAGTGTCAACAAATAATGTAGATGATTCAACTTGGTCTGAAATCTTCTACTCTTTCTTCAACTGAAGATCATCTTGCAGGTAACTATTTTCCATTCTCTTCTATTGTCTCTTCCGTCTATCTAAATGTCCATACTAATACATCTAAATGGATAATTAACTATGGTGTTACTGACCACATTACTCCATATATCTTCATTAATTTACTTGAGCATCCCATTGTCTTGTCAACTAATATTCATTTACCTAATGGACCAACATCTATTATTTCCCATACTGGTACAATGCATCTTTTATTTGATATTTTCTTACATAATGTTCTATGTGTTCCAGATTTTTATTACAATCTCATTTCAGTTTCTAAATTTACTAAGGATAACCATTGCAATCTATTATTCTTTTCCAATCAATGTATTTTGCAGGACCTGAATTTGAAGAGGGAGAAAGGGATTGGTAGACAAGAGAATGGTTTATTCATCTTGTAAAAATTACATTTGACTTCCTTGCCTCTTTCTCAACTGTAAGACCCCGAATTTTATGAAATAAAAGTATTCAATTTTTCTATTCAGTAAATGGTTAAATTGATAAAATTTTAAAGTTATGGGTGAAATATAAATTTTTTTTCAAAATAAACAAGTGGTTATAAAATATTCATTGTTGTCGGGGAATATTCGTTTGGTCGTGGAATATTCTTTCTGTCGTGGAATATTCGTACGACGGCGCAGACATTTGTGGGCCCCATAACAGAATAACTGTCGGATGAAGATAACGACAAAAATTGAGTTTTTATAATTAACGGCGTAGTTGTTATCGTTAACACTGTTGGAATACCCGGTGGTTAAAATACAGTAATACGCGTGTTTGCACAGTAGCACACGGTTTTACACAGTATTTTTAAATTATTGATCCTTACGTAAGAAGGCACTACTCAATAATTGTTACAGTAATTACTGTTCAATATTTTATTTTATTGATTCAATAATTGCTACGTTGAAATTTTATATTATTGTTGTGCAATAATTGTCACTGCACAGTATTTCTCCATTATCAGATCAATAATTCATATTATTTAAATAATATTATTAGATAGCATTATTGACAATGTCTAGAAAGTTCTGTCTAAGGAGAGGTTTGGTCATTTAATTGCGCGCCAGTAAGGAGAAATTCTTATTGGAAAGCCCCCTCTTTTCTGGGAACGGCCTGGTTGTCATAAATGTGATTCTGTAATATTATTTGTGAATAATTAATTATTGATTTATATGATAAGAAAATATTTATTTTATGTGGATATAAATGAGGGATATATTTTTGTGGTTAAAAATGAAGGAGTTAATGTTGAGGTTTTTATCAGTATTTTTGTCGGAATGGAGGTATTAAAAATCAGGGTTTTTGAGATATTTTACGGGGGTTATAATTTTTAATCCGACCGTTGGATCGTGGTAATTTTTGGATATGTTATACATATATAAGTTGAGTATATGTCCACAAATTTTGAACCGTTAAAAATGAACGTATGATTTGTTATGAATTTTACGAGATGACTGGTTCAGAAATTGTTGAATTTTCGGAGTTTATCATTTTGGTGGAAAATTCTAGAATTGGTGGGCTCCACTTGTGGTTGGTGAAGAAATGTGCTGAATTATATTTCAAATGTGGTGGGTGGGAATAGTAGCAGGTAAAGCCATCAGGTTGCAGGTCAAACCTACCAAAATTTTCCTATAAATAGAGGGCTAAGTTAGAATTGAAAATCACACCAGAAACATAAGTTTTCTCTCTTTCTCTCTCTATATTATGAAGCATATTTTGTGAGTTTTTAGATACTTGGTGAGTTGCTATTCATCAGTGCAAGTTTCCTTCAGCATCATATCCGATATCCAGTCAGAAGTACTGCTCTTTTGAGGTAAGGGATAGTAAGGGATAGTAAGGGATTTTAAGAGTTGTTATGTTTTTCAGTTTCGTAATTTTTTTGAACTTCAAAAATTCTGGAAAAATTTGAAATGATATTTTGATGAGTTTTATTGATTGTGTCAAAAAATGGTGATTTTTGGATGTATAGATTAAGAGTTATGAATTTTATGGGAAAAGACTATTTTAAAAGTAACAGCTTATAATTCCTTGTGGTTAACTCCAAAATTGATAAAATTTTTATTGGGAGTACATGTATATGATAGAAGTATACTCTGTAAATTTCAAAATTTTTAGACAAAAGTATAATTTTTGATAAATGTCTAAATATTCGGCTATTTTGGTCATATGAAAAATAGTAAATGACTTTTAAAAATTCTGAGAAAAATATATGTTCACTATGGGACTATATTATGCTAAATTTCAGAAAAGAAATATTTTTGGAACGGATTTGGTATTTTTCATGAAAATAGTCTAGTTATGAGAAAATGAATTAAATATGTTATGTGAAGTAAGAAAATTGGAAAATAGGATTTTATGGCTTAAGAATCCTATATGAGGTATATGCAGATTTTTGATGAGGGTTTTGGCTATTGATGATGAAATCTTAAGAGTTGACATTTTATGATGATTAAATGCATTAATTAGTAAAGTGTAAACAATTTAAATAAATTATTTATAAGCTTAAGAAATGTTATTCTTTCAATATCATTATACCGAAGTATTGGTATGAATTTTATTGTGGAATTTCTACCTTTTTGAGTCGGTGTTACTATTCACGAGTTACTATTCACGAGTTACTATTCATGAGTTACTATTCACGAGTTACTATTCACGACAAAATTGGTTTCTTTTACTAACCAAATTATAGTTGATTTATGAATATTACTCTTGAGATTAAATCTATATGTTGATTATATTGATTTTATTATCATATATAACATTTTTATAACCCTGATGTTGAATTTCTCTTTCACTAGAGTGTAAAGATGGGTAGATTATTGGTATGATCATGACTAGGGTTCTCTTTGGCCTGTAGTGCAAAGTTGAATTGTGACTGGTATGATCATGACCATTGAATTTATAATTGAATATCTTTAGCTTAAGTGTAAAGATGAATTGATTAACATGGTTATAATTATGGTGTATATAAATTCTGAAATGATTATATATTTCTTTGAGATATGAATATATTTGGCCTGTAGTGCAAATATTAATTGTTGAGGAATATCTTTGGCCTGTAGTGCAAAGATGAATTGTAGATGAATATCTTTGGCATGTAGTGCAAAGATGGCCTGTTGATGAATATCTTTGGCCTGTAGTGCAAAGATGAACTGTTGTTGAATATCTTTGGCCCGTAGTGCAAAGATGGTTTGTTGATGAATATCTTTGGCCCGTAGTGCAAAGATGGATTTGTTAGTATGATTATAAACAGGAATTGTGATTTGGTATAACCATGATCTTTGATGTTTCAGGTAAAGACAGGTGATGAAAATATTCTTCGTCCTGGGTGCGAAGAAAAATTTATAGTCACAATTATGATTATGAGTTATTCATATGATTGTGGAAAGGAACTGTTGAGTGATGTTACATGGATAAAATATTGTTGGTAGATTTTTAACATGGAGAAGATAATAGACTTTATAGTCTATTTGACTCTTCTAATGGATTGCATGTTCCGCTGCAACTATGGTTGAAATTTTTATCATTTACCATATGTTCTAAATCTCTGATTTATTGTTGATGAAGGCTATTGATAATTGAATTATCTTTAGTCATGATATTCTTTACTGAGCTAGTTGTGCTCACCCTTTTGCTTCACAATTCCTTTCAGGTAATAAGAGTGTAGCTGGGTCGAGCGAGGGTAACGGGGAAATAGAACGGTGGTCTCTAGCTGTGGATGTTCTCCCGAAGCAGTATAGAAAAGTTCATTTAGTAGTTATATTTGGTGAATCCAATAGGGTAAGGTGTACCCAACGTTGGAAGGGTGGTTTGCCACTATCATACAAGATGTCTAACGACATACAACCTCGTGTCATCATAAGACAGGGATGTGCTCATCCACTTGCTGAGTATATATACGAGCACTACCTATATAATCTTGGTGTTTGTTTAAAGTATAATTCTCAATTAGAGACAGTAGAGATAATGATAAGTCAAGAGAAGACTCACCATTGGGAAGAATATGATAGTAATCTTCTCGTTTTTCTTTGGGGTCTATTGGGTCAACCAAGGATAATTCTGTGGCCATATGATATCTATCATAACCTAGATGCGTGGCCTCCCATGTACGAAGGTTTCCTTGAGCACTTCCCAAAGATTCTAATTTCTAAAACAGTTTTTGACTATACCTTTATGTAAGGTGTTACTGTGAGGTGCTGTCCATTGATGGGACATTTGTCACAGGTGGTATCAGAGCTATAAGTAAAGAGCCCCGAGCCTCTCGCTGGTGACTTCCTGTTGATGGGGGATGCACCGAAGCCAGACTCTCCGTAGGGGACGCCGTTCTGCGGTGGCAAACTGATAGGTACCACTGTGAGGTGCTGTGGTTGAAGCACCATGAGAGTCACAGGTGGTATCAGAGCTTAGGGATATGATCTCTGGCGGAGATCGGGGAATATAACTAGGAGGGGAGAGATGAGTAAATCCTTCGCTAGTGTGTCCTACCTAAGCTTATTTGTTGGTCAGTCATAATATCGAGATATTATGTGATATGTTAATTTGTTAAATTAACCCTTGTTTTGAAGCTGTATTCTAGAAAGATATCTGAAATACAGGAGATGAGCAATGGAGAAATCATGATGATAGGAAAGATGGAATCTGAAATGAAAGCAAGGTATTCTCAACTCTTTGAAATACCAGGTACGTAAATTTCGGGGATGAAATTTCATAAGGAGGGGAGATTGTAAGACCCCGAATTTTATGAAATAAAAGTATTCAATTTTTCTATTCAGTAAATGGTTAAATTGATAAAATTTTAAAGTTATGGGTGAAATATAAATTTTTTTTCAAAATAAACAAGTGGTTATAAAATATTCATTGTTGTCGGGGAATATTCGTTTGGTCGTGGAATATTCTTTCTGTCATGGAATATTCGTACGACGGCGCAGACATTTGTGGGCCCCATAACAGAATAACTGTCGGATGAAGATAACGACAAAAATTGAGTTTTTATAATTAACGGCGTAGTTGTTATCGTTAACACTGTTGGAATACCCGGTGGTTAAAATACAGTAATACGCGTGTTTGCACAGTAGCACACGGTTTTACACAGTATTTTTGAATTATTGATTCTTACGTAAGAAGGCACTACTCAATAATTATTACAGTAATTACTGTTCAATATTTTATTTTATTGATTCAATAATTGCTACGTTGAAATTTTATATTATTGTTGTGCAATAATTGTCACTGCACAGTATTTCTCCATTATCAGATCAATAATTCATATTATTTAAATAATATTATTAGATAGCATTATTGACAATGTCTAGAAAGTTCTGTCTAAGGAGAGGTTTGGTCATTTAATTGCGCGCCAGTAAGGAGAAATTCTTATTGGAAAGCCCCCTCTTTCCTGGGAACGGCCTGGTTGTCATAAATGTGATTCTGTAATATTATTTGTGAATAATTAATTATTGATTTATATGATAAGAAAATATTTATTTTATGTGGATATAAATGAGGGATATATTTTTGTGGTTAAAAATGAAGGAGTTAATGTTGAGGTTTTTATCAGTATTTTTGTCGGAATGGAGGTATTAAAAATCAGGGTTTTTGAGATATTTTACGGGGGTTATAATTTTTAATCCGACCGTTGGATCGTGGTAATTTTTGGATATGTTATACATATATAAGTTGAGTATATGTCCACAAATTTTGAACCGTTAAAAATGAACGTATGATTTGTTATGAATTTTACGAGATGACTGGTTCAGAAATTGTTGAATTTTCGGAGTTTATCATTTTGGTGGAAAAATCTAGAATTGGTGGGCTCCACTTGTGGTTGGTGAAGAAATGTGCTGAATTATATTTCAAATGTGGTGGGTGGGAATAGTAGCAGGTAAAGCCATCAGGTTGCAGGTCAAACCTACCAAAATTTTCCTATAAATAGAGGGCTAAGTTAGAATTGAAAATCACACCAGAAACATAAGTTTTCTCTCTTTCTCTCTCTATATTATGAAGCATATTTTGTGAGTTTTTAGATACTTGGTGAGTTGCTATTCATCAGTGCAAGTTTCCTTCAGCATCATATCCGATATCCAGTCAGAAGTACTGCTCTTTTGAGGTAAGGGATAGTAAGGGATAGTAAGGGATTTTAAGAGTTGTTATGTTTTTCAGTTTCGTAATTTTTCTGAACTTCAAAAATTCTGGAAAAATTTGAAATGATATTTTGATGAGTTTTATTGATTGTGTCAAAAAATGGTGATTTTTGGATGTATAGATTAAGAGTTATGAATTTTATGGGAAAAGACTATTTTAAAAGTAACAGCTTATAATTCCTTGTGGTTAACTCCAAAATTGATAAAATTTTTATTGGGAGTACATGTATATGATAGAAGTATACTCTGTAAATTTCAAAATTTTTAGACAAAAGTATAATTTTTGATAAATGTCTAAATATTCGGCTATTTTGGTCATATGAAAAATAGTAAATGACTTTTAAAAATTTTGAGAAAAATATATGTTCACTATGGGACTATATTATGCTAAATTTCAGAAAAGAAATATTTTTGGAACGGATTTGGTATTTTTCATGAAAATAGTCTAGTTATGAGAAAATGAATTAAATATGTTATGTGAAGTAAGAAAATTGGAAAATAGGATTTTATGGCTTAAGAATCCTATATGAGGTATATGCAGATTTTTGATGAGGGTTTTGGCTATTGATGATGAAATCTTAAGAGTTGACATTTTATGATGATTAAATGCATTAATTAGTAAAGTGTAAACAATTTAAATAAATTGTTTATAAGCTTAAGAAATGTTATTCTTTCAATATCATTATACCGAAGTATTGGTATGAATTTTATTGTGGAATTTCTACCTTTTTGAGTCGGTGTTACTATTCACGAGTTACTATTCACGAGTTACTATTCATGAGTTACTATTCACGAGTTACTATTCACGACAAAATTGGTTTCTTTTACTAACCAAATTATAGTTGATTTATGAATATTACTCTTGAGATTAAATCTATATGTTGATTATATTGATTTTATTATCATATATAATATTTTTATAACCCTGATGTTGAATTTCTCTTTCACTAGAGTGTAAAGATGGGTAGATTATTGGTATGATCATGACTAGGGTTCTCTTTGGCCTGTAGTGCAAAGTTGAATTGTGACTGGTATGATCATGACCATTGAATTTACAATTGAATATCTTTAGCTTAAGTGTAAAGATGAATTGATTAACATGGTTATAATTATGGTGTATATAAATTCTGAAATGATTATATATTTCTTTGAGATATGAATATATTTGGCCTGTAGTGCAAATATTAATTGTTGAGGAATATCTTTGGCCTGTAGTGCAAAGATGAATTGTAGATGAATATCTTTGGCATGTAGTGCAAAGATGGCCTGTTGATGAATATCTTTGGCCTGTAGTGCAAAGATGAACTGTTGTTGAATATCTTTGGCCCGTAGTGCAAAGATGGTTTGTTGATGAATATCTTTGGCCCGTAGTGCAAAGATGGATTTGTTAGTATGATTATAAACAGGAATTGTGATTTGGTATAACCATGATCTTTGATGTTTCAGGTAAAGACAGGTGATGAAAATATTCTTCGTCCTGGGTGCGAAGAAAAATTTATAGTCACAATTATGATTATGAGTTATTCATATGATTGTGGAAAGGAACTGTTGAGTGATGTTACATGGATAAAATATTGTTGGTAGATTTTTAACATGGAGAAGATAATAGACTTTATAGTCTATTTGACTCTTCTAATGGATTGCATGTTCCGCTGCAACTATGGTTGAAATTTTTATCATTTACCATATGTTCTAAATCTCTGATTTATTGTTGATGAAGGCTATTGATAATTGAATTATCTTTAGTCATGATATTCTTTACTGAGCTAGTTGTGCTCACCCTTTTGCTTCACAATTCCTTTCAGGTAATAAGAGTGTAGCTGGGTCGAGCGAGGGTAACGGGGAAATAGAACGGTGGTCTCTAGCTGTGGATGTTCTCCCGAAGCAGTATAGAAAAGTTCATTTAGTAGTTATATTTGGTGAATCCAATAGGGTAAGGTGTACCCAACGTTGGAAGGGTGGTTTGCCACTATCATACAAGATGTCTAACGACATACAACCTCGTGTCATCATAAGACAGGGATGTGCTCATCCACTTGCTGAGTATATATACGAGCACTACCTATATAATCTTGGTGTTTGTTTAAAGTATAATTCTCAATTAGAGACAGTAGAGATAATGATAAGTCAAGAGAAGACTCACCATTGGGAAGAATATGATAGTAATCTTCTCGTTTTTCTTTGGGGTCTATTGGGTCAACCAAGGATAATTCTGTGGCCATATGATATCTATCATAACCTAGATGCGTGGCCTCCCATGTACGAAGGTTTCCTTGAGCACTTCCCAAAGATTCTAATTTCTAAAACAGTTTTTGACTATACCTTTATGTAAGGTGTTATTGTAAGGTGATGTCCACGGTTGGAACATGAGTCACATTTGGTATATATATTTGTATCCAAACTCACAGCATATGTGTTGTTGTATTTTGCACGACAATTATTGTAATAAAGTTGTAGTTGTTTTCTGTACCATGTATTTGACGACTCAGAATGGGTTGGGTGGAATGAACCTGTTTTGGGGTTGTCACATCAACCCTCTATGAGCCTAGTATCTTTGAATACTGCCTCTGTTGCTTCTCTTACAGCTACTGTTATTTCATCAGTTTGTAGTAATATAGATTTGTGGCATGCTAGATTGGGGCATGTCCCTCTAGTTATTTAACAGTCATTGCATTTCAATTGTAATTCTTCTCTTTTCTCACTATGATGTTTGTCTTTGTCCAAAAAAACAAAACTTCCTTTTCCTACTAGTCATTCTGTGAGTTTGTCCATGTTTGATCTATTACATTGTGATGTATAGGGTCCCTATAAGTATAAAACTCATACCAATTATTCTTATTTTCTTACGATTGTAGATGACTTCACAAGATGTACTTGGACTTATCTTTTTCATCATAAACATCAAGTGTTTTCTATTCTCAAGAATTTTATTAGTCATGTTCATACTCAGTTTAATCACAGTGTCAAGGCTATTAGATCAGATAATGGCACTGAATTTAATGAACTTGCTCCTATTTTTCTTCATCTTGGTATTATTCATCAAACTTCTTGTGTTTACTCTCCACAACAAAATGGTGTTATGGAAAGAAAGCATCGTCATCTTTTGAAAGTTGCTCGATCTCTTAGATTTAATGCTCATTTACCCATTCATTTATGGGGATATTGTCTCCTAACTGCTACATATTTGATCAATCGATTGCCTACTGAAGTTCTAAACAATAAAACTCCATATGAAATGCTTATTGATTCTGCACTTCACCTTCTTATGCTCATCTTAAAGTCTTTGGTTGCTTGTGTTATACTTCAACTAAAGCTCATAATAGAGATAAATTATCTCCCAGAGCAATCAAATGTATTTTTCTAGGATATCCTTATACTAAAAAAGGATACAAAGTCTGTGATTTGGGAAACCAAAAAATATTTTGTTAGCAGAGATGTTTCTTTTGTTGAGAATTTTTTCCCTTTTAAATCTCTTATAGCTCCTACTAGTGATTCTAGTTCTCTATTTCGTTCTTATAATTCTTTTTCTTTACCAACTGACGATCCTTTGCATATTCCTATAATTTCTCCCACTTCTTCTGAGATTTCTCAAAATAATGTTTTACATCCTGTTTCACCTATGTCTTCTTCTGGTCATATGTCTGATTCTTCTTCCAATGAGTCTTTAAATCATTATATGTCACCTGCATTGCCTCTTACACTTCCTTCTTTCAGACCCACTCGCACTAGAATCCTTTATTCTAAATTCAAAGATTTTGCAGGATTACCCAAAAACATTCCTCATACTCTTCCTTCTTCTACCACAGTTTCCACTTCTAATCATGTTTCTAGATATCCTATGTCTCATTATGTTTCTTATACATTTACTCCTGCTTACACCACGTATCTTGTAAACACTGCTTCTATTGTTGAGCCTTCCACTTATGATCAAATTGTTGTTGATCCTAAATGGTGTGAAGCCACGATTAAAGAAATTTCAGCCTTGGAAGCCAATCACACCTGGCTTGTCACTAATTTACCTAAAGACAAGAAAGTTGTGGGTTTCAAATGGATATATAAAGTAAAATATAATCATGATGGTACTGTTGATCGATTTAAAGCTAGGCTTTTTGCCAAAGGCTTTACGCAGACTGAAGGATTGGATTTCTTTGAAACATTTTCTCCAGTTGCCAAAATGACAATTGTGAGACTTCTTATTGCCTTAGCTGCTTTGAAAGGTTAGAAACTGGATCAAATGGTTGTTACCATTGCTTTCCTTCATGGAGATTTAGATGAGGAAGTATATATGACAATGCCTCATGGGTTCTGCAGTTCACATAATTCTAAAGGAGCTCCTCTTGTCTGAATACTTCTTAAGTCATTATATGAACTCAAACAAGCACCTCGACAGTGGTTTCTAAAGTTGTCTGCAGCACTAATATAATTTGGGTTTAAGCAATCCAATTGTGATCATTCTCTATTTCTTGCTCACTCTTTTTCTGGCTTTATAGCATTACTGGTATATTTTGATGATATACTCATCACAGGTTCTAACAGTATTGACATTCAACAAGTCAAGGATTACTTGGCTACTCAATTTCAAATAAAAGATCTTGGTGCCTTGAAATACTTTCTGGGTCTTGAAGCTGCTAGGTCTTCAAAAGGTATTTTTCTTAATCAACGAAAATATACTCTTGATATTTTGAAGGAAGTGGGTCTCACTGATGTAAAACCCTCCAAAGTTCCTATGGAGCAAAATCATAGATTATTATCCAACAGCAGGGATCTATTGAAGAATGTTAATGTCTATCGGAGACTGGTTGGTCGTCTCATTTACTTGACCATAACCAGACCAGATATTACATATTCTGTTCATGTTCTCAGTCAATTCTTGTCTGCTCCTAAAGTTTGTCATATGGATGCTGCTTTAAAATTGGCTAGATACTTGAAATTTTCTCCTGAACAAGGTTTACTCATGTCTACCGTTGATTCAATTACTTTGCGTGCTTACTGTGATGCTGATTGGGGTGGTCATGTCCTACTACTAAGTAATCCCTTACTGGTTATTGTGTAACACTAGGCTCTTCTCTCATTTCTTGGAAGAGTAAGAAACAACCCACAGTCTCTAGCTAGGTCCTCAACATAAGCAGAATATTGGGCTATGGTTGATGTGTGTTGTGAGGTTACATGGCTGGTTGCTTTATTAAAATAGTTTAATTGGCCTCAGCTCTATTACTCTAGTTCCTCTCTTTTGTGATAAGAAGTCTGCTCTTTACATAACATCTAAACCTGTTTTTCATGAACGTACTAAACATATCGAGATTGATTGTTATCTTGTTCGTGAGAAGTTTCAAAAAGGAGTTATTACTACAACCCATCATCTTTTGTCTAAAGAACAATCGGCTGATCTGTTTACCAAAGCTTTGTCCAATGACCAACTTTAGCTTCTACAATCCAAGTTGGGAGTTTGTAATTTTATTTTAAACTCACAACTTGAGAGGGGATGTTAAGGATACTAATGTCATTATACACAATGACATTAATGCAATAAGTAATTAAGTACTAGTTATGCTGTGTTAGAATATAAAGTAATATACTCTATGTAACTATCAGATTAAGCAATATACTTTATAGTAATTCTTTTTGACTCTCTGTTTAGCTGTTCTTCATATTGTAACAGTATGTATTACGTAATTTGGTATAAATAACTTTTAACGTTGTTGGTCGTAATAAGTACTAAATCAGATTCTAACAAGCTGAGTCCAACTTTGGCTAACTCTATGAATATCGAGCCGAGCTGGAGTAACTCAATGTACGAGTCTAAAGCTGGGTCCTCGGCTCAAGCTGGAGCTCTAATAGTCCACGGGTATATATCTTGACTATTAATATTTTCAGGTAAATAGACACCCTGTTTCCAAGAAACTCATCCTTCTTAATTTCTATGGAGAAGACAAGAATATGACGTCCATTCGTCTTTCATCTGTTCATGTGGGGCCATATACCGTACAGAAACATTAGGATATTTTTCTAAAGGTCATTTGAGCGTGAATGACATTGCCGTTCTATATGGGATACGATGAATGAAATGAGACGTGTTAATTTCTTTGTTCGTGTTAACTACTCCTGTCGCTTTCTACTTGTAGACTTTTACCAAGTTAGTGGAGGACCTGGAGGTGTACCATAAGTCTAGGGCGATATTTTCTAATGAGATTTTCTAGCGATATTTTATTTTTATTTTTATTTTTTTTTAGTTTTTTTTAGTACCTCTCAAAAAATATATAGTATTTATTTCAATTAAAATTTTTGTAAAAACAGTGATTTAGATGTAATTTGGATACATACAAGAAACAGGGCCCTGTTTCTTGTATGTATCCAAATTACATCTAAATCACTGTTTTTACAAAAAATTTAGTTGAAATAAATACTATATATTTTTTGAGAGGTACTATAAAAAAAAACCCAAAAAAAAAAATGTCGCTACACAATATCGCCAGAAAATGTCGCCGTGGAAGGAGTCGGAGGTATATAATTCTAGGAAACCAATATTTATACATTATTTTTTAATATTTTTACATATAGGTTTATGTATTAATTAATAAATCAAATTTTTATTGATTAGTAAGTGAGTTTTATTTATAAAAATATTAAAAAATAACGTAAAAATGTTAATTTTACTTCATTTCATCTTCCTATATAGTCAAATATTGAGTTTAAAATATATTTTTAATACACGTATTATAATTACATTGATTGTTTAACATCATGTTTGTAATAAGCAATTATTTATACTAATTTAATCATAGCCAATATTTGAGAATTAAATGTGAGATTTCTAACTTTTTTCTACAAGCATAAGATTGAAACATACAGAAAGAAGTGTCAAAATTTCATGTACCCATGGCCCCTGCTCTGCCAATCAAATCATGAGTAAATCAGGTTTTTCTGCTTACAATTAATGTATAGGGTAGAGAATTCTTCAATGCCGTGGAGGGACCAATTCCTAAATGTATAGAAGTGTATTAGTTTCAACTGTGCCAAGGTTGAACTACAAAATTGTCCCTTCATGTTTTACACCATATCGCCGGAGTGATCCTTCATGTTTTAAAATTAAGTAACACATCTATTCCTTAAAGTACTTTTAATTATACAATTTTGTTAAGTGACGAAGCAAGAATTTTGATTCAGTGGGGTCAAAATTTTGTGATGATATAAATAATTTGGGGAGGGTTTGCGGGCGCAGCCCCCAAGCAAATTTATTTTAGATAATTTTGCGCTTTTTGACCAGCTGCACATGTAAAACATATATTTTGTTACAATATTGTTAATATAACAAGTACTAACATTATATATATATATATATATATATATATACCCCTTATTGAGCCTTAATACGTCTTTCTAATCACAAATTTGTTAATATATATTTAAAATAATATAAATTACATTATTATTTATTTTAAAAATATTAAAGGAAGATGTGTAAGACCACAACTTTTTATGAATAAAGATTTAATTTTTTTCTAATTATTATTTTGAATAATAAGGTGTTGATTTGATATAATGGTATAGTTATGGGTGATATGTGCAAATTTTGTAAAGTAAGCAAGTTGTCATAAAATATTCGTTTGATCGGGGAATATTCTTTTTCTCGGGATTATTCAAACGACGACATAATCATTGGTAAACCCCACAACGGAATAACTGTCAGATATAGAAAGCGACAGAAATAACTTTTTTATAAAAAATAACGATAAAACTTTTATTATTAACTGTTAAAATACCCGGTGATAAAAGTACAGTAATACGCGTGGTTGCACAGTAGCACACGATATTACACAGTATCTCTGATTATTGATTCTTACGTAAGAAGTCACTCAGTTTTATTTAATAATTTCCACAGTAGTTGCTGTATAGTATCTCATATTATTGATTCAATTATTGTCACATTATCGTCTGCACAATATTTTATATTATTAAATCAATATTTGAGACGACAGAGTTATTTATATTATTATTTGTATTATTGACAATGTCTAAAAAGTTCTGTCGAGAAAAGGGGTTAGGTTAATTAATTGCGCGTCAATAAGGAGAAATCCTTATCGGAAATGCCCTTTTTTCCTAAGAATGATCTGGTTGTCAATATTGTAAGTTATAATATTAATGGTGAATAATTGTTGAAAGATTAAAATGTGTTTATTGAATATAAGTGATTTGTGGTAAATATTTATTTAATTTTTGATATTAATAGAGGGGTTTTTTTCCATAAAGTATTTGTTGTAAGCTTGTCTTATTACATAGACCTCCACTTACTCATTTTTTAAAATCGCCCGTAGAAAGTTATTTCAGTTTTATTTTATTATTATTATAATAGTAATAAAATAAAAAACTTTTTATATAAAACAAAATACTTTTTATAATATATATAAAGTTATTTATTTTATTAGATTATAATTAGAATATATTATATTATATATAAAGTTTTTTATTTTATTAGAATATTTTATTGCACAGTGATGAATAGTAAAAATCAGAAAATTCGCTGAATTCGCTCGTGAAAATTTTCTTCTGTTCATTCGTGATTATTTTCTTAAATAGTGTCATGTCATTCTTTTATAAATAGGGTGTTTAGTTAAGAAATAAAAATCACACCAGAATCAGATAATTCTTCTTTTATAATATTGTACGTATTTATTTCTAGTATAAGAATACTTTGAGTGTTACTAATAGTGCAAGATTTTCTCAATAATATCTCCGTTATACCAGTCAGATTTAGTTTTCTACTAAAGTAAGGGATATTATTTTCGTTCAATATTCGTAAGGAATATTATTTTCTTCCATACTCTATAGTATGTAAGTGATTTTACCGACTGCTCTCTTTTGGTATTATCATTTTACCGACTACTCTCTTTTGGTTGCGTTGACTCGTTATCACGCTCCACTAACTGAGCCATATTCACAACATCTGAATACAAACACAGTTTATGAGAAATAAGATGTTGACGTATCTCAGGTTTCAAACCTCGCAAAAATATTCGCGTCATTCGCTCTTCATTATCCACCAAGTGGGACACAAACCGGGACAACTCAGTAAATTTAGCCTCATACTGTGACACGGTCATATTATTCTGCTCCAATTTGATGAAATCCACCTCCTTCATGTGTCGAACACTTTCAAGAAAGTATTTGTCATTGAACAGCTCTCGGAACTTCTCCCAAGACATCTACAGTGCGACAGGTTGAGTATGCTTAATCGATTCCCACCAGTAATCTGCCTCTCCTCGCAACATAAAGGCGGCAAAGGGAACCTTTTGCTCCTCGGAGCATCCCAAGACATCAAATATCTTGGTGATCTGCTTTATCCATATTCCCGATATAAGTGGTTTTGGCTCTCCCTTAAACTCCGGTGGTCCCAACTCCTTGAACTGTTTAGCGGTGACCGTCCGAGAGTTTTCAGTGTTTTCACCTACATTTTGAACAAGAGTCGCTCTCGCCTGCTGTTGCATGAATTGCATAAAGCTTCTGAACATTCTATCATTCATCATTTGGTCAGTATTGTTGTTTGCATGAGGATTGTCGCCTTCCTGATTCACATTATCCCGATTATTGATATGTGGTGAATCAACAGTCGCCTGTGCTCCATTGCTATTCTCAACATTCTCGGATGCCATTTTCAGATACTGCCACAAAACAAAAGTTAATTGATATGTCATATATTATCCTTATATTCTGACCGACCAATTAAATACCATGCAAATAAACTTAGGTACGTCATACTAGCGAAAGAATTTCCTGTCTCTCCCCTCCTAGTTCTATTCTCACATCTTGGCCAGGGATCATATCCCTAAGCTCTGATACCAACTGTGACGCCCCCAAAAATAGGTATACATCACCCATCTTGGGTCGTCAGATACATGGTACAGAATACAAATATAACTTACTAATACAACTGTCGTGTACAATAGACAAAATATAACTGTGAGTTTGAATACAATTATTATCTACTAGAGACTGTACAAACTCAAAAGGAGTCCTCATTATAATTATTGTCACACTATTTAACAGAATAGTGAGGACTACTAATACTATCATCTGGTCCATCACTCCGTTCTCCGACTCGTCCCAGCTATATTCTCATTTTTTGAAGAGAACAGTGAAAGAAAGGGTGAGCTCAACTAGCCCAGTAAGAAATATTATGACTAAGATAATACAGAATAAATTATTATTAGCCTCCAACAGTGTTAAACTGATAAAATATAACGAACATCAAGTTTAACTGCAGCGGAACAAGCAATCCATTAAAAGAGTCAAGTAGAAAATAAAATCTACTATCTTCAATGATTTAAAAGGTTTTTCAACACTGTTATTGCTGGGACTCAGCTTAATAAAATAATCCGCATCATCAAATCACCCCTGCACTACGGCCAAGGATATTCTTGTATTCATTAATGGTTATGATCATGCCAACAACTGTCCATTAATGCACTACGGGCAAATGAGGACTTTTACCACATCATTTGTAACATTACGGTCATGATTATACCGAATAATCCCTGGTCATAATCATACCAAGTCCATCTATGCACTACAGACCACAGATGACTTTTAACATTTTATAAACATGAGGATGATGACAATGATATAAGAATTCAATAAAATAAGTTCAAGAATTAATTTATCCAAGAATTAACAACGTCCAAATTGTCAACATGATACTGCTTTGTGGAGTAAAATTCAAGAATGCTTAGAAGAATATTTTTATGAAAAGATACTAGATGAAACGCAATTATCAAGGATATTCCACAAATTTCATGGAGTATAGAAGTAAAAACTTAACCAACTGAGTATAATAAAGAATGGAATAACAAAAGAAATCACCATGCATGCGATAGACCGCACATACATGTTATTCCAACAGAATAATAAATAATAGAACCAGGTCCGGCGTAAAACGCACAGACAGGATATTCTAACAGAATAATAATAAAGACGGAACCAGGTCCGGCGTAAAACGCACAGACAGGATATTCTAACAGAATAATAATAAAGACGGAACCAGGTCTGGTGTAAAACACACAGACAGGATGTTCCAACAGAATAATAGAAGAATGTCACCAAGTATAGGGTAGACTGCGTATACAGGTTATTCCAACAGAATAATACGAAATGGAATAATAACAGTTCTCTTCATGAATAAGAAAGAATAACACCCCTTACCGTTTTAAAGAAGAACTGAAATAAGGAAGTAGTTAAGTAGCAGAATACTTTTCTGCTCTCTCTCTATAGTTTCTCTCTCTAGAGTTCAGTGAATTCGTAAGAAATAATGAAGGAATGAGCTGCTATTTATAGAATAATAGAATGCATAGTAACTAATCCATGAACGGTCCAGATTGATTACTTTAAATTGACGGTCCATATTTAAAGAAAAATCTTTTAAATAAAATATAATATATTCTATTTATAGAATAACTTTAATAAAGTATTCTGTTTTATATAAAAAGATGTTTCTGTTTTATTACGTTAATAATACGAATAAAACAAAACTTCATTATCGCTAAATAATTCATATTATTAACTGACAATAATTGAATCAAACTGAGTGACTTCTCACATAAGCATTAATAATCAATACCGTGTGCTACTATGCAACCACACGTATTACTGTACTTTTACTACCGAGTAGTTCAACAGTATCAATGGTAAAACTTCCGCCGTTATTTTTAATAAAATATTTTTATCGTTTTCTTAATCCGACAATAATTCTGTTGTGGGGTCCACCAATGATAGTGTCGTTGTACGAATATTCCCTATTAAAACGAATATTCCCCGACCAATCGAATATTATATAACAACTTGCGTACTTTGAAAAATTTATAAATATTACCCACAACTATAACATTATATCAAATTAACTCCATAATATTTAAAAATGATATTTATAGAAAATTCATCTTTATTTATAAAAGTTGGGGTCTTACACAAAACTAGATTCAAAAAAGCTGAGTCGAGTTTTGGTTATCTCCATGTGATGAGGACATGGCATGCGTGAATTTAAATAAGACTAAAGGGACGTAGGGATCAAGCAAGACTAGAACTAAGAGGTTCAAACAAGGTCTCAATGGATTGATCCAAGATGTTTGGGCTGAAGCTAACACAAAAAAAAACCCAAAGAGAAGGATGAGACACAAATTTGGGTCAATTTAATACAAGCCCAATTCTGATTTTTACTAAGCCCACGAATTACATATTCAGCAAAGACTTTTAGATTTTTATAATTCTATTGTAATTAGGACTTCTTTTTAATTAAAAATTCTTTTCCAAATTGACTTTTATTAGGGTTATAGTTTATAAATTCTTATTAGGATTTGAATTGTTTTGAGTAGTATAAATAGAGGTATAAGTTGATGTAATTAAACACATTATTCATTAATATTATTCAATATATTTGTGAGTTTATTCTCTACTTTTGGTTCTTTGAAGAATTCCTAAGAACTAGTAATTTTTAGTTATTTCTTTGAGATTCAATTTGACTTATCATACAACAATTCATAGTTGCGTGTGGCAGTCTTCTACCGCATCAATCGTCGATTGTACCGAGATTATCGCTTCAATATAAGCGAGGGGTCAAGGTGTCGTAGGTGTTCATTCAACGCAGATTTCGAACGCGAGCAATTGTACCAAGATTACCGTCTAAAGTATAGACGAGGGATCAAGGTGTTGCAAGCAATTCACCCAACAACTGTGCTAGAAACGATCCGGGCGACGACCACCTCACGCAAGTGTGTCGTGAAATCTATCATTTGGTATCAAAGCTAAGGCTTTCTAGCAAGTTACTTATCTTTAATTTTTTGTCGAAATATATATTAAAAAAAAGAAAAAAAAAGAAAAAAAATCATATTTTTATTTCCATTGTGCTAACGAAACTTGTAGCACACCATCAAATTCCAACCAAGAGTTCATACCGTTCCATCATCAATTCTGACACGGAGCTACAATTTATAAATCTGCGACATACAAGAGGAGTACACGACAATCGTTCGGTGATTTTTGTAGTATTCTGATAGTCACACCATCTATATTTTTATTTTGTGATAAGTAATTTTTTGAATTGATTAGTAAAATCAAGAATTTTACTAGAGGAATTCAAAAAGAACCTATTAAAGAGAATATTGAGATAAAAGGCTTAGTGGTGAGATTAATCGAGGGTAAAAGCCAATTTATTGAGAGTATATACGAGTGAACCATTGATTTGAGCGAAAACACGTAAGGGAGTGTGTGAGAAATTTTTTTATCTACTAACCTTTGTTTTGCAGCAAACATGTATAGCTACAGTTATGAAAGTTCTTATGTGTAATACCCAGAAAAAAAATATTAAATAATAAAAAATTTCTTGTTTTAAAATATATTTATTGGACTTTGTCATTTATTTTGGGTCAAAATAGTCATTTAATTTTTGTGGGTTAATGTATTAATGAATGATGAATAATTTGAGTTGATAAAAATTGGGCCATTAAACTAATCTGGTTATTTTATTATATGTGGGTCAAATTAAAATCCTATTAAAATTTAGAGAATTAATAAAATGTATTTAAATAATTAAAATATAAACCCTATAATGTATTAAGAACATCATTCATCTAATATACTAAAAAGAGAGGTGGCTGCTAAAAACAAAATGACCAGATCAAGCGGAAGATTGCTTTGAAGTAAATTTTTTGTTCTGCAGCTTGTAATCAAGTAAGTTAGTCATTGTTCGTTATTTTATTAATTAATTAAATTAGTGGTGATAGTTTCTTGTGCAGTGCTCTGAATTTGTTGGTTGGTAATCGTGCCAAGTATGTGTAAATTTAAGTAATCATAATAACAGTGATGGTGTAATTATACATATAAGATACGGTTTTGTTTATATAAATAAAAAAATTAGTTATCATGGTGCAAGTCATGTAATCAGGATTTCATTATATATATATATATATATATATATATATATATATATATATATATATATAGACCACGTTGATATGATTGCAGGATTGCCTGTGATGATTTTCATTTTTATTATATATATTTTATGTTAATAAACTTTTGATCATGAAACTTTTAACGAAATTAGTAAATCAATTGAAGTATGTATATTAATTTGAATTAATTAATTTTGTCGTCATAGTTATAACTTTTTTTATAATAAAATTTAATTGTATTATGTTATTAATGATTGGATTGTAATAAAATCTTATTAAATTATTTAGATTGAACGGAGAGAGTTTAAACGAGTTTTTGGATTATACTTTGGGTATTACATTGCTTAATCCAGGTACGGATTCCGTACTCTTTCAGCGAGACTCTTTTGTTTTTAATTTGTTCGTTCCGTTATTCGTTTCGAAATTTAGTTTTGCCTCGCATAATTGTTCCTTCTTGAATTCGTGAGAATGTTTCATTTTGGCATTAGTATTTGAAACTAGTATTTGTACTTTTTGGTCTAGTGTGTCATGATTAATATTTATTTCGATTTTGTAGAAAGTACATGTTAATATTTTTGGAGACTTTATGGTGATATTTCGTTTCAGTTTAACATGTACATTTTAGTTCCCTTTGTGTTGATATTTTGTCGAATGTGTTGTGACATTATATTTTGTTAGAATACCGTAGGGTATACCTGAGCTATAACCACCTGTGGGGGTACAACAGGCATGTCCTCTTGGCATCGAGGCATGACACTTTCTGTGACAGTGTGATCAGTCCACGGCGTCTCCGTTTTGTGCTCCAATGGGAGTTGGCCATTTGGTGATTTGTTGTGGGAGGCGTATGGGTCGACCCTAGTTTTCTGTTCTGTTCTGCGAATTGGTGATGTTTGTGCTAAACACACATTCTGATTTTGTACGCATCTGGATTGCGTAGTCCGGTGTGTGACTTGCCTGTGTGGCATTATTTTGATTGCCTTTGTGGCATTATTTGACTTGCCTGTATGGCAAGGTATATTACTAATTATTCTGAACTCGGTATGAAATAACACCCAACCATTAGATTCAGCCTATCATTTTGTTGTGTTAGTTTTTGTTCATTTCGTTTCATTTCATTTAATTGAGTTAGTTATTTTGGTTCATTATTTGTATTCTATATCTGTACTGGGCATTTGGCTCATGCTGTATTTTTCTTCCGGCAGGTAATCAGGGGAATAAAGGGCAAGTGTGACGAGAGCTCCCTTTTATCCAAATGATTTAGATATATTATGTTTAGGTTGTGATACGTTAGTTTGTTCGAAATTGTAATAATTATTTTAGATTATGGTTTGAGGCAGTTTGATATTTATTATGGTTGACTTGTGGTATTTATCAGATATTAAGATTATTATTTTGGGGCTTGAGCCTTGCTATTAAATTCATCAGTTTTGTTATGTTTTGTGTAACCTCTCTTTCTATTTCGAAAAGGGGGTGTTACATTATGGGTCTCGAAGGAATACTTTCTAAGGCAATATTGATACAGAGACGTATCTGAGATGGGAGAGAAAAATGGAGCGAGAATTTGACTGTCATGATTACTCCGAGCGGAGGAAGGTCAGACGGGCAGTTCAAGAGTTCTCCGATCATATAATTATATGGTGGCAGCTTAGCAAACAAAAATATGGGGAGCGTCCGTTCGAGACATGGGCAGAATTAAAAGCAGCAATGAGAAAGCGGTTTGCTCCAATACAGCGTGACAGGAGGGAGGAGAATACATCTCAAAGACATGTAGAGCAACCTTCAGGGCGATCTACAGTAGATAATAATAGGAGTGTTCACACACAAGTAAACAAAGAAGATTATTGGATGCAGCTACAATATACTCCTAAGGCGCAAAAGAAACAAGATCAGCTGGGAGAGGTGGAAGAAATTATAGAATATGCAGTCCAAGGAGAGTTATTGGGTTCAAGTGTTCAAGATGAAATCCATGATCAAAAGCAAGATGGTGAACATCCTAAAGAAAGTAATCAAGAAGATGAGTTTGTAAAAAGAAATACATGTAGAAAAGATCGACAAAAAGAAATTGTTCAAAAGATTGATAATGTAAAAGAAAAGTTTGAAAAGAATGAGAGAGGAAAAAAAAGAGAGAATGAAAATAAACGAGAGAAAAACAAACGAGAGGATGAGTATAAAGAAGAGAGAGAAGAAATATGTGACTATGAAAAAAAGAGTGAGTTGAAAAGTGAGTTATATTTTGAAAAGCCAATGTCTGTACATTCGTATAAGACGATGCTTTTGAATACTAACACTAACGATTCTTCTTTGTCTAGTTCTATTTTGTCTCTTGTACAGGTTGTTGATGATATTCCTCACGCTATCATTCCATATCAATCAGCTGATAGTATTCCTGAGGAGACGACGGAGTTACCAAGGCGGGTTGGAGAATTGGTGAAAGTGGGTATCGTGAGAGAAGACATGAGTTCATGTGATGATTATGAGATTATAGTACCTGAGGAGGATAAGACAACGAATTTGTGCATCGATTTTGAATTGGTAAACAAGTATCGTTATTCTTTTCTTTATTTAGATAATATGTTTGATAAATTGTATAGTTCTTATGTTTTATCTATATGTGATAATAATCATATGATGACAATGCCTAATCAATTTAGCATGAGAGATTGTGATAAATGGAAAATTATTTTAACATGTGATTTGTATAGATGGTTAGTTATTTCTGTTAGATTAACCGACGCATCTAGTGTTTTCATGAGTTATTTAAAACATGTTTTACATATTTCCATTGAAAAATTTGTTGTTAGATATTTTGATGGTAGAATCGTCTTTATCATAAACTATGGAGGATATTTGATTTTTGTTGAGTTTGCATACAACCGTTCTGTTCATTCTACCACTAATTTTTCTCCATTTGAAATTGTATATGGTTTTAATCCCTTGACACCATTGAATTTATCACCATTACCTGTTTCTGAATATACTAACATGGATGGAAAGAAAAAGGCTGATCTTGTTAAGCAGATTCATGAAAAAGCCAGACTAAACATTGAACGGAGGACGGAACAGTACATTAAGCATGCGAACAAGGGACGACATCAAGTGATCTTTGAACCTAGAGATTGGGTGTGGTTACATATGCAGAAAGAAAGATTCCCCGTTCAAAGACGTTCGAAATTGCTTTCGAGGGGAGATCACTATAACAAAAAGGCTTATTAGCGACCGCCTATCAGCGACCGTGTCCGGTCGCAGATTGGTATCCGCGACCGACTGCGGTTGCTGATAGTAGTCGTAGGTAATCTGGTCGCTGGATGGACACCAGCGACAGCTATAATAGCGATCGCACTCAGCGACCGTGTCCGTCTCTATTCTGACTTATGCTGAGTTAGTTGTCAGGTGTGACGTGGCACACGTGGCAGCGACCGGTAATAGCGACCGCAGCGGTCGCTAGCTTCCAATAAGGTTAGGCGATCGCTGATATAGTGTTAGCGACCGCATGCGGTCGCTGATGGGCTTTTTTAAAAAAAAAATTTTTTGCCTGTTTTCTTGATTTCCCAAAAATAACCTGTTGTACCTGTTTTCAATCCCAATACAGCAGTATATACAAGCATCCATATTAACATCCATCCATGATATAACTACTATATAATAAACATTGATCATCCATGAATAAACATTCATCCAACACAATACAATTGTAAATATTCATCCAACACAATACAATCGATATCGTAAACATTAATATAAACCAATACAATTGTCCAAAGAATGAATCTAAAAGAGTACAAGGCTTTAAAAATCTAAAAAAAACAGTCTAGGCGCTCTTCATGGATCATCCAAATTATGATCCTATAATTAACAAAGTAATAAAAACATATATGTTACATGTGTTGATACTGCTACGACATACTTAGGAAAAGCTAAACAATAGACAATATATATACCTGGTCGTCATTCTGCTGTTGTGCTGCTGCTGCCGCCACTGCCTCCGCCAACTCGTCATGACTCAGAGACTGCAGATGCCCGCCCAGTATACGAAGAAGATCACGATCCTAACTGATCGCTCTCACACAGTCAACAGGAGTATGATAGCGAATAACCTGATGACTGTGTAGACTGGGTGGTAGAGCTGCCTGTGCCATTTTTGTCCTTGGCCTTTGACATAATTTTTCTTCACGATGGATGCCCTCTTCCATAATTCTTGATCAATCGACGGACGCGGAGTGCCTTCAGGATAGCGCTCGTTCATTAAGCCCATATAAGTGTCCTGTCAGAAGATGAACAATTAAATAGTTAAAAATAAATAATAAAATACTCAAAAAAGTCGTCACAATTTATAAACAACATATTAGGATAAAGTGAACTTATTACCGCTATCTGAACAGCCTCAGGCAGGCCATCGCGGGTGGCCACATACACATCCAACCAATTGATAGGTTGACCTTGAGACTGAGACTCCTACAGTTCATTTTCTCATATTATTATGTAAATATATGATATTTTAGTTTACAAAAGATGACTATAAACATAAAAACAAATAACTAAGCCAATAAGTTTGCTATACATACGTACCCTAGCAGTAATATGCTGCAGTTGTGATATACTGCCGCCCTTGTACGTGTCGCTTGCCTTTTCGCCTTCAGATACACCTGAGGATCTGTTCGAGGTGGCAGTCTTGCGTCTCTTGACCCAGGACTCATCTCTCCACTGGTCACACATCTGCATCCATATGGGATGTGCTCACCACCAGGGACTATGCTCATGCATATACTGCTCACCCTGTCCCGGATGGTCAATCTCAGCATTGTGCAGGGCTTTTTGTCGTTCCTTGTTCAAATTATCTTTAGTTCGAACGGTGCACTTCTGCCAGAATAGTGTCTGAATAACTGATGCATGTGCGTCGTCCCATCTATACCGCTTCTGCAAATAAAATAACAATAATAATATTAAAACTGTTATATTATATTATCATAATCCAACATTACTAAACAATATTATTTGATTAACTATGTATTATCTATAAAAGTGATAAAAAAATATACCTGAAATTCAGCCCAAACTGCATCCTTATGGGCGAGAGGTGTGCTCGCCCATGTAATCACTGGCGTTGGCTAATTCTGTAAGCATAATTGTGAAATGCACTTCACAATTTTACTATCTTGAAAATCACTACAATATACAATAATTTACAGTCATATATATTTATAACAATTGAAATATTAAACCCTTATATATACACGATGTTTAACTTACGTGCTTTCTGGAGGAGGACGGATCTGTATAAAAATGCGATCATCCAGATTAGTCGGGGCCTTCGGCACATGATTAGGGCCCCGACCCAACCCGCGCTTTCGTGCTGCAGGTTCAGAAGACATCTATAAATAAAAAATTTAGGATGTTAGTATGAGTTATAAATGAAAGATACATAAACGCGTTAAGGATATAGAGAACATGTACATATGTAATTGTATATTAAAACTAAACATACATTTTATATAAAAGGACAATAATGATAATTAATTGTATGAAATAGTTAACTACGACAAAACTAAACATACATTTTAATTCATTGTAATACGATTAAAACATGTCAAGGATATAAAGAACATTCCTATATGTAATTCATTGTAATACGATTAAAACTAAACATACATTTTAATGAAAATCGTTGTCAGAGTCATAATCATTTTGTACAAGTGTCGAAGATTCATAACCATCTTCTTCTTCAGATTCTGTGTCAGTGTCAGTCAATAACTCTTCCTCAGTATCACTGTCATCTGGCACAATAACTGTCTCGGGATCCAATTCATTAGGTTCATCTCCACCCTCTAACTGGATTACATCATTATTGTCCTCTATATTTATTATAGGAGGTCTATGAAGCATCTCATCTTGCATGGTAGAAATCCCCGTCAATTACTTGGACACGACTGCGCGCAGGAGTATAAATTAGAACTTGCCAATCTGTAGGCGGTCTATCTCTTTTCCTAACAGGATTAGGAGTGTAGTGTACTTGTACTGTTTGAGTTGGTAAAACAAATGGTTCGTTGGAGTAAGCCGTCCTATGTAAGTCAATATCGACGATTCCATGTCTGTCAACACGTATCCCTTTTTCTGAATCAAACCAACGACACTTGAATAAGTTAATATGACCCCGTATGTGCCCTTGTACGACAACTCTACGATTTCCTCCAACTCCCCATAAAAGGCACGACCAAGCTCATTGTAACAATCTCCTTGGATCACATCTAGATTATGACGAATCAAATTTGTAGACCAATAAGGCAGTTCCCAAAAGATGCTTCTCCGAACCCAGTTATGAGATTCGCCAAACCCATTGATTATGTTTGTGGCATCCATCTTACCAAATGGGATAACCGGCAATCTCATCACACGATCTCGCATCTCCGTTCCCGACAATCGCGGTGCAGGCATATCATTGTCTACTTTCCCTTTCCTGAAGTGTTCTCTATTTCTTCGAAACGGGTGATCTACCGGTAAGAACCGATGATGACAGTCAAACCAGCAAGGCTTTCGACCTTTTGATAGATTAAATGACTTTGTATGCTCCATACAATACGGACAAGTCAACTTCCCGTGTGTACTCCATCCAGCTAACATACCATAAGCTGGGAAGTCACTTATAGTCCACATAACCGCTGCCCTAAGGTTGAAATTTGTTTTCGTTGCAACATCCCAAGTCTGTACTCCATCCTCCCACAATACCTTCAACTCATCTATAAGAGGTCTCAAGTAAACATCTAAGTTCTTTCCAGGACTCTTAGGACCAGGAACCACGAGTGAAAGAAACAAGTATGGCTGTTTCATACACATCCAAGGAGGCAAGTTGTACGGAGTAACAATCACAGGCCAACATGAGTATGGAATAGCTGAGTGGCCAAACGGATTGAAACCATCGGTGGATAATCAAAGCCTCACATTTCTAGGTTCTAATGCAAACCCAGGATGTGCTAAGTTGAAATCTTTCCAAGCCTACCCATCTGCGGGATGATTTAGTTCTCCATCTTTAGCTGGAGATTTCGCATGCCAACTTATATGTTCAGCTGTTCTTGAAGACATGTACAATCTTTTTAGCCGATGTGTTATTGGAAAATACCTTAGAATCTTAAACGGTATACTTGATTTTTTTGTAGTCACACCCTCTTTATTAGGCCTAAACCGATCATGACTGCAAAACGTGCACCTTGTCATCTGTTCATTTTTCTTATAAAACAACATGCAATCGTTGGGACATGCATCGATCTTTTGGTATCCAAGACCCAACTTCTTCACCATTTTCTTACAAAAGTAATAGTTACCAGGTAATTTCCCACCGTCAGGCAACATACTCTTAATGGCCTTCAAGAGCGACTCAAAACACTCATGGCTCATGTTGTGGTCAGCCTTGATGTTAAGTAATGTCGCCACTGCAGACAATGTAGTGTGTTTGGTGCAACCATGCCACAATGGCTCGCTACCCTCGTCTAACAACTTAAAGAAGTCTTTGGCATCAGAATTCATAAGTTGCTCTCTGCCTTGTTCCCAATCAAAATTTGGCCCTGCAATATCATGAACCATTTCATTCATACGATAAGTACTACTGTCCGAATTGTGTACTTCTGTGATGCCACCATCTCTTCTCTGCCCATGTGCCCACCAGCATTCTTCATAAACCCGAAAACAAGTAAATGATAGTTTATCATGTCTCTGTCCATATAATTTACATTCTTACACTTCAAACATGGACATCGTATCTGCGACTGACCATTCATACATTCCGGGTGATTATACGTAAACTCCAAAAACACTTGGCAACCAGCTCTAAATTCAGCTGTAGCACCTATCTGGGCACTTGACTTTTGTAAGACCCCGAATTTTATGAAATAAAAGTATTCAATTTTTCTTATAATTACTATTTAGTAAATGGTTAAATTGATAAATGTTAAAGTTAAGGGTGATATATGAATTTTTTCAAAATACACAAGTGGTTATAAAATATTCATTGTTGTTTGGTAATATTCGTTTGATCGTGGAATATTCTTACTGTCGGAGAATATTCGTACGACGGCGCAGTCTTTTGTGGGCCCCATAACGGAAAGCGATTGGATGAAGAAAACGACAAGAGTAAGTTGTTTATAAATAATGGCGTAGTTGTTACCGTTAACACTGTTAGAATACCCGGTGGTTAAAACACAGTAATACGCGTTGTTGCACAGTAGCTCACGGTATTGCACAAATTATTGATTTTTACGTAAGAAGGCATTACTCAATAATTGTTACAGTAATTACTGTTCAGTATTTTATTTTATTGATTCAATAATTACTGCGTTGATATTTTATATTACTGTTGTTTTAATAATTGTCACTACACAGTATTTTCTATTATCAGAGCAATAATTCATATTATCTGAATAATATTATTAGATAACATTATTGGCAATGTCTAGAAAGTTCTGTCTAAAGAGAGGTTTGGTCATCTAATTGCGCGCCAGTAAGGAAGAGATCCTTATTGGAAAGCCCCCTCTTTCCTGGGAACGGTCTGGTTGCCAGTACTGTGATTCTGTAATATTATTTGTGAATAATTATTGATTTATATGATGAGGAAAATATTGATTTTATGCGGATATAGATGGAGAAAAAATTTAATGTGACAATTGTTGAAAATTAATATTTTATCTTTTTCTGATAAAATAATTCATTTAAATATATTATTTTAATAATATATTAATGGTGATATTTTTACACTGAATGTGAGATATATAAATAAATGAGGATGAAGAGTATTTTTGTTGGATTAAATGTTTAACACATATTTTGTGTGTTGGTGGACACAATTTTTGACCGAAAATATATTATAGACTGTAAAATCGCCCGTTTATGGATTTCGGTCAATTTCTGTTTGGAATTTGGAAAAACTTTCTTCTGTAAAGTTGTAGAGAATTAAATTTCCTATAAAAAATTGCGAGATTCAAATTTTCTGATAAATGGGCTATTTATTATGAATTATTGAAGTTCTGAAGTTCCGAAATAATTGATTTTTGGAAGTTTTATTTATTTTTATTAACAAAAACATTTTTTACACTTTGGCGGGCCCCACTTGCACATGTTGATGGCTGAATCCAGATTTTCAAAGGTGGGCTAAGGAAAATTTATAATTATATTATTATTTTATTAAATTTTCTACTTTGGTGTTCTAAGCATTTTCCTATAAATAGGGTGCTTAGGTTAGAATTGAAAATCACACCAGAAACTGAAGTTTTCTCTCTATTTCTCTCTCTATATTATCGAGTGTATTCTTGTGAGTTTTTTTTGATATTTTGAGTGTTGATATACGGTGCAAGTTCGTTCAGCGTTATTTCAGTCAGAAGTACTGCTCTTTTGAGGTAAGGGATATTAAGGGATAGTAAGGGATAATAAGGGATGTATTTTTTTAAAAATGATATTATTTCTTTCAATATCATTATACCGGAATATTGCTAAGATTTTTCTTGTGAAATTCTTATCTTTTCATGTCGGAGTTACTATTCATGAGTTACTATTCACGAGTTACTATTCACGAGTTACTATTCATAAGTTACTATTCATGAGTTACTATTCACGAGTTATTATTCATGAGTTAGTATTCACTAGTTACTATTCACGAGTTACTATTCATGGGTTACTATTCACGAGTTACTATTCATGACAAAATTGGTTTCTTTTTCTAACCAAATTATAGTTGATTTATGAATATTACTCTGGAGATTAAAACTATGTATTGATTATATTGATTTTATTATCATATATAACATTTTTATAACCCTGATGTTGAAATTCTCTTTCACTGGAGTGTAAAGATGGGTAGATTATTGGTATGATCATGACTAGGGTTCTCTTTGTCCAGTAGTGAAAAGTTGAATTGTGACTGGTATGATCATGACCGTTGAATTTATAATTGAATATCTTTAGCTTAAGTGCAAAGGTGAAATGATCAACATGGTTATAATTATTGGTTATATAAATTCTGAAATGATTATATATTTCTTTGAGATAATAATATATTTGGCCTGTAGTGCAAATATGAACTATTGAGGAATATCTTTGGCCTGTAGTGCAAAGATGAGTTGTTGATGAATATCTTTGGCCGTAGTGCAAAGATGACTTGTTGTTGAATATCTTTGGCATGTAGTGTAAAGATGAACTGTTGATGAATATCTTTGGCCCGTGGTGCAAAGATGAATTTATTAGTATGATTATAAACATGAACTGTGATTTGGTATAACCATGATCTTTGATGTTTCAGGTAAAGACAGGTGATGAAAATTATCTTCGTCTTGGATGCGAAATTTAGAATCACAATTATGATTATGAATTATTCATATGATTGTGGAAAGGAACTGTTGATTGATATTATAGGGATAAAACATTGTTGGTGGACTTTTAACATGGAGAAGATAATAGACTTTATGGTCTATGTGACTCTTCTAATGGATTGCTCGTTCCGCTGCAACTATGGTTGAAAAGTTTTATCATCTACCATATGTTATAAATCTCTGATTTATTACTGATGAATACTATTGATAATTTATTTATCTTTAGTCATGACATTCTTTACTGGGCTAGTTGTGCTCACCCTTCTGTTTGACAATTCCTTTCAGGTAATAAGAGTGTAGCTGGGTCGACCGGGGGTAACAGGGGAATAGAACGGTGGTCATCATTTAGTAGTTATATTTGGTGAATCAACTTGGGTGAGGCGAACCCAACGTTGGAAGGGTGTGTTGCCACTATCATACAAGATGTCTATTGGGTCAACCAAGGATAATTCTGTGGTCATATGATATCTATCATAACCTAGAAGCATGACCTCCCATGTACGAGGGTTTCCTTGAGCACTTCCCAAATATTCTAATTTCTAAAACAGTTTTTGACTATACCTTTATGTAAGGTGTCATTGTGACGTGCTATCCAAGGTTGGGACATGAGTCATAGTTGGCATATATTTGTACCCAAACTCATAGCATATGTGTTGTTGTATTTTACACGACAATTGTTGTAATAAAGTTGTAGTTATTTTCTGTACCATGTATTTGGCGACTCAGAATAGGTTGGATGGAATGGACCTATTTTGGGGGCGTTACAACTTTCGTCGTGCCATCCAACTACGGTCTGAATTGAGGTCCATGATTCCACGGTACCTATGTTGACATGAATTATTGTATTCCCTTGTTAGAGATTTATAATTCAGCTCAATCCCATTTATGATGCTTATAAATACATATAGATGTATATGTACATATATAACATGAGTGTGCATCATATATGATTATTCGGGAATTGAACAAGGATACATTCCAAAACAACCTAAAGACAATAGATTCCTAGGGGTAGAATATGAATCATTGCATCATGCATAGTCTGCATATGATAGGACATTAGGTGATGAAAATATCTTGATGGTCAAGTTTGAAGAACAACAAATGGAATTTGAAATGTGTTCTAGAAACTATAACGATGCGTATATCAAGATTGCAGAAGAAGGCATACTATTAGCCCCTGGGAATACGAATGCATATATGGCCATTTGACTTATATATGAAGATTTAGTTAAGTATGTCTTCTCGACTGTGAATTATGGATAAACTTCTTTGAACCATCTTCTTGATTGAATTATGGATAAACTTAATTCCTAGTTATGTTTTATGTCATACTCATGTTCAAGTTATTGGATTGATATAAGTATGATCATATATTGCAACCAAGGTTTTGGGTTAAGCCCTAATGTTCAAGTTATATAGCCATTTGACTTGTATATGAAAAAATTTCGGCAGAGTCTCCCCTATAATATGGACTATCCACATGCACGAGGGCATGCATACTTGACCAATTTCAGGGCATAATTTAGGAGAATCCAATATTAGTAACAACAATAAGAAGCCCAAAAATTGTCCCAATTTCAGCAATATCAACAACAATTTATCTAAATTTCAGCAACAATATATTCAGCAGTAATGTTATATTCAAAAATTTTCCAAATTTCAGCAACTGTTATTCAGTAATAAAAAATTATCCAACTTTAGATAATCTCATATTAAAACATGAAACCTAATCATGCATGTTCCCAAATTATTCTTGTGGTGTAAAGTGTGTGTATATACTTACAAAATTATACATATATGATGTATGTGTGTATATATATACATATATGTATCAATCAACTTATAAAAGAATCTCTCTTTTTTAAATTCATTGATTATCCCAAAAGTTTCATACCCATTAGGGTTCTACCCATTTTGAACAAGACATTGTAAATTTACCCATTTTGAACAAGACACTGTAAATTAAACTGGATTTTCAGTCAAACCCATTTGGATTTTCAGTCAAACTCAAATTAAACCCAAAAAATTCAAGAAAATGGCATCTAGAAGCAGAACATCAACACATTCACATCTTCAGAAAAACAAATCATGCCCATTCAATCAACAATAACAGAAAAATAGTCTAATTTAGGGATTAATTAAAGGGGTTACCGGCGGTGGTGAAGGCGTCGGTCGGTGATGTCGGTGGTGAAGGCGTCGGCGGTAGCGGCAGTTTTCCGCCCTCTTCTCTTCTCCTCCTACTCCCTCTTCTCCCTCTCGTCAGTGTCTCCCTCTCTTTTTTCCTTCAGTACTGATCGAGCGAACTGCTGAACCTGATTAAGTTCATGAGAATTAGCGACCGCCATCGGCGACCTCATGCAGTCGCTATTTATTAATGATGTGGACATATCAGCGACCGAAAGCGGTCGCTGACAGAGAGTGGTCACCCCGCCAAAGTTTCGCACCAAATTTTAGGAGGGAAATTCATATCAGCGACCGAACAGCGACCGCATGTGGTCGCTGATATGAACTAGCGACTAGAATCCATCTCAGTCGTAGATAGCAGTCGCTATTACTATTATCAGTGACCGAATAGTGCGGTCGCTGATATTATTGGTCGTAAATGGCTCTTTTTCTTGTAGTGGATGGTCCATTTCAAGATCTCGAGCGTATCAATGACAATGCCTATAAATTGGATTTGCCAGGTGAGTATAATGTTAGTGCCATATTTAACGTTACTGATCTAAGTCCGTTTGATGTAGGTGACGATTTGAGGACAAATTGTAAGACCCCAAATTATTAATAAATGAAATTTAAATTCCTCTATTATTTTAGTAAGGGTTGATTTGATTAATGTGGTTAGTTATGGGTAAAATGCGCAAATATTTTAAATAAGCAAGTGGTTATAAAATTTCATTGTTGTCGGGGAATATTTGTTTGGTCGTGGAATATTCTTATTTTCGGAGAATATTCGTACGACGGCGCAGCCTTGTGTGGGCCCATAACAGAAAGCGATTGGATGAAGAAAACGACAAAAATAAGTTGTTTATAAATAACGGCGTAGTTGTTACCGTTAATACTGTTGGAATACCCGGTGGTTAAAACACGGTAATACGCGTAGCACACGGTATTGCACCAATTATTGATTCTTACGTAAGAAGGCACTACTCAATAATTGTTACAGTAATTACTTTTCAATATTGTATTTTATTGATTCAATAATTACTGCGTTGATATTTTATATTACTGTTGTTTTAATAATTGTCACTACACAGTATTTTCTATTATCGGAACAATAATTCATATTATCTGAATAATATTATTAGATAACATTATTGGCAATGTCTAGAAAGTTCTGTCTAAGGAGAGGTTTGGTCATCTAATTGCGCGCCAGTAAGGAGAGATCCTTATTGGAAAGCCTCCTCTTTCCTGGGAACGGCCTGGTTGCCAGTACTGTGATTCTGTAATATTATTTGTGTATAATTAATTATTGATTTATATGATGAGAAAAATAGTGATTTTATGTGGATATAGATGGAGAAAATTTTTAATGTGACAATTGTTGAAAATTAATATTTTTTTTTTTGATAAAATAATTCATTTAAATATATTATTTTAATAATATATTGATGGTGATATTTTTATAATGAATGTGGGATATATGAGTATATGAGGAGGAAGAGTATTTTTGTGGCATTAAATGATTAACACATGTTTTGTGTGTTGGTGGACACAATTCTTGACCGAAAATTTATTGTTGACTGTAAAATCGCCCGTTTGTGGATTTCGGTCAATTTTTGTTTAGAATTTGGAAAAACTTTCTTCTGCAAAGTTGTAGAGAATTGAATTTCCTATAAAAACTCGCGAGATTCGAATTTTCTGATAAAAGGGCTATTTATTATGAATTATTGAAGTTCCGAAGTTCCGAAATAATTGATTTTTGGGAGTTTAAGTTAATTATTTTGAGAAAAACGTTTTTTCTTACTTTTTCTAGAAGGTTAGCATGTGTGAATTGCTGAAATTCAGATTCAAGAGGTGGGCTTGACAATTATATAAATATATTATTATTTTATTAAATTTTCTGCTTTGGTGTTCTAAGCATTTTCCTATAAATAGGGTGCTTAGGTTAGAATTAAAAATCACACCAGAAACACAAGTTTCTCTCTATTTCTCTCTCTATATCGAGCGTATTCTTGTGAGTATTGATACTTTGAGTGTTGCTATACGGTGCAAGTTTCCTTCAGCACTATATCTAGTATTCTAGTCAGAAGTACCGTCTTTCCGAGGTAAGGGATGTTATTTCTTTTTAAATGATATTATTTCTTCAATATCATTATGCTGAAATATTGGTTGGAACTTTTTATCAAATTCACGAGTTACTATTCATGAGTTACTATTCACGAGTTACTATTCACCAAAAAATGAAATTTTCTTCTTTTTGTCCAAAATATCTATTCTGGATACTAACTTTAATTGTATCCATGTTTTGATCATTCTTGAATTTTACTTCACTATGATTGTTTATGAGGCATTTTTGGACATGGAATAGTTGAAATACGAATCCTTAATATTTACTCTTTTGTTTCACTGGATTCGTTTTTTCTAAAATATTTTTCATCATCCTCAGTCCTAAATGATGATGTTACTGAATATCTTTGGCCTGTAGTGCAAAGATTGATGATTTTATGATGAATATCTTTGGCCCGTAGTGCAAAGATGAACATGTGTTGAGGTGAACATGACCAACTGATGAATATCTTTGGCCTGTAGTGCAAAGATGACAATTTGATTCAAGATATTTATTGATTGATGTTACAGGGATAAAATGTTGATGATGGGCTTTTAAATTCATAGATAATCGTAGATTTCATTCTCTACGTAACTCTTCTATGAATTATTATTTTCCGCTGCGAATATTGATTTAAAACTTGTTATCTATTGTATTCTATTAAATTTTTCCCTGTTGAAGACTAACGATAATTTGTTGTATATTATCTTAGTCATAATATTCTTTACTGGGCTAGTTGAGCTCACCCTTTTCCTTGTTGTTCCATCTTTCTTCTCAGGAGGCGAGAATGTAACGAGTGCTAGTCGGGGTGTGGAATGATGGTTCAAGACAGTTGTTTTAGTAGTCCTCACTATTTTATAAAATAGTGTATCAATAAGTATAATGAGGACTTAATTGAGTATGAATACTGTCTAGATGACAATATCTGTATTTAAACTCACAGTATATGTGTTGTCGTATTTTGCACGACAATTGTAATGATAAAGTTGTAGTTATTTTCTGTATCATGTATTTGGCGACTCAAAATGGGTTGGATGGATTGGACCTATTTTGGGGGCGTCACACAAATCCTTTTCAAGAGGAGAGGAATGATGAGGACATGGCATGCGTGGATTTAAATAAGACTAAAGGGACGTGGGGATCAAGCAAGGCTAGAACTAAGAGGTTCAAACAAGGTCTCAATGGATTGATCCAAGATGTTTGGGCTGAAGCTAACACAAGAAAACCCAAAGAGAAGGATGAGACACAAATTTGGGTCAATTTAATACAAGCCCAATTCTGATTTTTACTAAGCCCACGAATTACATATTCAGCAAAGACTTTTAGATTTTTATAATTCTATTGTAATTAGGACTTCTTTTTAATTAAAAGCTCTTTTCCAAGTTGACTTCTATTAGGGTTATAGTTTATAAATTCTTATTAGGATTAGAATTGTTTTGAGTAGTATAAATAGAGGTATAAGTTGATGTAATTAAACACATTATTCATTATTAGTATTCAATATATTTGTGAGTTTATTCTCTACTTTTAGTTCTATGAAGAATTCCTAAGAACTAGTAATTCTTCGTTATTTCTTTGAGATTCAATTTGACTTATCATACAACAATTCGTAGTTGTGTGTGGCGTCTTCTACCGCATCAATCGTCGATTGTACCGAGATTACAGCTTCAATATAAGCGAGGGATCAAGGTGTCGTTGGTGTTCATTCAACGCAGATTTCGAACGCTAGCAATTGTACCAAGATTACCGTTTAAAGTATAGACGAGGTGTGACGCCCCCAAAATTAGGTATACATCACCCATCTTGTGTGACGCCCCCAAAATTAGGTATACATCACCCACCTTGGATCGCCAGATACATGGTACTGAATACAAATACAATTTAATAATACAACTATCGTGTACAATACGACCAAACATAATCTGTGAGTTTGAATACAAATATTGTCTTCTAGAGAGTATTCATACTCAAAAGGAGTCCTCATTACAATTATTATCACACTATTTCAAAGAATAGTAAGGACTACTAATGCTATCCTCTGGACCATCACTCCGTTTCCCGACTCGTCCCAGCTATATTCTCATTTCCTGAAGAGAACAGTGAAAGAAAGGGTGAGCTCAACTAGCCCAGTAAGAAATATTATGACTAAGATAATGCAGAATAAATTATCATTAGCCTTCAACAGTGTTACACTGATAAAATATAATAGACATCAAGTTTAACTGCAGCGGAACAAGCAATCCATTAAAAGAGTCAAGTAGAAAATAAACTCTACTATCTTTTATGATTTAAAAGGTTTTTCAACACTGTTATCGCTGGGACTCAGCTTCATAAAATAATCCATATCATCGAATCACCCCGGCACTGCGGCCAAGGATATTCGTGTATTCATTAATGGTCATGATCATGCCAACAAGTGTCAATCAACGCACTACGGGCCAGTGAGGACTTTTACCACATCATTTGTAACATTACGGTCATGATTATACCAAATAATCTCTGGTCATAATCATACCAAGTCCATCTATGCACTACGGGCCACAGATGACTTTCAACATTTTATAAACATGAGGATGATGACAATGATATAAGAATTCAATAAAACAAGTTCAAGAATTAATTTATCCAGGAATTAACAACGTCCAAATTGTCAACATGATACTGCTTTGTGGAGTAAAATTCAAGAATACTTAAAAGAATATTTTCATGAAAAGATACTGGATGAACCGCAATTATCAAGGATATTCCACAAATTTTATGGAGTATAGAAGTCAAAACTTAACCAACTGAGTATAATAAAGAATGGAATAACAAAAGAAATCACCATGCATGCGATAGACCGCACAGACAGGTTATTCCAACAGAACAATAAATAATAGAACCAGGTCCGGCGTAAAACGCACAGACAGGATATTCCAACAGAATAATAATAAAGACAGAACCAGGTCTGGTGTAAAACACACAGACAGGATGTTCCAACATAATAATAATAAAGACGGAACCAGGTCCGGTGTAAAACACACAGACAGGATGTTCCAACAGAATAATAATAAAGACGGAACCAGGTCCGGTGTAAAACACACAGACAGGATGTTCCAACAGAATAATAGAAGAATGTCACCAAATGTAAGGTAGACCGCGTATACAGGTTATTCCAACAGAATAATAAGAAATGGAATAACAACAGTTCTCTTCATGAATAAGAAAGAATAACACCCCTTACCGTTTTAAAGAAGAGCTGAAATAAGGAAGTAGTTAAGTAGCAGAATACTCTTCTTCTCTCTCTCTATAGTTTCTCTCTCTAGAGTTCAGTGAATTCGTAAGAAATAATGAAGGAATGAGCTGCTATTTATAGAAAAATAGAATGCATAGTAACTAATCCATGAACGGTCCAGATTGATTACTTTAATCTGATGGTCCATATTTAAAGAAAAATCTTTTAAATAAAATATAATATGTTCTATTTATAGAATAACTTTAATAAAGTATTCTGTTTTATATAAAAAGATGTTTCTGTTTTATTACGTTAATAATACGAATAAAACAAAACGTCATTATCGCTAAATAATTCATATTATTAACTGACAATAATTGAATCAAACTGAGTGACTTCTCACATAAGCATTAATAATTAATACCGTGTGCTACTATGCAACCACACGTATTACTGTACTTTTACTACCGAGTAGTTCAACAGTTTCAATGGTAAAACTTCCGCCGTTATTTTTAATAAAATATTTTTGTCGTTTTCTCAATTCGACAATAATTCCGTTGTGGGGTCCACCAATGATTGTGCCGTTATACGAATATTCCCTGTTAAAACGAATATTCCCCGACTAATCGAATATTATATAACAACTTGCGTACTTTATAAAATTTATAAATATTACCCACAACTATAACATTATATCAAATTAACTCCATAATATTCAAAAATGATATTTATAGAAAATTCGTCTTTATTTATAAAAGTTGGGGTCTTACAACCTCCCCTTCTTATGAAATTTCACCCTCGAAATTAGGGTACGTACCTAGTATGTCGAAGAGGTAAGGATACCTTGATTTCATTTCAGATTCTAACTCCCAAGTCATTTCCTCAACATCGTGGTTTCTCCACAAAACTTTGACTTGAGGTATAACCTTGGAGCATAGAATATGTTCCTTCTTATCTAAGATTTGAACAGGAACTTCTTCATAAGTCAAATCCTCCGCTATTTCATCCGGTTCTAACTCAATAATGTGGTTCGGGTCTTCCACATATTTACGTAACATGGATATGTGAAAAACGTTATGAACACGAGACATACTTGGCGGTAAAGCGAGTCTATAAGCCACAGTTCCTACTCGATCGAGGATTAAAAATGGACCGATGAATCGAGGATTGAGCTTTCCTCTCTTTCCAAATCTCGTAACTCCTTTCCATGGAGCAACACGTAAGAACACATGATCTCCTATATCAAATTCCACGTCCTTTCGATGAAGATCAGCATAACTCTTTTGTCGATCTTGTGAGGTTTTTATACGTTGTCGGATCGTTTGAATCTTTTTTGTAGTCAAACGTACCAACTCCGATCCCAACAACGTTGCTTCACCCACCTCATCCCAGCATACTGGAGAACGATATTTTCTTCTATACAATGTTTAGAATGGAGCCATGCCAATACTTGTTTGATAACTGTTGTTGTAGAAAAACTCCACCAATGGTAAGAACTTGTCCCAACTTCCCTTGAAGTCAAGGACACAGAGTCTTAATAGATCTTCAAGAGTTTGAATAGTCCTCTCTGATTGTCCGTCCGTCTGAGGATGATATGCCGAACTAAATCGTAAATCCGTGCCCATAGCTTTTTGTAAACTAACCCAAAATCGTGAAGTAAATCTTGGGTCTCGGTCAGAAACTATGGATACTGGCATACCATGCAGTCTTACAATCTCGTTTATGTACATACGAGCAAGACGTTCAAGTGTATAAGCTTCTCGTATCGATAAGAAATGAGCATACTTGGTCAATCTATCAACAATGACCCAAATCGCATCAATACCTTGAGAAACCTTAGGAAGACCGGTAACGAAATCCATGGTAATGTGCTCCCACTTCCATTCTGGAATTTCAAGTGGTTGCAATGGACCTTTTGGTACTTGATGCTCCGCCTTGACTCGTTGACAAGTTAGACACCTTGAGATAAACAGCGCTATCTCTCGCTTCATATTGCTCCACCAAAATGTATGACGAAGATCATGATACATTTTGGTACTTCCAGGATGGATTGCAAACGGTGTGTTGTGCGCCTCCATCATGATTTCATACTTTAAATCAGGGTTGTTAGGAACACAAAGTCTGGAGTTGACTCGAAGTATTCCTTCTTCATCGATTCTTGCTTCCGGCATAGCACCTTCTTGCACTTTCTTTCTCATACGCATCAGCTCCAGGTCTGTAGCTTGAGCAACTTTAACTCTATCGATTAAAGTTGGTTCTACTCGTATATTTGCCATCATCACATGGGTCCCTGGAGTCTTTAACTCTATCTCCATCCTTTGCAAGTCACACAAAATGGGCATTTGTGTTGACAATATCTCACTCGTACTTGCATATGATCTTCTACTCAATGCGTCAGCTACCACGTTCGCTTTTCCAAGATGGTATTGAATGGTATGATCATAATCTTTCAACAGTTCAAGACAACGTCGTTGTCGCATGTTGAGTTCCTTTTGAGTGAAGAAATATTTGAGGCTTTTATGATCCGTAAAGATCTCTACCTTCTCCCCATACAAGTAATGCCTCTAAATTTTAAGTGCAAAGACAACAGCTACCAACTTTAGATCATGAGTAGGATAATTCCTCTCATATTCCTTGAGTTGTCTTGATGCTTAGGCTATGACTTTTCTATGTTGCATGAGAACGCATCCCAACCCTTTGCTCGAAGCATCACTGTAGATGACAAATCCCTCCGAGCCAGATGGTATTATTAGAACAGGTGCTGAAATGAGTCTCCTCTTGAGTTCTTGAAAACTCTTCTCACATTCTTCGCTCAAACCGAACTTTGTATCTTTCCGAGTCAGCTGAGTTAATGGAGTAGCGATTCGAGAAAATCCTTCCACGAATCTCCGATAATAACCAGCTAAACCAAGAAAGCTACGTACTTCGGTCACTGATTTAGGTTGCTCCCAGCTTTGAATAGCTTCAATCTTTGTCGGGTCAACAGATATTCCACGACTTGATACTACGTGCCCAAGGAATGCTACCTCCTCCAGCCAGAACTCGCACTTCTTCAACTTGGCATAAAGCTTGTATTCACGAAGCTTTTGGAGTACCAGCCTCAAGTGTTGCTCATGATCTTCACGGCTTTTGGAATAAATAAGGATGTCATCAATAAAGACGACCACAAAGTAATCCAAATATTTCTTGAATACCCGATTCATCATATCCATGAAGGCAGCAGGAGCATTAGTCAATCCAAAGGACATGACTAGGAATTCATAATGCCCGTACCGAGTTCTGAAAGCCGTCTTTGGAATATCCTCAGTTCTAACCTTCAGCTGATAATATCCAGAACGAAGATCGATCTTTGAAAAGAATTGTGCTCGTTGCAACTGGTCAAACAGGTCATCAATACGTGGCAATGGGTACCTGTTTTTGATGGTGACATGATTCAACTCCCGATAATCAATACAAAGTCGCATACTTCCATCTTTCTTCTTCACGAATAGCACAGGAGCACCCCAAGGAGAAGTACTAGGACGAATAAAGCCAATATCTAACAATTCCTGCAGTTGGATCTTTAACTCCTGAAGTTCAATAGGAGTCATTCGATATGGGGCTTTGAAAATGGGTTTTGTACCGAGTTCAAGGTCGATACAAAATTCAATTTCACGCTCTGGGGGTAGGCCAGGAAGTTCTTCAGGGAATACATCAGGGAATTTATTAACAATAGAAATATCATTCAAAACTGACGTATTTTTGTTTAGATCCGTGACATGAGCTAAGAAAGCTTGACATCTATTTTTCAATAAACGAATAGCTTTATGGCTTGAGATGACAGCGATTGATTTTAATGGTTTGGTTGCTTGAATTCGCATAATAGGTCGATTGGGAATATGAAAGCTAACAACCTTACGAAAATAAATCAATTTTTGCATGATGAGTAGTTAATCAATCAATCCCTAGAATCACGTCAAATGCAAGTATTTTTAATAAAATCAGATCGACAGGTAATGTGCGGGTACCAACTTGAACCAAACAAGACTTATAAACCGTGTATGTAATGAAGGTTTCTCCCAATGGAGTTTCAACAGATAAGTCAAAGTCTAATTTCTCCGGAATCAAATTTAATCGATGAGCGCAAGTAGGAGAAATAAAAGAATGGGTAGAACCGATATCAAATAAAGTATAGACTTCGTTAGAGTTTATGATAAGCTTACCCGTGATGACCTCATTCGGGTTCCTTGCTTTCTGGGAGGTCACAATAAACGCTCTCCCTTGTACTACCGGTTTTGACTTTTCTGGGACGGCCTTTGGTGTCTCCATCTTGGTTGAACTTGTTTTTAGTAAACGACAAAATCGAGCTAAATGACCTTCTCTTCTACAATTATAACATGCTTTAGACGGTATCGCGCAGTTTGGACTGATGTGCCCCTCCCCTCCTCATTTGAAACATATGATAGGTGGTCGTTCTCCTTCCTTAACAACGGGTGCTGGTGCTGGTGCTGACGTCTTTCCATCATTGTTGAATCTCCTCTTCTTGAAATGACCATTCTTATTATTTTGGCCCTGATTACCACCGAAGTGGTTACCATTTCTGGCTTGTTGATTCCCTCCACGCTTGTTGTCACCGCTTCGATGACTGCTCTCACTGGTATTATCATTTTGTCGACTGCTCTCTTTTGGTTGCGTTGACTCGTTATCACGCTCCACTAACTGAGCCCTATTCACAACATCTGAATACAAACACAGTTTATGAGAAATAAGATGTTGACGTATCTCAGGTTTCAAACCTCGCAAAAATATTCGCGCCATTTGCTCTTCATTATCCACCAAGTGGGACGCAAACTGGGACAACTCAGCAAATTTAGCCTCATACTGCGACACGGTCATATTATTCTGCTCCAATTTGATGAACTCCACCTCCTTCATGTGACGAACACTTTCGGGAAAGTATTTGTCATTGAACAGCTCTTGGAACTTCTCCCAAGACATCTTCAGTGCAGCAAGTTGAGTACGCTAAATCGATTCTCACCAGTAATCTGTATCTCCTCGCAACATAAAGGTGGCAAAGGGAACCTTTTGCTCCTCGGAGCATCCCAAGACATCAAATATCTTGGTGATCTACTTTATCCATGTTTCCGCTATAAGTGATTTTGGCTCTCCCTTAAACTCCGGTGGTCCCAGCTCCTTGAACAGTTTAGCGGTGACCGTCCGAGAGTTTTCAGTGTTTCCACCTACATTTTGAACAGGAGCCGCTCTCGCCTGCTGTTGCATGAACTGCATAAAGCTTCTGAACATTCCATCATTCATTTTTGGTCAGTATTGTTGTTTGCATGAGGATTGTCACCTTCCTGATGTACATTATCCCGATTATTGATATGTGGTGAATCCACAGTCGCCTGTGCTCCATTGTTATTCTTAACATTCTCGGATGCCATTTTCAGATACTGCCACAAAACAAAAGTTAATTGATATGTCATATATTATCCTTATATTCTGACCGACCAATTAAATACCATGCAAATAAACTTATGTAGGTCATACTAGCGAAGGAATTTCACGTCTCTCCCCTCCTAGTTCTATTCTCACATCTTAACCAGTGATCATATCCCTAAGCTTTGATACCAACTGTGACGCCTCCAAAATTACGTATACATCACCCATCTTGGGTCGTCAGATACATGGTACAGAATACAAATACAACTTACTAATACAACTATCGTGTACAATACGACAAAACATGTAAGACCCCAACTTTTATAAATAAAGATGAATTTTCTATAAATATCATTTTTGAATATTATGGAGTTAATTTGATATAATGTTATAGTTGTGGGTAATATTTATAAATTTTACAAAGTACGCAAGTTGTTATATAATATTCGATTGGTCGGAGAATATTCGTTTTAACAGGGAATATTCGTACAACGGCACAATCATTGGTGGACCCCACAACGGAATTATTGTCGGATTGAGAAAATGATAAAAATATTTTATTAAAAATAACGGCGGAAGTTTTACCATTGATACTGTTGAACTACTCGGTAGTAAAAGTACAGTAATACGTGTGGTTGCATAGTAGCACACGGTATTGATTATTAATACTTATGTGAGAAGTCACTCAGTTTGATTCAATTATTGTCAGTTAATAATATGAATTATTTAGCGATAATGACGTTTTGTTTTATTCGTATTATTAACGTAATAAAATAGAAACATCTTTTTTATATAAAATAGAATACTTTATTAAAGTTATTCTATAAATAGAACATATTATATTTTATTTAAAAGATTTTTCTTTAAATATGGACCGTCAGATTAAAGTAATCAATCTGGACTGTTCATGGATTAGTTACTATGCATTCTATTTTTCTATAAATAGCAGCTCATTCCTTCATTATTTCTTACGAATTCACTGAACTCTAAAGAGAGAAACTATAAAGAGAAACTATAGAGAGAGAGAAGAAGAGTATTCTGCTACTTAACTACTTCCTTATTTCAGCTCTTCTTTAAAACGGTAAGGGGTGTTATTCTTTCTTATTCATGAAGAGAACTGTTGTTATTCTATTTCTTATTATTCTGTTGGAATAACCTGTATACGCGGTCTACCCTATACTTGGTGACATTCTTCTATTATTCTGTTGGAACATCCTGTCTGTGTGTTTTACACCGGACTTGGTTCCGTTTTTATTATTATTCTGTTGGAACATCCTGTCTTTGTGTTTTACACCGGACCTGGTTCCGTTTTTATTATTATTCTGTTAGAACATCCTGTCTGTGTGTTTTACACCGTTATTATTCTGTTGGAACATCCTGTCTGTGTGTTTTACACCAGACCTGGTTCCATTATTTATTATTCTGTCGGAATATCCTGTCTGTGCGTTTACGCCAGACCTGGTTCCATTATTTATTATTCTGTTGGAATAACATGTCTGTGCGGTCTATCGCATGCATGGTGATTTCTTTTGTTATTCCATTCTTTATTATACTCAGTTGGTTAAGTTTTACCTTCTATACTCCATGAAATTAGTGGAATATCCTTGATAATTGCGGTTCCTCCAGTATCTTTTCATGAAAATATTCTTCTAAGCATTCTTGAATTTTACTCCACAAATCAGTATCATGTTGACAATTTGGACGTTGTTAATTCTTGGATAAATTAATTCTTGAACTTATTTTATTGAATTCTTATATCATTGTCATCATCCTCATGTTTATAAAATGTTAAAAGTCATCTGTGGCCTGTAGTGCATAGATGGACTTGGTATGATTATGACCAAGGATTATTCAGTATAATCATGACCGTAATGTTACAAATGATGTGGTAAAAGTCCTCATTGGCCCGTAGTGCATTGATGGACAGTTGTTGGCATGATCATGACCATTAATGAATACACGAATATCCTTGCCCGTAGTGCAGGGGTGATTCGATGATGTGGATTATTTTATTAAGCTGAGTCCCAGCGATAACATTGTTGAAAAACCTTTTAAATCATAAAAGATAGTAGATTTTATTTTCTACTTGACTCTTTTAATGGATTACTTGTTCAGCTATAGTTAAACTCGATGTCTATTATATTTTATCAGTTTAACATTGTTGAAGGCTAATGATAATTTATTCTGCATTATCTTAGTCATAATATTTCTTACTGGGCTAGTTGAGCTCACCCTTTCTTTCACTGTTCTCTTCAGGAAATGAGAACGTAGTTGGGGTAAGTCGGGGAACGGAGTGATGGTCCGAATGATAGTATTAGTTAGTAGTCCTCACTATTTTATGTAATGGTGTGTTAATAAATGTAATGAGGACTCCTTTTGAGTATGAATACTCTCTAGAAGATAATATTTGTATTCAAACTCACAGTTTATGTTTTGTCGTATTGTACACGACAGTTGTATTAGTAAGTTGTATTTGTATTCTGTACTATATATCTGACGACCCAAGATGGGTGATGTATACCTAATTTGGGGGCGTCACAGTTGGTATCAGAGCTTAGGGATATGATCCCTGGCTAAGATGTGAGAATAGAACTAGGAGGGGAGAGACGGGGAATTCCTTCGCTAGTATGACCTACCTAAGTTTATTTGTATGGTATTTAATTGGTCGGTCATAATATAAGGATAACATATGACATATCAATTAACTTTTATTTTGTGGCAGTATCTGAAAATGGCATCTGAGAATGTTGAGAATAGCAATGGAGCACAGACGACTGTTGATTCACCACATATCAATAATCAGGATAATGTGCATCAGGAAGGTGACAATCCTCATGCAAACAACAACACTGACCAGATGATGAATGATGAAATGTTCAGAAACTTTATACAGTTTATGCAATAGCAGGCGAGAGAGGCTCCTGTCAAAAATATAGGTGGAAACACTGAAAACTCTCGGACGGTCACCGCTAAACAGTTCAAGGAGCTGGGACCACCAGAGTTTAAGGGAGGCCAAAACCACTTATAGCGGAAACATGGATAAAGCGGATTACCAAGATATTTGATGTCTTGGGATGCTCCGAGGAGCAAAAGGTTCCCTTTGCCGCCTTTATGTTGCGAGGAGAGGCAGATTAGTGGTGGGAATCGATTAAGCATACTCAACCTGCCGCACTGAAGATGTCTTGGGAGAAGTTCCAAGAGCTGTTCAATGACAAATACTTTCCCGAAAGTATTCATCACATGAAGAAGGTGGAGTTCATCAAATTGGAGCAGAATAATATGACCGTGTCGCAGTATGAGGCTAAATTTGCTGAGTTATCCCGGTTTGCGTCCCACTTGGTGGATAATGAAGAGCGAATGATGCGAATGTTTTTGCGAGGTTTGAAACCTGAGATACGTCAACATCTTATTTCTCATAAACTGTGTTTGTATTCAGATATTGTGAATAGGGCTTAGTTAGTGGAGCGCGATAACGAGTCAACGCAACCAAAAGAGAGCAGTCGGCAAAATGATAATTACAGTGAGAGCAGTCATCGAAGCGGTGACAACAAGCGTGGAGGAAATCAACAGACCAGAAATGGTAACCACTTCAGTGGTAATCAGGGCCAAAATAATAAGAATTGTCATTTCAAGAAGAGGAGATTCAACAATGATGGAAAGACGTCAGCACCAGCACCCGTTGTTAAGGAAAGAGAACGACCACCTATCATATGTTTCAAATGAGGAGGGGAGGGGCACATCAGTCCAAACTGCGCGATACCGTCTAAAGCATGTTATAATTGTGGAAGAGAAGGTCATTTAGCTCGATTTTGTCGTTTACTAAAAACAAGTTCAGCCAAGATGGAGACACCAAAGGCCGTCCCAGAAAAGTCAAAACCGGTAGTGCAAGGGAGAGCGTTTGTTGTGACCTCCCAGAAAGCAAGGAACCCGAATGAGGTCATCACGGGTAAGCTTATCATAAACTCTAACGAAGTCTATACTTTATTTGATACCGGTTCTACCCATTCTTTTATTTCTCCTACTTGCGCTCATCGATTAAATTTGATTCCGGAGAAATTAGACTTTGACTTATCTGTTGAAACTCCATTGGGAGAAACCTTCATTACATCCACGGTTTATAAGTCTTGTTTGGTTCAAGTTGGTACCCACACATTACCTGTCGATCTGATTTTATTAAAAATACTTGCATTTGACGTGATTCTAGGGATTGATTGATTAACTACTCATCATGCAAAAATTGATTTATTTTCGTAAGGTTGTTAGCTTTCATATTCCTAATCGACCTATTATGCGAATTCAAGCAACCAAACCATTAAAATCAATCGCTGTCATCTCAAGCCATAAAGCTATTCGTTTATTGAAAAATAGATGTCAAGCTTTCTTAGCTCATGTCACGGATCTAAACAAAAATACGTCAGTTTTGAATGATATTTCTATTGTTAATAAATTCCCTGATGTATTCCCTGAAGAACTTCCTGGCCTACCCCCAGAGCGTGAAATTGAATTTTGTATCGACCTTGAACCCGGTACAAAACCCATTTCCAAAGTCCCATATCGAATGGCTCCTATTGAACTTCAGGAGTTAAAGATCCAACTGCAGGAATTGTTAGACATTGGCTTTATTCGTCCTAGTACTTCTCCTTGGGGTGCTCCTGTGCTATTCGTGAAGAAAAAAGATGGAAGTATGTGACTTTGTATTGATTATCGGGAGTTGAATCATGTCACCATCAAAAACAGGTACCCATTGCCACGTATTGATGACCTGTTTGACCAGTTGCAAGGAGCACAATTCTTTTCAAAGATCGATCTTCGTTCTGGATATCATCAGCTGAAGGTTAGAACTGAGGATATTCCAAAGACGGCTTTTAGAACTCGGTACGGGCATTATGAATTCCTAGTCATGTCCTTTGGATTGACTAATGCTCCTGCTGCCTTCATGGATATGATGAACTGGGTATTCAAGGAATATTTGGATCACTTTGTGGTCGTCTTTATTGATGACATCCTTATTTATTCAAAAAGCCGTGAAGATCATGAGCAACACTTGAGGCTGGTACTCCAAAAGCTTCGTGAATACAAGCTTTATGCCAAGTTGAAGAAATGCGAGTTCTGGCTGGAGGAGGTAGCATTCCTTGGGCACGTAGTATCAAGTCGTGAAATATCGGTTGACCCGGCAAAGATTGAAGCTATTCAAAGCTGGGAGCAACCTAAATCAGTGACCGAAGTACGTAGCTTTCTTGGTTTAGCTGGTTATTATCGGAGATTCGTGGAAGGATTTTCTCGAATCGCTACTCCATTAACTCAGCTGACTCGGAAAGATACAAAGTTCGGTTGGAGCGAAGAATGTGAAAAGAGTTTTCAAGAACTCAAGAGGAGACTCATTTCAGCACCTGTTTTAACAATACCATCTGGCTCGGAGGGATTTGTCATCTACAGTGATGCTTCGAGCAAAGGGTTGGGATGCGTTCTCATGCAACATGGAAAAGTCATAGCCTATGCATCAAGACAACTCAAGGAATATGAGAGGAATTATCCTACTCATGATCTAGAGTTGGCAGCTGTTGTCTTTGCACTTAAAATTTGGAGGCATTACTTGTATGGGGAGAAGGTGGAGATCTTTACGGATCATAAAAGCCTCAAATATTTCTTCACTCAAAAGGAACTCAACATGCGACAACGACGTTGGCTTGAACTGTTGAAAGATTATGATCATACCATTCAATACCATCCTGAAAAAGCGAACGTGGTAGCTGACGCATTGAGTAGAAGATCATATGCAAGTACGAGTGCAATATTGTCAACACAAAGGCCCATTTTGTGTGACTTGCAAAGGATGGAAATAGAGTTAAATACTCCAGGGACCCATGTGATGATGGCGAATATACAAGTAGAGCCAACTTTAATCGATAAAGTTAAAACTGCTCAAGCTACAGACCTGAAGCTGATACGTATGAGGAAGAAAGTGCAAGAAGGTGCTATGCCGGAAGCAAGAATCGATGAAGAAGGAATACTTCGAGTCAACTCCAGACTTTGTGTTCCTAACAACCCTGATTTAAAGTATGAAATTATGATGGAGGCGCACAACACACCGTTTGCAATCCATCCTGAAAGTACCAAAATGTCATGATCTTCGTCATACATTTTGGTGGAGAGAGAGATAGCGTTGTTTATCTCAAGGTGTCTAACTTGTCAACGAGTCAAAGCGGAGCATCAAGTACCAAAAGGTCCATTGCAACCACTTGAAATTCCAGAATAGAAGTGGGAGCACATTACCATGGATTTCGTTACCGGTCTTCCTAAGGTTTCTCAAGGTATAGATGCGATTTGGGTCATTGTTGATAGATTGACCAAGTCTGCTCATTTCTTACCGATACGAGAAACTTATACACTTGAACGTCTTGCTCGTATGTACATAAACGAGATTGTAAGACTGCATGGTATGCCAGTATCCATAGTTTCTGATCGAGACCCAAGATTCACTTCACGATTTTGGGTTAGTTTACAAAAAGCTATGGGCACAGATTTACGATTTAGTTCGGCATATCATCCTCAGACGGACGGACAATCAGAGAGGACTATTCAAACTCTAGAAGATTTATTAAGACTCTGTGTTTTTGACTTCAAGGGAAGTTGGGACAAGTTCTTACCATTGGTGGAGTTTTCCTACAACAACAGTTATCAAGCAAGTATTGGCATGGCTCCATTCGAAGCATTGTATGGAAGAAAATGTCGTTCTCCAGTATGCTGGGATGAGGTGGGTGAAGCAACGTTGTTGGGACCGGAGTTGGTACGTATGACTACAGAAAAGATTCAAACGATCCGACAACGTATAAAAACCTCACAAGATCGACAAAAGAGTTATGCTGATCTACATCGAAAGGACGTGGAATTTGATGTAGGAGATCATGTGTTCTTACGTGTTGCTCCATGGAAAGAAGTTACGAGATTTGGAAAGAGAGGAAAGCTCAATCCTCGATTCATCGGTCCATTTTTAATCCTCGATCGAGTAGGAACTGTGGCTTATAGACTCGTTTTACCGCCAAGTATGTCTCGTGTTCATAACGTTTTTCACATATCCATATTACGCAAATATGTGGAAGACTCGAACCACATTATTGAGTTAGAAACGGACAAAATAGCGGAGGATTTGACGTATGAAGAAGTTCATGTTCAAATCTTGGATAAGAAGGAACATATTCTACGCTCCAAAGTTATACCTCAAGTCAAAGTTTTGTGGAGAAACCACGATGTTGAGGAAATGACTTGGAAGTTAGAATCTGAAATGAAATCAAGGTATCTTTACCTCTTCGACATACCAGGTACGTACCCTAATTTCGAGGGCAAAATTTTATAAGAAGGGGAGGTTGTAAGACCCCAACTTTTATAAATAAAGATGAATTTTCTATAAATATCATTTTTGAATATTATGGAGTTAATTTGATATAATGTTATAGTTGTGGGTAATATTTATAAATTTTACAAAGTACGCAAGTTGTTATATAATATTCGATTGGTCGGAGAATATTCGTTTTAACAGGGAATATTCGTACAACGGCACAATCATTGGTGGACCCCACAACGGAATTATTGTCGGATTGAGAAAACGACAAAAATATTTTATTAAAAATAACGACGGAAGTTTTACCATTGATACTGTTGAACTACTCGGTAGTAAAAGTACAGTAATACGTGTGGTTGCATAGTAGCACACGGTATTGATTATTAATGCTTATGTGAGAAGTCACTCAGTTTGATTCAATTATTGTCAGTTAATAATATGAATTATTTAGCGATAATGACGTTTTGTTTTATTCGTATTATTAACGTAATAAAACAGAAACATCTTTTTATATAAAATAGAATACTTTATTAAAGTTATTCTATAAATAGAATATATTATATTTTATTTAAAAGATTTTTCTTTAAATATGGACCGTCAGATTAAAGTAATCAATCTGGACCGTTCATGGATTAGTTACTATGCATTCTATTTTTCTATAAATAGCAGCTCATTCCTTCATTATTTCTTACGAATTCACTGAACTCTAAAGAGAGAAACTATAAAGAGAAACTATAGAGAGAGAGAAGAAGAGTATTCTGCTACTTAACTACTTCCTTATTTCAGCTCTTCTTTAAAACGGTAAGGGGTGTTATTCTTTCTTATTCATGAAGAGAACTGTTGTTATTCCATTTCTTATTATTCTGTTGGAATAACCTGTATACGCGGTCTACCCTATACTTGGTGACATTCTTCTATTATTCTGTTGGAACATCCTGTCTGTGTGTTTTACACCGGACCTGGTTCTGTTTTTATTATTATTCTGTTGGAACATCCTGTCTGTGTGTTTTACACCGGACCTGGTTCCGTTTTTATTATTATTCTGTTGGAACATCCTGTCTGTGTGTTTTACACCGGATCTGGTTCCGTCTTGTTATTATTCTGTTGAAACATCATGTCTATGTGTTTTACACCAGACCTGGTTCCATTATTTATTATTCTGTCGGAATATCCTGTCTATGTATTTACGCCGGACCTGGTTCCATTATTTATTATTCTGTTGGAATAACCTGTCTGTGCGGTCTATCGCATGCATGGTGATTTCTTTTGTTATTCCATTCTTTATTATACTCAGTTGGTTAAGTTTTACCTTCTATACTCCATGAAATTAGTGGAATATCCTTGATAATTGCAGTTCATCCAGTATCTTTTCATGAAAATATTCTTTTAAGCATTATTGAATTTTACTCCACAAATCAGAATCATGTTGACAATTTAGACGTTGTTAATTCTTGGATAAATTAATTCTTGAACTTGTTTTATTGAATTCTTATATCATTGTCATCATCCTCATGTTTATAAAATGTTAAAAGTCATCTGTGGCCTGTAGTGCATAGATGGACTTGGTATGATTATGACCAGGGATTATTCGGTATAATCATGACCGTAATGTTACAAATGATGTGGTAAAAGTCCTCATTGGCCCGTAGTGCATTGATGGACAGTTGTTGGCATGATCATGACCATTAATGAATACACGAATATCCTTGGCCGTAGTGCAGGGGTGATTCGATGATGTGGATTATTTTATTAAGCTGAGTCCCAGCGATAACAGTGTTGAAAAATCTTTTAAATCATAAAAGATAGTAGATTTTATTTTCTACTTGACTCTTTTAATGGATTGCTTGTTCCGCTACAGTTAAACTTGATGTCTATTATATTTTATCAGTTTAACATTGTTGAAGGCTAATGATAATTTATTCTGCATTATCTTAGTCATAATATTTCTTACTGGGCTAGTTGAGCTCACCCTTTCTTTCACTGTTCTCTTCAGAAAATGAGAACGTAGCTGGGGCAAGTCGGGGAACGGAGTGATGGTCCGAATGATAGTATTAGTTAGTAGTCCTCACTATTCTATATAATGGTGTGTTAATAAATGTAATGATGACTCCTTTTGAGTATGAATACTCTCTAGAAGATAATATTTGTATTCAAACTCACAGTTTATGTTTTGTCGTATTGTACACGACAGTTGTATTAGTAAGTTGTATTTGTATTCTGTACTATGTATCTGACGACCCAAGATGGGTGATGTATACCTAATTTTGGGGGCGTCACAAAACATAACTGTGAGTTTGAATACAATTATTGTCTACTAGAGACTATACAAACTCAAAAGGAGTCCTCATTATAATTATTGTCACACTATTTAACAGAATAGTGAGGACTACTAATACTATCATCTGGTCCATCACTCCGTTCCCCGACTCGTCCCAGCTATATATTCTCATTTCCTGAAGAGAACAGTGAAAAAAAGGGTGAGCTCAACTAGCCCAGTAAGAAATATTATGACTAAGATAATGCAGAATAAATTATCATTAGCCTTCAACAGTGTTAAACTATTAAAATATAACGAACATCAAGTTTAACTGCAGCGGAACAAGCAATCCATTAAAAGAGTCAAGTACAGAATAAAATCTACTATCTTCTATGATTTAAAAGTTTTTTCAACACTGTTATCGCTGGGACTCAGCTTAATAAAATAATCCACATCATCGAATCACCCATGCACTACAGCCAAGGATATTCTTTAGTATCACGATCACAATTATCCATGCACTACGGGCCAAGAATATTTATGTATTCATTAATGGTCATGATCATGCCAACAACTGTCTATCAATGCACTACGGGCCAATGAAGATTTTTACCACATCATTTGTAATATTACGGTCATGATTATACCGAATGATCCCTGGTCATAATCATACGAAGTTCATCTATGCACTACAGGTCACAGATAACTTTCAACATTTTATAAACATGAGGATGATGACAATGATATAAGAATTCAATAAAACAAGTTCAAGAATTAATTTATCCAAGAATTAACAACGTCCAAATTGTCAATATGATACTGCTTTGTGGAGTAAAATTCAAGAATTCCTGGAAGAATATTTTCATAAAAAGATACTAGATGAAGCGCAAATATCAAAGATATTCCACTAATTTCATGGAGTATAGAAGTCAAAACTTTAACCAACTGAGTATAATAAAGAATGGAATAACAAAAGAAATCACCATGCATGCGATAGACCGCACAGACAGGTTATTCCAACAGAACAATAAATAATGGAACCAGGTCCGGCGTAAAATGCACTGACAGGATATTCCAACAGAGTAATAATAAAGACGGAACCAGGTCCGGTGTAAAACACACAGACAGGATGTTCCAATAGAATAATAATAAAGACGGAACCAGGTCCGGTGTAAAACACACAGACAGGATGTTCCAACAGAATAATAATAAAGACGAAACCAGGTCCGGTGTAAAACACACAGACAGGATGTTCCAACAGAATAATAGAAGAATGTCACCAAGTATATGGTAGACCGCGTATACAGGTTATTCCAACAGAATAATAAGAAATGGAATAACAACAGTTCTCTTCATGAATAAGAAAGAATAACACCCCTTACCGTTTTAAAGAAGAACTGAAATAAGGAAGTAGTTAAGTAGCAGAATACTTTTCTTCTCTCTCTATAGTTTTTCTCTATAGTTTCTCTCTATAGAGCTCAGTGAATTCGTAAGAAATAATGAAGGAATGAGCTGCTATTTATAGAAAAATAGAATGCATAGTAACTAATCCATGAATGATCCAGATTGATTACTTTAATTTGACGGTCCATATTTAAAGAAAAATCTTTTAAATAAAATATAATATATTCTATTTATAGAATAACTTTAATAAAGTATTCTGTTTTATATAAAAAGATGTTTCTGTTTTATTACGTTAATAATACGAATAAAACAAAACTTCTTTATCGCTAAATAATTCATATTATTAACTGACAATAATTGAATCAAACTGAGTGACTTCTCACATAAGCATTAATAATCAATACCGTGTGCTACTCTGCAACCACACGTATTACTGTACTTTTACTACCGAGTAGTTCAACAGTATCAATGGTAAAACTTCCGCCGTTATTTTTAATAAAATATTTTTGTCGTTTTCTCAATCCGATAATAATTCCGTTGTGGGGTTCACCAATGATTTTGCCGTTGTACGAATATTTCCTGTTAAAACGAATATTCCCCTACCAATCGAATATTATATAACAACTTGTGTACTTTGTAAAATTTATAAATATTACTCACAACTATAATATTATATCAAATTAACTCCATAATATTCAAAAATAATATTTATTGAAAATTCATCTTTATTTATAAAAGTTGTGGTCTTACACGAGAGATCAAGGTGCTGCAAGTAATTCACCCAATAACTGTGCTAAAAACGATCCAAACGACGACCACCTCATTCAAGCGTACCGTAAAATGTATCACCATAAATGTCGAGTTGAGCTCGAGTAACACAACTTACGAGTCTAAAGTCAGGCCTCGGATCAAGCTGGAACTATTTGCTCGTAAATACACGTTGTTTCCAACAAACTATCATTCTTAATTTCTATAAAGAGGACAAGAATATGACGTTCACTAGTCCTTTAACTTTTCATCTGGGGGCCATATACCGTACAGAAACCTGAGGATATTTTTCGGTTCCATATGGGAATACAATGAATGAAAACGAGTTGCGTTAATTTCTTTGTTAGTCTTAACTACTCATGTCGCTATCAACTTATAGACTTTGACCAAGTCAATGAGGTATATAATTAATAATTCTATGCTTTGGACAATTTTTAGTGGGGTAATGTTACCGTCTCCAATACACATTCATCACATTATCATAATACTCCCTCCCTTCAAAATATTTGTCGTTTATAACTTTTGAAAAAAATAAATTATTTATTTTCTTATATTATTCATATTTTCTCTTATTATCTCAAAAAATTATCTTTCTTGTATTAATAGTTTTCAACTTCACATAAAGGGGTAGTGATGAAATTTCAAACAAATTTACTATAAATGATACTTTCTTAATCCATGTGTCAAAACCTTAAACAACAATATTTTAGAAACGGAGGTAATATTGGTTAATATTTAATCTGCTTCATAATATATATGGCATTTTTAGACCTGACAATATAGTTGGTTAACTATCGGGTCAATCCATATTAATTGGAACCAAACGGGTTGGTTACCTATTTTTATTTATTTAAGTTGGGTAAAGTTTGGAACCATATTTTAAAAAAGATATATAGGTCAAACCCGATTAACCATTTTTCGACCTATATTTTATTTCAAATCCAAATCAAAAGTTCTTTCCACCCATATTTACATATTCAAAAAGCTCAACCACTCACTCACCCCACCCCACCCCATCTCCACCTCCACCCCACCCCCACCCCACCCCACCCCACCCCTAACCCCCACGCTCACCCTCACCCCACTAAAAAAATAATATTATGTGATTATGTATACACCCTTTATCCCCCACCCCACCCCCACCCTTCAAAAAAAATAATATCATGTGATTATGTATACACACTTCCCTTACCCTGCACCCACCTCCATCCAAAAAAAATAATATTATGTGATTATGTATACACCCCTTATCCTCCACCCCACCCCACCCCCCCAACCCAAAAAAATAATATTATGTGATTATGTATACACCCCTTATCCGCCACCCACCCCACCCCACCCCCACTCCCACCCCCACCCATAAAAAATAATATTATGTGATTATGTATACACCCCTTACCCTTCACCCCACTCCACCCCACCCACCCTACCCCCACCCCCACCCCTACCCCTACCCCCACCCTCACCCTCACCCTCACCCTCACTAAAAAAAATAATATTATGTGATTATGTATACACCCCTTACCCCCACCCCCACCCCACCTAAAAAAATAATATTATGTGATTATGTATACACCCCTTACCAATGGTGAGTCTTCTCTTGACTTATCATTATCTCCACTGTCTTTAATCGAGAATTATACTTCAAACAAACACCAAGATTATATAGGTAGTGCTCGTATATATACTCAGCAAGTGGATGAGCACATCCCTGTCTTATGATGACACGAGGTTGTATGTCGTTAGACATCTTGTATGATAGTGGCAAAACACCCTTCCAACGTTGGGTACACCTTACCCTATTGGATTCACCAAATAAAACTACTAAATGACCTTTTTTATACTTCTTCGGGAGAACATCCACAGCTAGAGACCACCGTTCTATTTCTCCGTTACCCTCGCTCGACCCAGCTACACTCTTATTACCTGAAAGAAATTGTGAAGCAAAAGGGTGAGCACAACTAGCTCAGTAAGAATATCATGATTAAAGATAATTAAATTATCAATAGCCTTCATCAATAATAAATCAGAGATTTAGAACATATGGTAAATGATAAAAATTTCAACCATAGTTGCAGCGGAACGAGCAATCCATTAGAAGAGTCAAATAGACTATAAAGTCTATTATCTTCTCCATGTTAAAAATCCACCTACAATATTTTATCCCTGTAACATCAATCAACAATTCTAGTCCACAATCATATGAATAACTCATAATCATAACTGTAGTTCTAAATTCCTCTTCTCATCCAAGACGAAGATAATTTTTATCACATATCTTTACCTGAAACATGAAAGATCATGGTTACACCAAATCACATTTCCTGTTCATAATCATACTAATAACTTCATCTTTGCACTACGGCCAAAGATATTCATTTGTATCACAAGTTGGTCATGTTCATCTCAACATCTGTTCATCTTTGCACTACTGGCCAAAGATATTCAATAACATGTCATCTTTGCACTACGGGCCAAAGATATTCATCAACAATTCATCTTTGCACTACAGGCCAAAGATATTCCTCAACAGTTCATATTTATACTACGACCAAATATATTCATCAACAGTTCATATTTGCACTACAGGTCAAATATATTAATATCTCAAAGAAATATATAATCATTTCAGAATTTATATAAACAATAATTATAATCATGTTGATCAATTCACCTTTGCACTTAAGCTAAAGATATTCACTTATAAATTCAATGGTCATGATCATACAAGTCAATAATTTAACTTTACACTACTGGCCAAAGAGAACCCATAGTCATGATCATACCAAAAATCTATCCATCTTTACACTCAAGTCAAAGAGAAATATCATCATTAGGGTTATAAAAATGTTATATATAATAATAAAAATAATATGATCAACATATAGTTTTAATCTCAAGAGTAATATTCGTAAATCAACTATAATTTGGTTAGAAAAAGAAACCAATTTTTTCGTGAATAGTAACTCATGAATAGTAATTTGTGAATAGTAACTCGACACAAAAAGGTAGAAATTCTACAATAAAATACATACTAATATTTCGGTATAATGATATTGAAAGAATAATATTTCTTAAGCTTATAAATAATTTATTTTAATTATTTACACTTTACTAAATAATGCATTTAATCATCTTAAAATGTCAAACTCATAAGATTTCATCACCAATAACCAAAAACCCTCATCAAAAATCTGCATATACCTCATATAGGATTCTCAAGCCATAAAATCCTATTTTCTATTTTTCTTCACAAAACATATTTAATTCATTTACTCATAAGTAGACTATTTTCATAAAAAATACAAAATCAGTTCCAAAAATATTTCTTTTCTGAGATTTAGCATAATATAGTCCCATAGTGAACATATATTTTTCTCAGAATATTTAAAAGTCATTTACTATTTTTCATATGGCCAAAACAGCTGAATATTTAGACATTTATCAAAAATTATACTTTTATCTCACACATACATGTACTCCCAATAAAAATTTCATCAATTTTAGAGTTAACCACAAATGTTATAAGCGGTTACTTTTAAAATAGTTTTTTCTCATAAAATTCATAACTCTTAATCTATACATCCAAAAATCACCATTTTTGGACACAATCAAGAAAACTCATTAAAATATCATTTTAAATTTTTCCAAAATTTTTGAAGGTCGGAAAAATTACGAAACTGAAAAATATAACAACCCTTAAAATCCCTTACTATCCCTTACCTCAAAAGAGCAGTACTTCTGATCGGTATAAGGCTGAAAGAAACTTACACTGATGAATAGAAACTCACAGAGTATCTAAATACTCACAAAATACACTCAATAATCTAGAGAGAGAAAGAGAGAAAATTTATGAATTCTGGTGTGTTTTTCAATTCTAACTTAACCCTCTATCTATAGGAAAATATTAGCACGCCGAAGCAGACTTAACCTGTAACCTGATGGCTTTACCTGCTACTATTCAAGCCTACCACATTTGAATAAAAATCTCAGCACATTTTCTCACCAACCAAAAGTGGGGCCCACCAATTATAGAATTTTCTACCAAAATGTTAAACTCTGAAAATTCAACAATTTCTGAACCAGTCATCTCGTAAAATTCATAACAAATCATACGTTCATTTTTTACGGTTCAAAATTTGTGGACATATACTCAACTTATATATGTATAACATATCCAAAAATTACAACGATCCAACGGTCGGATTAAAAATTATAACCCCCGCAAAATATCTCAAAATTTCTAATTTTTAATACCTCTATTCCGACAAAAATACTGATAAAAACCTTAACATTAACTCCTATATTTTTAACCACAATAAATATATCCAACATATATATCCACATAAAATAAATATTTCCTTATCATATGAATCAATAATTAATTATTTATAAATAATATTACAAAATCACATTTATGACAACCAGGCCGTTCCCAGGAAAGAGGGGGCTTTTCAATAAGGATTTCTCCTTACTGGCGTGCAATTAGGTGACCAAACCTCTCCTTAGACAGAACTTTCTAGACATTGCCAATAATGTTATCTAATAATATTATTCAGATAATATGAATTATTGATCTGATAATGAAAAATACTGTGCAGTGATAATTATTGAAACAACAATAATATAAAATATCAACGCAGCAATTATTGAATCAATAAAATAAAATATTGAGCAGTAACTACTGTAACAATTATTGAGTAGTGTCTTTCTTCGTAAGAATCAATAATTCAAAAATACTGTACAAAACCGTGTGCTACTGTGCAACCACGCGTAATACTGTATTTTTAACTACCGGGTATTCCAACAGTATTAACGGTAACAACTACGCCGTTAATTATAAAAACTCAATTTTTGTCGTTATCTTCCCCCGACCGTTTTCCGTTATGGGGCCCACAAATAGCTGCGCCGTCGTACGAATATTTCCCAACAGAAAGAATATTCCACGACCAAACGAATATTCCCCGACAACAATGATTATTTTATAACCACTTGCATATTTTGAAAATTTTGCACATTTCAAAAATAACTTTAAACTTTTATCAATTTAACCATTTACTGAATAGTAATTATAAGAAAAATTGAATACTTTTATTTCATAAAATTCGGGGTCTTACACCCACCCTCACTCCCTCCCAAAAAAAATAATATTTAGTGATTATGTATAAATGATATATCTAATAATAATTTTTTTAATTGGGTCATAATAATAGGATGTTTGAAATTTAAAATATGGGTCGACCTATATTTGAACCATAACCATATGATTCTAACCCACATAACCTATATTAAAAATGGTTAATATGGTTTTAGTTCTTAAATGGAACTATAACCATATTTTGAAAACCAAAATCAACACATAACCATATTTTGTCAGGCCTAGACATTTTAGAGTTGTATACAAGAATTAAAAAAATAATTATATAATGTTAATTGTCTATAATATTTTTAAATTTCCATTATTATCATACTTTCTTTCTCATCATAAATATTTTTCCATGAGAGCTAATTTTAGAAAGATTGTTGTGACGCCCCCATAATAGGTATACAACACCCATTCTGAGTCGCCAAATACATGGTACAGAAAGCAAACTACAACTTCAATAATACAATTGTCGTGCAAAATACGACAACACATACTGTGAGTTTAAATACAAATATTGTCTTCTAGACAATATCCACACTCAAATAAATCCTCATTACAATTATTCAAACACTATTTTACAGAAATAGTGAGGACTGCTAATACATCTTTCTAGAACCATCACTCCATACCCCGACTAGATCCTGCTATGTTCTCACCTCCTGAGAAGAAAAATGGAACAAAAAGGAAAAGGGTGAGCTCAACTAGCCCAGTAAAGAATATTATGACTAAGATAATATACAACAAATTATCGTTAGTCTTCAACAGGGAAAAATCTGATAAAATATAATCGACAACAAGTTTTAGATCAACAACTGCAGCGGAAACAACAAACCATTAGAAGAGTCAAGTAGAGAAAGAATTCTACTATCTTCTAAGATTTAAAAGTCCATCATCAATATTTTATCCCTGTAACATCAATTAATAATCATCTTTAACCAAATATTCATCTTTGCACTACAGGCCAAAGATATTCATTTGTATCATCAGTCGGTCATGTTCATCTCAACACCTGTTCATCTTTGCACTACAGGCCAAAGATATTCATCAAGTAATTATACATCTTTGCACTACAGGCCAAAGATATTCAGTAATATCATCATTTAGGACTGAGGATGATGAAAAATATCTTAAAGAGAACGAATCCAATGAGACAGAAGGACAAATAGTAGGGATTCGTATAACAGTTTATCCAAGATCAATAATACTTCATAATAATCAATTGTGAAGCAGAATTCAAAAATAAAGATCAAAACATGGATACAATCAAAGATAGTAACCATAATAGACATCTTGGACAAAAAGGGAAAATTTTATTTTTCGGTGAATAGTGCCGTATTCGTGAATAGTGCCGTATACGTGAATAGTGCCGTATACGTGAATAGTAACCCCGACACAAAAAGTTCCAAATTTGATAAAAACTCATATCAATATTTCAGCATAATGATATTGAAGAAAATAATATCATTTAAGAAGAAAATAATATCCCTTACCTCAAAATATCAGTACTTCTGGTCGGAATACCGGTATAAGGCTGAAAGAAACTTGCTCTGATGAATAGAAACTCTCAAAGTATCTAAATACTCACAAAATACACTCAATAATCTAGAGAGAGAAAGAGAGAAAACTTGTTTCTGGTGTAATTTTCAATTCTAACTTAGCCCTCTATTTATAGGAAAATTTTGGTAGGTTTGACCTGCAACCTGATGGCTTTACCTGCTACTATTCCCACCTACCACATTTGAAATATAATTCAGCACATTTCTTCACCAACCACAAGTGGGGCCCACCAATTCTAGAATTTTCCATCAAAATGATAAACTCCGAAAATTCAACAATTTCTGAACCAGTCATCTTGTAAAATTCATAATAAATCATACGTTCATTTTTAACGGTTCAAAATTTGTGGACATATACTCAACTTATATATGTATAACATATCCAAAAATTACCACGATCCAACGGTCGGATTAAAAATTATAACCCCCGCAAAATATCTCAAAAACCCTGATTTTTAATACCTCCATTCCGACAAAAATATGGATAAAAACCTCAACATTAACTCCTTCATTTTTAACCACAAAAATATATCCCTCATTTATATCCACATAAAATAAATATTTCCTTATCATATGAATCAATAATTAATTATTCACAAATAATATTACAGAATCACATTTATGACAACCAGGCCGTTCCCAGGAAAGAGGGGGCTTTCCAATAAGGATTTCTCCTTACTGGCGCGCAATTAGATGACCAAACCTCTCCTTAGACAGAACTTTCTAGACATTGTCAATAATGTTATCTAATAATATTATTCAAATAATATGAATTATTGATCTGATAATGGGAAATACTGTGCAGCAACAATTATTGAAACAACAATAATATAAAATATCAATGCAGCAATTATTGAATCAATAAAATAAAATATTGAACAGTAATCACTGTAACAATTATTGAGTAGTGCCTTCTTACGTAAGAATCAATAATTCAACTATACTGTACAATCCGTGTGCTACTGTGCAACCACGCGTTATTACTGTATTTTTAACCACCGGGTATTTAACAGTGTTAACGGTAACAACTACGCCATTATTAATAAATAACTTATACTTGTCGTTTTCTTCATCCAATCGCTTTCCGTTATGGGGCCCACACAAGGCTGCGTCGTCGTACGAATATTCCCCGACAGCAAGAATATTCCACGACCAACCGAATATTCACCGACCAAAAATAAATATTTTATAACCACTTGCTTATTTTGCAAAATTTGCACATTTCACCCATAATCAAAGTATTATATCAAATTAACCCCTTATTATTCACAATAATATTTAGAGAAAATTTGATTTTATTCATTAATAAGTTGGGGTCTTACAACCTCCCCTCCTTATGAAATTTCGTCCTCGAAATTGACGTACGTACCTGATGTTTCAAAAAGGTGAGGATACCTCGCTTTCATTTCTGATTCCAACTCCCAGGTCATTTCTTCAATAGCATGGTTTTTCCACAAAACCTTAACTTGTGGTATAACCTTCGTGCGTAGGACATGCTCTTTCCTATCCAAGATCTTAACAGGTACCTCCTCGTACGTTAAATCTTCAGCTATCTCGTCTGGTTCTAACTCAATAATGTGGTTCGGGTCTTTAACATATTTACGAAGCATAGATATGTGAAAAACATTATGAACACGAGACATGCTTGGAGGTAATGCGAGTCTATATGCCACATTTCCTATTCGCTCAAGAATCTCAAATGGACCAACAAATCTTGGATTGAGCTTTCCTCTCTTCCCAAATCTTGTAACTCCCTTCCATGGTGCAACACGTAACAATACATGATCCCCAATATTAAATTCCACGTCCTTCCGATGAAGATCCGCATAACTCTTTTGTCGATCCTGTGCCGTTTGTATACGTTGTCGAATCGTTTGGATCTTCTCTGTAGTAATGCGTACCAATTCTGGTCCCAACAATGTTGCTTCACCCACCTCGTCCCAGCATACTGGAGAACGACATTTTCTTCCATACAACGCCTCAAATGGAGCCATACCTATGCTCGCCTGATAACTGTTGTTGTAGGAGAATTCCACCAATGGTAGGTACTTATCCCAACTCCCTTTGAGATCTAAGACACAAAGTCTTAATAGATCTTCAAGAGTTTGAATAGTCCTCTCTGATTGTCCGTCCGTTTGAGGATGGTATGCTGAACTGAATCGTAAATCCGTGCCCATAGCTTTCTGCAAGCTAACCCAAAATCGTGAAGTGAATCTTGGGTCACGATCCGAAACTATGGATACTGGCATGCCATGCAATCTCACAATCTCGTTCACGTACATACTAGCAAGACGTTCAAGGGAATAAGTCTCACGTATCGGCAAGAAATGAGCGGACTTGGTTAATCTATCAACAATAACCCAAATCGCATCTATGCCTTGAGAAACCTTGGGAAGACCTGTAACAAAATCCATAGTAATGTGTTCCCACTTCCATTTTGGGATCTCAAGTGGTTGCAATGGACCCTTTGGCACTTGATGCTCCGCCTTTACACGTTGACAAGTTAAACACCTCGAGATAAACTCCGCGATCTCTCTTTTCATATTGCTCCACCAAAATGTATGTCGAAGATCGTGATACATTTTGGTACTCCCAGGATGGATTGCAAACGGTGTGTTGTGTGCCTCCATCATTATTCTATGCTTCAAGTCAAAATCGTTAGGAACACAAAGTCTGGAGTTGACTCGAAGTATTCCTTCTTCATCGATTCTTGCTTCTGGAATAGCACCTTCTTGCACTTTCTTCTTCATACGCATCAGCTCTATATCCGTAGCTTGAGCAGCTTTAACTTTATCGATTAAAGTCGGTTCTACTCGTATATTTGATATCATCATGTGGGTACTTGGAGCCTTCATCTCTATCTCCATCCTTTGCAAGTCATACAAAATGGGCCTTTGTGTTAAAAACATTGCACTCGTACCCGCATATGATCTTCTACTCAATGCGTCAGCTACTACGTTTGCTTTTCCAGGATGGTATTGGATGGTATGATCGTAATCTTTCAACAGCTCAAGCCAACGTCGTTGCCGCATGTTGAGTTCCTTTTGGGTGAAGAAATATTTGAGGCTTTTATGATCTGTATAGATCTCCACTTTCTCCCCATACAGGTAGTGTCTCCAGATCTTCAACGCAAAAACGACTGCTGCCAACTCCAAATCATGAGTAGGATAATTCCTCTCATATTCTTTGAGTTGTCGTGAGGCATAGGCTATGACTTTCCCATGTTGCATGAGAACACATCCTAACCCTTTGCCTGAAGCATCGCTGTAGATAACAAATCCATCCGAACCAGATGGTATTGTCAAAACAGGTGCCGAAATGAGTCTCCTCTTGAGTTCTTGGAAACTCTTCTCGCATTCCTCACTCCATACGAATTTTGTATCTTTCCGAGTCAGCTGAGTTAACGGAGTAGCGATTCGAGAAAATCCTTCCACAAATCTCCGATAATAACCAGCTAAGCCCAGAAAGCTACGTACTTCGGTTACCGACTTCGGTTGCTCCCAACTTTGTATGGCTTCAATCTTCGCCGGGTCGACAGATACTCCATGTTTTGACACCACGTGCCCAAGGAATGCTACTTCCTCAAGCCAGAACTCGCATTTCTTCAGTTTGGCATATAGCTTGTTTTCACGAAGCCTTTGCAGTACCAGCTTCAAATGGCGCTCATGATCTTCACGGCTTTTGGAATAGATGAGGATGTCATCAATAAAGACAACAACGAACTGATCCAAATATTCTTTGAATACACGGTTCATCATATCCATGAAGGCAGCAGGAGCATTAGTCAATCCAAAAGACATTACTAAGAATTCATAATGCCCGTACCGAGTTCTGAAGGCAGTTTTGGAATATCCTCAGTTTTAATCTTCAGCTGATGATATCCAGAACGAAGATCGATCTTTGAAAAGAATTGTGCTCCTTGCAACTGGTCAAACAGGTCATCAATGCGAGGTAGCGGATACCTATTCTTGATGGTGACATGGTTCAATTCTCGATAGTCAATACAAAGTCGCATACTCCCGTCTTTCTTCTTTACGAATAAAACAGGAGCACCCCAAGGAGACGTACTAGGACGAATAAAACCGATGTCCAACAACTCCTGTAGTTGGACTTTTAACTCCTGAAGTTCAATAGGAGCCATTCGATATGGGGTTTTAGAAATGGGCTTTGTACCGGGTTCAAGGTCAATAAAGAATTCAATTTCTCGTTCCGGGGGTAGACCGGGAAGTTCTTCAGGAAATACATCGGAAAATTCTCTAACAATAGAAATATTATTCAAATCTGACTTGTCTTTGTTCAAATCCATAACATGGGCTAAGAAAGCTTGACATCCGTTTTTCAATAAACGAATAGCTTTGTGGCTTGATATGACAGTGACTGATTTTAGTGGTTTAGTAGTTTGAATTCGTATGACAGGTTGGTTAGGAATATGAAAACTAACAACCTTACGAAAACAATCAATTTTAGCATGATGAGTGGTTAACCAATCAATTCCTAAAATCACATCAAAAGCAAGTATCTTTAAAGAGATAAGATCAACAGGTAATGTGATAGTGCCAACTTGGATCATGCAAGATTTATAAACTGTAGATGTAACGAAGGTTTCACCCAACGGAGTTTCAACAGATAAGTTAAAGTCCAATTTCTCCGGAGTCAAGTTTAAACGTTGAGCACAAGCAGGAGAGATAAAAGAATGGGTAGAACCGGTATCTAGTAAAGTATAAACTTCGCAAGAATTCAAGATTAGCTTACCCGTGATCACCTCGTTCGGGTTTCTCACGTTTTGGCCAGTTACGACAAACGCTCTTCCAGGAACCGCTGATTTCGCCTTATCCGGGACAGCCCTTGGAATCACCACTCCCGCTGAACTTGGTTTCGCTATAGTACAATCTCGAGCGATGTGGCCTTCCTTCCCACAGTTGTAACACACCTTGGATTGTTGTGGACAGTTTGGGCTGATATGTCCCTCTTTCCCGCATTTGTAACATCTAACTGGCGGTCGTTCTCCTCCCCTAAAATTTGTTGTTGGTGCTGGTGCTGGTGATGATGTCTTCCCGTCATTGTTGAATCTCCTCTTTCTGAAATTTCCACTTGACTCACCTCTCCTATTATCATGGCCACGATGACCACCCGAGTGGTTACCGCCTTTGTTCATATTTTTCCCTCCTCGTTGGTTATCATCGCTCTGATGATTGCTGTCACCGGTATGACCCTGGTTGTGGTCCCTCGGTTGAGTATACTCATTATCTCTCTCTAATAATTGGGCCCTGTTGACAACGTCTGAATACAGAGAAAATTTATGAGAGATAAGGTATTGACGAATCTCAGGTTTTAAACCTCTCAGAAACATCCGCGTCATTCGTTCCTCATTTTCGACCAAATGAGGTGCAAACCTGGATAACTCTGCAAACTTCGCCTCGTACTGGGACACCGTCATGTTGTTTTGTTCCAGTCTAATAAACTCAACCTCCTTCATATGACGAATACTTTCAGGAAAGTACTTGTCATTGAACAGTTTTTGAAATGTTTCCCAGGACATGTTGAGTGCGTCAGGCTGGGTACGCTTCACAGACTCCCACCAGTAGTCTGCCTCACCGCGGAACATAAATGTGGCGAATGGAACCTTCTGTTCCTCCGTGCATCCCAAGACATCAAATATCTTGGTAATTTGCTTGACCCACGTTTCTGCCATGATCGGATCCGGCTTTCCCTTAAATTCTGGTGGTCCCAATTCTTTGAACTGCTTAGCTGTGACAAACCGCGCGTTGTTATCATTTCCACCCGTATTCTGCACACGAGTCTCCCTCGTCTGATTTTGCATGAACTGCAAAAAGCTCCTAAACATTCCATCATTCATCGTTTGCTCGGTAACGTTGTTTACAGGAGGAATATTGCCTTCCTGTTGCACGTTCCCCTGGGTAGTGATCAAAGGTGTCTCCACGGTCTGATTTACTCCATTATTAACGTTCTCAGCTGCCATTCTTAAATACTGCCATAAAACAAGGGTTAATAGTCATGTCATATATTATCCCTATACTCTGACCGACCAAATAAACACCAAATAAACTTAGTCAGGTCATACTAGCGAAGGAATTCCCCGTCTCTCCCCTCCTAGTTCTTGTCTCACATCTCAGCCAGGGATCATATCCCTAAGCTCTGATACCAACTGTGACGCCCCCATAATAGGTATACAACACCCATTCTGAGTCGCCAAATACATGGTACAGAAAGCAAACTACAACTTCAATAATACAATTGTCGTGCAAAATACGACAACACATACTGTGAGTTTAAATACAAATATTGTCTTCTAGACAATATCCACACTCAAATAAATCCTCATTACAATTATTCAAACACTATTTTACAGAAATAGTGAGGACTGCTAATACATCTTTCTAGAACCATCACTCCATACCCCGACTAGATCCTGCTATGTTCTCACCTCCTGAGAAGAAAAATGGAACAAAAAGGAAAAGGGTGAGCTCAACTAGCCCAGAAAAGAATATTATGACTAAGATAATATACAACAAATTATCGTTAGTCTTCAACAGGGAAAAATCTGATAAAATATAATCGACAACAAGTTTTAGATCAACAACTGCAGCGGAAACAACAAACCATTAGAAGAGTCAAGTAGAGAAAGAATTCTACTATCTTCTAAGATTTAAAAGTCCATCATCAATATTTTATCCCTGTAACATCAATTAATAATCATCTTTAACCAAATATTCATCTTTGCACTACAGGCCAAAGATATTCATTTGTATCATCAGTCGGTCATGTTCATCTCAACACCTGTTCATCTTTGCACTACAGGCCAAAGATATTCATCAAGTAATTATACATCTTTGCACTACAGGCCAAAGATATTCAGTAATATCATCATTTAGGACTGAGGATGATGAAAAATATCTTAAAGAGAACGAATCCAATGAGACAGAAGGACAAATAGTAGGGATTCGTATAACAGTTTATCCAAGATCAATAATACTTCATAATAATCAATTGTGAAGCAGAATTCAAAAATAAAGATCAAAACATGGATACAATCAAAGATAGTAACCATAATAGACATCTTGGACAAAAAGGGAAAATTTTATTTTTCGGTGAATAGTGCCGTATTCGTGAATAGTGTCGTATACGTGAATAGTGCCGTATACGTGAATAGTAACCCCGACACAAAAAGTTCCAAATTTGATAAAAACTCGTATCAATATTTCAGCATAATGATATTGAAGAAAATAATATCATTTAAGAAGAAAATAATATCTCTTACCTCAAAATATCAGTACTTCTGGTCGGAATACCGGTATAAGGCTGAAAGAAACTTGCTCTGATGAATAGAAACTCTCAAAGTATCTAAATACTCACAAAATACACTCAATAATCTAGAGAGAGAAAGAGAGAAAACTTGTTTCTGGTGTAATTTTCAATTCTAACTTAGCCCTCTATTTATAGGAAAATTTTGGTAGGTTTGACCTGCAACCTGATGGCTTTACCTGCTACTATTCCCACCTACCACATTTGAAATATAATTCAGCACATTTCTTCACCAACCACAAGTGGGGCCCACCAATTCTAGAATTTTCCATCAAAATGATAAACTCCGAAAATTCAACAATTTCTGAACCAGTCATCTTGTAAAATTCATAATAAATCATACGTTCATTTTTAACGGTTCAAAATTTGTGGGCATATACTCAACTTATATATGTATAACATATCCAAAAATTACCACGATCCAACGGTCGGATTAAAAATTATAACCCCCGCAAAATATCTCAAAAACCCTGATTTTTAATACCTCCATTCCGACAAAAATATGGATAAAAACCTCAACATTAACTCCTTCATTTTTAACCACAAAAATATATCCCTCATTTATATCCACATAAAATAAATATTTCCTTATCATATGAATCAATAATTAATTATTCATAAATAATATTACAGAATCACATTTATGACAACCAGGCCGTTCCCAGGAAAGAGGGGGCTTTCCAATAAGGATTTCTCCTTACTGGCGCGCAATTAGATGACCAAACCTCTCCTTAGACAGAACTTTCTAGACATTGTCAATAATATTATCTAATAATATTATTCAAATAATATGAATTATTGATCTGATAATGGGAAATACTGTGCAGTAACAATTATTGAAACAACAATAATATGAAATATCAATGCAGCAATTATTGAACCAATAAAATAAAATATTGAACAGTAATCACTGTAACAATTATTGAGTAGTGCCTTCTTACGTACGAATCAATAATTCAACTATACTGTGCAATCCGTGTGCTACTGTGCAACCACGCGTTATTACTGTATTTTTAACCACCGGGTATTTAAACAGTGTTAACGGTAACAACTACGCCATTATTAATAAACAACTTATACTTGTCGTTTTCTTCATCCAATCGCTTTCCGTTATGGGGCCCACGCAAGGCTGCGTCGTCGTACGAATATTCCCCGACAGCAAGAATATTCCACGACCAACCGAATATTCACCGACCAAAAATAAATATTTTATAATCACTTGCTTATTTTGCAAAATTTGCACATTTCACCCATAACCAAAGTATTATATCAAATTAACCCCCTTATTATTCACAATAATATTTAGAGAAAATTTGATTTTATTCATTAATAAGTTGGGGTCTTACAATTGTAGTTAATTCTCTTAAATTATATAAAACAACAAATAATTAAGAAAAAATAAAATAATCTAAAATGTCATATATTATGGAACGGATGAATAATATATACCAATGTAATCACTGCACATATTTAATTTGAGACTTTTAACTGTATTTGTCTTGAAGTTCTCTTAGAGGGGGAACCACGAGGTCCGAGTAGGCATGCACAACAGGTCGGCCTGGCCTGGGCCTGCCAGGCCTTGGGCTTTGAACAGGCAAGGCCCAAACCCAAGGTCGGGCCAGGCCCAAGACCAAGGTCAGGCCCAAGGCCTTGGCTGGTCTGGTCCCTTTTTTTTTAATGTTACATATTAAATATTAAAAATATAAATAATAAAATATTAATTAATAAATTTTGTAAAATATTAATATTGTAGATTACTTAAATGTTGTAGATTACACTTTTATTTTTTGAATATGAAGTTAATTTCAGTTTTATTTTCTGATAGTACGTACTAGGATCGGTTGGACATATATTTTATAAAGTTTAAACACACATATATCTTTTCATTTATGATTATTAAACTCTTACATGGTTATATCTCAGGTATTAATTCCAGTTAATTTTCTAATTACTTTATGAAATTTTTATTTAAATTGGTACAACAGAATACCTAAAAAATAATTTAAATCATAAATCCCCCAAGAATTTAGCATATCCAAATTAATGAAGAACTTGAGTATTTACAAGAAACTACCTTATTATTAATATTTAGTATTAAAAATTAGTTTATTGTTGTATTAATTAATGTTAATATTTAACATTAAAGTAACAAAGAATATTAATAAAATTTTATTGTTAAATATTAGTACTTTAGTATTTACAATAAATTAACTTATTATTAATATTTAATCAACTAAATAACTAACTTATTATTAATATTAATTATACTAACTAGTTATATTCATTGAAGATGTATATTAATTAAATGTATCAACAAAAAATCAAGAATGAATAATTAAAATTTTAAATTTTATTGATGTATTAATTAAAACTAATGTATTATAATTTATAAATTACAATAATGAATAAGTAAAAATTTATACTTTATTGATGAATAATTATAAATTTAAAGTTCAAAAATTATAAATAATTAGATAAAAAATCATGTAAGGTCTCAGGCCAGGCCAGGCCTCATGCCTGGCCAGGCTAGACCCAAGGTCAGGCCAGGCCAGATTTTTGCTAAAAAAAAAAGAGGCCTTCCAGGCTAGGCCTGACCTGGCCAGGCCTTGACCGGGCCGGACTTTGACCATCCGGGCCAAGGCCAGACCAAGGCCAGGCCGCAGGCCTCGAGCCTTTTGTGCATCCCTAGGTCCGGGGGGTCATATGACCTCGGTTTTTAGCGCATTTCAAGCTATCCCCTCAGGCTGGCGATTCCATGACCCCTCTCTTCTGGCGTTCCAAAGTTCCAGCAGCCAATCAGTCATCATGTTTAATTCTTTCACTCTCCGTCGATCAAGTAGAAGGTTGATCAAGATGAACTGAGAGATATGTTGGTTTTGTCGTAGTGGAGGAGGGTAATTGAGTATTTGTCAGAATTAGATAAAATTTAAGCTTTTATTCGGAAATTGTGCATTCTGCCATATGCTTGCTTATTAGTTCTTACTCAAATGTCTAAATTGGTGTGTTTTAATTAATACTTTAAAATTTGGGAGGCATGAAATTTAATTTGTCATTTATTTAAAAGTTCCAATCAATCTGTTGCTTGTTATATATATATATATATATATATATATATATATATATATATATATATATATTTTGCAGAATTGTATATAACAAATTATCATTTTACATTTTGAATTATTGATCATGCTCTACAAGTAAGCATATAAAGGCTAGAAAAAAAAATGCATATTTAATTATATGTTATTTAAGAGTAATAAATTAATTTCAGCCCATGAACTAGCATTAGGACATTATTGTAATTGCACTAAGAAATAAGTAAGATAGTTCATATTTCATAATTTGGTGCAAGTATTGGTTTGATTTCTTTTTAGACATTGGTGTTACTATTAGTTTCTTTTCTTTTATTTATTTATTTTTGTTTTCTTGTTTTTGAAACTTCTAAGAACATATTACATTATTTACCAATTTATAGTTCAATGCCGAGGCAGAAGCATTTCTTAGAGGAGTTCAATTAATTTTAGATGAACAATCCTAACCTATTATAGAAGAATATTAGTTTCAGCTGCAAAGGCTGAACTGCAAAATTGTCCCTTGTTTTACACCATTTTGCTTAGTGAACCTCTATGTTTTAAGGGTGACTCATCTATTACTTCAAGCGCTATTATTTTTACAATTTTTTTCCTTCAGTTGATTTTTGTCCAATTTTTTCCCTTCAGTTGATTTTTGTCCAATTTTTTCCCAAATTCGATCACACGCATGACATGTGCCATATTACTATGTTAGTAAGGGGCAATAGTCATAAGACGAATCTCTTTTTAAAATTTAGCTAGCAAAAAACAAGTAAATTAAACAAAAGATAAGAAAATAAATTCAATTAATTTTTTTGATTATCTATAATTTATAACTTTGTTTGGTCATCATGTATTTATTTTTATTTTTTGTATTGGGTTGAGTTTTTAAATTAGGTTTAATATTGATGTGTTAAAATTATGTACTGCAAGTGAACAACGTCTATTGTAGATTTGGCAAGTGCAGCTCGAACCACAGAGACTAGATCAATTCTTTAATATATCCTTAATTAATATTTTAGGCAAATTAGAAACAAAAACGGTGGAGAAGATTTATTAACTAAATTATGTAAACTATTAATTAATAATGAAAACTATTAATGAGAAAAGATACCTAAGAATCAGAATCCACCAAATATTAACATAATAAATAATTTCTTATTTCCTAAATCAATTTCCAAATTATTCTCCCTTCCCTTTAGAAATAATGATTCATATAATTAATATGGGCAATCATAAGTTATGAAAAATTTACAGATTAACTATAACTTATCAAAACCTCACCATCAATATAAAAATCATATGCAATTTATGCGGAGGAAAATATGAAGGCAAAAATAATTAGGCATTAATTTTGGAACGGAAAGAAAATATTATTATGAAATACTTAGTTTCATCATAATCCTAAGAATTAGAAATTTAGCTAGCCATGAAATTAAAAACAAAAACAAATAATATTAGTACTACAATTCGCATGAAATAAGAACAATAATTAAAAAGAGAATTTTTATTATATAAATAAAAGAAAATTATAAATACTCTCTGACAGTAGTACCACACGTGATTGGAATAAGAGAAAAGACAAACTTTAAATATCTTACTCCCTTCTACACTAGTGAAAAATTAAGAAAAATAAAATACTAAGTTTAAGCAAAATTATACCCTGCAGGATTTAAGTCGAAATAGATTGGGAGGTGAACCAACTTCTGATCCTTTCATATCCCTTGAGGTACAAATTATAATAAATATAATTATTTAGAGCGATAATAGATTGTCCTAAAAAGAGTGTAAACCTACGGCTTTCTAAGAAACCCGAGGTGTCGGTGGTGATGAGTTGGCAAATCAAGTGTTTGATCAAAACTCAGAGATACCCAAATTTGATGGGATTGAAAAGCAATTATTTGATGAAATTCTTGAGAGACTGGAATTCATTGAGGACGAAGAAAATGTTTTAATTATGAGCATATTAATTATGTAAACATTATAATTGTAAAATGATTAGTAAGTTACGAACGTGATATGTTATGACTTAGTGTACACAATGAATAGTAAATAAGTGTTGTGAAGTTGTGTTGGATGACAATCAATCAATCTAAGAATGGTGACTAGTTGTATCGTGCCGATCGTCATCTCACAATTTGCAATATTAGATTATTATATCTAATATTATAATATATTAATATATATTATTTAATTAATTATATTATTTATTTAATAATCATATTATTATAATATTATTGTAATATTATAAATATTAATATTTATATTAATATAATTATATAATTATATTATAATGTTAAGTTGGTTTAAAAGTAATATAATATTAAATTATAAATATTATAATATTATTTATAATTAGTTATTGGATGTTCAATTTTAAATTATATTATTTGTTATTATAATATAATTATATTATATTAATTATTAATAATTAATGTGCATATAATTATAAATATTATTAATATTTATATTATTTTTAATATTAATATACAAATATTAATATTAAAAATAATTAATAGATATATTATTTGATTTAATATAATAATAAATTAAATATTATTATAAATAATAATAATAATAATATACTAACTATTATAATATATTATAATAAATATACTTTTTCTCTAAAATAAGAGGTCTATTTATAAGAAAAATAACTTTGAACCCTAATTTAGATTCATTGAACTTGGACAGTTTTGTTCCCAATCAACTTCTCAAAAAGATCTTCTAGATATACTTTCCCTTCTCTTGTTGGATTTGACTTGCACACCAAAATTGTCCAACCTCTTTCCTACTCCTTGTAGGTTTCTTCTTGGATATTCCTTATATGAATAAAAGCATTAAATATCCATTGATCACCAAGATTTTGACTTTATTGCAACAAATATTAAATCATACAAAATAAAATAAAACATATTAATTTAATAAACTAATATAATTAAAAAAAAAATTAGGGATAATAAAATGTATGAATTACGTGTCTATTAAATACCCCCATACCTAGCTTTTGCTCGTCCCTCGAGTAAAATAAATAAAAATAAAAATAAAATAAAAATTACACTACCCTATTTTCGTAGGAAACACGATTACACTTAGCATGCGCAACAAGCCTTTAAACCCCAAAGTTACTCTAAGTGGACGAGTTGTGTCTCGTGAGGGTTTGTAGTGAATATACCCACAAAATTAAAAAAAAATATTTTTGGGTTCAACAAATTATGAAATTGAAAGAAAACTTCTAAATATCTATGGGCATTATACATAAGCTAGATTAAATTCAAAATCACACTTTCACTTTATCAAAAATACTCAATCTTTATTTTAGACACCATCCTTCATTAAATCAATTTCATGTGATGCATGCATTGTGTATATGATGTAACTCTTAGTAGGGATTTTTACCATGAAAATCAAGCAAGCTCATTTTTTCTTTTTCTTTTTCTTTTTTTTCTTTTATCCATTTTTTTTCAATTTTGATTCTTGACTTGTTCAATGTCTTATTTTCTTTGGCTTTTCAGAGTTACCCATGTAGAGCGAGCGTTGGACCAATGACTCCCAAACCAGATAGTTTTAGGGCACTAGGTATAGAGACACCCCTAAGGGCTTACTGACTCAAGTAACAAATGTCACAAAATTAGATTAGTCAAGCTGTTTTTATCCATCACACTTTTCAGCATGAATATCGATGCTTCCCGAGGCTTGGATACCCAATTATTTCGTTTAATGGACATTGAAGCAGTTATTTATTTATTTTTTTCAACTTTTTTTCCCGATTTCTTTTCATTCTTTCTTTTTTTTTTCTTTTTTTTTGAAATTACTCGAATCATGGTTTATACCCCACAACTAAAAATTAGTACAAACGTGAAGTGCAAAAATGCTCGTGAAATCGATTTTAATCCAGATGGTGTTTCAAACTAAGATTTCATATCTTATCAAAAATTCAAGATTTCTTAAATCTTTCAATCCTACTTTATGAGTTTTGCTCCACAAACACTTATTAGAATTAATTCAATCCATAAAAAGTCAACCAAAATTTTTAATTTTTTTTTTTTGTGTTTTTTTTACTATTTTTTCCTTAAAAAAATCTAATACAATAATACAAATAAACTCCCCCCATACCTAAATCATGCATTGTCCTCAATGTATGCAAATGAAGAAAAGAGAACAAAGATGTGAAAAAAGTGTACCTTGTATGCGGGACATTTGTTCTGCAAGAAAATACGGTGAGAAAGAAAATAAATGTACATATCTACAAATTTCATAAATTCTAAAAATTATGTGACTATACATGAATGATACAAATGGGTAAGTGAGTGTGAACTTTTCATTATCTTCAGGAGGTCTAGGAAATTAAAAATAGTCAGAATTTTCATCACAATTATGCTTAAAATTTACTTCAAGAAAGGTTTCACTAACATGTTCAAATGATGGAAGAATTGGTTTAAATACATGTTATAGTTTAGTTGACTTATTTGTAGTGGATCTCAACGGCTCATTGACCTTATCTAAATATTCGGATTCATTCCAATTTTGGTCAAGGTGATTTAAGAAAAAATTAATTGGATCTTTTTCAATCTAGAGTCTATTTTCAATTATCTCATGGGTCATTGACAACTCTTGGAACATGTTTACTTTATTGGGTTGGTCCAAAAAATCAGTGAGTGATTTTTTAGGAATAAGTCTTTCGGGGTATGGAACTTTAGGCTTATAGATTTTTTCAACAGACTCATCAAATGCGACATGATCAATTTTAGGCATAGACTCATAATTTGTAGACTCCTTAAATTCACTTGACTCAAATTGTGTAGAATTGAATATAAAATTTTCCTCATTATTTCCACAACCATTAAGATTTTCAAAATTAACTTCAGAGTTATTAGAAAATTCACCTACCTCTTGTTCATTTATTATGGTGGCTAATCTATTCATTTGAATTTCTAGACGAGATATAACTTGATCCATGCTAAATTGATTTTTCATTAAAACTTCCATAATTTTCTCTAAGGCACTAAGTCTTTTCTCTTCTTCATTTGATAATTCTTGTGGATATTGAGGTTCTGGATCCAAATATGGATATGGATATAGAGATGAACTTAGTTAAGAATTTTCATAAGTTGGAAACAATTGATTTTACTTGGTGTGCATTAAAATTTTCGTAGGGTTCTTGATTCCAAGCAAAATTATTATTCCAACTATAACAAGAATTTATTTTTCTACAAATCACAAAACAAGCAGATACCACGAAAGTCGCACAAAAATAATATAATAAATTTTTTTTCTTAATTCTACAGTTAACCTAAATTTAATCTAGACGGCTCCTAACTGTTCCAAGTTACACCGCAAGGTCCATCAAATTTGAAATTAATCATACCACTAGCCAGGTAAGTGTAAGGTGGGAGTCTCTCTATAGATACGGTGACTAATTGAATAAATACACAATCTTTAGGCGTTTGCCTTTTGAATTACTTGCCTAGACACCAGTAGTTTGATTAATTTAAAATTCAGCCTCCTCTTGGAGTTTCTTGTCCTAATTGAGCTCGAGAGTCCTAGGGGCCAACGTCTACTTGATTTTATTAGGTCATGGTTATGCAAAATACAAATTGGATTGTTTATGGGCCAAGGAAGGGTGATGAAATCCCCACCTTATCTTTTTACAGGTTGTGCCCTTATTGTTAAATTAAAGATAAAAATGTAGAAATAAAAAAAATTATAAACAAATAAAGTGTCTTAAAACTATGAGAATTACGAAAGAACGAGAAATTTTGACGTACCTCAATCCTCCAGCAATCACCACAGTTTATATTTGACACAAAATAAAAACCTAACAGGATGTGCTCTATGTGAGTGAATGCATGAATGCAACAAATAAAAAAAATATTAAAAAACTAAACTACTATTTTTTATTTTATTTAAAAAAATATGGAGATACGAAGTACCGAAGAAAGCGCAGCAACAAAATCTTTATCTTTCCGCACCATTGATCCGCTTCGATAATCCTGAAAATTTTTAAAAATATTAGAAGGAAAAAAAACTAATTCGAATAAATAAAAATTAAGGAATATAAAATTAAGTTTAGTCCCCGGCAACGACGCCAAAAACTTGATGTGTTAAAATTATGTACTGCAAGTGCATAACGTCTATTGTAGATTTGGCAAGTGCAGCTCGAACCACAGAGACTAGATCAATTCTTTAATATATCCTTAATTAATATTTTAGGTAAATTAGAAACAAAAATGGTATGGAAGATTTATTAACTAAATTATGCAAACTATTAATTAATAACGAAAACTATTAATGAGAAAAGATACCTAGGAATCAGAATCCACCAAATATTAACATAATAAATAATTTCTTATTTTCTAAATCAATTCCCAAATTATTCTCCCTTCCCTTTAAAAATAACGATTCATATAATTAATATGGGCAAACATAAGTTATGAAAAATTCATAGATTAACTACAACTTATCAAAACCTCACAATCAATATAAAAATCATATGCAATTTATGCGGAGGAAAATATGAAGGCAAAAATAATTAGGCATTAATTTTGGAACGGAAAGAAAATATTATTATAAAATACTTAGTTTCATCATAATCTTAGGAATTAGAAATTTAGCTTGTCATGGAATTAAAAACAAAAACAAATAATATTAGTACTACAATTCGCATGAAATAAGAACAATAATTAAAAAGAGAATTTTTATTATATAAATAAAAGAAAGTTATAAATACTCTCTAACAGTAGTACTACACATGATTGGAATAAGAGAAAAGACAAACTCTAAATATCTTACTCCCTTCTACACTAGTGAAAAACTAAGAAAAATAAAATACTAAGTTTAAGCAAAATTATACCCTGCAGGATTTAAGTCGAAATAGATTGGGAGGTGAACCAACTTCTGATCCTTTCATATCCCTTGAGGTACAAATTATAATAAATATAATTATTTAGAGCGATAATAGATTGCCCTAGAAAGAGTGTAAACCTACGGCTTTCTAAGAAACCCGAGGTGTCGGTGGTGATGAGTTGACAAATCAAGTGTTTGATCAAAACTCAGAGATACCCAAATTTGATGGGATTGAAAAGTAATTATTCGATGAAATTCCCGAGAGACTGGAATTCATTGAGGATGAAGAAAATGTTTTAATTATGAGCATATTAATTATGTAAACATTATAGTTGTAAAAGGATTAGTAAGTTACGAACGTAATATGTTATGACTTAGTGTACACAATGAGTAGTAAATAAGTGTTGTGAAGTTGTGTTGGATGATGATCAATCAATCTAAGAATGGTGACTAGTCGTATCGTGTCGATCGTCATCTCACAATTTGCAATATTAGATTATTATATCTAATATTATAATATATATTATTTAATTAATTATATTATTTATTTAATAATAATATTATTATAAATATTAATATTCATATTAATATAATTATATAATAATATTATATAATTATATTATAATGTTAAGTTGGTTTAAAAGTAATATAATATTAAATTATAAATATTATAATATTATTTATAATTAGTTATTGGATGCTCAGTTTTAAATTATATTATTTATTATTATAATATAATTATATTATATTAATTATTAATAATTAATATGCATATAATTATAAATATTATTAATATTTATATTATTTTTAATATTAATATATAAATATTAATAATAAAAATAATTAATAGATATATTATTTGATTTAATATAATAATAAATTGAATATTATTATAAATAATAATAATTTATTAACTATTATAATATATTATAATAAATATGTAAGACCCCAACTTTTATAAATAAAGATGAATTTTTTTTATAAATATCATTTTTGAATATTATGGAGTTAATTTGATATAATGTTATAGTTGTGGGTAATATTTATAAATTTTGCAAAGTACGCAAGTTGTTATATAATATTCGATTGGTCGGGGAATATTCGTTTTAACAGGGAATATTCGTACAACGACACAATCATTGGTGGACCCCACAACGGAATTATTGTCGGATTGAGAAAACGACAAAAAATATTTTATTAAAAATAACGGCGGAAATTTTACCATTGTTGCTGTTGAACTACTCGGTAGTAAAAGTACAGTAATACGTGTGGTTGCATAGTAGCACACGGTATTGATTATTAATGCTTATGTGAGAAGTCACTCAGTTTGATTCTATTATTGTCAGTTAATAATATGAATTATTTAGCGATAATGACGTTTTGTTTTATTCGTATTATTAACGTAATAAAACAGAAACATCTTTTTATATAAAACAAAATACTTTATTAAAGTTATTCTATAAATAGAATATATTTTATTTTATTTAAAAGATTTTTCTTTAAATATGGACCGTCAGATTAAAGTAATCAATCTGGACCGTTCATGGATTAGTTACTATGCATTCTATTTTTCTATAAATAGCAGCTCATTCCTTCATTATTTCTTACGAATTCACTGAACTCTAGAGAGAGAAACTATAGAGAGAGAGAAGAAGAGTATTCTGCTACTACTTCCTTACTTCAGCTCTTCTTTAAAACGGTAGGGAATATTATTTCTTTTATATTCATGAAGAGAACTTCTGTTATTCCATTTGTTATTATTCTGTTGGAATAACCAGTATACGCGGTCTACCCTATACTTGGTGACATTCTTCTATTATTCTGTTGGAACATCCTGTCTGTGTGTTTTACACCGGACCTGGTTCCGTTTATTATTCTGTTGGAACATCCTGTCTGTGTGTTTTACACCGGACCTGGTTCCGTTTTATTATTATTCTGTTGGAATATCCTGTCTGTGTGTTTTACACCGGACCTGGTTCCATTATTTATTATTCTGTCGGAATATCCTGTCTGTGCGTTTACGCCGGACCTGGTTCCATTATTTATTAATCTATTGGAATAACCTGTCTGTGCGGTCTATCGCATGCATGGTGATTTCTTTTGTTATTCAATTCTTTATTGTACTCAGTTGGTTAAGTTTTGACTTCTATACTCCATGAAATTTGTGGAATATCCTTGATAGTTGCGTTTCATCCAGTATCTTTTCAAGAAAATATTCTTCTAAGCATTCTTGAATTTTACTCCACAATGCAGTATCATGTTGACAATTTGGACGTTGTTAATTCCTGGATAAATTAATTCTTGAACTTGTTTTATTGAATTCTTATATCATTGTCATCATCCTCATAATTATAAAATGTTGAAAGTCATCTGTGGCATGTAGTGCATAGATGGACTTGGTATGATTATGACCAGGGATTATTCGGTATAATCATGACCGTAATGTTACGAATGATGTGGTAAATGTCCTCATTGGCCCGTAGTGCATTGATGGACAGTTGTTGGCATGAGCATGACCATTAATGAATACACGAATATCCTTGGCCGTAGTGCAGGGGTGATTCGATGATGTGGATTATTTTATTAAGCTGAGTCTCAGCGAACACAGTGTTGAAAAACCTTTTAAATCATAAAAGATAGTAGAGTTTATTTTCTACTTGACTCTTTTAATGGATTGCTTATTTCCGCTACAGTTAAACTTGATGTCTATTATATTTTATCAGTTTAACATTGTTGAAGGCTAATGATAATTTATTCTGCATTATCTTAGTCATAATATTTCTTACTGGGCTAGTTGAGCTCACCCTTTCTTTCACTGTTCTCTTCAGGAAATGAGAACGTAGCTGGGACAAGTCGGGGTACGGAGTGATGGTCCGAATGATAGTATTAGTTAGTAGTCCTCACTATTCTATGTAATGGTGTGTTAATAAATGTAATGAGGACTCCTTTTGAGTATGAATACTCTCTAGAAGATAATATTTGTATTCAAACTCACAGTTTATGTTTTGTCGTATTGTACACGACAGATGTATTAATCAGTTGTATTTGTATTCTGTACTATGTATCTGACGACCCAAGATGGGTGATGTATACCTAATTTTGGGGGCGTCACAGTTGGTATCAGAGCTTAGGGATATGATCCCTGGCTAAGATGTGAGAATAGAACTAGGAGGGGAGAGACGGGGAATTCCTTCGCTAGTATGGCATACCTAAGTTTATTTGCATGGTATTTAATTAGTCGGTCATAATATAAGGATAATATATGACATATCAATTAATTTTTATTTTGTGGCAGTATCTGAAAATGGCATCCGAGAATGTTGAGAATAGCAATGGAGCACAGACGACTGTTGATTCACCACACATCAATAATCATGATAATGTGCATCAGGAAGGTGTCAATCCTCATGCAAACAACAACACTGACCAAATGATGAATGATCAAATGTTCAGAGGCTTTATGCAATTCATGCAACAACAGGTGAAAGCGGCTCCTGTCCACAACGTAGGTGGAAATACTGGAAACTCTCAGGCGGTCACCGCTAAACAGTTTAAGGAGCTGGGACCACCGGAGTTTAAGGGAGAACCCAAACCACTTGTAGCTGAAACATGGATAAAGCAGATCACCAAGATATTTGATGTCTTGGGTTGCTCCGAGGAGAAAAAGGTTCCCTTTGCCGCCTTTATGTTGCGAGGAGAGGCAGATTACTGGTGGGAATCGATAAAGCGTACTCAACCTGCCGCATTAAAGATGTCTTGGGAGAAGTTCCAAGATCTGTTTAACGACAAATACTTTCCCGAGAGTATTCGTCACATGAAGGAGGTGGAGTTCATCAAATTGGAGCAGAATAATATGACCGTGTCGCAGTACGAGGCAAAATTTGCGGAGTTATCCCGGTTTGCGTCCCACCTGGTGGATAATGAAGAAAGAATGACGCGGATGTTTTTAAGAGGTTTGAAGCCGGAGATACGTCAACATCTTGTTTCTCATAAACTGTGTTTGTATTCAGATGTTGTAAATAGGGCTCAGTTGGTGGAGCGCGATAACGAGACAACGCAACCAAAAGAGAGCAGCCGGCAAATTGATAATACCAGTGAGAGCAGTCATCGAAGCGGTGACAACAAGCGTGGAGGGAATCAACAGGCCAGAAATGGTAACCACTTCGGTGGTAATCAGGGCCAAAACAATAAGAATGGACATTTCAAGAAGAGGAGATTCAACAATGATGGAAAGACGTCAGCACCAGCACCTGTCGTTAAGGAAGGAGAACGACCACCTATCATATGTTTCAAATGCGGAGGGGAGGGGCACATCAGTCCAAACTGCGCGATGCCGTCCAAAGCATGTTATAATTGTGGAAGAGAAGGTCATTTAGCTCGATTTTGTCGTTTACCGAAGACAAATGCAGCTAGGATGGAGGCACCAAAAGCCGTCCCAGAAAAGTCAAAACCGGTTGTGCAAGGGAGAGCGTTTGTTGTGACCTCCCAGAACGCAAGGAACTCGAATGAGGTCATCACGGGTAAGCTTATCATAAACTCTAACGAAGTCTATACTTTATTTGATACCGGTTCAACCCATTCTTTTATTTCTCCTACTTGCGCTCATCGATTAAATTTGATTCCGGAGAAATTAGACTTTGACTTAGCAGTTGAAACTCCATTGGGAGAAACCTTCATTACATCCACGGTTTATAAGTCTTGTTTGGTTCAAGTTGGTACCCACACATTACCTGTCGATCTTATTTCATTAAAAATACTTGCATTTGACGTGATTCTAGGGATTGATTGGTTAACTACTCATCATGCAAAAATTGATTGTTTTCGTAAGGTTGTTAGCTTTCATATTCCTAATCGACCTATTATGCGAATTCAAGCAACCAAACCATTAAAATCAATCGCTGTCATCTCAAGCCATAAAGCTATTCGTTTATTGAAAAACGGATGTCAAGCTTTCTTAGCTCATGTCACAGATCTAAACAAAAATACGTCAGCTTTGAATGATATTTCTGTTGTTAATAAATTTCCTGACGTATTTCCCGAAGAACTTCCTGGCCTACCCCCAGAGCGTGAAATTGAATTTTGTATCGACCTTGAACCTGGTACAAAACCCATTTCCAAAGCCCCATATCGAATGGCTCCTATTGAACTTCAGGAGTTAAAGACCCAACTGCAGGAATTATTAGACATTGGTTTTATTCGTCCTAGTACTTCTCCTTGGGGTGCTCCTGTTCTGTTCGTGAAGAAGAAAGATGGGAGTATGCGACTTTGTATTGATTATCGGGAGTTGAATCATGTCACCATCAAAAATAGGTACCCATTGCCACGTATTGATGACCTGTTTGACCAGTTGCAAGGAGCACAATTCTTTTCAAAGATCGATCTTCGTTCTGGATATCATCAGCTGAAGGTTAGAACTGAGGATATTCCAAAGACGGCTTTTAGAACTCGGTACGGGCATTATGAATTCTTAGTTATGTCTTTTGGATTGACTAATGCTCCTGCTGCCTTCATGGATATGATGAACAGGGTATTTAAGGAATATTTGGATCACTTTGTGGTCGTCTTTATCGATGACATCCTTGTTTATTCCAAAAGCCGTGAAGATCATGAGCAACACTTGAGGCTGGTACTCCAAAAGCTTCGTGAATACAAACTTTATGCCAAGTTGAAGAAATGCGAGTTCTGGCTGGAAGAGGTAGCATTCCTTGGGCACGTAGTATCAAGTCGTGGAATATCTGTTGACCCGGCAAAGATTGAAGCTATTCAAAGCTGGGAGCAACCTAAATCAGTGACCGAGGTACGTAGCTTTCTTGGTTTAGCTGGTTATTATCGAAGATTCGTGGAAGGATTTTCTCGAATCGCTACTCCATTAACTCAGCTGACTCGGAAAGATACAAAGTTTGGTTGGAGCGAAGAATGTGAGCAGAGTTTTCAAGAACTCAAGAGGAGACTCATTTCAGCACCTGTTCTAACAATACCATCTGGCTCGGAGGGATTTGTCATCTACAGTGATGCTTCGAGCAAAGGGTTGGGATGCGTTCTCATGCAACATGGAAAAGTCATAGCCTATGCATCAAGACAACTCAAGGAATATGAGAGGAATTATCCTACTCATGATCTAGAGTTGGCAGCTGTTGTCTTTGCACTTAAAATTTGGAGGCATTACTTGTATGGGGAGAAAGTGGAGATCTTTACGGATCATAAAAGTCTCAAATATTTCTTCACTCAAAAGGAACTCAACATGCGACAACGACGTTGGCTTGAACTGTTGAAAGATTATGATCATACCATTCAATACCATCCTGGAAAAGCGAACGTGGTAGCTGACGCATTGAGTAGAAGATCATATGCGGGTACAAATGCAATATTAACAACGCAAAGGCCCATTTTGTGTGACTTGCAAAGGATGGAGATAGAGTTGAAGACTCCAGGGACCCATGTGATGATGGCGAATATACGAGTAGAACCGACTTTAATCGATAAAGTTAAAGCTGCTCAAGCTACAGACCTGGAGCTGATGCGTATGAGGAAGAAAGTGCAAGAAGGTTCTATGCCGGAAGCAAGAATCGATGAAGAAGGAATACTTCGAGTCAACTCCAGACTCTGTGTTCCTAACAACCCTGATTTAAAGTATGAAATCCTGATGGAGGCGCACAACACACCATTTGCAATCCATCCTGGAAGTACCAAAATGTATCATGATCTTCGTCATACATTTTGGTGGAGCAATATGAAGAGAGAGATAGCATTGTTTATCTCAAGGTGTCTAACTTGTCAACGAGTCAAAGCGGAGCATCAAGTACCAAAAGGTCCATTGCAACCACTTAAAATTCCAGAATGGAAGTGGGAGCACATCACCATGGATTTCGTTACCGGTCTTCCTAGGGTTTCTCAAGGTATTGATGCGATTTGGGTCATTGTTGATAGATTGACCAAGTCTGCTCATTTCTTACCGATACGAGAAACTTATACACTTGAACGTCTTGCTCGTATGTATATAAACGAGATTGTAAGACTGCATGGTATGCCAGTATCCATAGTTTCTGATCGAGACCCAAGATTCACTTCACGATTTTGGGTTAGTTTACAAAAAGCTATGGGCACGGAGTTACGATTTAGTTCAGCATATCATCCTCAGACGGACGGACAATCAGAGAGGACTATTCAAACTCTTGAAGATCTATTAAGACTCTGTGTCTTTGACTTTAAGGGAAGTTGGGACAAGTTCTTACCATTGGTGGAGTTTTCCTACAACAACAGTTATCAAGCAAGTATTGGCATGGCTCCATTCGAAGCATTGTATGGAAGAAAATGTCGTTCTCCAGTATGCTGGGATGAGGTGGGCGAAGCAACGTTGTTGGGACCGGAGTTGGTACGTATGACTACAGAAAAGATTCAAACGATCCGACAACGTATAAAAACCTCACAAGATCGACAAAAGAGTTATACTGATCTTCATCGAAAGGACGTGGAATTTGATGTAGGAGATCATGTGTTCTTACGTGTTGCTCCATGGAAAGGTGTTACGAGATTTGGAAAGAGAGGAAAGCTAAATCCTCGATTCATCGGTCCATTTTTAATCCTCGATCGAGTAGGAACTGTGGCTTATAGACTCGCTTTACCGCCAAGTATGTCTCGTGTTCATAACGTTTTCCACATATCCATGTTACGCAAATATGTGGAAGACCCGAACCACATTATTGAGTTAGAACCGGACGAAATAGCGGAGGATTTGACGTATGAAGAAGTTCCTATTCAAATCTTGGATAAGAAGGAACATATTCTACGCTCCAAGGTTATACCTCAAGTCAAAGTTTTGTGGAGAAACCACGATGTTGAGGAAATGACTTGGGAGTTAGAATCAGAAATGAAATCAAGGTATCCTTACCTCTTCGACATACCAGGTACGTACCCTAATTTCGAGGGCGAAATTTCATAAGAAGGGGAGGTTGTAAGACCCCAACTTTTATAAATAAAGATGAATTTTTTTTATAAATATCATTTTTGAATATTATGGAGTTAATTTGATATAATGTTATAGTTGTGGGTAATATTTATAAATTTTGCAAAGTACGCAAGTTGTTATATAATATTCGATTGGTCGGGGAATATTCGTTTTAACAGGGAATATTCGTACAACGACACAATCATTGGTGGACCCCACAACGGAATTATTGTCGGATTGAGAAAACGACAAAAAATATTTTATTAAAAATAACGGCGGAAATTTTACCATTGTTGCTGTTGAACTACTCGGTAGTAAAAGTACAGTAATACGTGTGGTTGCATAGTAGCACACGGTATTGATTATTAATGCTTATGTGAGAAGTCACTCAGTTTGATTCTATTATTGTCAGTTAATAATATGAATTATTTAGCGATAATGACGTTTTGTTTTATTCGTATTATTAACGTAATAAAACAGAAACATCTTTTTATATAAAACAAAATACTTTATTAAAGTTATTCTATAAATAGAATATATTTTATTTTATTTAAAAGATTTTTCTTTAAATATGGACCGTCAGATTAAAGTAATCAATCTGGACCGTTCATGGATTAGTTACTATGCATTCTATTTTTCTATAAATAGCAGCTCATTCCTTCATTATTTCTTACGAATTCACTGAACTCTAGAGAGAGAAACTATAGAGAGAGAGAAGAAGAGTATTCTGCTACTACTTCCTTACTTCAGCTCTTCTTTAAAACGGTAGGGAATATTATTTCTTTTATATTCATGAAGAGAACTTCTGTTATTCCATTTGTTATTATTCTGTTGGAATAACCAGTATACGCGGTCTACCCTATACTTGGTGACATTCTTCTATTATTCTGTTGGAACATCCTGTCTGTGTGTTTTACACCGGACCTGGTTCCGTTTATTATTCTGTTGGAACATCCTGTCTGTGTGTTTTACACCGGACCTGGTTCCGTTTTATTATTATTCTGTTGGAATATCCTGTCTGTGTGTTTTACACCGGACCTGGTTCCATTATTTATTATTCTGTCGGAATATCCTGTCTGTGCGTTTACGCCGGACCTGGTTCCATTATTTATTAATCTATTGGAATAACCTGTCTGTGCGGTCTATCGCATGCATGGTGATTTCTTTTGTTATTCAATTCTTTATTGTACTCAGTTGGTTAAGTTTTGACTTCTATACTCCATGAAATTTGTGGAATATCCTTGATAGTTGCGTTTCATCCAGTATCTTTTCAAGAAAATATTCTTCTAAGCATTCTTGAATTTTACTCCACAATGCAGTATCATGTTGACAATTTGGACGTTGTTAATTCCTGGATAAATTAATTCTTGAACTTGTTTTATTGAATTCTTATATCATTGTCATCATCCTCATAATTATAAAATGTTGAAAGTCATCTGTGGCATGTAGTGCATAGATGGACTTGGTATGATTATGACCAGGGATTATTCGGTATAATCATGACCGTAATGTTACGAATGATGTGGTAAATGTCCTCATTGGCCCGTAGTGCATTGATGGACAGTTGTTGGCATGATCATGACCATTAATGAATACACGAATATCCTTGGCCGTAGTGCAGGGGTGATTCGATGATGTGGATTATTTTATTAAGCTGAGTCTCAGCGAACACAGTGTTGAAAAACCTTTTAAATCATAAAAGATAGTAGAGTTTATTTTCTACTTGACTCTTTTAATGGATTGCTTATTTCCGCTACAGTTAAACTTGATGTCTATTATATTTTATTAGTTTAACATTGTTGAAGGCTAATGATAATTTATTCTGCATTATCTTAGTCATAATATTTCTTACTGGGCTAGTTGAGCTCACCCTTTCTTTCACTGTTCTCTTCAGGAAATGAGAACGTAGCTGGGACAAGTCGGGGTACGGAGTGATGGTCCGAATGATAGTATTAGTTAGTAGTCCTCACTATTCTATGTAATGGTGTGTTAATAAATGTAATGAGGACTCCTTTTGAGTATGAATACTCTCTAGAAGATAATATTTGTATTCAAACTCACAGTTTATGTTTTGTCGTATTGTACACGACAGATGTATTAATCAGTTGTATTTGTATTCTGTACTATGTATCTGACGACCCAAGATGGGTGATGTATACCTAATTTTGGGGGCGTCACAAAATATACTTTCTCTCTAAAGCCAGAGGCCTATTTATAGAAAAAATAACTTTGAACCTTAATTTAGATTCATTGAACTTGGACAGTTTTGTTCCCAATCAACTTCTCAAAAAGATCTTTTAGATATACTTTTCATTCTCTTGTTGAATTTGACTTGCACACCAAGATTGTTCAACATCTTTCCTACTCTTTGTAGGATTCTTCTTGGATATTCCTTATATGAATAAAAACATTAAATATCTCTTGATCACCAAGATTTTGACTTTATTGTAACAAATATTAAATCCTACAAAATAAAATAAAATATATTAATTTAATAAACTAATATAATTAAAAGGACAAAATTAGGGATAGTAAAATGTATGAATTACGTGTCTATCAAATATAGTTTTAATTTAATTTTTCTAATTTTAATTAGTTTTTATTTATTCTTTAGTTTTTAATTGGTTATCAAATTATCTTTATTTATTTAAATTTAAGTGGATTGAATTTTTTTTCTTTCTTTATTTAAATTTAACTGGATTGAGTTTTTTTTTAACTCCATAACTTAATATGTTTTCATTTATTGTTTTTGCTTAAATGATATTTTTTGGATTTCATATTGTGGGTGTAAAATTCCACGAATTGGATTTTCACCTTAATGTTAATTATTATTTCGACAAGACATCAAATATCTTGGTAATTTGCTTAACTTACGTTTTCGCCTTGATCGGATCCGACTTTTCCAAAAATTCTGGTGGTCCCAACTCTTTGAACTGCTTGGTTGTGATAAGCCGCGTGTTGCTATCATTTTCACCTGTATTTTGTACACGAGTCTCCCTCGTGTGATTTTGCATGAACTGCAAAAAGCTTCTAAACATCCCATCATTCATCGTTTGTTCGGTAGTGTTGTTTACAAGAGGAATATTGCCTTCTTGTTGCACGTTCCCCTGGTTGGTGATTAAAGGTGTTTTCACGGTCTCATTTACTCCATTGTTAACATTCTCAGCTGTCATTCTCAAATATTGCCATAAAATAAGGGTTAATTAAACAAATTAACATGCCACATAATACTCTTATATTTTGACCGACCAATTAAATACCAAATAAGCTTAGGTAAGACACACTAGTGAAGAATTTACTCGTCTCTCGCCTCCTAGTTCTATTCCTCGATCTCCGTCAGAGACCATATCCCTAAGCTCTGATACCAATTAAGACGCCTCCAAAATAGGTATACATCACCCATTCTGAGTCGCCAAATATATGGTACAGAAAAACAACTACAACTTTATTATTACAATTGTCGCGCAAAATGCGACAACATATATGCTGTGAGTTTAAATACAAATATTGTCTTCTAGATAGTATTCAAACTCAAATAAGTTCTCATTACAATTATTGATACACTATTTTATAAAATAGTGATGACTGCTAAAACAACCGACTTGAAATATCACTCCACACCCCGACTAGTTTCTGCTATATTCTTGTCTCCTGAGAAAAAAATGGAACAAAAAGAAAAAGGGTGAGCTCAACTAGCCTAGTAAATGATATTATAACTAAGATAATATAGAATAAATTATCGTTAGCCTTCAACAAATTAGATAAAATATAATGGATAATAAGTTTTAGATCAATATTCGCAGTGAAAAATAACAATTCATTAGAAGAGTTAAGTAGATAATAAAATCTATTATCATCTATGAATTAAAAAGTCCATCATCAATATTTTATCCCTGTAACATCAATCAATATACATCTTGAATCAAATATTCATCTTTGCACTATGGACCAAAGATATTCATTTGTATCACCAGTTGGTCATGTTCATCTCAACACCTGCTCATCTTTGCACTACGGGCCAAAGATATTCATCAGGTAATCATTCATCTTTGCACTTCAGGCTAAAGATATTTAGTTATATCATCATTTAGGACTGAGGATGATAAAATATATTGTAAAAAATGAATCTAGTGAGATAAAAGGACAAAGATTAGGGATTCGTACTTTAGATAATCCAAGTTCAAAAATACTCCATAATAAACCATAGTGGAGTAAAATTCAAGAATGAAGATCAAAATATGGATACAATCAAAGATAGTAACCATAATAGACATCTTAGACGAAGAAGAGAAAATTTTATTTTTCTGTGAATAGTGTTGTATACGTGAATAGTAATCTCGACATGAAAAGGTAAAAATTTTATAATAAAATTCATACCAATATTTCGGCATAATAATATTGAAAGAAACAATATCATTTACGAAGAAAATAACATCACTTACCTCAAAAGAATAATACTTCTGGCTGAAATATCGGATATAACGCTGAAGAAAACTTACACACTCTCAAAGTATCTAAATACTCATAAAAATACGCTCGATAATATAGAGAGAGAAAACTTATAATTCTGGTGTGATTTTCAATTCTAACTAAGCACCCTATTTATAGGAAAATGCTTAGAACGTCAAAGCAAACTAAATTAATAAAATAATATTTTCAAGCACGCCACCTTTGATCAAATTTTAGCACACCACAGTGGAGACCACCAAAACTCAGATTTTTTCACAACAACCAAAAGTGGGGCCCACATATTTTTAATAAAAATATTTATTTTTGAAACTTTAATAATTCATAATAAATAGCTCTTTTATCAAAAAAATTCGAATTGCATGTCTATTCCATAGAAAATTTAATTCTCTACAACTTTGTAGAAGAAAGTTTTTCCAAATTCTAAAAAGAAAATATCCAAAATTCACATACGGATGATTTTTAATACCTCCATTCTGACAAAATACTTATAAAATATCACAACATTAATTCTTTCATTTATATTCACATAAAATAAATATTTTCTTATCATATAAATCAGTAATTAATTATTCACAAATAATATTACAGAATCACAATTATGACAACCAGGTCGTTCCCAGGAAAGATGTGGCTTTTCGATAATAATTTTTTCTTACTGGCACGCAATTAGGTGACCAAACTTCTTTTCTAGACAGAACTTCCTTAGACATTGCCAATAATGGTATCTAATAATATTATTCAAACAATATAAATTATTGATCTGATAATGGGAAATACTGTGCAGTGACAATTATTGAAATAACAATAATATAAAATATCAACGTAGCAATTATTGAATCAATAAAATAAAATATTGAACAGTAATTACTGTAACAATTATTGAGTAATGCCTTCTTATGTAAGGATCAATAATTCAATAATACTGTGCAATACCGTGTGCTACTGTTCAACCACACGTATTACTATACTTTAACCATCGGGTATTTCAATAGTGTTAACGGTAACTACGCCGTTATTTATAAAAACTCAAACTTATCATTTTTTTTATCCGACCATTTTTCGTTATGGGGCTCACAAATGGCTGCGCCGTCGTACGAATATTCCCCAACAGCAAGAATATTCCACGACCAAACGAATATTCCCCGACAACAATGAATATTTTATAACCACTTGCTTATTTTGTAAAATTTGTACATTCACCCATAACCAAAGCATTATATCAAATTAACACTTTATTATTCAAAATAATAATTAGAGAAAATTCGATTTTATTTATAAAAAGTTAGGGTCTTACATCATATACAGAAGACATAAATTATATGTTATGTATAATTAAAGAAATATATTGTTCTCAATCTTAGATGGAAATGGACAAACTATTCTAGTATATTGTAATACACTTGATTGAATGATTTGTCTTAATCGTGTAAAGTGAAGTCTATAATCTAGTGTATTGGTGTATTTTTAATTTACATAGAATTGGATCATTACGAAAAATTATTTGTTAAATACTGTTATTATAAATAATTTTTTAATTGCTATTAATGTACAATTACTCTCAATCATGAGAGAATAATGAACTTGATTTTATAATGTATGTCACTTTGATATATTAAATAGTGAGCGATTTTAAATACAATCAATACCTCAATATGTTGGGTGATATATGTTATGAAATTAGGAATATGTATTTTTCAAGATGGAATTCTACAATTAAATTATAATATCCCCTTGATATAATTTATTGGTTGATCACTAGAATCTTGGCCAAGTATTTTAATAATTCAAATTTATTAAATTAATGTGTGATCAAAAATGTATAAATTATGTAGTCAAGGATATAAGTAGTAAGCGTAGTTGGTTAACAATTTTATTTCTACACGGGTTTATGAATATTATTGTAGAGGAGTATTTTTGTAAGATACTAATAGTGGAAGGATTTAATTAATTAATTTTAATTCTATTAATTCTAGAGTGCAATTATAACTATTTAGTGGAATTAGTTATAATTAATATAATTCTAATTGATTAAAGAGCTAATCAGAAATTAATATTATATTGGATCTAGAATTGTAGAATCCTACTTGATCCCCACTCTAGCCCTTATTAAAATATAACAAAAGAGTTTTCAAATCATTCTGAAAAATATCAAGGAGTTAAAGAATCTATATATTATATCACTTTGTAATATTTTGAGTCCACACTCTGAAAAGTACGTAATATCAAAATAAGAGTCATAAGGAGGAAGATCAGGAGGGAGGAAAAGCCATCATTAGAATAAACAAAAAATTCTCCATTGTGCTACAACAAATCACGAGGTATGTAATATAATTTATTTATTTTTTTGATTATGTTAAATTATGAAAAAGATCTTGGGATAATAATTTTTAAAAGTAAAAATTATTAATTTATTTGGAAATCATTTCCTACAGGACAAACTACAAGGAGAAGCTGCCGAGGGGGATTCTGTTACGAAATTTGCTATCGGTAACATGTCTTGGCCGAATATGAATATGTATGGGATGGTGCAGTGTACGCCTGATTTAACATATCAGCAGTGCAGCGATTGCTTAGGTGGAATTATTGAAATTTTTTCGAGGTGTTGTTATGGAAAAGTTGCGGCCAGAGTTGTTGCACCGAGCTGTCGTTTTAGGTATAAGATTGAACCTTTTAATTCGAGGAATGGAGTCGATTCCCTGGATGCACCACCGCCTGATGATGAACTACCACAACCTCCTCCGCGTTCAAGCACATGTTATTTTCTTATTTGTTACTCCTTCTAGCCATATTCCATTAGTTTTTTTTTCCAAACAAATATAGACTAATTTTTTAGACAGTTGATATTGTTAGAGCAATAATAATGTTGTCAAAGCAAATATATATATATATATATATATATATATACTGATTTTTTTACGGTTATTCTAATGACTCTTAACGCTTTAATCTACACTAGTACTTGTAGCTTTCGATTGATGTGATTTGATTTATATTGTTGTGATTTTATTTGGTTGTGTTCGTGAACACTGTGTGTTGTTCTGGCTGTGATTTATGTTGCTTTCACACTGTGTTGTTGTGCCTAAGATTTATGTTGTTGTGATGTTGCAGGAGGTTTGGTTTACAGGCTTTGATATGGAATAGGAATTACACGCATATCTTGTTGTGATGTTGCAGGAGGTTTATGTTGCTGTGATGTCGTTAAGAGGTATTGCTGTGATGCTGCAGGAGGTCTTTCTTTTATTTGTTACAGGTCTTTCTTTTATTTGTTAAACGTTGACAACAGGTTTACAACATATGTACTCGACAACAGGTTTACAACATATGTATGTCCAGTGGTTAATAACGCATCCGCTAGTCTTACAAGCGGACATACAATTTTCATATTTCAATTACTTCTTTAAATGACCTGAGTGGGGGGCATAATCGACTTAAAAATATTTTAAATCTGTCTGCTAGAATTGCTAGCGGATGGCGAATATCATTTTAAAATCTGGGCCGTTTATATTTCTAATGGAAGGTGTAGATGCTATATGTCACTTTTTATTCCATAACAAATAGATACTATGGATCATTCCCCATATATATATATATATATATATATATATATATATATATATATATATATATATATATATATATTGAACTCCTTTTCTATTTTTTCTTTTTTTTTCAAATCTAAAGAAAAAAGAAAAAATGGACTGTTAAATTATGGTTAAGTTTTTGTCGCTGTTGAGAAAAGTGCACCTAAAATAAGCACAATCCCAAGAATATTTTTTTCTCTTTGTGTAATTAAATAGGAAATCAACAAATATAATAATGAGAACGAAAATAACAAATAACCACCCACACACAAGACACAATATACAATATTTAACGTGGAAAACCCTTAAAGAGAAAAACGACAAGTCGAACTCCAAAATATCTCCACTATATATCACTAATAATGAACTTACAATAATCTTTCCAAGTTTTGTGTTACGCAATAAATTGAGAGACTACAAATTTATTATTAATTAAATTGAGAAACCTAATTAACTTCACCAACCAAAAATACCTCAAGCAATAAAGTCTTCAAGCTTTCAATTGAACGGAGATAACGACGTGTGGATACCCACGAACAACAAACTGTAATTCTCTCAATTTATTCTTTCGACACCTTTCTGCTACCGAGCTTATCTCATGTACTCTTCCTAATTCATTCCTAGTATGGATTAGAAACAATTTATTCTCCTAATCAAATTAGGGATCACATCTCCTTGTCTTGGTCACCTACCTATCTAATAAGTAAATCTTTTTTCAATTTAAATTACTTTCACGGGTGAGTACTCACAGCGAACAAATTTCAAGACATCCAACATATTTTATACCCAAACCTGATCCATGTGTCATCCTTAAAGGCAAATGAGTCTCTGAAACAGTTTCTTTACTTAAACTTGACTAAGTTTTACTAATCTAATATAATAAACCTTCTGATCGATCAAACTCTAGTCCCTTACCTCGTTATATGTTTCTCATAATCTCCATATACCTAATGATCTCTTGTTAATGAGTCGTTTAATTAAAAATACTCTCTCAGTTCTATAAAAAAACCCCTTCGTAAAATTAATACAAGTTTTAGGGATATATTTTTGCTCTATGTTTACTCCTAAATTTGTTAGTGTTTAATTTATTTACAATGACATAATAGTAAAATTGTAATGGCAAATTTTAGGATATTGTTAAATATTATACAAATATCAAAAGAAATGACATTCTTTAGACTAAAAACAATTGGTAAACTAATGGGGATATTTTTGTGGAACGGAGTAATGCTTGGGAGAATATTTACCAACAGTTTCTCTAACCCAATATGATGTAATCAATACACTCTATATGGTTTATCTGCAGGCCATGATAACAACAAAACTAAGATTATCGGCATCGTTCCGACTATCATTTTGGTGATACTTATTTGCTTTGGCATTTCCATCTGTATAAGAAAGAGGAAGCTAGAAGATAAATATAATGGTAAGTTTAGCTGGCTTTTCTATACTTGTACTTGGAACTTGGGATTATAATTGATATATAGATAATGTAAATGAGACTGAAGTAGCTCATATACTCTACTTTTCACACGAGCCTGCTGGTCTTCTTTATACTTTTAAATCTTATAGTAGATGGATGACTGTTTAGAGTCAACGAACACAAGTCTTCTCTTATAGTTTTTGTCCCATCAGAACAAAAGATTACGTTGGGTATTATTTTGAATTTTCTAAGGTCCAATAAAGAGGCAAGTTGGGTAACAGTTGTTGAATTTAAATCTCAATATTTTCTCATGTTTCATCTACTCTCTCTCTCTCTCTCCCTCTCTCTATATATATGTGTGTGTCAATTAGTGTTGAGAAGGAAAAGGCAATGATATTTGATCATTAATTAACAAATATTCAGTTACCTTGTAATCACATAGAATAGATTAGCAATTAGTATGATTGTAGGAAATCTCTTATAACTACCTAGAATAGATTAACTTGATTGTAGAGTAGATTAGCTTGATCGTAGGAAATCTCTTGTATAAAGCTACATCTTTTGATTCAATAACATATAGAAAAATATTATTTCTCCTTTTTCTTTACATGGTATCAGAGCAAGGTTACAATACCTAAGTCTTTTGCCCTTTTTGCTTTTCTTGTTGTTTCTCATTATCATCATGACAGAACAACAACCTTCGGATGGAGGCAAGCTTGATACTGCCAATCCATATTTTCTTCACCATTCTGATCATCCAGGAATGGTGCTTGTTTCCAAACCCCTCAATGGGGATAATTATTTGACATGGTGTAGAGCCATGACGATTTCTTTGAATGCCAAATCCAAGTTAGGTTTCATAGATGGAACCACCCTTATGCCGTCTGCCAAAGCCAAGCCGAACGAATATGCTTTATGGAGAAAATGCAACGATATGATTCTCTCTTGGATCCTTAATTCACTCACACAGGACATTGCCGACAGTGTTCTTTTTTCGACCACTGCCCAGGAGGTATGGGAAGACCTTCGGGATCGTTTTTCTCAAAGCAACGCTCCTCGTATATTTCAGATTGAAAGGGACATTGCTTGTCATGCTCAAAATCAGATGACTGTTGCAGCATATTACACAGGGCTTAAAAAATTATGGGATGAACTAGGATCCTATAATGACACTGTTTGCTCTTGTGGGGCAGACCATAAGAGACGTAAATTGATGCAATTTCTCATGGGATTCAATGAGTCCTACAGTGCAATCCGAGGGCAAATTTTGTTGATGAATCCGTTACCTGATGTTGTCAAGGCATACTCTTCCATTGCGCAAGAGGAAAAGCAGAGAAGCCTGGGGGCTGCACGTGAAACGATGGAGAACTCAGCCATGGTTGTTCGTAGGGCTGAACCGGTGGCTCTGGCTGTTTGACATGGACAAGGTTCTTCTTCTCGAAAACCTTTGCATTGCTCTTATTGTGACCGTGACCACCATGTGCGAGATACATGCTGGAAGCTAAATGGGTACCCACCAGAACATCCTAAACATGCACCAAACAGGGCTAATCAAGGAAGGACTAATTTCAAGCGCAACAGTAGCCACCAATCTTCAGTCAATAATGTCAAAACCAATGTCAAGGAGAGTCCAATGATGCAGGAAGTGCCTTCGGTAACAAATGGGCTCTCTGATTTACAAATCCAGCAAATATTATCTATCATGCAGGGTAAAGAGACAACCCAATCCATCAACCCTAAAGATAATGCTACTTCCCCAGGTTTGTTACAAAAATTATTGCGCCTACATCGATTAGTTATCGATAGTGGTGCAACAGATCACATTACTTCATCTCCAACTTTACTTGTCAACAGCACTAATAACACCTTTTTGTCACCAGTTATTCTACCAAGTGGAGAACAGGCTCCAATTACATCCATTGGGAATTTACCTTTGAATTCTGCTGTTACTTTAAAAAATGTGCTTGGTGTACCATCTTTCACGATGGATTTAATGTCTGTGAGTCGAGTCACCAGAGATCTAAATTGCTCGGTAACTTTTTTTTCTCATTGGTGTATTTTGCAGGACTTGACGACGAGGACGACGATTGGTTTGGGTGAACAACGAGACGGACTTTATTACTTGGTTGCATTAGCATCAAAGAACTCAAAACCTCAAACTTCATCTGCAGCAGCCACTTCTTACACCTCTTCCACCGCTTTGTGGCATCGTCGTCTTGGGCATCTATCTTCCTCTAGATTAGATTTTATGGCGAAACATTTGTTAAAATTCCCTTTCCAGTTCAATAATGCTTGTGATGTTTGTGCACTTGCAAAACAAAGTCGATTTCCGTTTTTTATTAGTTCAATTTCATCTGTAAGACCTTTTGAATTAATTCATTGTGACATTTGGGGCCCTTATAAAATCGCCTCTCTTTCTGGTGCAAAATATTTTTTGACTATTGTGGATGATTATTCTAGATTCACTTGGGTTTTTTTTATGCATCACAAAAGTGAAACACAACATTTACTTGTCAATTTTTTCTCATTTGTTCAAACACAATTCCATGCTTCTATAGCCAACTTTCGGGTTGATAATGGTGCCGAATTCTTCTCTATGCGAGAATTTTTTAAACAAAAAGGGACCACTTACCAACATTCTTGTGTCTCTACCCCTCAACAAAATGGGGTTGTAGAGCGCAAGCATCGCCATATTCTTGCATCTGCTCGAGCTTTTCGTTTTCAAGCCCACCTTCCTTTACATTTTTGGGCAGATTGTGTTTCTACTGCTGTTCATGTAATTAATCGTTTGCCCACACCACTTCTTTCTCGTCAAACTCCTTTTGAACGACTTTACGGAAAGGTTCCTTCTTATTCTCATATTAGAGTTTTTGGGTGTCTTGCATATGCTACTAATGTACACACCTTCCATAAATTTGCTCCTCGAGCCAAACGATGTATTTTTCTTGGATATCCTCTTGGTCAAAAAGCTTACAAGCTCTATGACCTTGAGACCCACAAAATATTCACTAGCCGTGATGTCATTTTTCATGAAAATATTTTCCCTTATGAGTCCATTCCATCTCCTTCTTCACATTCAGACCTTGTGCTTCCTCTTTCCGTGTCTGCTTCTTCCCTACCAGCCCCACAACCCTCATCACCAAAAACAATTTCTTCCATACAACAATCCTCATCACCGAATCCAGTTTCTACCGAGTCATCACATACTAGTCCTCGCGAACTCGTTTTACGTCGTTCTCAACGACCCCATCACCCTCCTACGGCTTTACGTGATTATGTCTGCAACCAAGTAATGTCTCCCAACCATTTGTCGCTTTTGTCTTCAAGTCAACAAAAAGGTACACGATATCCCCTTTGCAATTTTATCTCTTATCAACATTACTCACCACAACATCGTTCTTTTACTGCTGCTATCAGTCAAGATATTGAGCCTACATCTTATGCCGAAGCAGCTTTACATTCCCATTGGCAAGAAGCAATGCAATCTGAATTGGCAGCTTTAGAAGCCAACAACACTTGGTCTCTTACTTCTCTTCCTTCTGATAAGAAGCCTATTGGTTGTCGCTGGGTTTATAAAATCAAACGGCACTCAGATGGTTCTATTGAGCGTTTCAAAGCTCGTTTGGTTGCAAAAGGTTACACACAGTTGGAAGGTATCGATTACCATGACACTTTTTCTCCCACAGCTAAAATGATTACTGTTCGTTGTTTATTGGCTTTAGCAGCTGCCCAAAATTGGTCACTTCACCAACTTGATGTCAACAACGCTTTTCTTCATGGCGATCTACATGAAGAAATTTATATGTCTCCACCTCCTGGGCTTCAGCGACAGGGGGAGAATCTAGTGTGTCGCCTTCACAAGTCGTTATATGGCTTAAAGCAAGCTTCCCGACAATGGTTTGCCAAGTTCTCTACAGCTATCCAAGTTGCTGGCTTTGTTCAATCCAAAGCTGATTACTCGTTATTCACATGTCGGAAAGGAAAATCTTTTACAACTTTGTTGATATATGTCGATGATATTCTTATTACAGGTAATGATGACAATGCCATATCAGCTCTTAAGCAATTTCTACATAGTCATTTTCGAATAAAAGATTTAGGTGATCTGAAGTATTTTCTAGGCATCGAAGTTTCCCGGTCGAAGAAAGGTATTTCCATCTCGCAACGAAAATATACTTTGGAAATTTTGAAGGATGGTGGTCTTTTGGGTGCTAAACCTGTAAACTTTCCCATGGAACAAAACATAAAACTATCGGATTCAGGTGAATTCCTTAAAGATCCGTCTCAGTATAGGCGACTTGTTGGACGTCTAATTTATTTAACTATTACCCGGCCGGATATCACCTATTCGGTCCATGTGTTAAGCCGATTCATGCATTCACCACGTAGACCACACATGGAAGCTGCCTTGCGTGTTTTGCGTTATTTGAAAAGCAGTCCAGGGCAAGGTTTGTTCTTCTCTTCTCAGAATGATTTATCTTTGCGAGCTTTTTCTGATTCAGATTGGGCTGGTTGTCCAATATCTCGTAGATCCACTACGGGTTATTGTGTTTTTCTGGGATCTTCTCTTGTTTCTTGGCGGACAAAGAGGCAGAAAACTGTATCTCTCTCCTCAGCAGAAGCCGAATATAGAGCCATGACAGGTACATGTTGTGAGTTATCTTGGCTACGCTCGCTATTGAAAGATTTGAGAATATTGCATACGAAACCAGCATTGTTATATTGTGATAACAAAGCCGCCTTACATATAGCTGCCAATCCCGTTTTCCACGAAAGAACACGACATATAGAGATGGATTGTCATTTTATTCGTGACAAAATACAAGATGGTTCAGTTGTAACGAAACATGTTGCCTCAACAAATCAACTTGCAGATGTGTTCATCAAGCCATCGGGAAAGGAAGCTTTCTCAAATATGATACGCAAGTTGGGAGTACTTGATATTCACTCTCCAACTTGAGGGGGAGTGTTGAGAAGGAAAAGGCAATGATATTTGATCATTAATTAACAAATATTCAGTTACCTTGTAATCACATAGAATAGATTAGCAATTAGCATGATTGTAGGAAATCTCTTATAACTACCTAGAATAGATTAACTTGATTGTAGAGTAGATTAGCTTGATCGTAGGAAATCTCTTGTATAAAGCTACATCTTTTGATTCAATAACATATAGAAAAATATTATTTCTCCTTTTTCTTTACAATTAGTCCATATTGAATAAAAAAAGTTCTTTGTAAATAAAAAAAATATTTCCAAAATATAAGATTATATATCTTATTTCATAAATCATTTGTCCTACAAAAAGTCTTATTTGTAAAATTTACAAACTTCAAAAATGTATAATTTTTCTAAGTTTATTCTTATATATCAGTGTTTAATTTAGTAGTAATGACATAATAATAAAATTGTGATATTAAATGTAAGGATATTGTGTCGATCTATACTATATATCTTCAACAAAAAAGTTGTGGAATAATTTTTTTTATAAATACGATTTTTTTTTATGAAATGAATGGAGTATTTTGGAAAGGAGGAATTACTCGATATGTACACAGGATAGGACAGAGAAATGAGATATGGATTCTTGTAGCCTCTAGATATGGGCATCGAAAGAGAAAAGCAACAATTTGGATTCATCAACGATTAGTTTAGATGTGCTCATGTATTACTTATCTTACTCCATATATTCATTTCTTTTTTAAGGTCTGGATGACATTACCAGTGTAGAATCCTTGCAATTCGACTTTGATACCATCTAAGCTGCGACAAGGAACTTCTCTGATAGTGATAAACTTGGGCAGGGTAGATTTGGAGCTGTTTATAAGGTGAAGAGAAGTTTATTCTCAGCTGATGAAATTCCTAGGGAATTAATATTTTCATAAGTAAATTTTTAATTTTTTTACGAGATCCCCTCACATGAATGTGAGATTTATTTACTATTTGTGTGAGAGAGCACTTATAGACACTTATACTTGTAAAAATATCTATTCTTAATATTTAATGCGGAGTGTAAAATTTTTCTTTCTTATGACCAAAAAATACTAAAAAAGTTATTAATATTGCATTGTGTGAGATTGATTTGATCGGTTTAATGGTAATTTTTCTTTATCTTCAGGGTACACTTCTTAATGGACGAGCTGTGAAAAGATTGTCCAGGAATTCAGGACAAGGTGAACAAGAATTCAAAAATGAGGTCTCACTATTGGGGTAGCTTCACCACAGAAGTTTAGTGAGGCTACTTTGTTTTTCCTTGAAAGGCACAGAAAGAATACTTATCTATGAGTATGTGCCTAATGCAAGTCGATCTTGACCACTTCATATTTGGTAACTCTCGCACTTATTTGATGAAATTCCTATTTTATCATTGCGCTAATTATACAGACAACGTGTGTGCAATAGAGAGATAGTGATCATAAAACAGATGTCAAGTAGTAGGTCAATGTTTTGGGAAGTGTGTAATTAGATAAGTAATATATATATGCCAGTTTGTATGCCGCCATAAAATCATAACAGGTGTTGCTCGGGGACTTCTTTACCTTCATGAGGATTCTCGTCTGCGGATCATTCATCATGATCTCAAGGCTAGCAATATTCTGTTAGATTCAGATATGCATCCTAAAATTGCAGATTTTGGTATTGCGAGGTGGTTTGCACTGGAAGAAACCCGAGCTTCAACTAGGAGAATTGTGGGGACTTAGTAAGTATCAATCTATAAAGATAGAACTAACCCAATGCAATTCCTATATCATTCATTAATTCATTAATGTTATATTTGGATTGAATGAATAGAATGGATGAATGAATGTAATGAAAATGAGTGTATTTGGTGACCATTCTACGGATAAATGATTCCGATGGAATAAAAGTTCATTTCATTCATTTGATTTTCATTCCATGGGAGAGATAGTGAAATGAGATCTATTCCAATGGAAGGAATGAATGTGTCAAGTATGTCATTCTACCACACCATCTACCACCCACCACCACAAAAAATCAAACATGTGCTTGAGATATCCATTCATTCCTCCATTCCATTCCTTCAATCTAAATGTAATATTATAAACTTTGAAATATTAGAATGTAAGGATGAGCTGGTAAATATGCAGGCAACGAGAATCAGTTGGTAGCCCTTTGGCAATGCATGATCCACTCCCTAAGCAATAGATACGAGGGTTTTATTCTCATCCCCCTCCCCTTGAATGCAATAGATTCTCAATGATAGAATATATGCAATTATTCTCATTATTATTGTAAACATTTTATATTTAATTTAGGAGATTATTCTGTTGTAAAATTATACTGTTTCCTTATTCTTAGCCTAACTTGTAGGTATAATAATTGTCTATACTATGTACCAACGGATGAATGAGAAAAAGGAAGAGGATCATATTCTTTTATGGTATCAAAGCTCTAATTTTCTTCTTCCCTACCTTCTGCCATCTTCTTCTTCCCTGTATCAATGGCTGACTCAAAAATCCATCCCGCCACCACCGTCACCAATATCAAAACAGCCATCCCCATCACTCTCGATCTCGAAAGCGGCCAATACAACAACTGGGCAACTCTCTTCAAGCTCCATGCCCGCGCCAACCTCGTCCTTGACCACCTCATCCCTCCTACGGAAGTCGTCGCCGCCAAGACGGATGTCGATACAGTGACTTGGAAGACGGATGTTGAAAAGTTATATACTACCCAAAAAAAAGAAGTTATATAGGATAGAAATTTAGTTGTACTACTTGGTTTTTCATGAAAGGCACAGAAAAGTTACTCGTCTATGAGTTTGTGCCTAATAGAAGCCTTGACAACTTCCTACTTCTCCAAAATCTTTAACCTTGTACTAATTTTTACGGTGGATATATGGCACCGGAGTATGCAATCCTTGGACGCTTCTCAGTAAAATCAGATGTCTTTAGCTTCGGTGTGTTAGTTCTGGAAATCATTAGTGGTCAGAAGAATAGTTTCCAAAATTGATAGACTCCACGGCACGCTTGCGTGAGGTGGTCGTCGCCCCGATCGTTTCTAGCAAAGTTGTAGGATGAATTGCTTGCAACACCTTAACCCCTCGCCTATATGTAGACGGTAATCTTGGTATAATTGCTCGCGTTCAGAAATCAGCGTTGAATACACACCAACGACACCTTGACCCCTCGCTTATATTGAAGCTGTAATCTCGGTACAATCGACGATTGATGCGGTAGAAGACGCCACACACAACTATGAATTGTTGTATGATAAGTCAAATTGAATATCAAAGAAATAACTAAGAAAAATCTTAGGAATTCTTCAAAGAACCAAAAGTAGAGAATAACCTCATAAATATATTGAATAATGAATAATGTATAATGTGTTTGATTACATCAACTTGGACCTCTATTTATACTACTCAAAACAATCCAAATCCTAAAAATAATAGGAATAAATTATTCTAATCCTAATTGGAATTATAAATCATAACCCTAATTTCTACAAGGAAGTAGAAATCAATTTGGAAAAGAAATTCCTATTTTTATAAAACAATAAAAATCTTATTTAGAAAGTAAATCTAAACTAAAAAGTTACATCAACTTGGACCTCTATTTATACTACTCAAAACAATCCAAATCCTAAAAACAATAGGAACAAATTATTCTAATCCTAATTGGAATTACAAATCATAACCCTAATTTTTACAAGGAAGTAGAAATCAATTTGGAAAAGAAATTCCTATTTCTATAAAACAATAAAAAACCTTATTTAGAAAGTAAATCTAAACTGAAAAGAAATTCTAATTATAATATAATTTGATAAGTATCTGGAAAACAAATCCCTAAAAATTAGGCTAATAGAATTTGCCTAATATTTTAGGAAACAAAATCTCTTTCCTAAAATCCCAAAATCCTTGCCATGTTAGGATCTTTTGCCACGTGAAACTTGCTTCTTTCCTTTGCATGTAATATGTGAATAACTTGCTGATCAGGATTGTATCATTCCCCTCCTATTCAAAAGGATTTGTCCTCAAATCTGGCACATCGTCCTCTCGAAAATGATTCAACCACAAAATTGCTCCTACATAAAAACAAACTAAGTTAGTAGCATCAAGCCAAACATAATGCCAAAACTCAACTTGCAAATGACATATATAAGCAACAAAAACTCCAACTCCCACAAAGAACATAGCAATGTATGACTTTTCTCTCGAATTGACAATTTGTAGACCAATTACTCTCAAAACACTAATTATATAAACTAATCTACTATCCACTAAAATAATCATGAATGCAAAGTAAGAAAGAATATGAAAAGTCTTATATCCTCATGGATCAAAAATCATCACGCAAAACTCTTCATGTGGTAGATTCTCCCAGTGACGAATCCCCGGATCAAAAGTTAATATAATGATCTCAATCCTTCGCAAAAACACATTCGTCAATGCACCTGGGTCGTCAAATATCAATACTTGAAATTTGTAACGCTTCTCACGCAAAGTCTCTTCAATTCCTGGATTAAACACAAAATAAAACAAATCAATAAGTTCCTTTTGTCTAATCACAAAGAAATTAAATAAACCAAAATCATATGCATAGTCTTCTAAAATAATATTCAAAACACTTCCCTGTAGACTCTCAATGCATTGATCAAATTAAATTGCACGATCCATGTTTCCCTCGATGAATATAATCCTATCACGAATCTGCAAAACACAACTAGCCTTTCTCCTTCCATTGACATTAACACAATCAAAATCACATAATAGCACCAACGGAATAAAAAGGTCACAATCATAAGTTGAAAATTCAATAGCATATCGACGATGATCACAAACAAACTCAACACATACTAAAGAATTTCCCAAAGTGTTGACAAAAATTGAAATATCATCAAAATAGAGAATAACAAATCTTTCCATGAAAAAATACAAAATATAATTCAACAATTCCATGAAAGTGTGCAATGCCTTAGCTAATCCAAGTGAACTAACTAAACATGCAAATAACTCATCTCTCAAACCATCTTGATGATAAACACTTCTTGAATCAAAACCATATGATAGCAAATCATTCAATGAAGATTGCTCTAACGAAACAACATGATTACTACCATTGTCAACTAACGATAATTCATGTAAAGATTGACTAGCATGAAATCCTACGTCAATATTTGGATACGAAAACCTAGAATTAATTTCATGCAATTAAGTATATCGAAAACGAGAATATATATCATGATCATAAACTAACTCAACATAAATCAAATACCCTCCATAGTTTATGATAAAGACGATTTAACCCTCAAAATAGCTAACAATAAATTTTCCAATTGAAGCATGCAAAACATGTTTTAAATAACTCATGAAAACGCTAGATGCATCAGTTAATCTAACAGAAATAACTATCCACCTAAACAACTCACATGTTAAAATAATTTTCCATTTATCATAATCATGCACGCTAATTTGATTAAGTATTATCATCACATGACCATCTCCAAGTATAGATAAAACACAAGCACCATGCAATTTATCAAGCATATTATCTAAGTAAAGAAAAACACGTCAATACTTGTTTACCAATTCAACATCGATGCATAAGCTTGACGTCTTATCCTCCTTAGGTACTATGATCTCATAATTAACACATGAATTCATGTCTTCTCTCACGATACCAACTTTCACCAGCTCTCTAACCCGCATCGGTAACTCCGTCTTCTCCTCGGGAATACTATCAGCTGATTGATATGGAATGATAGCGCGAGGTATATCATCAACAGCTTGTACAAGAGACAAAATAGAACTAGACAAAGAAGAATCGTTAATGTTAGTATTCAAAAGCGCCGTCTTGTACGAATGTACAGTCATTGGCTTTTCAAAATATAACTCACTTTTCAACTCACTCTCTTTTTCATAGTCACATATTTTTTCTCTCTCTTCTTTATGCTCACCCTCTCGTTTGTTTTTCTCTCGTTTATTTTCAAGCTCACTCTTTTCATTCTCTTTTTTCTCAATCTCTCTTTTCTTTTCATTCTCACTCTTTTCAATTTTTTCTTTTACATTATCAATCTTTTGAATAATTTCTTTTTGCCGATCTTTTCCACATGTATTTCCTTTTACAAACTCATCTCCTTGATTACTTTCTTTTGGATGTTCACCATCTTGCTTTAGATCATAGATTTCATCTTGAATACTCGAACCCAATAACTCTCCTTGGACTGCATATTCTATAATTTCTTCTTGCATTTGATCACAATCTTTTTGTAAATACATTAGATCGTCACGAACTTGCTCAGACGTCATAGGACAAAGGTTGAATCTTATTCGATTGTGTACCAATGAATACTTATTAGTACAACTGTTATGCTTCGCGCGCCTGTTGTGTCGCCATGGCCTCCCAAGTAACAAATGACAAGTATGAATTGGAACTACATCGCATAATATTTCATCTTCATATCTGCCAATGCGAAAAGAAACTGACACTCGTCTAGTCACCATTACCTCCTCACAATCGATGATCCCTTGCATCTTGTAAGGCTGAGGATGTGCAACTATTGACAACCCTAGTTTCTCCACCATTGTAGTGCTAGCAATGTTAGTACCAATATCACAATCAATTTTTACAATGCATACCTTTTCTTGTACTAGAAACCTAGTATAAAACATATTCTTTTGTTGCATTGTTTCTTCCTCGTTAGCTTGCACACTTGTAGCTTTCCTAGTCTCCCATGACTCTCCAAGAATCGCATGATCTTCTTCAACTTTTATTTCCCTAGACAATAAATGTTCCCTCCTATGCTCCATAGGTTTATGAGGCTGCTCCCTACATCCATTATAATTATGATGCCTCTCATAATCCTCCTCCCATGATTTCCACCACTCATCCACGATTTCATACGAACTCTGGGTCTTCTTTTCAATGGCTCCTCATAGCCCAACAAATTTACTGCAAAACAAAGGTTAGTAGATAAAAATAATTTCCTCACACACTCCCTTATGTGTTTCACTCAAATAATAATGAATCTCTCGTGTATCGCTCAATTGGCTTTTACCCTTGATTAATCTCACCACTAAGCCTTTTACCTCAAAATATTCTCTCTAATAGGTTCTTCTTGTATTCCCCTAGCAAAATTCTTGGTTTTACTAATCAATTCAAAAATTACTTATCACGAAACAAAAATATAGATGGTGTGACTATCAGAATACCACAAAATCATCGATCGATTGCCTTGTACTCTTCTTGTATGCTTCAGATTTGTAAATTGTAGCTCCGTTTCAGGATTGATGATGATGGAACGGTATGAACTCTTGGTTGGAATTTGATGATTTGATGGTGTGCTACAAGTTTGGTCAGCACAAATAAAATATGATATATATATATATATATATATATATATATATATATCTTCTTTTTCTTTTTTCGTTTTTCGTTTTTTTTACAATATATATTTCGACAGAAAATTAAAGATAAGTAAATCGCTAGAAAGACTTAGCTTTGATACCAAATGATAGACTCCACGACACGCTTGCGTGAGGTGGTCGTCGCCCTAATCGTTTCTAGCAAAGTTGTAGGATGAATTGCTTACAACACCTTAACCCATCGCCTATATGTAGACGGTAATCTTGGTACAATTGGTCGCGTTCAGAAATTAGCGTTGAATGGACACCAACGACACCTTGACCCCTCGCTTATATTGAAGCTGTAATCTCGGTACAATCGACGATTGATGCGGTAGAAGACGCCACACATAACTATGAATTGTTGTATGATAAGTCAAATTGAATCTCAAAGAAATAACTAAGAAAAATACTTAGGAATTCTTCAAAGAACCAAAAGTAAACAATAACCTCACAAATATATTGAATAATGAATAATGTATAATGTGTTTGATTACATCAACTTGGACCTCTATTTATACTACTCAAAACAATCCAAATCCTAAAAACAATAGGAACAAATTATTCTAATCCTAATTGGAATTACAAATCATAACCCTAATTTCTACAAGGAAGTAAAAATCAATTTGGAAAAGAAATTCCTATTTCTATAAAACAATAAAAACCTTATTTAGAAAGTAAATCTAAACTTAAAAGAAATCCTAATTATAATAGAATTTGATAAGTATCTGGAAAACAAATCCCTAAAAATTAGGCTAATAGAATCTGTCTAATATTTTAAGAAACAAAATCTCTTTCCTAAAATCCCAAAATTCTTGCCATATTAGGATCTTTTGCCACGTGAAACTTGCTTCTTTCCTTTGCATGTAATATGTGAATAACTTGCTCATCAGGATTGTATAAAAAATGGGGAGGATATCGAGTACCTTATAAGTCATGTAAGTCCGGATATTCTTGCGACTCAATAGCCGTTCAAGTTGGTTTATAATTTGTGTTGTAATTGTAAATGTGGAATTATTTCAGGCTTGGAAAAAATGGCGAGACGGAAGGGCTTCAGATGTGATAGATCCCTTGTTAAGACATGGTGCACGATCAATCGACGATATAAAGAAATGCATACACATTGCATTGCTTTATTTTTAGAAAAATGTAGCTAACAGACCAACCATGGCTTCAGTTGTTCACATGCTTAATTAGGGTTTCTAACATATTACTATTAAACATTGTTTACGTTTATGTTTGAGGTAGCTTCATTATTATTCAGATTTACTTTTGGAATTTAATTCGGCTATTCGTCTTATCCTATCTTGTATTCCTCGAGACTTTTTCCTAATTGAATTCATGTGATGTTTGGGTATTAGCGTGTCTTTCGTTGTGTAAGGTATGATGTGATCATGATACAGTACGTAATTGTTAACGCCAAGATCTTCTCCCACGTCCCAATCACGTAAGACGCTCTGATCCTGCACAGTTCAACAAGTCAACACCAAAAGCTTGACGGCCTGACTGTCGGGGGATAGCTCCGGCGTGAGAGTCAGTACAGGCGATCACAAGGTTAACAATGGAGAAAAATATTCACTAGTGTCTGAATGTGTGTGAAATGATAATGTGTGTTGTGTGTTGTTACCTCTTTTTCCTTTTGTGATCCTTGCCCCATACGTTCTCCAGACTCGGTTTACTGTGCCACCCACTATCTCCTGACACCTCCTCTCATCCCCGGTCATCTCAGCCGAAAGCATGTAGCTTATTTTCCTACCGCTACCACTGTTACCTCCCGCCGGCAATCGGAGTCCCATCCTCATTAATGCCATGCAGAAAGGTGGCAGACATAACAGTCAACTGCTGCCTTTTGTGATGATTACCGGTCAAAGATAGGATAAATAACACCTTACGTAATGAGCCGATCCAATGACTAAGCCTAATAGTGTAGTCAAGTAACGGGGCCCAATTCATTTGACCCAACATAACCAAAGTGACATAGCCCAAAGGACAAGCCCATTCGGCCTGGCCCAGTATGAAAAGTATTATGGCCCAACATTGCCCCCCAGTCTTTTATTAAACAGGACGTTTAATGGAAGACTGTAAATAGTGTGAGTCCATAGTGAAAAGGGATCCAACAAGCGTCGGCCCACCTTAGATAACCCATTAAAACCAAAATCGGACGTTACCCCTTCCTCTCCCACATCATGACCTCCAATTAATGCGCCGCCCTCGGTTCTCGTGCAAAATTTGAAAAGACCGCTACTATAAGAGCTACCACCCATTCACCTTGGATGGTTCCTTGCTATTTCGAATTTACAAGAGCTTACTACCTTCCCTTTCTCAAATTTCTTCGTTTTCCCTACAGATTCTCAGCAATGGCGTCTCAAAACCCTGATACGAGTTCTCCACTTCGTGTAGCCCCCATCTCCACCGTGACCCCCATTCAAACCCTGACAAAGAGGTTCCGAGCTCAAACCCCCAAATCGGTGCTCCGAGTAAGGAAGCTCCGCCTCTGGAATCACTTCCCAACCCCTCCGAATTTTTCAAGAATGAGGAAGATTTTCCTCACGCCAACACCCCCTCCACTGTTACTGAGGCTGAGCTCTGCAACATTCGGGCTCGCTATCAAATACCAGATACCCACAGGGTGAGGATAGCAGCCTCCCACGAAAGGATGTACCAGCGTCCTGACGGTTGGATCGCCGTCCCGGCAACGTTTCTGGAGAAGGGGGTGAGGTTTTCCCTTCATGCCTTCCTGATCACCCTCCTAGGGTTTGTTGGAGTGGGGTTCGCCCAATTGGTGCCGAACTCGTATATCCATATACTGGCTTACATAGCCTTCTACTATGAGATAGGAGTTCCTCCTACTGTGGATTCCTTCTTTACCCTCTTCTCGGTAGGGAAATATCGGGAAAAAGGCTTCAAGGTGCTAAGTAAGATAGCCCCTAAGCCCAATGCCAGAATCGAGAAGCGGTCTCTAATGGACACTCCTTCGAGCAACCGAGGATGGCATAATAAATGGTTCTTCGTCAACGGGCCCGAAATCTCCTCTGTCCCGGACTGGACCACTTCTGATCGCGTCTCTGCAGACTTCGGAGATATATCCGAGGAACGTATAAGAGAAATGACGCGCATCATAGAGAAGATACCTCTGAAGGAGTGGAGCTTCGGCCTCCTGAGCAAGCAAGTATGGTTGTATGACCATAAATTGTCTCTCATCAAACCGACTTCGATCGATCGAAAGGAACTGGATAGGTACCTCTCTGGTAAGCCTTCATCACCTTCCGCCGAAGTCCTTCCAGAAGAACCTTCGGCCTCCGAAGATCAAGTCATCGAGGATCAATCGGCACGCTTCGTCGTTGAAGAGGAGCCTAGCCAACCTCGAAAAAAGAAAAGGGCTGTTCGGAAAGTCCGGTCAACTCCTCAAGGATCTCAATCAACTTCTGCAGCGAGTTTGATTGACATGCCTGTTAACGAGCAAATGCAAGCTCTTCGTATTAAAAAGAGGAAGACCAAAGTGACTCCTCTGTCTGCCAATGAGCTTCGGGTTCCTCCTCCTGCTACAGTTGAGCCTCCCATCGTCATTCCCGTGGAGATTCATGTTTCCAAAGACGAGCTCGAAAACCCAAACGAGTCTCCTCTTCTATCTCGTAAAAGGAAACAACCTTCCGAAGATCAACCACCACCGCCCCCCGAACCATCAATGAATTCTCCGCCAAGATCTTCCCCCTCTGCCTTCAAGCGAGAAGCTGCATCTTCTCCCACTGTATAGCCGGAGTTTAACGAGAACTTTCCCTTTCAGCTGTTCGACTCCTTTGTTCGGGAGACCGATGATCATCGGTTCGGAAACAGCTCGATTAGGGATTTGATCGAAGAAGGCATGAGTTATCAGGCTAAGGTTAGTTTATTCAATTGAAATATTTAGGAATCATCTGTTTCTTCTACTAATTCACTTTAAATGTCTGTAGGCAAATGCTGTCTTCGAGAGACTTCTTCCCCGATACAGAGGATCCGAAGCCGAAGAAGATGCAGCCAGGCGAGAGAAGGCTACTCTGGCGTCTGCTCTGGAGAGAGAGAGAAGGACCCATGGTACCACTATCTTCAATAAAGAATGCCTTCAGAAGGACGTAAATAAGTTGAAAGAACAGCTGGAGACAGCCGAGGCCACCCACCACATAACCGTTACTACAAACATAGACTTGGTTCGTCGAAACGAGGTCCTTGTTGGGAAGAATGAAACGATGGTGAAGACCAATAAGATCCTGGCGGTACAAGTACATGATCTTGAAGCTAGGGATTTGAGACATCTGAAGGAGCGGGCAAAACTCGAAGAGGAGCTCCGTGAACTTCGAGCTTTGAGAGATTTGGGTCCTCCTCTAACCGGAGATCTTCGGAGGGAAGTTCAACAAGAATACCAGAAATCTACCGAGTTGAACGAGGAGATCGTCCAAATGTTCTCGGATGGATACGACGAATGCCGAAGCAAAGACAAGGCAAGACTTGTCGCTGCCAAGGTTGACCCGACCATTCTGGATTCTTCGGAAGACGAAGCTGATCCCTGAAGATGATTCTCTTTTCCCTTAGCTGTAGGATTCTTGTAAAGCTTCTATCGTTTTGTAAACAGCATTATGTAAATAAAATATCAACATTATTCCTTATGACTTCGGTGTATTTACTGTTTATCAACACTTCAATATCGATCCAATCTTAAAAAATGTACAAGCTCCTTCGCGGACTTAACTTAAACTGTTAATTAACAACTAGGCAAGTCGTATAACAGATAAGATGAAGTTAAAGAATGTGGCCTTCCGAACTCAACACTTAGAAAAAATTAGGTAATAATAACAAAGTAAAGGAATACTTATTCGTTACCAAAGTGTGAGGTAGATGCCGTGAGGGGCCTGACGAAGTCTGAATGACGACACTTGCCTACCACGAAGGGCCTGACAAGGTTTAAAAGTCGACAATTGCCTACCACACAAGGCCTGACAATGTCTTAAGGATGACGCTTGCCTACCACGAAGGGCCTGACAAGGTCTTAAAGAACACCTGCCGATGAGGCTACCATCGAATGGTCAGCGAGTCCGCCCGAACCTCCTTAAACCAATGACGTTCGCCTACCACGCAGGGCCTGACGAAGTCATAAGGACCACCTGCTGATGAGGCTACCATCGAATGGTTAGCGAGTCCGCCCGAACCTCCTTACACCAATGACGTTCGCCTACCATGCAGGGCCTGACGAAGTCATAAGGACCACCTGCCGATGAGGCTACCATCGAATGGTCAGCGAGTCCGCCCGAACCTCCTTACACCAATGACGTTCGCCTACCACGCAGGGCCTGACGAAGTCATAAGGACCACCTGCCGATGAGGCTACCATCGAATGGTCAACGAGTCCGCCCGAACCTCCTTACACCGATGAAAATAATAGCAGCGAAGACAAGACTTGTTTGAGAAAAAAGGAAATTTTTATTGATGACGACTTGAAAACATTTACAGACTTCCGGTGTACTGACATTGTAGCTACTGAAAATACTTTCGAAGTCTGCCTGCATGCCAAGTATTCTTGATCTCTGATCCGTCCAAGGCTCTCAACCGATAAGTCCCCGGCTTCGGTACTTCTATGACTTCATACGGCCCTTCCCAATTCGGTATCAGCTTTCCTAAATTCTGGGGTGTAGATGCTTCGGCTTCTCTGAGAACGAAATCCCCTACTTCGAACCTGCGAAGCTTTACCCCTTTGTTATAATGCTTAGCTACTCTTTGCTGATAGGCTGCAAGTTTGACCAAGGCTGTTTCTCTGACTTCTTCAAGTAAATCAAGATTGGCTTTCAGCCCTTCATCATTGTATATTTCTCTGAACTGACTAACTCGAAGACTTGGAGATCCAATTTCAACTGGGACTAAGGCATCAGTACCGTAGGCCAGTCTGAAAGGTGAATCCCCCGTTGTGGTCCTCGGAGTAGTCCGATAGGCCCATAACACGCTGAGCAGCTCTTCTGGCCATCTTCCTTTAGCTTTGTCCAATCTGCGCTTGATTCCGTTCAGCAGCGTTCTGTTGGTCACTTTGACTTATCCATTAGACTGAGGATGAGCTACTGAAGTCTTTCTGTGCTGGACTCCCAGTTCTTTCAGAAATGCTTCGAATTTCGATCCCACAAATTGTCGTCCATTGTCCGAAATTACCACCTTAAGAATTCCGAACTGAAATACTACCTACTCCTTGATGAACTTTAAGCATTCCTGTTCTGTTATTAACCTGAGTGGTTTCGCTTCTACCCACTTGGTCATGTAGTCGATGGCAACTATAACAAAGCTGACCTGACCTTTTGCTTTCGGTAGTGGACCTAGTATATCAACCCCCCAGACAACAAAGGGTATGGGAGATAAAATTGAGTATAACTCTTCTGGTGGCTGATGTGGATCGGACTGTTGAGCTGACACTTCTCGCACTTCTTGACGTATTCAGTCGCTTCCTTGAAGATGGTGGGCCAGTAGTATCCTTGCCGAAGTACTTTGTAGGCTAATGACTTAGCAGCCATATGGTCGCCACAGATGCCCTCGTGAATCTCTCGAAGAGCATATTCAGCTTCGGACGGAGTCAAGCACTTTAACAGTGGGGACGAGAAAGCCCTTCGGAATAGATCCCCATCTATCAGAACGAAATTAGCACTCTTGTACTTGATTTTCTTGGCCAGCATCTGATCCGAAGGTAAAATGCCAGCAGTTAGTTCGGTCAACGCACATTACCGATTCATGATGAACAGTAGGATGTTGCAAAATTTCCAAGTAAACTGACCCCTCGAAAACGTTAACATCCGTAGTGGCTAATTTGGAGAGTGCATCGACAATGGAATTGTCGTTACGTTAGACCCCCTGAAATTCGTAGAACTGGAAATACTGAAGCTGTTCTTTCATTTCCGCCAAATACTTGATCATTCTGTGACCTCGAGCTTCGTATTCCCCGGAGACTTGTTTAACGACTAACTGAGAGTCGCTGAAGATAATTATTCTTTGCACTTCGAGACTCTTAGCTAGTCGCAATCCCACCAACACTGCCTCGTACTCCGCTTCATTGTTCGTCGCTTTAAACTGAAATCTGATGGCCTGCTGCACCTTGAATCCCTTCGGGCTGGTCAGAATAATCCCTGATCCGCTGACGTCCGCGGTAGAAGACCCATCTGCATACAGTGTCCACGAACTCTACCCCTGCTGAAGAACCGCAACTATGCTGTTAGATCCTCCAGCTTCTACTACAGCTTCATCAGCTTCAGAAAACGAACACTCGACCATAAAATCAGCCAAGGTCTGCCCCTTGATGGCAGTTCGGGGATAATATTCAACGAAGAACTGAGACAACTCCATCGTCCATGCAGCTAATCTCCCCGATACCTCAGGTTTGCCCATAATTTTCTTCAAAGGCTGATCTGTGTAGACTATTACCAACCTACCCTGAAAGTATTGCCTAAGCTTCTGACTAGCAGTTATTAAAGCAAAAGCAAACTTTTCAATATTTGGGTACCTTATTTCGGCATCCCGAAGGACATGTCTTACATAATAAACCGGGTGCTGCTTACCCCCAACTTCTCGCACCAAAACTGCTCCTACTGCCAACGAACTAGCTGCTAAGTACAAATACAAAGGCTCGGCAGGAGCGGACTTCACCAACAAAGGCGCCGAAGATAAGTAGGACTTGATGCTCTGAAAGGCGTCTTCGCATTCCGAAGTCCATTGGAACGTCTTGGCATTCTTTGACCCTTTCAATGTGTCAAAAAATGGCAAACACCTTTCTGCCGATTTGGACATAAACCTCCTCAAAGCTGCAATCCTTCCAGTCAGACGCTGAACGTCTTTGAACGACTGGGGAGTCTTCATGTCCAGGATCACTTGAATTTTCTCTGGATTGGCTTCAATTCCCCTTTGGCTGACCAGATAACCCAGAAACTTGTCAGCCCCCAATCCGAAGGTGCACTTGGCATGATTCAGCCTCAATTTATGGTGACGGACTGTTTGAAAGCATTCTTCCAGGTCATCCAGATGTTTGTGCACCAACATGGTCTTAACAATCATGTCATCCACATATACGTCCATATTCTTGCCCAACTAACGTCGGAAGACATAGTTCATCATCCTCTGGTAAGTGGCCCCGGCGTTGATGAGGCCGAAGGTCATTTTCTTGTAGGCATATACCGAACGATGCATAATGAACGCCGTCTTCGGTATATCCTCTTTACACATGGAGATTTGATGATAGCCAGAGAATGCATCCATGAAGCTTAACAAGGCATACCCCGAAGTTGCATCGATGAGCTGGTCAATGTGGGGTAATGGATAGAAATCCTTCGGACAAGCTTTATTCAGGTCTGTATAGTCGATGCAGACCCGCCATTTCCCGTTCTGCTTCTGGACCAGCACCACATTCGCCATCCACTGTGGATAATCGAACTCGAAGATAAAGTCAGCAGCTAGCAGCTTTGCAATTTCTTCATCGATGATTCTCTGGCGCTCAGGCGCAAAGATCCTCCTCTTTTGCCGAACTGGCTTCTTCAATGGATCCACTTCTAACCGATGCTCCGTAATATCCCTACTCACTCCCGGCATATCTTGAGGCTCCCAGGCAAAGATGTCAACATAACACTGCATGAGTTCAATGAGGTTCGTCCTGAGAGGTTCTGGCAGGCCCGAACCTATTTTCACCGTCTTGTCCGCTTTGCCCGGGACGAGCTCTACTTTTTCTATTTCTTCGGCTAGCATGACCAACGGTTCTGAGCTACTTTCTGTGAAGGGTTTGATCTCTATTGCCATGGTCTGTTTTTGCTTCGACACCCCTACTCCCGAAGTGATCACGACATTTCTATAACATCTTCTGGCCAGATCTAAATCTCCTTTCACTTCCCCAACCCCATGAGCCGTAGGAAATTTGATTTTAAAATGAGGAATTGAGGTTACAGCTTGTAAAGCAGTTAAAGTGGGTCTCCCCAAAATAGCATTATAAGCAGAATCTACATTCACAACGTAAAATTTACAAATAATTTCTACCTGCTGGGGGGCCGTTCCGAAGATAACCGGCAGTTCAATGGTTCCAGCCACTTTGACCGGATCGTTGCTGAAACCATATAGAGGGGATTCCTGTCCGATCTCCATCTTCTGCCCATCAAGATGCATCCTCTGATAAGCATGAGCATATAAGATATCCACAGAAGACCCGTTGTCGATCATCATGCGCTTCATGTCCACCGAACCCACTTGTGTCGTCACGACCAATGATCCCTCATGTGTTTCGATGGTTTCCGAAGGGTAATCCTCATCGGTAAAGAAAATTACAGTACCCGGGAAGGGTCTGTCGGTCTTCGGGAGGCTACCCGCCACTGACATGACCGAATCCAGATAGTTTCGGCGTTTCTTTCCAACAAGCTTGCCCGAAGTACCCCCAGTGATGACATCTATGACTTGTCTTGCTGGCGGTCCGGGGGCGGGGAACACTTGCTGAACTGGTGGGGCTGCCTGAACAAGTCCTCTACTTTGCTGTTGATTCGTCCTGGCAGCTACATAATGAACTAAAGCCCCGTCTTGCACCTTCCTCTCAATAAAATCTTTCAGACTAGCACTGTCATTCGTATCGTGACCCGAGGCTTGATGATAGTCACAATACTTACGAGAATTCCCTTTCCCGGGCTTAAAGTTATCTCGAGGTGGCTCGAAAATAGGTTGATTCTTGATCTGCTCCAAGACAACAGCCCTGTCGGCGTTGAGTGCAGTATACGTCCTGTTTACCCTTTGGGCGGGAGCGGACGAGCGTTCTCCACCCTGTCTCCAATTATTGTTGTATTTCTTTGATCGGCCGTCATGACGACCTTTGTTCCCTTCATTCTTACTCTGGTCCCCCTCTGTTCTGTCCCGATCTGTCTCCTTAAGCCGATCCGAAGAGGGACGCTTGAGGCTATTCATGGCCTCCTCTACCACAATATAGCCTTCCGCTTTGTCGAAGGCTTCGGCGAGACTCTTCGGGTGGTGAAACATTAGTTTTTTCACCAACTTCTCTGATTTGACCAGATCTAACCCATTCTGAAACAGTCCCACGGCCTGTAGATCGTTCAGGTCTGTCACTTGGCCGACTGCCTCACGGAATCGCTTTACATATTGGCCCAAAGACTCATTCGAGTACTACCGAACCTGAGCCAGCGAGCCAGTTGGTTTCCCTCTTCTTCTGTTGCTCCCGAAGCGGGCGTGGAACTTATTGCACATATCTGCCCAAGATGAAATAAAATCCGAAGACAAAGACCCCATCCACTGTCTGGCATCCTTTCGGAGTGTTGTGACAAAAGTATGACACTTAGCAGCATCGCTAAAGTCGTAATAATCCATCAGTCGATCGAACGCCTGACTATGGTCATAGGGATCTCCCGATCCGTCATAACTTTCAATATGAGGCAACTTCTTGGTGGGGTCAGCCTTTTCCTTTAGAATCTCCGCGGAAAAAGGGGATGCCTTCTTTCCCGAAGTATCTTTTACTTTCTGTACTTCGGCAAGCTGCCTCCGAAGCTCTTTCACCTCTTTTACCAGATACTCCACGCCCTCGGGTTGGGACGATGCTTCTTTCTCCGGTGACTCCTCCCTCTTCTGAGTGGACCGGTTTCTTACAATAGAACCCCCAACTTTCGAGGGGCTTTTATGACGATGATGGTCCACAGAGCGGGATGCCCTCAGTGGACTTTCAGGTGTGCGACCCCTAGATCTGCTTCGTCTCGGAATCCGGCTGTCGTGGCGGGAATGCGCAACAACGAGCGCCTCTTTAGCATTCTCCGGAGTACGATCCCTGGATCGACCTCTCCGTTCGCTTTGACCCTGCTCCCTAGAACCGACAGGGTGATATGCCCTCTTTGATCTTTGAGGAGTAGGGCTTCTGGACCTTCTCCTTTCCCGAGGTTGACCCCGAGATTCACGTCCTAAATGGACAGGTTCTTTCCCACTCCGATGCCCACGTTCTTCAGATTGGACATAGCTGGACGCTTCGTCCCTTAACTCTGCCATTCGAGACATCTTCTGAGCTATATCCTGCCGTTGCTTCAGCAATGCCTCCATGGCTCTATCAGCTTCTTCTGCCATCTTGGCCAAGCGGGCAGTCTTTTCGTCTTGGTCGTCCCGGTATCGAGTTATAGGCGAGGTGCCTTCTACTCGTTTTCGGCCATGACCGGACTCTTTCTCTGCGGTAAACACTAGCCTTCTTTTGGCTTTGCTCCCAGCCCTCAGACGAGAATCTCCATGCGATCGTTTGGACGCCGTGCTGGCATGAACACTTAGTGCAGGTCCCAAACGGTCCTTCACAGATACTCGCGGTATCGATTCACTGGCAGCCGTCGGCTGCCCCTCAGGTGTAGGTGTCCTACTCTTCCCCATGAACACCGACGCAAAATGAACAAGGTTTGTGATTGAAAAATACTCAGGACACTAGAACTCAGCCCTCCTTCTAGCGCCAATGTTAACGCCAAGATCTTCTCCCACGTCCCAATCACGTAAGACGCTCTGATCCTGCACAGTTCAACAAGTCAACACCAAAAGCTTGACGGCCTGACCGTCGGGGGATAGCTCCGGCGTGAGAGTCAGTACAGGCGATCACAAGGTTAACAATGGAGGAAAATATTCACTAGTGCCTGAGTGTGTGTGAAATGATAATGTGTGTTGTGTGTTGTTACCTCTTTTTCCTTTTGTGATCCTTGCCCCATACGTTCCCCAAACCTGGTTTACTGTGCCACCCACTATCTCCTGACACCTCCTCTTATCCCCGGTCATCTCAGCCGAAAGCATGTAGCTTATTTTCCTACCTGCTACCACTGTTACCTCCCGCCGGCAATCGGAGTCCCATCCTCATTAATGCCATGCAGAAAGGTGGCAGACATAACAGTTAACTGCTGCCTTTTGTGATGATTACCGGTCAAAGATAGGATAAGTAACATCTTACGTAATGGGCCGATCCAATGACTAAGCCCAATAGTGTAGTCAAGTAGCGGGGCCCAATTCATTTGACCCAACATAACCAAAGTGACATAGCCCAAAGGACAAGTCCATTCGGTCTGGCCCAGTATGAAAAGTATTATGGCCCAACAGTAATTATTTATTCCGTTCCAAATTTTAAATATATTATTAATTTTTGAAATTCAAAATTAAGATGATTGACTATTTAAAATTATGAAACAATAACTCTTACGATAATAATTTATAGATATTTTATAATATTTATAATTGTATTAACTACCGTTAAAGTAATTTATGTTAATTTTTAATTTTTACTAATATCTAAAGTTGATTTTAAAAAAAGTAAATAATCATCTAATATTTTGGAACGAATAGTGTATTTGGAAGAATTCTTACTAGACAAATAAAAAGGGGACAGCTGGAGTAGCATTATCATAAAGGAGAACTAAATAAAGATATGTGTACATGAAAGTTCCGGGGAAAAAAATCATTCTTTTTGATTGGTCGAAATGAGGTCCCGATTCCATATTAGTATTTGTATTAAACCCATCACAAAAAATCAAAAAGCCATCACGACAAAGCCAAATTGTACAACTTTTATCTTATTTGGGAGGCTGATTAATTTGGTCCCGACGACGCTTTGTTTTCGCATGCCCCTTTGAGCACGTTATGTGGACTTGGGCTAGTGTGAAATTACAAGGAAAATCAGTAGGTCTATTTCTTTTAATTAACTCAGACCAGCTAGCGTTTCCTCCATTCCCTCCAACCACTAATTAAAGTTTGACAAAGTCAATGGAAGAAATTTAAAGCAGTACTAATCACAATTCTAGTCTTATCACGGAAACTTGTTTCTAGACTAGAGAACTAATCAATACACAACATTCTTGTAGGCCTCGCTGCCTTCATTATTCTTTAAACTAACTCATATGTACTGTTTAGGCCATTCTTCTTCAGAATACTCATTATAGTGGGTGACACAATTGCAATGGGCTCTGGAAAACGGCTTTTATTTTCTGTCTCTAACATATTCTTGCAGCTTCTTGTTCTCACTATTGCACAGCCTGAACTCTTAGCCCACTACTGTAATTATTATGATGGCGAAACATACACAAGTAACAGTACGTTTCAAAAAAATCTCGATACTTTACCCTCTTTCCTCACGACAAATGCAAGTTTCTACAATTTCTCAATTGGCCTGAACGACACAGTTAATGTAATCGCTCTTTGTAGAAGTGATGTTGATCCGGATAAGTGTCGTAGCTGTCTCAATGATTCTAATACACAGCTAAGAGAGCTTTGTCGTCGCGAAAAAGATTCAATCGGATGGTCCGATGATTGTATGTTAAGGTACTCGGGTGAAAATATATTTAAAACCATCGATACTTCTCCTTATGCATACGTATACAACAGTGATATGGCCCAAGATGTGAATCAGTTTAACAAGGTTGTGAGAACTTTGTTGGACGTCTTACAAGAAAATGCTGCAAGAGGTGACTCTATTGACAAGTTTGCTTCTGGTAACATTGGTAACAACTCTGGGCCGAATAATTTGAAAATTTATGGGCTTGTGCAGTGCAATCCTGATTTGTCAGAGAAGCAATGCAAGGATTGCTTGAACATGACATTTGGGATACTTCCTACATGTTGTAATGGGAAAATAGAAGGAAGAGTTCTCACACCAAGCTGTCATTTTAGGTATGCGAATCAACCTTTCTCTTCTCTTGTTGATCTTCCGGCCACACGTCCTGATTCGCCACGAAAGGATGATGGATTATCACCAAGCAAAGGTTATATATTCTTCTTTGCGTAGTACTTATAATTGTTGATATGAACAAAACTTCTAACATAACTGCTCTCACACCCCGTGTTTTAATATTTTGTTGATGTCTCTATTTGTCCAACTGCCACATACTCTTTCCAATAATTCATGAATTTTACGTATATATATCTTATATAAATGGGTAAATAGTATGCGGTAGTTGGACAAGGAGTAAGACAAAAGATAAAACTATATACCTTGTGATCTTTTGTTATTTGGGCAAGCAAAAATAAAGAAAAATCATTTCACTAGTCGTTACACTAGTTGTTTTTTATGTTTAGTGTGTTATAAAACTTTAGCAAAGTGTAGAAATATATTCTTATAATTGTTGCATATTTTTAGAGAGAATAAGTAAGAGAAAAAGTGAGAGAAACCATTCAGAGAAATTCTTTTTATTTCCTTCAGTATGAATTCCTTATAAAGGAAATTCTGAAGTCACGGGGGAGAGAATAAAAGGAGGGGGAGAGCACGGAGTGAAAGAAAGGTTCCCTCCTGAGGAGGGAATCACATGCATTCTAACACTTCCATGATTCCCTACGATAGAAGATTATGTCTCATTAAAAACCTTGTTAAGAAAATCCAATGGGAAAAACTTAACTAAGGGAAAAAGAGTACATATCTTTTACATAAATATTTTAATTGACTGCCTCGTTAAAACCTTGTCAGGAAAAACCCATTGGGATAAAATCCGTGACTAAGGAAAAAGAGGACAGTATTCCCCTCAAAAGGAATTCATTACTTCTTGATGAAATGTTATCATAAGTCTTTCAGTCGACACATTCCGATCTTTTTTCGAAGTTTTGTAAACGTTGCATTTGGTAGCGACTTTGTGAATAAGTCAGCTAGATTATCACATGATCGAATTTGATGCACATCTATATCACCCTTCTTTTGTAGCTCATGTATGAAGAAGAATTTAGGTGAAATGTGTTTTGTTCTATCTCCCTTGATGTACCCTCCTCTAAGTTGAGCAATGCATGCAGCGTTATCCTCATACATAATTGTAGGAATGTCTTTGATTGATGGTAATCCACATGATTTTTGAATATGCTGAATAATTGATCTCAACCAAATACATTCTCTGCTTGCTTCATGTATAGCGAGAATCTCTGAGTGATTTGAAGATGTAGCTATCATGGTTTGCTTTGTGGATTTCTAGGATATAGTTGTGTCACAATATGTAAATACATAACCTGTTTGTGATCTTTCATTGTGTGGATCTAATAAATATCCTGCATCGGCATATCCAACCAATCGCGACGTTGAATCTCTTGGATAAAATAACCCAAGATCTATACTTCCATGAAGGTATCTCAAAATGTGTTTGATCTCATCCCAATGTCTCTTAATCGGAGAAGAACTGTATCTTGCTAACAAGTTGACAGCAAAAGTAATATCAGGTCGTGTACAGTTTGCAAGATATATAAGAGCACCTATTGCACTTAGGTATGGAACATCAGGTCCAAGAACTTCTTCCCCACTTTCTAGAGGTCGAAATGGATCTTTATCAGCTTCTAAAGATCGAACAGCCATCGGGGTAGTCAAAGGATTTATCCATATAAAAGCGACTGAGAATTTTTTCAGCATATGTGGATTGATGAACAAAACTTCCAGATCCTAAATGCTTCACTTGTATTCCCAAACAGAATTTTGTCTTTCCAAGATCTTTCATTTCAAATTCATCTTTTAAATAAGTAGCAGTTCTTGTGAGTTCTTCAGGAATACCTACAAGATTCAAATCATCCACATATACAGCAATGAAGGAAAATCCACTTTGTGATTTCTTAATAAAAACACATGGACATACTTTATCATTTATATATACATCTTTTATTAAATAATCCCTAAGTCGATTATACCACATACGACCAAACTGTTTCAACCCATACAATGAGCGTTGTAACTTGATTGAATATATGTGACGAGGCCTTTGTGATTCAGCCATTTTCAATCCTTCAGGGATTCTCATATAAATCTCACTGTCAAGTGAGCCATATAGGTATGCTGTTACAACATCCATCAGACGTGTTTCCAAACCTTTCAAGGTTTTCATACCCATCAGAAAGTGAAAAGTGACTTCATCCATTACTGGAGAGTATGTATCCTGATAATTACTACCAGGTTTTTGTGAAAACCCTTGAGCTACAAGTCAGGCTTTGTATCTCATAATTTTATTTTTCTCATTTCGCTTTCGTACAAATACCCATTTGTTTCCAACCGGGATTACACCCAGCGGTGTTTGGACTACTGGTCTAAATACTTCTCTTTTCAATAGAGATTGTAGCTCAGTTTGAATAGCATCTTTTTATTTTGGCCAATCTTTTCTTTTCCGACATTCTTCCACGTTTTGTGGCTCAGGATCCGTGTCAGGAATCAAAGTAATATCTGATGCTATAGAGAAAGCAAATATATCATCAATCATGACTTTGCTTCGATCCCATATTTTCTCATCATGTACATAATTTATTGAGATCTCTTCGTGTTCATCTTTTATCCCTTCACTAAGATTTTGAACCTCTTCTGGGGCTATTCCCACTCTTGGAATAAGTGCTACTTCTGGAGCGGATATTCCTTCTGGGATTCCCTTATTTGCTTTTAATTTTCGTGGTACAGTGTCTTTTGCACCAATTAGTCTTTCACGCTTCTGGCATAGTTTAGATTCTTCTATTACCTTATTCGTCAATTCTCCAGGAATTGATTTTTCAATAGGTATTTCTATCCTTGCTTGAGTATTTATGACGCCCCCAAATCCAGGTCCCTTCGAACCCCGAATCCGATCCGCCACGATACTACTATCATCAAACTATTTATATTTTTCATTCATAACTTAATGAATATAACTCTACTTATTACAATTTAGAATATAAATTTATTCCATTTTCAGGATCTGTACAATGACCTCAAATTTTTATAAGTTTCATAACTTGGTCATTTACTATTTCTGTTTTACATTACATTCGATGTTATATAAATATGCGGAATAATTTAAACTTTTTCAATCTCCTTTGAAAAATAATATTTTATTGATTTATTAACTTGAATCAATTATAAATCCTTGAATCAAATTATTCTATGATTCACTTCATTCTATTTCTGTATAAACCTTTACATCTCGTTTCGAATTTCTCTATGTATCACATAGTACAACTTAACATGTATTACAAATAGTAAACTACTATCATGTACATCTCCTAGAACCTAAACATGGTTCAAGAGCATATATTCAAATAAATAAATCAGTCTCCTTTGATGTGATTGAAATTTATCAATCAAGTAGCACGTAACCTTTACCGTGTGTCCTTAACCTGCAAAAGTGGTTATTTGCAAAGGTAAGCTCGACAGCCCAGTAATTCTAACAATTTTCATGCAGCACATAGCCTATAATAGCATATTCAGTTCGTGCATTTATAATCAATTTATATTTACTACGCATGTTACTTCTCACATAACAGGCATAGAGATTTACTTCACAAGCATATTGTAAGACCCTAAATTTTATGAAATAAAAGTATTCAATTTTTCTATTTAGTAAATGGTTAAATTGATAACAAGTTAAAGTTAAGGGTAATATATGAAATTTTGCAAAATAAACAAGTGGTTATAAAATACTCATTGTTGTCGGGGAATATTCATTTGGTCGTGGAATATTCTTTCTGTCGGGAAATATTCGTACGACGGCGCAGCTATTTGTGGGCCCCATAACGGAAAATGGTCGGATGAAGATAACGACAAAATTGAGTTTTTATAAATAACGGCATAGTTGTTACTGTTAACACTGTTGGAATACCCGGTGGTTAAAATACAGTAATACGCGTGGTTGCACAGTAGCACACGGTTTTGCACAGTATTTTTGAATTATTGATCCTTACGTAAGAAGACATTACTCAATAATTGTTACAGTAATTACTATTCAATATTTTATTTTATTGAATTAATAATTGTTACGTTGATATTTTATATTATTGTTGTTTTAATAATTGTTACTGCACAGTATTTTCCATTATCAGATCAATAATTCATATTATTTGAATAATATTATTAGATGGCATTATTGGCAATGTCTAGAAAGTTCTGTCTAAGGACAGGTTTGGTCACCTAATTGCGCGCCAGTAAAGAGAAATCCTTATTGGAAAGCCCCCTCTTTCCTGGGAACTGCCTGGTTGTCTTTATTGTGATTCTGTAATATTATTTATGAATAATTAATTATTGATCTATATGATAATGAAATATTTATTTGATGTGGATATAAATGATGGATTTATGTATGTGGTTATAAATGAAAGAATTAATATTGAGGTATTTTATCTGTATTTTGTCGGATTGGAGGTATTAAAAGATCAAATCAGTGTTCTTACAACTTTATTGTGTGAGTTATAATTTTTAATCTGACCGTTGGATCGTTGTGATTTTTGGATATGTTATACATATATAAGTTGAGTATATGTTCACAAATTTTGAACCGTTAAAAATGAACGAATGATTTGTTATGAATTTTAAGAGGTGACTGATTCAGAAATTAGGTTTATAAATGATTTTGGTGGAAAATTCTAGAAATGGGTGGGCCCCACTTTTGGTTGTTGGGAAAGATGGCTGATATTTGGTGGGATGAATAGTAGCAGGTAAAGCCATCAGGTAGCAGGTCAAGTCTGCTTCGGCGTGCTAATATTTTCCTATAAATAGAGGGCTAAGTTAGAATTAAAAATCACACCAAATTTCATAAGTTTTCTCTCTTTTTCTCTCTAGATTATCGAGTGTATTTTGTGAGTATTTAGATACTTGGTGAGTTGCTATTCATCAGTGCAAGTTTCCTTCAGCGTCATATCCGATATCCAGTCAGAAGTGTTTCTCTTTTGAGGTAAGGGATAGTAAAGGATTTTAAGGGTTGTTATGTTTTTCAGTTTCATAATTTTTCTAACATTCAAAAATTCTGGAAAAATTTAAAATGATAATTTGATGAGTTTTCTTGATTGTGTCCAAAATGATGATTTTTGGATGTATAGATTAAGAGTTGTGAATTTTATGAGAAAATACTATTTTAAAAGTAACCGCTTATAACTCCTTGTGGTTAACTCTAAAATTGGTGAAATTTTTATTGGGAGTACATGTATATGATAGAAGTATACTCTGTAAATTTCGGAATTTTTGGATAAAAATACAATTTTTGATAAATATCTAAATATTCGGCTGTTTTGGCCATATGAAAAATAGTAAATGATTTTTAAAAATTCTGAGAAAAATATAGGTTCAATATGGGACTATATTCTACTAAATCTCAGAAAAGAAAATTTGTTTGTACTGATTTAGTATTTTTCATGAAAATGGACTAGTTATGAGTAAATGAATTAAATATGTTATGTGAAGTAAGAAAATTAGAAAATAGGATTTTATGGCTTGAGAATCCTATATGAGGTATATGCAGATTTTTTATGAGGGTTTTGGTTATTGGTAATGAAATATTATGAGTTTGGCATTTTAGGGTGATTAAATGCATTGTTTAGTAAAGTGTAACAATTAAATTAAATTATTTATAAGTTTAAGAAATGTTATTTCAATATCATTATATCGAAATATTGGTATTGATTTTATTGTGGAATTTCTACCTTTTTGTGTCGGGTTTACTATTCATGGGTTACTATTCACGAGTTACTATTCATGACAAAATTGATTTCTTTTTCTAACCAAATTATAGTTGATTTATGAATATTACTCTTGCGATTAAATCTAGATATTTTGATTATATTGATTTTACTATTATATATAATATTTTTATAACCCTAGTGATGATATTTCTCTTTGACTTGAGTGTAAAGATGGGTAGATTTTTGGTATAATCATGACTATGGGTTCCCTTTGGCCAGTACTGCAAAGTTGAATTGTTGACTGGTATGATCATGACCATTAAATTTATAATTGAATATCTTTAGCTTAAGTGCAAAGGTGAAATGATTAACATGGTTATAATTATTGTTTATATAAATTCTGAAATGATTATATATTTCTTTGAGATATTAATATATTTGGCATGTAGTGCAAATATGAACTGTTGATGAATATATTTGGCATGTAGTGCAAATATGAACTGTTGATGAATATATTTGGCCTGTAGTGCAAAGATGAATTGTTGATGAATATCTTTGGCCCGTGGTGCAAAGATGACCTGTTGTTAAATATCTTTGGCCTGTAGTGCAAAGATGGTATGTTGATGAATATCTTTGGCCGTAGTGCAAAGATGAAATTATTAGTTTGATTATAAACAGGAACTATGATTTGGTATAACCATGATCTTTGATGTTTCAGGTAAAGACATGTGATGAAAATTATCTTCGTCCTAGATCGAAGAGGAATTTAGAATTACAATTATGATTATGAGTTATTCATATAATTGTGGAAAGGAACTGTTGAGTGATGTTACCGGGATAAAATATTGTTGGTGGACTTTTAATGTGGAGAAGATAATAGAATTTATGGTCTATTTGACTCTTCTAATAGATTGCTCGTTCCGCTGCAACTATGGTTGAAAAGTTTTATCATCTACCACATGTTCTAAATCTCTGATTTATTACTGATGAAGACTATTGATAATTTAATTATCTTTAGTCATGATATTCTTTACTGGGCTAGTTGTACTCACCCTTTTGCTTCAAAATTTCTTTTCAGGTAATAAGAGTGTAGTTGGTTCGAGTAAGGGTAATGGGAAAGTAGAACGGTGGTCTCTAGCTGTGGAGGTTCTACCTAAGCAGTATAGAAAAGTGTTGTATACATCATTTAGTAGTTATATTTGGTGAATCAAATAGGGTGAGGCGAATCCAACGTTGGAAGAGTGTTTTGTCACTATCATACCAGATGTCTAATGACATACACCTCGTGTCATCATAAGATACGGTTGTGCACATCCACTTGCTGAGTATATCTACGAGCACTACCTATATAATCTTGGTGTTTGTTTGAAGTATAATTCTCAATTAGAGACAGTGGAGATAATGATATGTCAAGAGAAGACTTACCATTGGAAAGAATATGATAGTAATCTTATTGTTTTTCTTTGGGGTCTATTGGGTCAACCAAGGATAATTCTGTGGACATATGATATCTATCATAACCTAGACGCATGGCCTCCCATGTACGAAGGTTTTCTTGAGCACTTCCTAAAGATTTTAATTTCTAAAACAGTTATTGACTGTACCTTTTTGTGATGTATCAATGTGAGGTATTGTCCATAGTTGGGACATGAGTCACAGTTGGTATTAAAACTCACAGTATATGTGTTGTTGTATTTTGCACGACAATTGTGATAATAAAGTTGTAGTTATTTTCTGTACCATGTATTTGGCGACCCAGAATAGGTTGAATGGAATGGACCTATTTTGGGATTGTCACACATATCATTAAATATCAACTTTCGAATTTCATACATATCGCATATGCATTTCATATATATGCATCAACATTCGCATTACATAATATAGCTTAACTAACAGTAATCGAATTCATTTATCAAATAGGAACTGAAAGACTTTCCTGATGCGTAGTTTAACAACTACGACTTAACTGCTTATAGATATCTGCACTTCATGTAATCCTACACAGTTATATTAATCATAGAGATCACACTCATCAGTTATACACTTCCATACATTCTTAATATAAGAACAAATAGTGTTTCCTAACTAGGTTTTATTTTTTTACTTGAACTTAGGATAACCATGAGATTAGCTCCTTCTACTATCATATTTATTTCAACAATCTTGTTTCATATCTTGTAGTCCTAACTTAAGACTATGCAGTTAACAAACTGCTGTTGGTCACTCTGCAGGACGGCGCGGCCGCGCTGCATTTAAGCTTGGGAGTGGCGCGGCCGCGCTACTCCCTGCCAAAACCAGACTTGAGCTTTTCATTGCTCAGTCTAGTCCTAACCTACTATGCATTCTGATACATACTATAACCATACATCAAGTAGGTTCTGATTTTTCTTCAAGTTCACATTTCAAATCATTTAGTTTTGAATTACATAGCTCTATGATGAATTATTCACATCAACAAGGTTTAACAACTTCTTTTAACAAAGGTTCAATGTTTATAAGCTTTTAAACCTTATATTAGTACTAACAAGTCTTTAATAGCATGCTCATTCAAATCCAATTTAAAGTTACATGACTTTCATGCCGGACTTTCATATACCTTAAGTAATTCAAGTCTATGCTTCAAGGGCAACTACTAAGGTCATGTTATCACATAACAAGCTTAAACAATACTAAGTAGGCATGCTCGTGCTTATAATACACATGTATACTTAATCATATAGTCTATGCTTTAGCAAATTCATTTCCTTGAGCATGCGTGCGTAGGTGAAATCCAGGTTTCATCATATGATGCTTATGTTAACATGTCTATAGGCATAATGAATCTTAATATACATGCTCGCATGATCATAATATAACTCACATAGTGTTTGATGCTATCATCTTACACATTCTAAATTTTTCATAAAAATTGCACTAAGTCAACAAGGTAACTTAGTACATGTCAAGTGCCCCGTAAGCACGACTCTTACGTATTAGAGCACCTATACAAGTCATTTATACGTGCTCAAATGATCGGAATGTGGACATCCTATATATACGTCCAAAAACTCTAAGTTTATCTTTTGAAATCAATGTAGTCTTTAATCATGTATACTAGTGTGTGCTCAACACTTTAAGCATGCATTTCATGTCAATATAGGCCACATGACTACGTTCACATGCAAAATTAGAATATATACATGCTATGTAGGCGTCAAGGTTCAAATCCAAGACCATAGGTTTTATTTTAAAATCATATGTTTTCCTTCCATAGTATGGACTAACATGGCCATGAAAGTTCATGAACACATACTATAAGTTAATACCAACTCTTATGCATGTCTAAGTCATACAAATGCGCCTACAAGGTCAGAACACATGTTACACATGTATCAAAGTTCATATCAAAAACTATAAGTTTCATTTTAAAACTATAAGTTCTTCATCAATAATGTATACTATCATGCTTATGCCATGCCATGATATTTATATATACATGTTATTTATGTGAACATGCTTGTTCTAATGATATACCACATGCTAGCACATAACAGTACCTAACAGAAAACAGAAACTGATTTTGCAGAGGGGCGCGGCCGCGCCCCATTTGTACTAGGGAGAAGCGCGGCCGCGCGGCTCCCTTTCCAGACCAGAGAGCTTGACTGCTTCGGCAGTTTTAACAACCCATCTCAGAATTTTCACAGCAATTCGAACCTAAACATGCTTCATAATGGTTATAACATGTTTATAATGGTTATATATCGATTAACAACTATTCTCCAAACCAATCAACATCTAATTAACAAGAATCAACAAAAATTTCCATTGATGAACTTGAGTGGGAAAATATAGAAATTATACCTCTATGAAGCTTAAATGACTAAACAGTGTCCCTTAGACTTCTAATTGCTCCTCAATTTCAGTAACCCCACTCAATTACAACATTACTCTATCTATGCAATAACAACAATCTCAGAAATTTTGCAGCCTTGAGAATGAAGGGGAAGGCTTCCTTATATAGCCAAACTATTGTCCAATTGAGAGTTTTGCCCAAGAAATTAAACCAACGGGAAGAAAGGGAAGCCATCAGTTAAGAGAGAGTTGGTGGAAAGTAATACCAACTCTCATCATCAGCCTTCTTGTTTTCAGCAGCAACACTAGGCTAGGCCAATGGCCTATTCACGTGATGAATGAGATGAGACTCACAAAATGGAACAAGCTTATATCTTAGCAACCGGTTTAGTTTAGTTACTTTAATTTCAAAAATGTAATTCTAATGTACAATTGTTACTGTAATATGAGAATTAGGGATCTAATATATTTCCATCTCATATAATTCATGTACATTTGGGCTAGTTCAAATAACATTTTAATTGAGCTATGTATAATTCAGTTGGGTATTCCCAGCTCATTATTTCCTATCACCCTTAAATATCATAATGATCATCATTAATTCTCTTTTAATAATTTTAGTTAAACCTTCAGTCTAGTTTAACTTTAATACTCAGACCACACAAGGCTCATTTATCCCATTTACTGGAGTTACATGTGACGCCCCCAAAATAGGTATATATCACCTATTCTGAGTCGTCAAATACATGGTACAGAATACAAATACAATCGTTAATATACGACAAGAGAGCTGTGAGTTTTAATACAAATACTATCTTCTAGACAATATCCACTCTCAGAATAAGTCCTCGTTACATTTATTGTCACACTATATAACAGAATAGTGAGGACTACTAATACTATCATCTGGTCCATCACTCCGTTCCCCGACTCGTCCCAGCTATATTCTCATTTCCTGAAGAGAACAATGAAAGAAAGGGTGAGCTCAACTAGCCCAGTAAGACATATTATGACTAAGATAATACAGAATAAACTATCATTAGCCTTAAACAATGTTAAACTGATACAATATAACAAACATCAAGTTTAACTGCAGCGGAACAAGCAACCCATTAGAAGAGTCAAGTAGAGAATAAAATCTACTATCTTCTATGATTTAAAAGGTTTTTCATGACTTTTATCGCTGGGACTCATCTTAAAAAATAATCCACATCATCGAATCACCCTTGCACTACGGCCAAGGATATTCTTTAGTATCACGACCACAATTATTCATGCACTATGGGCTAAGAATATTTGTGTATTCATTAATGGTCATGATCATGCCAACCACTGTCCATCAATGCACTACGGGCCAATAAGGACTTTTACCATATCATTTGTAACATTACGGTCATGATTATACCGAATAATCCCTGGTCATAATCATACCAAGTCCATCTATGCACTACAGGCCACAGATGACTTTCAACAGAATATAAACATGAGGATGATGACAATGATATAAGAATTCAATAAAACAAGTTCAAGAATTAATTTATCTAGGAACCAATAACGTCCAAATTGTCAACATGATACTGCTTTGTGGAGTAAAATTCAAGAATGCTCAGAAGAATATTTTCATAAAAAGCTATTGGATGAAGCGCAAATATCAATGATATTCCACTAATTTCATGGAGTATAAAAGTCAAAACTTTAACCAACTGAATATAATAAAGAATGGAATAACAAAAGAAATCACCATGCATGAGATAGACCACACAGACAGGTTATTCCAACAGAAAAATAAATAGTGGAACCAGGTCATGCGTAAATGCACCGACATGATATTTCGACAAAATAATAAATAATAGAACCAGGTCCGGCGTAAACGCACAGACAGGATATTCCGACAGAATAATAAATAATGGAATCAGGTCCGGCGTAAAGCACAGACAGGATATTCCGATAGAATAATAAATAATGTAATAACAGAAGAATTTCACCAAGTATAGGGTAGCCCGCGTATACAGGTTATTCCAACAGAATAATAAAGAATGGAATAACAGAAGTTCTCTTCATGAATAAGAAAGAAAGAATACCCTTTACGAGTACAACAAATAATATCATTTACCGTAAAAGAAACTTGATATCGGAGTAGTGAAGTAGCAGAATACTTTTCTTCTTTCTCTCTATAGTTTCTCTCTCTAGAGTTTCAGTGAATTCGTAAGAAAATAATGAAGGAATGAGCTTTTATTTATAGAAAAATGGACTGCATAGTAAATAACTCATGAACGGTCTAGATTGATTTACTTTAATCTGACGGTCCATATTTAAAGCAAAATCTTTTAAATAAAATATAATATATTTTATTTATAATCTAATAAAACGAATAACTTTATAAAAGATTTTACTATGCAAACACTATGCATGCACTATACAAATACTATGCATAATAAAATATAATATATTCTAATTATTGTCTAATAAAACAGATAACTTTATAAAAGTATTTTGTTTTATATAAAAAGATTTTACTATTAGCCTAATAAAACGAAAAACTTTATAAAAGTATACTGTTTTATATAAAAAGCTTTTCTGTTTTATTACATTAATAATACGAATAAAATAAAACTGAGTGACTTATCACGTAAGCATCAATAATTAATACCGTGTGTTACTATGCAACCATGCGTATTACTGCACTTTTACTACCGAGTAGTTCAACAGTATTAATGGTAATACTTCCGTCGTTATTTTCATAAAGTATTTTTGTCGTTTTCTCAATTCGACAAAAATTTTGTTGTAGGGTCCACCAATGATTGTGTCGTCGTACGAATATTCCCTGTTAAAACGAATATTCCCCGACCAATCGAATATTATATAGCAACTTGCGTACTTTACAAAATTTATAAATATTACCCACAACTATAACATTATATCAATTTCACTCCATAATATTCAAAAATGATATTTATAAAAAATTCATCTTTATTTATAAAAGTTGGGGTCTTACATTACATATAATTCAAGCTCATTATTTCTATAATAAAATATTAGGGGTCTAGGCCACGTTTGGCTTTTTTCCAATTTCACATTATTTTATTATTTATTTAATATAAAGTTTATGTCACACTTTATTATAATGCTAAATTATTTAGCTTACTTAAATAATTACATACATATAATATGTACAACCTTTACACTTAGAATAATTAATATTTACTCTATTAATTATTTAATTTATATACTATGTGTATAATTATTCGATCGTCCTAAGACAACTTTCTCAATCCTTACATTAACATCTTTCAAATATTAAACCCTTTCAGATATTACCATATTACGTAATATATGAAAATACCAAAGTTAATTAACATAATCATTTCATTTTCTTTATGTAAAGCACATATATTAATTTACCATTTTACTTGAGTGAATTACCCATTCCATTCAATTTACTATCACGTCACTGACACATAAGGCTTTAATATTAAAATTATATTATTCCATAATATAATTTTTCACTTAATTTAAGTTAACTAATATTTATTCTTGTTTAGTTAATTTCCATAACTAACTCTCATTCGATTCATGAATTGTTATCTCAATATATCCATTCATAGACACTATCAAATATGACCCATATGATAACATATTAGCCACTAATATAAAATTGTTATAGTTCAGATTACACAACTTATCAGATTTTACAAACTTATCTTGAACTGTCTACAGACCGGCGTGGCCACGCTGGTCTTAGGCTTGAGAGTGGCGCGGCCGGGCCACCTCAAGTTAGGACGCAGACATGCTATGCTTCAACAGAACAGAACTTAACTCACAAATCCTTTAACATGCTCTATACATGTTATCTCATCATACTAACCAAAATGAATCTCCAATGAATACATTCATCAATAATTTAGAGATTAAACTTCAAGTTCAAACTCTATTTCCCTTAATAGTTGGTTAACTATAAAGATCTCATATATATATATATATATATATATATATATATATATATATATATATATATATGTGTGTGTGTGTGTGTGTGTGTGTGTGTGTGTGTGTGTAATTCTTTCCACCAACTCACATAATTCAAGATATATATAACACATACATACCTCTCGTCGTATATCAATTTACTTAATAATTTTCTAACCAATCTAAAGGTATATCGATTTTCTTTTCTCGTCAACAACGTACACGCATACAGGTCTAAACCTAGTACACGTCGAGTCTTTAATAGTATTCAATATAGTACACAGAGTGGTTTCCCACAAACAACCAACAAATTAGTTTTCGTCTCGTTTGCACTGTTTTCACAGTGAGTTAGATCGGTTACTAATTCGTATATACCTCCGCTCTCTAAAGGAATTGTTTAGCCCAGCTCCTATACATCAACCATTAAAGGGTACGGTTACACTGCCTTAGACTTGATACTTACTCTTACAAATACTCAAAAAATTGGTGATTATCAAGATATTTAATGTCACCAACTTACTATGATAAAATAATTTCACATAAATTATTTAATATCAATATATAAATTTCTACTCATCTTCTTTACTAATTCATCTATACAATTTATAACAAATATATAATAACGATATATATTTATTAAACACAGCATCACTTATTACATAGCTCATATTACCCTATGTAACACAATACCACATACCTCGTAACATAATTATATTCTTGTTCGAACCCATCTAATGCTTTAAGAATTTTATTAACTAAATTCTTATTTTAATATTTTCTGAAAATTCGGGTTCTTATAGTATTCACTACAGGTGTATGTGACTTTATCATTTTTCTAGCATCATTAAATACATCTGGCATTTGATTTGTAATATTTTTTAAAAAATAATTCTTTGAACTTCAATTTCACATTGTCCTGTACGAGGATCAAGTGAATTTAATTCTGATGCATTCCATGATATCTCAGAGGGTTTTTTATTTAAAACTTTTCCTCCTCCTAATGGTGGAAATACAGATTCATCAAAATGACAATCTACGTAACGTGCAGTAAAAACATCTCCAGTTAAAGGCTCAAGATATCTGATAATATAAGGAGAATCAAAACCAACATAAATACCTATTCTTCATTGGGCTCCCATTTTAGTTCTTTGTGGAGGTGCAATTGGAACATATACTGCACTTCCAAAAACTCGAAAGTGTGATATGTTGGGTATCTGTCCAAGAACTAACTGTAGAGGAGAAAATTTATGAAGAGCCGTTGGTCTTACTCGAATGATGGCTACAGCATGAAGAATTGCATGACCCCAAACTGAGGTAGGTAAGTTAGCCCTTAACATTAATGGTCGTGCAATTAGTTGAAGTCTTTTTATTAAAGATTCAGCTAAACCATTTTGTATATGAATATGAGGAACAGAATGCTCAATGGAGATTCCAATAGTCATACAAAAATCATTAAAAGTCATTGATGAAAATTCAGTTGCGTTCTCAATTGACTTGATTGGATGATCCGAGAACTGAGCCCGTAACTTGATTATTTGAGCAAGAAGTTTTAAGAAGGCAAAATTTTGAGAAGAGAGAAGACAAACATGAGACCATCTAGTTGAAGCATCTATTAAAACCATGAAATATCGAAATGGGCCAGACAATGGGTGAATAGGTCCACAAATGTCTCCTTGAATTCTCTCTAGGAATTTTGGGGCTTCTTTATAAATTTTTACTGGTGATGGTCGAACAATTAATTTTTCTCGAGAACACGCAGCACAAGGAAATTCACTACTAGGAAAAACCTTCTTATTTTTGAGAGGATGACCAGTAGAATTTTCAATAATACGACGCATCATAGAAGTACCTGGATGACTGAGTCTTTCATGCCAAAGCATAAAGGATTTGGGATCTATGATTTTTGGAATCATAACATTATGAGACTCAATTGCTCTAATTTTCATTGTATATAATCCAGAAGAAATTGAATGAAGTTTTTCTAGGATATTTTTTTTTTCAGAAATAGTAGAAGTGATGAGAAGATATTCATTATCATTCTCATTGGTTGTTTCAATGTGAAAACCATTTAGTCGAATATCTTTAAAACTAAGTAAATTTCTTCTTGATTTACTAGAATATAGAGCATTTTTGATAAAAACTTGTGTCTCATTTGGTAGCATGAAACTAGCTTTTCCAAATCCCTCGATTAAATTTGATGTGCCAGAAATAGTTCCTACATTTCCCTTAACTTTGATTAGTTGTGAAAAATATTTCTCACTTTGAAGGATTGTATGAGTTGTTGCACTGTCTGCTAAACATATATCCTCCATATCCATTAAAGATGGTCTGACACATATAAAAACATAAATAAGAAAAGTTACATTTCATTTATAATTTTATTCACGATAAACACATACCACATATAGAATGAAAACTAATAATATTATACATGCAGGGTGTTTAATGAAAACAAAAATTAAACGATATCCCAAAAGATACTTTCAGAAGGTTCAGTAATATCAACAACCTTTTCCTCATTGTTGGTCATTGGTGGATCACCAACAATATTCAATTGATGATTAACAAAGTTTGTTTCTGCCTCTATTACTTTGTTCTTTTGAGACTCCTGGAATAAATTAGCCAGAAGCCTCGGCGTACGACAGGTACGCGACCAATGCCCTTTCATCCCACACCTAAAACAAACATCTAGTTTGTTCTTTATCTGTGTTTCATTTTCTTTATTTTTACCCGACCCAGACACTTGCTACTTCTGGTGGCCTGAATTGTCGTGGTTCTGGAATTTGTCGTTATGATAGCCTCGTTTATTCTTTCATCCCCAAGGCTTCTTATTATATGACCATCTATTGTCACGTTTATTCTGCTGGGATGACGTGCTGTTAATATCCGGCAATGAGGTAGCACCCGTTGGCCGTACTTGATGGTTTTTCAACAACAATTCATTATTCTTTTCTGCAACAAGGAGGATAGATAATAAGTCAATGAATTTTGTGAACTTACTTTGTCTATATTGTTGTGACAGAATCATGTTGGTGTGATGAAAAGTTGAGAGCGTTTTCACTAACATTTGGGTTTTAGAAACTGGATCTCCGCACAAAGCCAAAGTAAATGTTATTCTATAAACATTTGAACTATATTCCGTAATTGATTTGTAATCTTGTAGCCTTTAATTAAGCCACTCAAATTTAGCATTAGGGAGAACAACCAATTTTTGGAGGTTAAATCTTTCCTTCAGTTGTGTCCATAAAGACAAAAGATCTTTGACTGTTAAATATTCAGTCTTTAATCCTTCATCAATATGGTGACGAAGAAAAATTATGACTTTTGCATTTTGTGCCGAAGTTGCTGTATTTCCTGATTCAATGGTCTTTCCTAACTCGTTTGCACTAAGGTGCAATTTTGCATCAAGTGCCCAAGCCAAATAGTTGTCTCCAGAGATTTTCAAAATAGAAAAATCTATTTTTGCCAAGTTTGCCATCTATTCTGGGTTAAAACACAATTTTATTATTTATTAAAACAATAAATAATTGATTGTATGATATAGAAAAAATAAACTAAGTCACAACCTTAAGTGGTGATAAAATGCAAATATAAATCATATAAATATTCTTATATTTATGTTATTAGCATATTATTTTAGTAAAAAGAATATGCAATCGTTAATGTATATACAAGTATTATATTTCAACAAAAAATATATATACAAAAATGCAAATGGATCTTCACCCATTATGCGGTAGGTCGTATAAATAGGTTATTTCAACAGAATAATAAAGAATAGAATAACAGAAGAATTTCACCATGCATGCGGTAGTCCGCGTAGACAAGTTATTCCAACAGAATAATAACGAATGGAATAACAGAAAATTTTTACCATGCATGCGGTATTCCGCATAGACAGGTTATTCCCACAATTTAATAAGTGGTAAAAAGGTTCCCACAAAGTCTTGTAAGATAAACAAGGATAGATCATACCACTGTAAATAACAGAATTTCAAAATGGATAATAAAACATAAATATAACTTGACAGTTAAAGAATATAATAGGCGGCAAAGTCAGGCCAATTGTAAGAATAACGTTATACTATTGGTGGCATAGCCAAACCGGTAGTATAATAATAAATTGCAAGAATTTAAAGCCAATTATAAGAATAAAATTATATTATTGGTGGCATAGCCAAACTGGTAATATAATAATAAATTGCAAGAATTTAATTTTATCATCTCAGTTGGTCAGAGCTTCGTGCTGATAACGTGTTATAAAACTTTAGCAAAGTGTAGAAATATATTCTTATAATTGTTGCATATTTTTAGAGAGAATAAGTAAGAGAAAAAGATAGAGTAACCATTTAGAGAAATTCTTATTATTTCCTTCAGTATGAATTCCTTATATAGGAAATTCTGAAGTCACAGGGGAGAGAAGAAAAAGAGGGGAAGAGCACGGAGTGAAAGAAAGGTTCCCTCCTGAGGAGGGAATCACATGCATTCTAACATAGTGCTCTTACAATTTTTTTTATTTATTTTTTTTGCATAAGTCTCAGAACTATATTTGTTTTTCTTGCATGTTAGTCATCATACTATAGCTACTTTCATGTTGACTCCCCAAACTATAATTATTTTTGACGTTTAACCTCTAACTATAGCTATTTTTCAAGTTTAGTCGTATTTTGCTCTATTTTTTTAGTATGGAATGAGGTTTTAGACATAAAGATTGAGCGAAATATGCACAAATAATAACTAAAGGACTAGACATGAAAAACAAGTATAATTTGAGTACTAATTGGAGGATTATCCCTAAAATTAATGTTTGGGATAAATTTATTTAGGTGTAGCACATTCATACCAATTAATTGTTACCAACTCGACAATCAATATGACGTACCTCTTGATCCACCAGAGTTGCTTAATTAAGTACAATTTTTTTACACAAATTAAAAAGGCTTAAATATGATTTACTATCCTAAACTATTTGTCATATTCCACTTCAGTGATTCACCTTTTAATTTTGTCAATTAGATGATTGAACTATTAATTTTTTCCTATTACATTCAATTGGGTATGCCGCGTCATAAATTGATGACGTGGCAGCTAATGTGTAACAAAAAAATAATTTTTAAATTATTGATTAAACATTTATTATAACTTAAAGGGCAAATTTGTCAACTACAGGAAATTCAATAACTCATTTAATAACCCTAAATCAATTTTCTAACCCTAGACCTTTGTACTGGAACAAATGTTTAATCTTCGGCAATGGAGGCGGCTGCTACTTTGAATAGTTTGATCTGCTTTCCTTCTCTCTCTATAGATATATAGATATAAACATAGGTTTTGGAGGAGAGAGTTGATCTTTAGCTAGTGAAGAAGATAAGCAAAAGGCACAGGAAGGAGAGAGAAAGGTGAAAAGGAAGATGAAGACTGCTTCTCAGTTGGACCTTGTTGAGAAAACATATGCTGGTAAGTTCAATTTTACATTTTCTTACATTGTAGTGCTAAATTTTTAGTTGGGTATTGCTGAAATTGATCGACTTGAGTTTTGGGTTTTTTGGTTAGTGGAAACATATACATCAGAGGCGTTGAGAGCAGAGCTGTCAGGAAAATTAGGGCTTTCGGATCGGCAGTTGCAGTATACCCTGGGCTTGACGCGGTCGATTGGCTCGGAGAGATATTGAAACTCGGCGGTGAGGCGGTGGAGCTTGGTTGCGGCGAGTTCAGAAACCGGCGATGGAGGAAAGGTAACAACACAGCAGGAGAAGGACGATGTGGAGGAATTAGAGGTTTTAAGATTGGACTTGAAAGGAGAGGGAGATGAAAGGTTGAGATGATCAGAGTTTGGTGTTTGTATGGATTTGATAATAGGTTTGAAGACGAAGGTAGTGAAATTGGAATGAGAAAGTCTGTTAGGGTTCAGGTTGGGGAGTTTAGAGAAGAAAGAAGAGGAAGTTGGTTTTAAGGCTACGGCTGTAGTGTCCACAATTCGGACGCCGTGAAGATGGATATGGTGGAGGTGGTGGCTATGGTGGTGGCAGCGGCGGCTATGGTGGTTATGGTGGTCCATGTTATAATCAGATGGGCTTAACTTTTGATGTTTTTGATTATTATTAATATTATTAATTATTAATGTTTGATAAAAAGTTGTTTGACGATTTTAGACTTTAATATATCATAAATGTTCAATCAAAAATTAAAAAATTATTTTTTTGTTACACATCAGCTTAACTATTTCCTACTTAAACAGCCACGTCATCAATTTATGACGTGACAGACCCAATTGAATGTAATTGGAAAAAATTAATAGTTTAATTATCTAATTGACAAAATTGAAAGGTGAAACACCGAAGTGGAATATGGCTAATAGTTTAGGGTAGTAAATCATAATAAAGCCAATTAAAAATGACAAGTTAGAGGAAATTAAAGAATATAAAATAAATTTCGACTTTAACTCGACTTTAATACAATAGTAATGTTTATGACACAAGTACCGTATGCATCATACATGTGTGAGTTTTGTGCTAGAGCCATTCTTGAGTAGACAGAGGTAGCAGAGCCGGCCCTGGGCAAGGGCCACCAGGGCAATCGTCCAGGACCCATAGTTGAGAGGGGCCCAAATTTTTTTATAAGCTTATATATTTGTGTATAAAAAAAATAAAATAATAAAAAGATTAGCGATATTCTGTATTAAAAATAATATGTTAGAAAACATTAAATATGATAGTATAATTGATGATTTTACATCTAAAAGTGCAATAAGAAGACATTTTAAATGATGTTTTGTGGTTTAGATTTCATTGAACAAAACTAAAGAAATATTCACTGTAGTTGGTAAGTTTTACTAATTACACCATTAAATTTTTAATTTTTTAAATTACACCACTAAACTAATTATTATTTTAAAATTGGGTCATTCCATTAAAATAAATAAACGAACGTTAATTTTTTTACCTACAAAACTAATGAATTACCCACTGTAGTTGGCACATTTTACTGATTACACCATTGAACTTTTAATTTTTTAAATTACCCCATCAAACTAATTAAAAATAATTATTTTAAATATTTTTAAAAATAATTATTATTTTAAGTAAAAAATATTAGAAACCTTTTTTTCTTCATAAAATGAGTAGAGTTTCATAAAATATAGATTCAAAAAAATTAAAGTGATTTTAAATTAAATTAATGTTTACTTAATTTTTTAATAGAATGACTCATTCTTAATATTAGAATTTTTTAAAAAAAAAACTAAAAATAGAAATTAAAATAAAAAAACAGTAAAAAATAAATAAAAAAAATGATTCAATTTTTTCAAGAAAGAAATTAATAACTTTTATAAATAAATATTATTTTCAAGAAAAAAATTGGAAAATTCTTCATATTTTAAAAAAATGAGTAAAATTTTATAAAGCATAGATTCAAAAAAAATAAACTTTTTTTTCAAAAGGAAAAAAAAAGATTTTTTTTTTAAATCAGTAAGGTTTCATAAAACTTTAATTTTTTTAAATCTATATTTTATGAAACTTTACTCATTTTATGGAAAAAAAATTAAAGTTTCTAATATTTTTTACTGAAAATAATAATTATTTTTAAAAATATTTAAAATAATCATTTTTAATTAGTTTAATAGGGTAATTTGAAAAATTAAAAGTTTAATGGTGTAATCAGTAAAACTTGCCGACTACTGTGGGTATTTCATTAGTTTTACCGATTTCATTGATATTTTTATTTTGTAGGTACATGTGATGATTCTTTGCTTCGATGACATTTGAAAGTGTTCTTCCTTATCTTTTGTAAATTCTTATAATTTTAATAAAAATAATTAGTTGATAATTTATTTATTTAATTTTTATAGAGGGGCACACTTGAAAATTTTTGTCCTGGACCTTAGAAAACTCATGACCGACTCTGAGAGGTAGTAATCAATATGCATATATGTTTTAAGTGCAGGGAATGATGATCACAAAACTCAGACTATCATCATCGTTACAGTCGTTCCGACTATCGCTTTGGCGATAGTAGTCTGCCTTTATATCTGTACGAGGAACAGGAAGCTAAAGGATAAAAATAATGGTACGTTTAAACATGGATTCGTTTGTTGTAATTATAATCAACATATATATTACTTGTTTTCTCCATTTGTTGTCATGAAATCCTAGTTTATTTCATAAGAAAGACATTTTTCAAGTTTGGGCGTAAATCAAGTTTTCAAGTAAATTCTAAATATTCCGAAGAATATGTACCAATATGAAGTTCATCTCTTACCTCATTTATTATTTCTTACTCCATATATCCATTTTTCTTTTAAGGTATGTACGACATTAGCAGTGCTGAATCCTTACAATTTGACTTTGATACCATCAAAGTTGCGACACAGTTCTTCTCTGATAGTAATAAACTTGGGCAGGGTGGATTTGGAGCTGTTTATAAGGTAAAAAAAATTATCAAACAAAGAAGTCTGGTAAAATGATTTTATTGGTTTAACAGTGACACTATTTTTAACTTCAGGGTAAACTTCTTGATGGACGAGAAATAGCTGTGAAAAGATTATCAAAGACTTCAGGACAAGGTGAATTAGAATTCAAAAATGAGGCCTCACTATTGGCGAAGCTTCAGCACAAAAGTTTGGTAAGACTCCTCGGTTACTCCCTCAAAGACACAGAAAGGCTACTCATCTATGAGTTTGTGCCTAATGGAAGTCTTGACAACTTCATATTTGGTAACTCTCCCATTTCTCTATTAATTTTATCTGTTGAATTCATTGAGATTGCACATTATGCGTTTATAAAAGTTTTAATATACATCGAGTTACACTTGTGATCACGAAGTTCAAATCCTCTCAATTCCTCCTCAAAATAAGTCTAAGTAAACATAATAAACCTTAAATAATAATCTGGCCAATTTATATATCAGAATGTTGACAAGTGAACAATATTTGAGTAGTAGTTAAATGTTTTTATACAGTCAAACCGGATAATATATAGTCAAACTGTATTTATATACTCAGATGACTTGCCGGTGCAGTGGTGCTCGTTACCATTCCGCCTGTTCTTTTGGCCAAATTTCTCCTCAAGGACGATATCAATTACTTAATGGTACTTGGGGATGGGTGTTGAAAGGATTTAAAACTTCGTGGTCACGTAATAGTAAATTGTTGTGTACTTCGGGGTCAATATGCTATCAACCCTTTGTAAAATGTGTTGCAGTAGAAAATGCGATAAATATCTAAATCTTGCACAATAATAATGCTTATAAAACTAACACCATGCATGCTGTGCATTATTGTTTCAGGGAAGTCTGTTATTAGATTAAGCGATATACTTGTTTGTATTTGCAGGTCCAAAAAGGCGTGCAAATTTGGATGTGGACACACGCTACAATATCATAACAGGCGTTGCTCGGGGACTACTTTACCTACATGAGGATTCTCGTCTTAAGATCGTCCATCGTGATCTCAAAGCTAGCAACATTCTGTTAGATGAAAAGATGTACCCTAAAATTGCAGACTTTGGCATGGCAAGGTTGTTTGCACCGGAAGAAACCCGAGCAGATACCAGTAGAATTGTGGGGACCTAGTAAGTATCAATCTAAAAGTTAGAACCAACTCAGGGAAACACTAGTAAGATTCTTTAATTCATTTTAACTGGATATATTATGCAATAGTTATTGTGAATTTGCACGAGTAAGATTCTTTCCTGGATTCTTCAATCCTTTCCTATAAAGCTACACCAGTAGGATTCTTGACTATTTCTTATAAAGGTTCGAGTAAGAACCGGAAAGAACTGAAATTCTGAAGAAACATATTCTTGAATATCACATGTTACAAGATTAATATCAATGTACCCTCAGTTTATCGTTTTTCTCCATGAGTTTAGGTATTTTTCAAAACCCTCCTCTAGGTACAATTAGTAGCGCTATTAAATTAGAATAATGCTAGAGACACAAATTATTTTACAAATATTTTACAAACTGCTGATGTGGCATACTCCATCTCAGCATATTGTGTGGAACCGAAGACTACATTGAAACAATTTGTTGATCAATACACTGAGGTGGAGTATGCCACATCAGCCGTATGTAAAATGTTTGTAAAAGAGTTTGTGTCTGTAGCACTACTCATTAAATTATAGCTCAAGGGATAGTTTAACACTAATAATTGTATACCTTGAGTTAGGGGTTTGTTAATAAGTTAAACTCAAGGACAAGAACATCAAACAACACAAATAGTTGGGACATTTTTGCATTTTAATTATATTTTGCAGGAAACAATAGAGGAAACTTGGTTGTTCATGTTGAACTTAAACAGATTTTTCAATTTTATGTTAATAGCTAACACAATTTTGCAGTGGATATATGGCACCCGAATATGTTGTGCTTGGGCAGTTCTCAGTTAAATCAGATGTCTTTAGCTTCGGTGTGTTGGTTCTTGAAATTATAAGTGGTCAGCGGAACAATTTTCGAAATGGGGACAACATACAGTACTTTCTAAGTTATGTAAGTGTGAATATGCATGATGAATAACTAACCACATAAAGCTAATTTGTATTAATTTTAATTGAGCAATTGTGATATTTTTTTAGGCTTGGAAAAATTGGCGGCATGGAAGTGCTTCAAATGTTATAGATCCTACATTAAAGCTTGATGTAGGCTCAACACACAACATAATGAGATGCATACACATTGCATTGCTTTGTGTTCAAGAAAAAGTAGCTGACAGACCGACCATGGCTTCAGTTGTTCTCATGCTTAGTAGCCCTTCTCAAACTCTCCCCGCACCCTCAGAACCAGCATTTTTCAGCAATGATACGTCGGTGTCAGGTCATCGGCAGGATACTTCAGAGATAAATGAGAATACTCCACAGATAAATGAATCTGCACAAATGTCAGTAAATGAAGTATCAATTACGGAGTTATCCGCCCGATAGATTTTGTCATGCAATTTGTTGTAGTAAGGATTAATGGGATGAGTACAAGTGTTTATTACTCATTGATCGTAACTACAATAATATTGAAATATGTTGTTGCATATTAATTAGCATGACCGTTGTTGTCTCTTAATTTCAAGTAGATTAAACTAATAAATTAAATGAACTAGAAATTGAGCATAGTATGAAAGCTCTGCGTGTAAAATTGAAAGCACATTAATCTTGAAATGAGAATTTTTAGGCTTAAATTAATACACTTTAAATCTTAAAGTTTATGGCTTTTTAGAATTTAAACCCTAATGTTTTTATTTTAAGACATTAAACTTTAATATCTCTAAATTTTGATAAATTAAACATTTTGGCCATCGAATTTAGCATTTTTTACCTGAATAAGTCACGTGACTTAAAATGAAACGACAATTAAATCTTTTAAGGGTATATCATTTATATTAGATGTAATTTTTCCACATTTTCCTTCATCATATATACAATAATCACATGTCTACAATTTTATGTGTTTTTAAAGATATTAAAGTTTTTCTTTAATATGAGAAATTAAGTCTTCTAAAAATATATATTGTTTATATCGACTCCAATATTTTCTACTTGTTTTCTTCATCATACACTAACCATGTGTTGACAATTTTATGTGGTTACAAAAATATTTAAGAGTTAAATTACCCAAAAAAAACTCTCATTTGGATCAATTATTACACGTCGGTGACCAAAAGGTTTAACTTATAAAAATTTAAAGATATTAAGGTTCAATATCTTAAAGTTGAAACAATAAGGTTTAAAAAAGTGATTAACTTTAAGGTTTAATATGTATTTTAAGCCAAATTGTTAACTAGTCAAATTGTGAAAAGGGTGTGAATATTATTTTACGGCTGTGAATTTTATTAAATAAAATCAAAAAATGAAATTAAGGGGTAAAATCAAAAACAAAACCAACTATAAATTGAAAATAAAGTAAATATAAAAGTAAAAATAACATAAGCATCAAAATAAACTAAACAGCAATTAAACTAATAAACATAATAGAATATTAATAAAAGAGAAAATAATGATTAAACTAAACTAAATATAAAAAATTAAACAAAAAAACATAGAAATTTTACATAATATTTTTAACAATAAAAGTGAACACATTACTAAATTGAACAAAACATAAATAAGACCCTTACCCTTTTCTTTTCCCATGAAGGCCGTGAACCATACCCATCATCCTAGCTAATAGATGCTCATTATGAGAGACCCCTTGTGAAATATTAAATCTGAAAATATTAATTCATCAAAATATATATACCTGATTCCTAAAAAGTTCTAAAGGTTGATGATGTTGCTATTAGACTTAAAGCTTCTACACATTAATCAAATTCAAGTTATGAGAAGGGAATTGATATTTTCATAAGTGAAAATATTAATTCTATAAAATCCTTTCTTAGATAAAAGTAAACTCTATTTATTATTTATGTATAAAATACATTGTAAAACTAATATTTTTATTTATAAAATATCAATTCTCTACGTAAAACTATAGTATTACATTATCATATCAAAAACCCAATAACCCGCTATAAAAATACAAAAAGTCTAAGTTAATATGAAAATTAGATATCAGTGTATTTAAATTTTATCTATTTATATTTTGGACCTCTAATAAGAATAAAAATACAAATAAATAAAATTTAAATATATTTATATTTAATTTTTATATCTATCCACTTAAATATGCTCTTAAAAATATGGAACAGGTCAATCCTATAAGAAAACCACAAGGGACATTCCCTCCTAGCTGCCTTCATAATTTCTTCATACTAACTCTCGTCCCATACAAGTACTCTAATTAATGTTCCTCCTCACAACCTTCCATTTTCTAGTTAAAACTTTGAACTTTTCAAGTTAAAAGTCAAGTCAACCGTAGCCATGCAAAATAAAGCAAATGTACACATTCATTACTCCAACGTATATATATCTTACTCCATCCATCCCTCTCATAATATACGATTAAATTATTTTATATTTTATATAGAAGAAAATTAATCACAATATTTTTAAAATTATTTCTCATAAAAAAATATTATAGATGAAAGAAAGTATGAGATAAGTAAATAGTAAAAAATATTATACATAATGTGACGCCCCCAAAATAGGTATACAACACTCATTCTGAGTCGCTAAATATATGGTACAAAAAGCAAACTACAACTTCAATAATACAATTATCGTGTAAAATACGACAACACATACTGTGAGTTTAAATACAAATATTGTCTTCTAGACAATATCCACACTTAAATAAGCCATCATTACAATTATTCAAACACTATTTTACAGAAATAGTGAGGACTGCTAAAATATCTTTCTAGAACCATCACTCCATACCCCGACTAGATCCTACTATGTTCTCACCTCTTGAGAAGAAAAATGAAACAAAAAAGAAAAAGTTGAGCTCAACTAGCCCAGTAAAGAATATTATGACTAAGATAATATACAACAAATTATCATTAGTATTCAACAGGGAAAAATCTGATAAAATATAATCGACAACAAGTTTTAGATCAACAACTGCAGCGGAAACAGCAAACCATTAGAAGAGTCAAGTAGAGAATGAATTCTACTATCTTCTAAGATTTAAAAGTTCATCATCAATATTTTATCCCTGTAACATCAATTAATAAGCATCTTTAACCAAATATTCATTTTTGCACTACAGGCCAAAGATATTCATTTGTATCACCAGTCAGTCATGTTCATCTCAACACTTGTTCATCTTTACACTACAGGCCAAAGATATTCATCAGGTAATCATACATCTTTGCACTACAGGCCAAAAATATTCAGTAATATCATCATTTAGAACTGAGGATGATGAAAAATATCTTAAAGAAAACAAATCCAGTGAGACAGAAGGACAAATAGTAGGGATTCGTATAACAGTTTATCCAAGATCAATAATACTTCATAATAATCAATTGTGAATCAGAATTTAAAAATAAAGATCAAAACATGGATACAATCAAAGATAGTAACCATAATAGACATCTTAGACAAAAAGAAAAAATTTTATTTTTCGGTGAATAGTGCCGTATTCGTGAATAGTGTCGTATACGTGAATAGTGTCGTATACGTGAATAGTAACCCCGACACAAAAGTTCTAAATTTGATAAAAAAAACTCATATCAATATTTCAACATAATGATATTGAAGAAAATAATATCATTTATGAAAAAAATAATATCTCTTACCTCAAAATATCAGTACTTCTGATCGGAATATCGGTATAAGGCTGAAGAAAACTTGCACTGATGAATAGAAACTCACAAAGTATCTAAATACTCCCAAAATATACTCAATAATCTAGAGAGAAAAAGAGAGAAAACTTATTTTTGGTGTGATTTTCAATTCTAACTTAGCCATCTATTTATAGGAAAATATTAGCACGCCGAAGCAGACTTAACCTGCAACCTGATGGCTTTACCTGCTACTATTCCCACCCACCACATTTGAATAAAAATCTCAGCACATTTTTACCAACCAAAAGTGGGGCCCACCAATTCTAGAATTTTCCACCAAAATAACAAATTTCGCAACTTCTACAATTTCTGAACCAGTCATCTCGTAAAATTCATAACAAATCATACGTTAATTTTTAATGGTTCAAAATTTGTGGACATGTACTCAACTTATATATGAATAACATATCTAAAAATTACCACGATCCAACGGTCGGATTAAAAATTATAATCCCCGCAATATTTCTCAAAAATCCTGATTTGATTTTTAATATCTCCATTCTGATAAAAATACTGATAAAACACCTCAACATTAACTCCTTTATTTTTAACCACAACAAATATATCCAACATTTATATCCACATAGAATAAATATTTCCTTATCATATGAATCAATAATTAATTATTCACAAATAATATTACAGAATCACATTTATGACAACCAGACCGTTCCCAGGAAAGAGGAGGCTTTCCAATAAGGATTTCTCCTTACTAGCGCGCAATTAGATGACCAAACCTCTCCTTAGACAGAACTTTCTAGACATTGTCAATAATGCTATCTAATAATATTATTCAAATAATATGAATTATTAATCTGATAATGGGAAATATTGTGCAGTGACAATTATTGAAACAACAATAATATAAAATATCAATGCAGCAATTATTAAATCAATAAAATAAAATATTAAACAGTAACTACTATAACAATTATTGAGTAGTGTCTTCCTTCGTAAGAATCAATAATTCAAAAATACTGTGCAATCCGTGTGCTACTGTATTTTAACCACCAGGTATTCCAACAGTATTAACGGTAACAACTACGCCGTTAATTATAAACAACTTATACTTATCGTTTTTTTCATCCAATCGCTTTCCGTTATGGGGCCCACACAAGACTGCGCCGTCGTATGAATATTCCCTGACAGCAAGAATATTTCACGACCAAACGAATATTCACCGACCAAAAATGAATATTTTAAAACCACTTGCTTATTTGAAATATTTGCGCATTTTACCCATAACTAACCACATTAATCAAATCAACCCTTTCTATTTCAAAATAATAAATAGAGGAAATTTAATTTCATTTATTAATAAGTTGGGGTCTTACAACCTCCCCTCCTTATGAAATTTCGTCCTCGAAATTGACGCACGTACCTGGTGTTTCGAAAAGGTGAGGATACCTCACTTTCATTTCTGATTCCAACTCCCAGGTCATTTCTTCAATAGCATGGTTTCTCCACAAAACCTTAACTTGTAGTATAACCTTCGTGCGTAGAACATGCTCTTTCCTATCCAAGATCTTAACAGGTACCTCCTCGTACGTTAAATCTTCGGCTATCTCGTCTGGTTCTAACTCAATTATGTGGTTCGGGTCTTTTACATATTTACGAAGCACAGATACGTGAAAAACATTATGAACACGAGACATGCTTGGAGGTAATGCAAGTCGATATGCCACATTTCCTATCCGGTCAAGAATTTCAAATGGACCAACAAATCGTGGATTGAGCTTTTCTCTCTTTTCAAATCTTGTAACTCCTTTCCATGGTGCAACACGTAACAATACATGATCCCCAATATTAAATTCTACATCCTTTCGATGAAGATCCGCATAACTCTTTTGTCGATCCTGTGACGTTTGTATACGTTGTCGAATCGTTTGAATCTTCTCTGTAGTTATGCGTACCAATTCTGGTCCCAATAACGTTGCTTCACCCACCTCGTCCCAGCATACTGGAGAACGACACTTTCGTCCATACAAGGCTTCAAATGGAGCCATACCTATACTTGCCTGATAACTGTTGGTGTAGGAGAATTCCATCAGTGGCAAGTACTTATCCCAACTTCCTTTGAAATCTAGAACACAGAGTCTTAATAGATCTTCAAGGGTTTGAATAGTCCTCTCTGATTGCTCGTCCGTTTGAGGATGATATGCTGAACTAAATCGTAAATCCGTGCCCATAGCTTTCTGTAAGCTAACCCAAAATCGTGAAGTGAATCTTGGGTCACGATCCGAAACTATGGATACTGGCATGCCATGCAATCACACAATCTCATTCACGTACATACGAGCAAGACGTTCAAGGGAATAAGTCCCACGTATAGGCAAGAAATGAGCAGACTTGGTTAATCTATCAATAATGACCCAAATCGCATCTATGCCTTGAGGCACCTTGGGAAGACCCGTAACGAAATCTATAGTAATGTGTTCCCACTTCCATTTCGAAATCTCAAGTGGTTGCAATGGACCCTTTGGTACTTGATACTCCGCTTTTACACGTTGACAAATTAAACACCTCGAGATAAACTCCGCGATCTATCTTTTAATATTGCTCCACCAAAATGTATGTCGAAGATCGTGATACATTTTGGTACTCCCAGGATGGATTGCAAACGGTGTGTTGTGTGCCTCCATCATTATTCTATGCTTCAAGTCAAAATCGTTAGGAACACAAAGTCTGGAGTTGACTTGAAGTATTCCTTCTTCATCGATTCTTGCTTCTGGAATAGCACCTTCTTGCACTTTCTTCTTCATACGCATCAGCTCCATGTCCGTAGCTTGAGTAGCTTTAACTTTATCGATTAAAGTCGGTTCCACTCGTATATTTGATATCATCATATGGGTACTTGGAGCCTTCATCTCTATCTCCATCATTTCCAAATCATACAAAATGGGCATTTGTGTTAACAACATTGCGCTCGTACCCGCATATGATCTTCTACTCAATGCGTCAGCTACTACGTTCGCTTTTCCAGGATGATATTGGATGGTATGATCGTAATCTTTCAATGGCTCAAGCCAACGTCGTTGCTGCATGTTGAGTTCCTTTTGGGTGAAGAAATATTTGAGGTTTTTATGATTCGTATAGATCTCCACTTTCTCCCCATACAGGTAGTGTCTCCAAATCTTCAACGCAAAAACGACTGCTGCCAACTCCAAATCATGAGTAGAATAATTTCTCTCATATTCTTTGAGTTATCGCGAGGTATAGGCTATGACTTTTCCATGTTGCATGAGAACACATCCTAACCCTTTGCCTGAAGCATCGCTGTAGATAACAAATCCATCCGAACCAGATGGTATTGTCAGAACAGGTGCCGAAATGAGTCTCCTCTTAAGTTCTTGGAAACTCTTCTCACAATATTCGCTCCAACCGAATTTTGTATCCTTCCGAGTCAGCTGAGTTAACGGAGTAGCGATTCTAAAAAATCCTTCCACGAATCTCCGATAATACCCAGCTAAGCCCAGAAAGCTACGTACTTCGGTCACCGACTTCGGTTTTTCCCAACTTTGTATGGTTTCAATCTTCGCCGGGTCGACAGATACTCCATGTTTTGACACCACGTGCCCAAGGAATGCTACTTCCTCAAGCCAGAACTCGCATTTCTTTAATTTGGCATATAGCTTGTTTTCACGAAAACTTTGCAGTACCAGTTCAAATGGCGCTCATGATCTTCACGGCTTTTAGAATAGATGAGGATGTCATCAATAAAGACAACAACGAACTGATCTAAATATTATTTGAATACACGGTTCATCATATCCATGAAGCCAGCAGGAGCATTAGTAAATCCAAAAGACATGACTAAGAATTCATAATGCCCGTACTGAGTTCTGAAGGCAGTCTTTGGAATATTCTCAGTTTTAATCTTCAGTTGATGATATCCAGAACGAAGGTCGATCTTTGAAAAGAATTGTGCTCCTTGTAACTGGTCGAACAGGTCATCAATGCGAGGTAGCGGATACCTATTCTTGATGGTGACATGGTTCAATTCACTATAGTCGATACAAAGTTGCATACTCCCGTCTTTCTTCTTTACGAATAAAACAGGAGCACCACAAGGAGATGTACTAGGACGAATAAAATCGATGTCTAATAACTCCTGTAATTGGACTTTTAACTCCTGAAGTTCAATAGGAGCCATTCGATATGGGGTTTTAGAAATGGGCTTTGTACCGGGTTCAAGGTCAATAAAGAATTCAACTTCACGTTCTGGGGGTAGACCGGGAAGTTCTTCAGGAAATACGTCAGGAAATTCACTAACAACAGAAATATTATTCAAATCTGACGTATTTTTGTTCAAGTCCATAACATGGGCTATGAAAGCTTGACATCTGTTTTTCAATAAACGAATGGCTTTATGGCTTGGTATGACAGCGATTGATTTTAGTAGTTTGGTTGCTTGAATTCGCATGACAGGTTGGTTAGCAATATGAAAACTAACAACCTTACGAAAACAATCAATTTTGGCATGATGAGTAGTTAACCAATCAATTCCTAAAATCACATCAAAAGCAAGTATCTTTAAAGAGATAAGGTCAACAGGTAATGTGATTGTGCCAACTTGGATTAAGCAAGATTTATAAACTGTAGATGTAATGAAAGTTTCTCCTAACGGAGTCTCCACAGATAGGTCAAAGTCTAATTTCTCCGGAGTCAAGTTTAAACGTTGAGCACAAGCAAGAGAGATAAAAGAATGGGTAGAACCGGTATCTAATAAGGTATAAACTTCGCAAGAGTTTATGATTAGCTTACCCGTGATCACCTCGTTTGGGTTCCTCGCGTTTTGGGCAGTCACGACAAACGCTCTTCCAGGAACCACCGATTTTGACTTATCCGGAACAGCCTTCGGAGTCACTATCCCCGTTGAACTTCGTTTCGCAACAAGACAATCTTTAGCTATATGACCTTCCTTTCCACAGTTATAACATACCTTGAACTGTTGTGGGCAGTTTGGGTTGATGTGTCCCTCCTTCCCGTATTTGTAACAAACGACCGGTGCTCGTTCTCCTCCCCTAAAAGTAGTTGATGTTTGTGCTGACGTCTTTACATTATCATTGTTGTACCTTCTCTTCTTGAAATCTCCTCCCGACTCGCTCCTTCTATTATCACGGCCACGATTACCAGCAGAGTGGTTACTGTTTTTGTCCGAATATTTTCCACCCTGCTGGTTTTCATTGCTTCGATGACTGCCGCCACCGGTATGACCCTGGTTGTGGTCCCTCGGTTGCACATACTCATTATCTCGCTCTAATAATTGAGCCCTGTTTACAACATCTGAATATAAAAAAAAATTATGAGAGATAAGATATTGCCGAATCTCGGGTTTTAGATCTCTCAGAAACAACCTTGTCATTCGTTCCTCATTTTCGACCAAATGAGGTGCAAACCTGGATAACTCTGCAAACTTCGCCTCGTACTGGGACACCGTCATATTGTTTTGTTCCAGTCTGATAAACTCCACCTCCTTTATATGACGAATACTTTCAGGAAAGTACTTTTCATTGAACAATTTCTGAAATGTTTCTCAGGATATGTTGAGTGCGTCAGGCTGGGTACGCTTCACAGGCTCCCACCAGTAGTACTCTGCCTCACCGCGGAACATAAAGGTGGCGAATGGAACCTTCTGTTCCTCCGTGCATCTCAAGACATCGAATATCTTGGTAATTTGCTTGACCCACGTTTCCGCCATGATCGGATCTGGCTTTCCTTTAAATTCTGGTGGTCCCAATTCTTTGAACTGTTTGGCTGTGACAAACCACGCGTTGTTATCATTTCCACCCGTATTCTGCACACGAGTCTCCCTCGTCTGATTTTGCATGAACTGCAAAAAGCTCCTAAACATTTCATCATTCATCGTTTGCTCGGTAACGTTGTTTACAGGAGGAATATTGTCTTCCTGTTGCACGTTCCCCTGGGTGGTGATCAAAGGTGTCTCCACGGTCTGATTTACTCCATTATTAACGTTCTCAGCTGCCATTCTTAAATACTGCCATAAATTAAGGGTTAATAGTCATGTCATATATTATCCCTATACTCTAACCGACCAAATAAACTAGCGAAGGAATTCCCCGTCTCTCCCCTCCTAGTTCTTGTCTCACATCTCAGCCAGGGATCATATCCCTAAGCTCTGATACCAACTGTGACAAATGTCCCATCAGTGGACATCACCTCACATTGGTACCTATCAGTTTGCCACATCAAAACGGCGTCCCCTACGGAGAGTCTGGCTTCGGTGCATCCCCCATCACCAGGAAGTCACCAGCGAGAGGCTCGGGGCTCTTTACTTATAGCTTTGATACCAACTGTGACGCCCCTAAAATAGGTATACAACACCCATTCTGAGTCGCCAAATACATGGTACAAAAAGCAAACTACAACTTCAATAATATAATTGTCGTGCAAAATACGACAACACATACTGTGAGTTTAAATACAAATATTATCTTCTAGACAATATTCACACTCAAATAAGTCCTCATTACAATTATTCAGACACTATTTTACAGAAATAGTGAGGACTGCTAAAACATCTTTCTAGAACCATCACTCTATACCCCGACTAGATCCTGCTATGTTCTCACCTTCTGAGAAGAAAAATGGAACAAAAAGGAAAAGGGTGAGCTCAACTAGCCCAGTAAAGAATATTATGACTAAGATAATATACAACAAATTATCATTAGTATTCAACAGGGAAAAATCTGATAAAATATAATCGATAACAAGTTTTAGATCAACAACTGCAGTGGAAACAGCAAACCATTAGAAGAGTCAAGTAGAGAATGAATTCTACTATCTTCTAAGATTTAAAAGTCCATCATCAATATTTTATCCCTGTAACATCAATTAATAATCATCTTTAACCAAATATTCATCTTTGCACTACAGGCCAAAGATATTCATTTGTATCACCAGTCAGTCATGTTCATCTCAACACCTGTTCATCTTTGCACTACAGGCCAAAGATATTCATCAGGTAATCATACATCTTTGCACTACAGGCCAAAGATATTCAGTAATATCATCATTTAGGACTGAGGATGATGAAAAATATCTTAAAAAAACGAATCCAGTGAGACAGAAGGACAAATAGTAGGGATTCGTATAACAGTTTATCCAAGATCAATAATACTTCATAATAATCATTTGTGAAGTAAAATTTAAAAATAAAGATCAAAATATGGATACAATCAAAGATAGTAACCATAATAGACATCTTGGACAAAAAGAAAAAATTTTATTTTTCGGTGAATAGTGTCGTATTCGTGAATAGTGTCATATACGTGAATAGTGTCGTATACATGAATAGTGTCATATCAATATTTCAGCATAATGATATTGAAGAAAATAATATTATTTAAGAAGAAAATAATATCCCTTACATCAAAATATCAGTACTTCTGATCGGAATATCGGTATAAGGCTGAAGAAAACTTACACTGATGAATAGAAACTCACAAAGTATCTAAATACTCCCAAAATACACTCAATAATCTAGAGAGAAAAAGAGAGAAAATTTGTTTTTGGTGTGATTTTCAATTCTAACTTAGCCCTCTATTTATAGGAAAATGTTAGCACGCCGAAGTAGACTTAACCTGCAACCTGATGGCTTTACCTGCTACTATTCCCACCCACCACATTTGAATAAAAATCTCAGCACATTTTCACCAACCAAAAGTGGGGCCCACCAATTCTAGAATTTTCCACCAAAATGACAAATTCCGCAACTTCTACCATTTCTGAACCAGTCATCTCGTAAAATTCATAACAAATCATACGTTCATTTTTAACGGTTCAAAATTTGTGGACATATACTCAACTTATATATGAATAACATATCCAAAAATTACCATGATCCAACGGTCGGATTAAAAATTATAACCCCCGCAATATTTCTCAAAAACCCTGATTTGATTTTTAATACCTCCATTCCGATAAAAATACTGGTAAAACACCTCAACATTAACTCCTTCATTTTTAACCACAACAAATATATCCAACATTTATATCCACATAGAATAAATATTTCTTTATCATATGAATCAACAATTAATTATTCACAAATAATATTACAGAATCACATTTATGACAATCAGACCGTTCCCAGGAAAGAGGGGGCTTTTCAATAAGGATTTCTCCTTACTAGCGAGCAATTAGATGACCAAACCTCTTCTTAGACAGAACTTTCTAGACATTGCCAATAATGCTATCTAATAATATTATTCAAATAATATGAATTATTGATATGATAATGGAAAATACTGTGCAGTGACAATTATTGAAATAATAATAATATAAAATATCAATGTAGCAATTATTGAATCAATAAAATAAAATATTGAACAGTAACTATTGTAACAATTATTGAGTAGTGCCTTCCTTCGTAAGAATCAATAATTCAAAAATACTGTGCAATCCGTGTGCTACTGTATTTTAATCACCAGGTATTCCAACAGTATTAACGGTAACAACTACGCCGTTAATTATAAACAACCTATACTTATCGTTTTTTTCATCCAATCACTTTCCGTTATGGGACCCACACAAGGCTGCGCCGTCGTACGAATATTCTCCGATAGCAAGAATATTTCACGACCAAACGAATATTCACCGACCAAAAATGAATATTTTATAACCACTTGCTTATTTAAAATATTTGCGCATTTTACCCATAACTAACCACATTAATCAAATCAACCCTTTCTATTTCAAAATAATAATAGAGAAAATTTAATTTTATTTATTAATAAGTTGGGGTGTTACACATAATTAATATTACAGTAAAACATCTATAAATTATTACTCGATAAATTAATAATCTCTCTAAAATAATATTTTTTCCCAGTCCTGACTTGGACTAATGGGATAAATTAATAATTTCAATAAAATAATAAAATAATTATTTTTAAAATGACCCTTATATAAATATATGGTCCCATCAAAATCATAAATTAATAATTCTATTAAATGACAAATATATATAGGGTAATCTTGTAAAATATAATTCTATTCTTGTTTATTTTGTCTTGAAATTCAAATCTAATTGAATTTCATCCTTAATTTTTCTCATTGTGTCTAAAAGTTCAGGTGTTGCATTCTCGAATTGTAATAAAAACTTGTGAATAATTATTGACGTTATGAGTGCTTCCTTTCACGTTATTGGTTCTAAAGATATTGTATCATCCTCACAAGTATGATACATTAATTTAATATATAAGTATGATACATTGCATCAAAAAAAGTATGATATAAACATTAATAAAATGCAATAATTTTAATGTAATTAAATTTATGTTCACCTAATAGAAAAACACTTTTTAAATTAATAAATTATTAATTTATCGATTAAATAATAACTCTCTAAATTAATAAAATTTCCCAGTCCCAACAGTTTTAATTTATAGAGGTTCTATTGTATATTTAACACTACAAGGAAAGGGTCATTGACGATGGAGTTATTGACGACGGCTAATTTCCCGTCGATAATGACTTCAATGCCGACGGGGACGCCGTTGCTAATGGGTGCCGTTGATAATGCAAGAAAAAAGGGTTATTATAATGCTATGCAATTATTTTCTTAATTTATGTGCGCAACTCTAAAACATCATATATATATATATATATATATATATATATATATAATTTAATAATCCATAATAAATAGTTGTTACAGAACTAAACTGGCATACACCATCTATAACATCTTTCAAATATTAGAAATGTTAGACTGTACATTTTTTTAAGTACGTACTGTGAGAATGCCTTTGTAACAACATTTTGGTTGTTTATATTAAATTTATATATATATATATATGTTTGTGTGTGTGTGTTAATCATTAAAAAAAAGATTTAAAGTAATTAAAAAATATAAATTAAAATATTTTTTTAATAATAAAGGTAATATTGGTTTTCAAACTTTCACCAATAAAATAAAACGGAGGGAATTCTAATAGCATTCGCGTCAAAATTAGTTTTTGTGACGAACATAGTTGTCGCCAATGGCAAAGAATCTCCAAGAGGCAAGTATGCAAGACCGAACAAACGCGACAACATGAAACCGTCGCCAATACTATCCACACGGTTTTGAGCTTTTAGAGATGATTTTTGCTGCGTCACAAAAATCCTGTTTTTTTGTAGTGATGGTTTGTCTTAAATTAATGTTATTTGGTGAGGCTTCATTTGTTAATGGTAAATCTGGATTAGTAGATGTGAATGAACATTCAAAGGGAATGTCATATTTTCATGAGGCTAGTGTGTCAAGAATTGAAAGGAATTTGTTAAAATTTTATGTTGTTTTGTAAAGTTTTCTGGAGCTATCATTTCTACATGTATTTTGTTTTGTTTGTTATGCTATCTTGAGTAAGTAATTATTCATAAATAACTAAATGAGAAAAAACACAAAGTTATTACTATAGTGTTGTGAATTGGTAAGTTAACACCTAAGAGATGGTTGGGACTTTTCAGTTGGACTAACATCTAACATTTTTATCATGGACTTTAAAACTAAATTAGTTGGTAAATAATACTCAAATTGGTGTTATTGTACAATTTCATTACTGATAGTTTTGATATTATGTATATGCTTTGTTTTTCCTGAAAGAGATTGAGGGGGTAGTGAGTGAATTTTTGTGAATTGGGGGAAGAGAAACAATTGCCAAGTATGAATGGTTCAAACTCAATTTATACGGTGCTATGGAGGCTATTAAGTCTTTCTTTATGACTCTTTAGTGGGTATGTTTCATTCCTCCAATTTTATTTCTACAAACTTATGTACTCCATTAATCGTCTATATTATATGAATAGATTTTATGATTTTTTTTTCTAATACATAATTATTTTTTGAATGAATGAAGGTGAACTGAGCAAGTGCCAGTGATTTTGAAAGCAAAAGAGGAATGAAGCGAATCTGAATCTGAATCTAAATGAGGCTACTGTGTCACGAATTGAAAGGAATTTGTTAAAACTTTTTGTTGTTTTGTAAAGCTTTCTGGAGCTCTTCAAATTGTAATTATCTATTGATATTTGAATCATATTCGTTCGAAAAGTTCAAATTGCTCGGACTTGATTCGAGATCGTGCTCAACTCGATAACTAAATAAGCCTCAATTAAATTTTATTTTATACTCGATAAATTTTATAAACCATATTTAAACAACTCAATTTGACTCGACTCGATTCATTTACAACTTTATCCACAAGTCAATTTAACACAAATGGAATCATTTAACGATTCAGAATAAAAGCCAAGTTAATATCGTGTGGATATTGTTGCTTTGTTTTCTTACCATATGTCTTTGGGAATTGTCAAAATACTACTCCCTCAATTTCTAATTATTTGACGTTTTAACGCTTTGCACAACTATTAAGAAAGTTAAAATTTTTATAAAAATTCCACTAAAATTATTATGTATTACCAAAAACACCCTTGCATATATAGATAAATGAAAAGTTAAATTGTAGATGATAAAAATGACAGAGAAATATAAGAGAGAGAAAGATAGTACTCCCTCCGTCCCTTAATATAAGACTTTTTAGAGTTATAAACAAGTATTAAGGAACTGATTGTATAACATTAAATATAATATCAAATGTCTATATTGCCCTTGTATTGAAAAAATATATTGTTATTTATTGGGCAAAAAATAGTGAGAGACCCAAAGTTATATTTAATACTTGGGGTAATATTGGAAACTAAGCAATTAATGTTTTTTTGGAATTCTAAAATGTCATATATTAATAGACAAAAAAACTTCTCTAAAATGTCTTATATTAAGGAACGGAGGGAGTATAACATTAAGATATTAAAAGAGGGAGAAAAAATAACTTAGAAAAGTAGGAGATAATTAAGAAGAGTATTAAATGTTTAAGAGTAATTTAAGAAGTAATATAATCAATATCTTCTAAAAATCTATAAACGTCAAATAAATAAAAACAAGATTTATTCTTTAAAACGATAATTAAATAGAAATGGAGAGAGTATATTGCATGTGATATCAACATCATAATGTGAATATTAGTAAAATAGGATATATATTGTGACGAACTTATTTTACGAGAGAATCCTGTTAGAATTTGAGCTATGTTGCAGTGCATTTCATTAATCATTTGAGATAATCCACATATCAAGTATTCTATTCCGTGATCAAACTTCACCTAAAACAATTCACTAGCTAGATGGATGGCCAAAAACTTGGTGACCCATCATATACGTAAATCACTATTTCTTGAATATGGAAAAGCACTGTAAACACCTACCGAAGACTTAGATTATTATTATAATATATGTTATCACATCACCCCATCCAATGCTTCACTAAAAACCCAAAAATGGTGCACAAAATAGAGAGCAAGTCAGTCAAACAACTTTATAAAGTCTAGTGGGAAATTACCTATTAGCTGTCTCAGTCAATTTCACATCTGGTTTCATATAAGAATTTTATGTCATACTCAGTCAAATGTGGCCATGGAAAATCAGCCAATTTTACTTCTTTATAATGTCACATATCCTCTGTGCTTTGAGCTACAGATTTATAAATACCTCTTCATTTACAGATCACAAATCACAGAGTGGAAAAAAAAACATACTAACACGTACTAATGGAATCCTATAGAGGAGTTAATATTTTATTCCTTGCTTACATTATCACACGTGTTATAAGTCTAGCCCAATCACAATTTTCGACTCAATATTGTGTAAATACTACTGGTAACTACACAAGCAACAGCACTTACAAAACAAACCTAAACATTGTCCTCAATTCCCTCACCTCTAACAAAATGATCACCTCCGGTTTCTACAATTTCTCCGGTGGCCAAATCACTGATAAAGTTAACGCCATCGGGCTTTGTAGAGGAGACGTTGAGACGGTTAGCTGTCGCACTTGTCTCAACGAGTCTAGCCGAAATTTACAACAAATTTGTCCTACTGAAAAAGAGGCAATTGGATGGAATGACAATTGCATGTTAAGGTATTCAGATCGTTCTATATATGGGGAAATGGAAACTTTGCCTAATGCCTATGCGTACAATATTAATAATGCCTCAAATTTTGTTCAGTTTAATAGTGTAGTGAGAAAGTTGTTGGAGAGTTTACGAGGTGTGGCAGCTAGAGGTGGTCCTGTTACGAAGTTTGCTACCGGTAATATGTCTGTTGGTTCGGATAATACGATGATATATGGGCTTGTGCAATGCACGCCTGATTTGTCTGAGCGGCAATGTAATGAGTGCTTAAATTTTACGTTCAAAGTTCTTCCAAAATGTTGTGATGGGAAAATAGGAGGAAGAGTTCTTACACCAAACTGTCATTTTAGGTATGAGATTGGACGTTTCTATAATGCTCCTGCACCACCACAGGCTGATGTCACTGCACCACCCCCGGCTGATGCTACTATACCACCACCGGCTTATGTCACTGCACCACCACCTGATGCTACTACACCAGCACCGGGCCACGCTTCAGGTATATATACCTTAAATTTATGTTTGTCTACCTGCTTTCGGAATGTTTAGTGTTTTTAGAGCGTTTGACCGTCCAAATACGCGCGCTTGAAAATTTTGTTTGTCTAAAAGCATTTTATTTCAAAATAATTTATTTAACCAACAAACACAACATTTAGGCTTCAAACACAACACACCAAAAATGATACTCCAAATTAAATGCACCAAACGACGTCGCTGAAACACCAGTAGGCAAACAAATCCAAAGTGATTATAGGTTCCAGTTACTTGGAACCTTAGGTTATATTGCTATCAGTTTGTATATAGAATTTGATGGTAAAGAAAAAGAGTATCAAGTGGTTGTTAATCGCTCAGTTTCATTAGATTACCACAAAAATAATGAAAAAGAAAAAAAAAGTCTCATTTATAAGATTAACATACGTTAAAAATATATTTTTTTGTTTCATATAATATTATCCGTTTTATTAATTTGTCTAGTATGCATATTTGTAGGAAAAGGAGCAAGGAACAAAGAATCTCTCATCGCACTATCAGCAATAACAACAGTTGTGACAACCATCCTATTTTGCTAAAGTTTGCCAAGAATCTTAAATATTAATTTTAGCTATACTAGTAGAGACACAATTAAATATAATATCCGAGTCGCTAATTATTATGTATTAAGTGAAATTAAAGAATAAATGTTATGGAATTGATTGTCTTTTTCACATGAAATAAAGGAAATTTTCTAAATTAGGAAGTCCAGTAATAAAGGTATTGAAGTAAGGCTCAAGTCAAAAAGAAAGGATATGTATTATTTTGTGACTGTGACGGGTTAATGATATGTATTCTATTGCAATTAATAGTAAAAATTATTTCAATGTTTCATTAAATATTTCTGCCTGACGACTTGTTATATATACTGCTAAAATTTATACTAGTCTAAGAGCGAGTATCGTTTTATAAAATTAATTAATAGCAAGCTAAAGATGTCAAATGACTTCTACTCATTTGTTAAACTTTCTCATCTAATCTACCTGTCAAAACTTTATCCCTTTTAATAATGAGATACAATAATGAAGCATTTCAAAATACATAAATTGGATGATTTTTTTCGAATCTCTTCCAACGCCAATTTTTTTTTATAAATTTCACTCTATTTTGAAATTCTTTCCCTTCGATTTTGGGGAAGGGGAGGAAAGAGAAGAGAATTTGTTTTTTTTTTCTATCCCCTATTATCCACATAAGCACTAAAAATTTATATTTTAATCTAAAGGTGAGCTTTATATTTAGTGACTCAGACAAGATACGTCAGCGTTAGAATAATTAATCATCATCATCTAACTTTTGGACAGAAAATTATAGAATCATTAATTTAAAATATTTTTGTAAGTTAGATAACACGAATGTAACAAAAAAAATTGGTAATCAAAATAAAAATCGAGCTCAATATAATGACCAAAATATCAAATAATCCTAACTTTATTAATGACATTAAAGAATAAGAAAAAGCTTTCAAGACCCCTAATATAACAGTAAAAGACCAAGACCTCTTTTAAATTTAATAATGGTCCCAAGTACTTTCCAGAGCGTCCCTATGTACAAGTCTGTCTAGCCCCTGCTAAACATCTTTGCTTAATGTATTAAAGAGAGCCTCTTTAATCGCAATGGGCGAAATTACCCAATGGATAACGAAAAAAAAAGATTTTATATATCTCTAATAATCAGGCTACCTCATTTATCTTTGCTAATGATGTAAAGGGAGAAGAGAAAGCTTTCGAGGCCCCTGATATAGCAATAAAAGTAAGACGTGTATATGGATCGATTTATCAAATTCCCATTGAAATAGGATCCACACAAAGGAAAAAAAAAATTCTTTTTAAAACTAGTGAAATACCAAGACTATCTTTTCAACTCAACAATGGTCCCAAGTGCTTGCAGAGCGTTTCTATGACCGAGTCTTTTTGGCCTATGTGAACATTTTTTTCTTAATGTATCAAAGAGGGCATCTTTAATTGCAATGGACAAAAATCTAATGGAGCAACGCCGCGTGATTTGGATAATGAAAAAAAAAAGAAGATTTAACTTTACTAATGACATAAATGGAGAAGAGAAAACTTTCAGGTCATATCAATAAAAATAAGACGTGTAAATGAATCGACTCATCAAGTAGAATCCACACAAAGAAAATATTTTTCTTTTTAAAATGAGTGAAAGACCAAAATCATCTTTTCAACTCAACAATGGTCAGCAAAGCTTCCGGAGCGTCCCTATGACCGAGTCTTTCTAGCCCCAAGAACATCTTTTCTTAATGTATTAAACATGACCTCTCTAATCGCAATGCGCGAAAGTCTGACGGAGCAATGCCGCGTGATTTGGATAATAAAAAAAATAAGATTTTATCTCTAATAATTGGGCTACCTCATTTAAAATTAGTAATGACATAAAGGGAGAAGAAAAGCTTTCAGGCCTCCAATATAGCAATAAAAGCAAATCGTGTAGTTGCATCTACTCATCAAGTTCTCAATATTGAAACAGATCAGCACAAAGAAAAGTTTTTTCTTTTTCAAACGCGTGAAAGACTAAGACCGGCTTTTCAACTCAACAATGGTCCCAAGTGCTTCCGAAGCGTCCCTATGACAGAATCTTTCTAGTCCCTAATTGTGAATATCTTTTCTTAATGTATTAAAGAGGCTTCTCTAATCGCAATGGACAAAAGTCTGACGGAGCAATGCCGCGTGATTTGGATAATGCCGCGTGATTTGGATAATGAAGAAAAGAAAATGTTATCTCTAATAATTAGGCCACCTCATTTAACTTTACTAATGATATAAAGGGATCAGATGAGAAAACTTTCAGGCCCCCCAATATAGCAGTAAAAACAAGACATATAGATGAATAACCTCATCAAATTTTTATTGAAATATGATCCACACAATTTTTTAATTTTTTTTTAAAAAAACGAGTGAAAGACCAAGATCATCTTTTCAACTCAACAATTTTCAACCGTCAATGTCACGATCCCCATGGTCTTTGCGTGCTTGGAAAATTTATAAGTTTGGCTACGGAAAATATATGTACGTCGGAACTATCTTTCTAAACTATTAAATTTTTTGACGGAAAAGATAATTTCAAAGAGGGAAAAAAAATGAAGAAAAGGGCAAGTCTTTTATATATTTTTACTTAGAAAATAAATTAAGAGTACTTTAATAATTATTAATTTAAGAGAAAAATTAAAATGACGTGATACTTTATTCTCATCGGTAGTTTGACTATAAATACAACTAAACAAGAAACCTTTATGCTAACAAAAATCAGTGACATGGATTAAAACGTTACGGTAAACTACTTCAATAATTTTATGCTTAATTTACGATTTATGGTACTTTTGAATTGAAAAAATCGTCACAGAAATTGAATGGAATTCAAACAGAAAACATAATGTTAGAATAATGGGTGTGGAATGAAAAAGGGATTTGGCTTCTAAGGATCACCCACCCGTCAAATATCTATTATATGTGGTGGAATTTCATCCTTATTCACGAGGCTGATGTGGTGTGGCCTGTTCCACTACATTTTTCTTAAGCCTATTATATTCACTGAAAACTCCAGTCTTGTCACGGGTGAGAACGTTCACTTGGACTTGACCATGTCGGAAAAGAACTTTTCTAGGCGGATATGAAAATTAAATATGAGTATATTTAAATTTTATCTATTTATAAGTTTACTCATCATTGGAGATCAAAATGCAATCCTACGTTCCCCGTAGCTTCTTATTAGTCTTAGGTGAGGTGAATGGAGAAAATTATAAACCAACCATAGACTTAATTTACACTTATTTTCTGTATATCGTTCAGTTGAGTATAAAGACTGCCTATCCCTTTGAACTTAGCAGCCATTAATTAAGTTCATTATTCTTCAAGCCGGCCAGCTCTTCCATCCTCGGAATATTCATTAGAGAGGGTGACACAATTGTAATGGGCTCGAGGAGAAGGCTTTTAATCATCTCTGATATACTCCTACAGCTTTTTGTATTCACCATTTCTAAGGAAAATATCATAGAAAAATACTGTAATTATGATTATGGAGGCACTTACACAAGTAACAGTATGTTCCGAAGAAATCTTGATACTATCCCCTCCTTCTTCACATCTAATGCAACTTTCTACAATTTCTCAATCGGCATGAACCCTGACAAAGTTAATGTGATTGCTCTTTGTAGAGGTGATATTAGGCTGGATACGTGTCGTAGCTGTCTCAATGAAACTAATAGTATTCTAAGAGAGAACTGTACTGAAGAAAAAGAGTCAATTATATGGTCAGATAATTGTATGTTAAGGTACTCAGATAGAGCTATATTCAACACCATTAATACTTTGCCTAATGCATACGCGTACAACAAGGAGCAGGCCCCAGACGCGAATCAGTTCAACAAGGCAGTGAGAACATTGTTGGACAACCTACGAGGACAAGCTGCACGAGGTAGTTCTGTTAAGAAGTTTGCTACGGGGAATATGAGTGTCACTAACAGTTTGACAATATATGGACTTGTGCAGTGCACCCCTGATTTAACAGGTCAGCAGTGCAGCGATTGCTTAAATGGAGCTGCTGAAGTTCTTCCACAGTGTTGTAATGGAAGAATAGGAGGACGAGAGGTTAGACCTAGCTGTAATTTAAGATAAGAGATTGATCGGTTTTATTTAGGGATTGCAGCTGATGCCCCCTCACAGTCCAACGCACCATCAGGGGAAAATGGATTATCACCACCGCCTCCAAGCACAGCTGGTTATTTGCTTACTTATTACAATTTTATATACATACATACATATACATATATATAAAAAAATTAAAAAAAAATTCCAATTTTATTATAATTAAATCAACGACCAAGATTACTTTAACTTAATCGAGTATTAGGAGAATACAAATACAATGTAATCAATATAATACCTGTATAAGGTTATCTGCAGGCAATGGTGATAGCAAAACTCTGATTATCATCATCGCTACCGTCATTCCAACTATCATTTTTGCTATACTTGTTTGCATTTTCATATTTAGAAGAAACAGGCAGAGGACGCTAGAGGATAAATATGATGGTATGTTTAGCTCGACTTTACTATACTTCAACTTTAAACTTGGGATTCATTTTATGCAATTACAATCTAACTTAGAGCTTGTGGAAGTGAGATTATAATAGCTATATGTAACCCCTTACATGAATCTTTTTCTCCTTATACTACTTCTAAATCTCAGCATATTGTTCCCATGTGGTATCCATTGTAAAAAGAAGACATTTTAGTGTCAGTTTAGGCATGTCCTTTCTTCGTCAGATTGTTTGTCAACTCCGGTCCATCTTACCTATTGTATTATTTTTATTCTCTGAATATCCGTTGTTCCCTTTTTAAAGCTTTGGATGAGATGAGCAGTGAAGAATCATTGCAATATGACTTTGATACCATCAAAGTTGCGACACAGCAGTTCTCAGATAGTAATAAACTTGGGCACGGTGGATTTGGAGCCGTCTATAAGGTGAAAAGACTATTCTCAAAGGGATAAAATATATTTGTAATTGTGCCATGTTTGAAATTTTCATTTTGGCGTTATTAACGGATAAGTATAAAATTCTGCAATTTGTGAATTCGGCTTTTAACTTCAGGGTAGACTTCTTGATGGACGAGAAATAGCTGTGAAGAGGCTTGCAAAGAATTCAGGACAAGGTGAACTAGAATTCAAAAATGAGGTTTCACTACTGGCGAAGCTTCAGCACAGAAATTTAGTCAGACTCCTTGGTTATTCCCTGAAAGGCACAGAAAGGCTACTCATCTATGAGTTTGTGCATAATGGAAGTCTCGACAACTTCATATTTGGTAACTATTGCACTTTTTTATTAATCTTGTCCCCGTTGATTTCATCCAAGCTTTACATTATGCATTCATGATATATGTAGCAAGGACGAAACCCCACACCTCTATTTAGGAGGGAAAAAATCTTAAATCTTACAGCTTACACAGTAATAATGATCATAAAAGCAAGCCATGAAGTACATGACTGTTTCCTGGAAGTCTGCTATCAGATTAAGCCATATGCTTGTTTGTATGTGCAGATCACGAAAAACGTGCAAATTTGGATGCGGACACACGATACAAAATAATAACAGGTGTTGCTCGGGGGCTTCTTTACCTTCACGAGGATTCTCGTCTTCGGATCATCCATCGCGATCTCAAAGCTGGCAACATTCTGTTAGATGTAGATATGAACCCTAAAATTGCAGATTTTGGCATGGCAAAGTTGTTTGCACAGGAAGAAACCCGAGCTGCTACAAGTAGAATTGTGGGGACCTAGTAAGTATCAATCTGGAAAGATAGAATTAACCCAGCAAAACCAGCAGGATTCAATTCCTTCTATATTTGAGGTCAAACAAAGTTTTCAATCTTATATTAATAGCTTAACACAATTTTGCAGTGGATATATGGCACCGGAGTATGCAATATTTGGGCGGTTCTCAGTTAAATCAGATGTCTTTAGCTTCGGTGTGTTAGTTCTGGAAATTGTAAGTGGTCAAAAGAACAATTTCCTAAATGGGGAGAATATAGAGTACCTTCTAAGCAATGTAAGTCTTAATTGATATGCTTGATGAATTACTAGCCAAGTCTATTCTTAAATAAAATAAAACTACACATGCACTAGCCAACATAAGTCTAGAGCTTATATATAATATGTATTCGAATTGCATATGTGAATTCTTTCAGGCTTGGAAAAATTGGCGAGACGGAAGGGCGTCAGACGTGATAGATCCCGTGTTAAGGCAAGGTGCAGGCTCAATCTACAACATAACTAGATGCATCCACATTGCCTTGCTTTGTGTTCAAGAAAACATAGCCGACAGACCAACTATGGCTTCAGTTATCCTCATGCTTGGTAGCGTCTCTCTCACTCTTGGAGTACCCTCAGAGCCTGCATTTTTCTACAATACATCAATGTCAGCTTCTCGGGAGTATACTTCAGAGGAAAGTGAGCAACGTCAATCCCAAAATATGTCTGCACAATTGTCACATAATGAGGTTTCGGTTACGGAGTAATCTGCCAGATAGTTTTTGAATATGCAAGTAATGGGGTTAAATACACTTTTCGTACTCTACTCCGCCTCGGTTTACAAATGCATCACTGGACTGAAGTTTTTTACGGTTAACTCATTGAACTATAACTTTTTAACAAAAAGTAAAATTTCTGTCTAAAAATGGGATTAAATGTTTTTTCGGTCACTGTACTATATGTCAACTTACAGATGGATAACTGAAATTTTTTTCTTACAGTCAACTCACTGTACTCGACTTTTCTAACAAAAATTTAAAAAAACCGTTAAGTCAAGTTGACTTTAACGGAAAATGACACATCAGCTGCTGAGTTGTCCAAAAAAAAACTGATGTAGCGTTTTTGTGTGACGTGGCAGTGATTATTTGGATTTGGAGGAAAATTTTTATGAAAAAATGAAAAAAATATTTTAAAGTATAATATAAATTTAAAAAGTGTGCCAAAAAATAAGAAAATAAAAAAATATATATCTAATTATTTTTGTAATTAATATCAAATAAATTTTTATTTATAATTAAGCCATTTATAAAATATAAAATCCAAAAATATGCTAATAATTTTTTAAGATTACAAATGAATAGTAAACATACTGTTCATCTTAAAATTAATTTATATATAAACGTAATATTTTGTGTTTATTTACGTAATTTACTAATAATATAAAATTAATTTACTATTTAAAAATGTTTAAGATAAACAGTAAATTACGTAATTTTACGTTTATGTAAATTATTAGTAATTTACTATATAAACAATAATTTGCTATTTTTAAGATATTACGTTTATTTACGTAATTATTATAAATAAATAAACAGTAATTACAAATGAACAGTAAACGTACTTGAACAGTAACTTTAATTTTAATTTTATCAAATAATTTTTAAATTTTCTTAATTAGAAAATATTTATTATTTTCTTAATTAATTTACTGTTCATCTTAAAATTAATTTATATATCATTTGTAATTAATTTCTCATTTATGGGTTTTTATCTACGTTTATTTATTATTTGTAATTACTGTTCATCTTAAAATTAATTTATATATCATTTGTAATTATTTGATAGAATTTGGTGATAATTTTTTTTTCTTTTCTAACTAGGATAAATAAATTTGTACTTTTACATGCAAATAATTTTTATCAAATAATTTTTAATTTTATCAAATATTTTTTAATATTGATTTAATTTTCTTAATTAGCATAATAATTATTTTAGGACAAAAATAAAATTATAGTATTAAGATATTGTTTAAGAGATGAAAGGAGTATATATCCTCAAAATGGGGGTTTCACTGATGAGTAAAAAGGAAATATTTAGCAGTCAGCTAATATATATATATATATATATATATATATATATATATATATATATATATATATATATATATATATATATATATATATAGTAAATAAATGGTTACAATTAATTAAAGCAACCCAACCCAGGGAAACTACAAATGATTTAGTATTTTCCTATCAGTTGCAAAATTAAAAATTATTTGATAAAAATTATTTGCATGTGAAAGTACAAATTTATTTATCCTAGTTAGAAAAGGAAAAAAAATTATCACCAAATTGACTCAATTATAAATTTAATATCCAAATTTGAAAAGATTTTTTATTTTAAAATATTTTTAATTTTATAATTTTTATAATTTTCTCAATTATATTTGTTATTAATTATATAAAAAAAACATTTTCTATTAATTACAAAAATAACTAAATAACTCTTTTTATTTTTTAATTTCGACCATGTATTTTTTGCTAAATTTTCTGGTTTTATTATAATTTTCTTTCATTTCCCCCTAAATATATTTCACATTCCCCTTAATTTTAATTAGCATATTTTTGGATTTTTTATTTTATAAATGGCTTAATTGTAAATAAAAATTTATTTGATATTAATTATAAAAATAATTAAATATATTTTTTTATTTATTTTCTTTTTTTTGGCACACTTTTTAAATTTATATTATACTTTACAATATTTTTTTCATTTTCTTTATAAAAATTTTCCTCCAAATCTACATAATCACTGCCACTAGGGCTGAGCAAGTAACCAAATTAGAACTGAAACCGCACCAAAAATCGCACCAACCGCACCAATTAAAACCGCACCAACGGTTTCGGTGTATGTGGCGGTTTTAGGTGGGTTGAATAACCAAATTTACGGTTCCGGTTTGGTTACTAGCCAAAACCAAACCGCATAAAACCGAAACCGCACCATGTGTGTGTATGTATGTATTATCTCTAATAAATTCTAAAGTTACTTTTCACTTGAACACGCTCAGAGAAAACCCCAGTCTTGCATTGTCATTTTTTCACCAATTGAAAAAAGATGTTAGAGGTTATAGAGTTAAAAATTAAGCAATTGGGCTTTAGAATTTTGAATTTGTTTGATGCGTTATTGGAGGGGCTTATAGTTGAGGTGCTCGAGCATTTGATGCATTGGTTAATGTCAATGCTATAATTGTAATAGTCTAATAGATTATTTTTAGTCCTCCCTACAATATATTTTATTCTATCTTCAGTATATACTTTTAATTTTTGGTGAACTAGATAAACATTCTTGCTTGTTATCGAATAGTCTCCGTTGTTTTATATAACGCATATTTTAGTTTTAAAGCATGCTTGATATAATTCTCATTGTCGACTTTGTCACTAAGTTAATTGCTCGATGTAAGTTTTATGTTAAATTTTATTGAAGGCTTAAACTTTTTTGTTGTTTCAATTGGTTTTGGAACTGAAACCGCACCAATTAAAACCGCACCGCACACTTTAAAACCGAACCGCACCAATCACAAGCGGTTTCGGGTGCGGTTTAGAATTTTTCAAACCGCACCTAAGCGGTTTCGGGTACGGTTTGGACTTCAAACCGCACCATGTTCACCCCTAACTGCCACGTCACACCAGGACGCCACATCAGTTTTTTTTTGGACAACTCAGCAACTGATGTGTCATTTTACGTTAAAGTCAACTTGACTTAACGGTTTTTTTAACTTTTTGTTAGAAAAATTGAACATAGTGAGTTGACTGTAACAAAAAAAAGTTCAGTTATCCATCTGTAAATTGACATATAGTACAGTGACTGAAAAAATATTTAATCCTCTAAAAATGGTAAAAGTTTAACGGAAAGTCTACATGGCACCACATGGTCACGCTTACGTGTAATATAAGTGCCACCGTGGACTTTTTTAATAAAAATAACAAAATAACTTTAGTTTTAATTTTTTGGTTTTCAATCTTGAATTAATGAATTTATATTATCTTTTTAATTTTTTAATATTTTAAATTAACTTTAAAGAAACAAAATTGTCTAATATAATACATCATCTTTTTCACCACAAATCCAAATTTAAATATATCATGATCTTCACCACAAATCTAAATCCAAATCTAATTCATCATCTTCTTTATCACAAATCCAAATCTAATTCATCATAGTAGTATGAACTAGCCGAAATCCAAATATATTTCATTATTTTCTTCACCACAAATTCAAATCCAAAATAATTCGAAATCAAAAATCTGAAACTCATCAAAATCAAAGCAACAAAGTTCTAAAACTATAACAACCCAGATTCGTAGTCGGAAGTCTCCGAAATCCAAATCTAATTTATCATCTTCTTCACCACAAATCCAACTCCAACAACCTAGATCTAAAGAAACCTTAGTTCAGATATGAAAAAAAAAACAAAAACAGAGCACTATATCACCAGAGTTCGAAGACCAGCTGTCCTCGTCAAAATCAAAGGGCTTGTATTGAAAAATTGTGGGAATTATGGGTGGGAATAACAGAGAAGGTGTAGGGTTGAAATCGAAAGAAATGTCACTGCTGTTTTTCCGATCTGAACTTCTGATTTCTTGAAATGCATTACAAATGCAAAAACTCTATTTCCACTTTTTCTCTCTATAATTCTGCAGTTTCTTAAAATCTCAACAATTCTCGATAATCTTCGACAAAATCTAACAGTAATTCGTTTTGGTTTTTTCTAGTTATAATAAATTAATAATAATAATAATAATAATAATAATAATAATAATAATAATAATAATAATAATAATAATAATAATAATAATAATAATCTCTCCATTTAAAAAAATTAGATAATTTAATATTTTTAAAAATTAAAAAAAAATATGAATTCATTAATTTTATATAAATACATTTGTAAAAATTATACATTAATATATTTTATTATTACCTAATTTAATTAATATGTTTAATTATTAATATGTTTAATTTATTTAATTATTTTTTATGTCTATTAATTTGATTTATATTTGGTTTAACTATTTATTATAAATTCAGCATAATTTAATTCAATTTAATTAATTAGTCAGCTTACGTTCTCTCTCCTTCTCTCTTTAAATATTTTAACTTTTTAACTTAATTTTTTTATTTAAAATAATTTGATTTTTTTTGTAATATGTATATATATATATATATATATATATATATATATATATATATATATATATATATATATAATATCACATTTAAGTAATTAATTTTTTCTATTTTATAATTGTGAAGTTAAAAGATTTTATTTGGTTGCTTTTGGCTTTTTGTATGCTATAATATTAAAGTTTTACCATACCAAACGAATATTAATGATTAAAAAAAATTATTTTTATTGTAATTTTATTTTGAATGGATTGTTTTATTTATTTGATTTTGATTAAATATAGCATTAAATTTTTACAAGTTTCCATCTAAGCATGCCAGAAAGAAAAAATGTCTGACATGTTAGTTTTCTCTTTCTCACGTGGCAACTCATGTACTTTTTCCGTCCAAAGTCAAACAATTTAACAGAATTTGTAACGGTTTGTAAAAAAATTGTAGTTCAGTGAGTCGAATTAAAAAAAATTCAGTTCAATGATACATTTGTAAACCGACCCCTAGTAGAGTGAGGAAAAGTGTATTTAACCCAGTAAGAATGTGAGTAGTTTACTTACTCTACATATATAGGATGTACTTTTATTCCATGTTTACCCCTAAAATAATAAATTATTAGTTTAGTAATAATGACATAATAATAAAAGAATAATGTTAGAGACACAACTTATTCTACAACTATTTTACAATTTGCTGATGTGACATATTGATCAACAAATTGCTTCAACTTAGTCTTCAGCCTCATAGAAATTGAGGTGGAGTATGACAAAAAAACACAATATATTTCAGAAATCCCATGAAAAGTAAATGAAATCAGCAGAAAAGTGCAGTTCTAAGCCCTCTTGAAGATTACAAAGCTAAAACCCTTAAAGAGCTAACAGACAATCTTCTAGCACCTGTATTCCAAATAACAAGAAGCCGATAAGCAAATGCAAGTCAACATGTTTCTATGTATAGAAAAAGAAAATAAAAAATTATACTACCTCCGTCCCATAAAAACACAGTCCCGCCTTTGTTTCACACAAAGAGTACATTTTTAAGTGATAGTAGTATAAAATAACATAAAATTCTCAAGTTTGTCGTTATAATTTCATTATCAAACAACAATACTAAACTAACTTATTATTTTTATGGGTATGCATGGAACAAAAATATATCCTAATATCCACAAAGTTTGTAAATAAAACTCTTTTTATGGAACAGATCGGGAGTATGCCATAACTATCCTAAAAAGCAATAAGAAGTTTCCTACTCAAATCAAGTTTATCAGGTTCATTTCTCATCGCTAACAGTCAAAAGAAAAGGTCTCATAGCATTACAAAAAAACTTACCAGCAGTATTAGTAGTTGAGATGCTGAAATAAAACTGGTAATCACTATACACTGATTATATACTGATTATCACTATTACTATCCAATAGATCGACCATTCAAGCATTTTCCACAATCAGAGCTGCTTATATCTCTCCTGCACTGAGCCATTCCATAACTCCGGCCACTTGGTCCACTAGCAAAAATGTCGCCTCTACACTGTATTGGGCCATAGATTTTGTCAGATTTTTTGCCAGCCGTTGTTTTGGAGAAGCCATTTTGAAGAGGTCCATTATAAGCAAGGGAATTCAGAAGATTGTTAAGGTTCGGGTAGAAGATTGAATTACTGGCAGTGGAATTATCAGCTACTAAACACAAAGAACCTCTGTCGGCATTAGTATCAAACAAAACTAACACACTAACAAACGCGCAAACGGGAAGAGCCACCAACCACCGCTATAACAACGCGCAAACGGGAAGAGCCAGAAAATCACAAACCCTCCACCTTGAACTGCCAAAGCATATGCCAATAACATAACATCCCCAAGGAGCTAGCCCATGAATGGCACCATCTTGATTGATTTCCCTTATATTTGGTAACGCAGTTAGTTACCAAATATAAGGGAAATATAAGGTATATCCTTTCGCTCAGGCATTATAGTTTCACCATAAGACAGCCAAATTAAGCAACTGGGGAGTGGAGAGCATGATCCTGCAATGTGTCAACTGCAGCAGGGGGAGTGAACTGCCACATGGGAACGCCGGGATAGCCCATGAATGGCACCATCTTGCCGCCAAAAACTTGGCCTGGGGATGGAAATGGAGCAGGAATTGCAGAAGGGAAGAAGCCTGATTGAGTGTGCAGGCTTTCATTTTCTGTTCAAGTATCTCTTTCTCTGCCTTCAGCTTCTGCTTCTCGTCATGAAGTTCATTCTTCTCAGCCTATAAAAATAAATAAAGCTCAGTAAAAACCAGAAAAAAAGTACATGAACAAACTATTTTCAGAAGAATCAACATCTTCATCCCAATAACTTCTGCAAGAAGAAGGTCGGTGATTCAAAATCCAATTTCCATATTAGGGCGAAGCTTACGTATCCTTACACACACACACATACATGTTTATCTAATGTACTACAATAAGGGACACCTTCAATTCATTAATCTTCTCCTGCAACTTTTTATGCGACTCCTTCAACTTCTCAGCTTCATCCCTCAATTGAGTCACCATTCGGACATCATCATTCAATATAACAGCCTTGTCCACTTTGGGCGGCCTTCCGGTCCCTAGAACAGAGCTCAATTCTTGGAACCTTAAGACAAATACCAAAATCAAGTTAAACAAAGACACGTGAGGGTACCACACACATGGGTAGAATGAGCACATATATGGGCAAAACGAGAGCACTCGTGCAACGTGTTATCCGCCCAAACCTTCAAAACTTCAATCCGGGCATCCGATCGAGGTGCATAAGACCTTTTACGGAATGCTGTTGTCGAGAGATACACAAGGACATGGGATAAGAGGTTGTACGAAGTCAGGAAAATGGGTCCATGCCCAGGTCTTCAGGATTCAAATTCTATCCGGTGTGCTGTCTTGTGTATTAGTCACTCGGGATTGGAGCTATGGTTCTTGTAGGACATTTCTGTGTAGCATGTATGTTGAAATGTTGAGACGACGTGAATGTGGGATCGAGGTGACAAAATAATGATTTTGCCCCTCACTGGGGTTATCTCTGGTTCTGGGCTGATTTAGCAGTCGTTGCTCAGGGTTATCTATGAGATTGGGCTGCTGCAAGTGTTGAATGTCCTCATGGTTGTCTCTGAGGTGTGCCTGTCCTCCCGAGGTTATTTCAGGGTTTGGGAACTGAGTGTCTCGGGGCTATCACTGAGTGTTGAAGCTGATCGCAAGGTTTGAAGCAAGCATTTTCGGGGTTATCTCCGGAACTGCAACTGCATACCTCGGGGTTGTCTCTGAGGTTTGAACTGTATCTCCCGGGGTTGTCTCCGGGATTGGAACTGAAGATCTCGGGGTTGTCTCCGAGATGGCAAACTGAGTATCCCAGGGTTATCTCCGGGACGGTGATGCTTTGACTTCCAAGGTTATCTCTGAAAGACGATTTTACCCTCTTGCAAGATTAGTAACAGGAATGCAAATTTTTTGAGTGTCTACAACTATATGGTAATGAAGGTGATCTGTCTTTCATACCTGATAAACATATACAACATGCACAATGTGCTAATCAATAAATCATAGATGTAGTATAATCAACAATGATTAACCACGAACATGCTTTGAAATAACAACTTAAGTTTGAGTTAGGAAACTTGCATGTACCGCTGATTACCGCCACTACTACAAAACAGTAAATAGACAACACAAAAAAAACGTTGTGGTTTCAGTCAGAAAAACGTCGTGGTTAAGGGTGTCATCTATTTGACACCCCTATACAACGTTTTTAAAACGTTGTAGTTAAGCACATTCCACAACGTTTTTTAAGAAAAAAACGTTGTAGATTAATTTTCCATAAATTAGTAAATTCTTAAAAACGTTGTAGAATGTATGATTCCACAATATTTTCTGGATAAAAACGTTGTAATTTAATATATCAGACAACGTTTAGGCACTTTCACACAACGTTTTTAAAATGTTGTAGATTAAAAAAAGAAAGAAAAAAAAAATGTTGTGGTTCACTTATATTACCAATGCACCTGCAATATGCTAAAAACATATAGCTAAAATTACAAAGAATATTAATATCATACAATACGTTTACATCCCAATAATTCTTTGTAATGCCAATTACAAAGAATATTAATACCATACAATACGTTTACATCTCAATAATGTCAAACTATCCATACATCTCAAATTCACTTTTCAATATAATTACTACTATATTGAATTGTGAATTTGACTACATCCACAAAATATATCAAACTATCCGTAAAATTAAACTACTACCTAATTAAACTATCCATGATGATAGGGTTGAGCGGGTTTTAACAACAGCTTGAGCAACATTCTGGGCACGCTTCATCACAACCTATAGTTCATCAAGTATAATTCACCAGTCATTAAATGAGAAGATCAACAGAAAGATTCACAAATTAGAGTACAAGGTTGAAATAATCGACTTTTCTTGGATGTTGTAAGGCTTCAATCATACTATTTTTTTTTCCTGCAGAAACTTGAGACCAAATCAAGCAGTTTCAACTTGCACAGCATTTGACATCATAAAAAGTTGCACCATTTCATTTGAACTAGGTCCTTAAAACTGAGTCAGGTTATCAAACATAGAATTTTCACCCTAGCAACACTTACTTGAGTACTGCTGGAAACGGGACGAAGAAGGCACCTGCACCAGCAACTCTTTCTCTTGCACTAGCTATTGATGGGAGACGAGACCCCAAAACAATTGCAGAGCGATATACGACATTTAGAACTCTTGTGTGCTCAACTTGATCCCGCAGATCATTACACCACACTACTACAAAACAGTAAATAGAATGCATAAGGTAACCTTTCCTCCTACACAAATCGAAACCAAAACTGATATCTAGTTTCTCACACTTCACACAAATTTGCAGAAATTGAAGCAAAACCAAAACTAATATCATAAAAGCATCATAAATGAATATATTCCTTAAAAAACAAAACTACAACCAAAAACCTTCACCCCCATGGCTCAAATTGGATACTCTAAAAGCATCATAAAACAATTCACACGTTGCAAATAAACAATTTGGTCTTTAACATAGTCCATACAATAAGATTATCATTTTCATTCACTCTTTCCATTTCTTTTTCTTTTCCTTTTTTTGATATAATACTGAGTTTGGAAGCTAACTGCCTAAATATGTGGTCCAGGTATTACCCAGGTACTTAAATGTATTATACCAATTTAGCGTACAATAAAATAGAAAATCAGGCATTAGTTCAAGATAATTCAATGCAAAACTTCAAATACAAAATCATTTTCTTTTTCTAAGAATTGGTAGCTTATTTTGCGAATAATTAAAGGAACTAAGAAACTTACTGAAAAATATTTCTCATTTCCATCCCATACGATCATCTTTGGCAGTACAGTTTTTTTGTTCACTTCAAATGATTCATCAAAATCCTGCCACTGCTTTACGCCAACAAAACCAAATAGGAAATCACAGTTTGCAGATGCAGATATATATGGACAAGTTACCTTGAGGTAAAGATGCAATATCTTTTCTAATTGCAAACAGTCTTGGGCCATTATTCTAAGTAAACCTAGCATGCAAGTCATTCCAAATCTCATGTGCAGTAGGAATATATAGAATACTTGAAACAATTTCTGTAGAGATAGAACATAAAAAGTCAAGAGATTACCATATCATTGCATCTTTGCCACAACAGAGAATGAGGTGAATCTACAGGGGGAGATTTCAGTGTGCATGCCATTTACCATCCCAAGCTTGTTCTTCGCAGAGAGTGCCAACATCATAGATCTTTTCCATTGATATAAAATATTGTTGGTTAGAATCTGAGACACTAATAGTCTAATATCAAACCTGAATGATTTTATGGTGGTAAATATAATGGGTGGTTGGAGTCTAATTGAACAGTTTGACATTCAGTAGTAGAAGTACTGGAACTGGTGGCACCTTGTATTGTCATTATAAATTATAAGTAATATAGGATGTAGATAAAGCAAAAAAAATGTTGATGATATCAATGATAATAAAGAACAAAAAAGAAGATAAATCGAGCATCTGATGGCTTTGATACCATGATAGAAAACATAAGCAGATAAGAAAAGTGATGAAGAGAAAAATATTGTTACACTGATAGACTGCTGCTGCAAGATAAACAATGGCCCATACATATCTTATAGAATAGGACACAATAGCATGAAAACGTAATCTCCAGAATATAACAAAAGATATTGACACTAATTTTGAGGATACATCAGCAATATTTAGCAGTCTAACGAGATTTTAATAGAAATTATAAACCAAGTAGGAGTGTAGGACTCCTTTTTTCAAGTAAAGGGATAATATGTTGGTAATACACCGAGTAAGTTTTTGCATGTGTGCTTTCTTTTTGTAGCAGCCAGAGGGCTAAGTATCACCATGTTTTGTAGCAGCCAGAGGGCTAAGTCTATTCATAAAATCAGTCAAAAAAACATGGGTACAGAATTCGTATGACCCAAAGTCAAAGCAATTTTCTTTTGCAGCCAATTGCAGGATCGTATGGAATAAATAATTTAGATTTCTCAAATAATCAAAACATTCATGAAAATTGAGAAACATGGTTAATTTTATAAGAAAGATCCACATCTAACTTACCACAAACCTAGCAACCTCTGTGGCATTATGTACGGCACTTTTTGGAGTAATCTCAGTGAGAAGCAACACTGCAACCTGATAACAAAAATTGAGAAAAAATATATTTGGTTTTTGAGCAGTTGGAATGAAGCACTGAAAATGGCAAAAAATAACACAAACCGAGTTGGAATGAAGCGAGTTAAGGAAGATTTATATGTATCAATACCAAGTGCATAAGGGGAGAAATACCTCATCATGACCTGCCATAGAAATTTTCTCTTTCTTAAACATCGATGTCTCAAAATCGAGAATAGTCCGATGCTTAATCGTTGGTGCAGACACCATGCGAGCCCAAGAGCTGATCCTGAACCACCAAACCCAAAAAAAGTCAATAGATCTAAACTAATTCAATCAAATCTAAAATTAATACGTAGCGAGGAGGAGCAGTAGCAAGGCGAATTCATGGATCTGGTCTATTGTGAAGGGAGGATCTGGTATATCCTTTTGAATATGCCGAAACTTCTATTTGGAGTCATGGATCTGGTATTATATCCATTGTCGGAGTCGTAAAACGAAGTCGGCAAGGAGGAGTAGGCGCCACCAGATAGCTATTACTCCGCCTAAACAAACCCAAACTCGGCGACCCGCTCCGGCTCCTCCTCCCCCGAGACCTCGCCTCCCCCTTCCACAAGCATGGATAATAAGAACACAACCAAAGAGCAGATCTAAGAAGGAAACATGGAGATAGAGAGGGAAAACGGGAGAGAGAAGGAAAAAAGAGTACGTCTTCTAATTTTAAGTTTTAACTTAAGCGTATTTTTGCTCCGTGTTTTTCTTCATAGACAACGTTTTTAAAAAAAACATTATCTAATTAAAGACTAAAAAATGCCCTTTTAAATAGATAACATTTTTGCATATATATCTACAACGTTTTTTTTAAAAACGTTGTGGAAAAAAATACCACAACGTTTTTATAAAAAACGTTGTGGTTTAAGCGTTGTCTATTTACTATTTTGTAGTAGTGCGCTAATCAATCTAATTTAATCTCTTATGAAAAACCTATCATTAATAAGACCGATCTTCCAATTAGCATAATACACTTTATATCACAATACTAATACTCGAATAATAAATTAGCTAATATTTAGTCAAGTAATCAAACATTGAATAATTCTTTAATACATTAGTAATATTATCATCCCTTAATAACATTAATAACATTACTATCACTTAACTATTATCTTAAACTCTAGGCTAATATTATTAATCATTTAATAAAATATTAATCATTCACAAATATTATAAATTATTTAATAATATTTTAATTATTTACCAATATTAATAATATTTTAATTCTTTTCTAATATTATTAATTATTTAATAATATTTTAATCATTCACTAATATTATTAATTAATTAATAATATTTTAATAATCTAATATAATTAATTATTTAATACTTTAATCGCTTATAAAGGTCTCACACAATTTAAGATATAAATATTTTACATCTTGAAGCTTCAACCATTTAAATTCTATTTCAGAAATATATTTTACCTTTACTCGCAAATTCGGAGTTTAAACAGCTAATGCATAGCTTTTATAGTAAAACTCAATTTACTAAATTATTTCTTTAATTTAAATAATTTTTACATCAGTTTGTCCGTTCATGAGTCAACACTGACTTTTCGTCATATATAAATATTTTATCTCATTGACACATTCGCTGTATTTTTTATTTTACGATTATTCACATTTTTGCTTTAATTATAAACATCATTTTTATGATTAATACAAATTTTCGATGGTTTTACATTATTCGTTGGATTACAAAATAATTTTATAGGCAACTATATATTTTATTTTACTTAAATATGTAATTTATATTTATTACATATTTTTATTGCTTTATTTATCCCGGAAGGAAGTTTCTCGGCATAAAATATCACTTATAGTCAAATCTCTTCCCGTAGGACATTATTAGATTTATTATGACTTATTATTTTTCCGGAACGCGATTCGGAACGTCTAACGTTAAAGTCGCTCGATGCACCGACGCTCGACGTTCGCTCAAATTTTAGCTCTGACATGCATGTTCGCTCATTTTTAATTTTCAAATCATAAGTCATTTAACCGCGAAAACGGATCACAGAACTCATCAAAACAGCGCGTCAAAAAGCATGTCAGGCAGCTGCCCAACAACGCAGCGCGGCGCCGCACGCCCAGTGCGCGCACCAGCTGCCCAGCAGCGTTGCCATTCCGTCGCTCTCATACCAAATTTGCTATTTTGCGAATTTCGTACGCGCTGTTCGTTAATCGGATTGATTTCATTTTTGGATAAGTTTTTCGTATCATATGATACTATTTTTAAAAAATTTGAAACCTCCATTTCGGGTTCATTAAGTAGTCCACATAATTAGCCAAAAGTGTATGCTCATTACGGTTTTCACATTTTCCCCAGCTTTATCCTCTCTCGCTAAAACAATCATAACTTTTTTGTTTCAAAACATTTTTAACCGATTCTTGAACCCACGCGAAGCTAACTTCCGGGACTACAACTTTTATTCTTTGACCTTTTCTCAAATTCTAAACACAGAATTCCAGAAAATTCGTGCAATGTGACTGCCCCGAGTTGGTTAGACAGTTATGATGCGACTACTTTGAATGATCACAACTCTTTGCTCGGAAGTTGGAATTAGTTCGTTTTGGAGTCTATGGAAAGCTTATTCAGTGTACTACAACATAACAAAAGCCCAGAATTTTCTGGAACTTCTAGTTAATCCTGAATTTTCTATTTAGGGGTAGCAATCTACTAGTTTTTCTATGTTGTAAAATCTGTTTTGCTTCTTTCTTCATTGATCATGTTTTCTCAAAACCAAAAATATTTAGATCCATACATAATACACTATATAACATGTAGACCTAAGGTTTTTAGAGTTTAAGATCACAACCCGTGGTTTGATTTAAAATAACCAAAATAATTAAATCAAGCTAAAGTTTAGGTTTTATATCTTTAGAGCTTTCCTTCTTCTTCTATAATATGAGATGAACTTGGCATATGCAAGGATCAAACCCCTCTCTTCTCCCTCTCCTTAGGCTGCCGAAACTCTTCCTTTCTCTTTCTCTTTCTATTTTATTTTCTCTCTCTTTTGAAAGTAAGAGAATGAAATGAAAAAAAATTATTTCTACTAAAGAGAAGAAGTAATAATAGTTGGGTAATATGTATAGATATATATCATATGTGTGTATATAATATCTCCCATAATTATCCATTCTCTCTCTCTAATCGCTTGAAAAATCTTGGGCAAAATGTGGACAAGTGGTATGGAGACACATGGCTTGAGTGTAACTTAAGCTTTGAAAAAAATTCCAACACATGCCTTATTCTCCTTTCAATACCCGGTGCATCCCCCCTCCTTTAGCCCCCTTTTTGATTTATTTTAATTGGTAATTTTGGGTTATTTAGCTTCTAGATAATCCATATAAATTGGGCCAAAGGTTGGGCTCCCATTTAAATAGTTTGGGCTCTCTAATGAAAAATGTTTGGGTCATGTAAATTAGCATGTGTTCAATACACAAATTTTATTTTACCCTAATCATTTATTTAGGGTTTGTATTCCACTTATTTGCAATTTAAATAATCACTTACATATATTAAATTGTATAACCTAATTAGACTTGCTTTAATTAGGTTTAAAATAAATAATAAATTGAGATAATAAAATTAATCTCTTAGGTTAGTATAAATTTTAGACACTAACATTCTTCCATATTATAACCCTTAAATTATGTAATTCACATATGTAACTTTCTATTTAATTTTTCTTTATATAATAAATAAATATATATACTTAATATATTTATTTATTTAATCACATAAATATTTCACATAAGTCACAAAGTATTTAAAAAAAATCCTCATCTACCTTGTGACCTAAATACTTGATTAAACTTAATTCATAAATTAATCAAAAATTTTAGGTTATCACATTCTCCCCCCCCCCATATAATGATGCCGTCCCTGGAATCGCTATTGTACCAAAAGTACATATAAATTCTTTCTAGGGTTTTGGATTTTCACAACCCATATTTTCTCAATTCTTTTTCAATTATTAAACTGTATAGGTTTCTCTTAAATTTTTTAAATAATTCCTCTATTTCCACTTTAGATTTTAAACTTTAACCTTTAATTTAATCATTCAAGATTTTATTAATCTTATAAATTTTTGGGTTGTCACATTCACCTCTTCTTCTAAAAATTTCGTCCTCGAAATTACAGCCTACTACACTTTACTTCCTCCATTCACTAAAAATAGGTTTTTAATATAACCTTTATCCAATCATATCGGATTATCCCCGTACTTACTGAGTTCATGCTATTTCATATCCATCATCAGATCCTTCCATGAGTTCACTCTAAAGAGTTAAAACTTTTCATTTTATGCTGAGGGATCATATAGACCATGAACACATAGTTTTAACGGTATTTACACCGCAAAACAATAAATTACTAGGTATGTTTACAATCATGAAGAAGATAAACTACCATTGCTAGTACTTTAGGTGATTAGCCTATCGTACGCTTACGTCATGTAGAACGTATTAATCATGTCTAGCGTATTTACGCTACTAGATTGGATTATTTTATCTAATTGGCATATCCCCTTTTTCAGGGTTGTTCACCTCAGTCTTATCATAAGATTCCACACCAAAATAATTTGGTTCAGTAAAAGCTTTCAAAGAATATTTTGAATTTCATAAATATTTGTCTAGCTGAATCAAATAGCTTAGAAGTATAATGCCAATAATTCGAATTTCAATCGAAACATTGTTGGCCAAATTCAATTAGCAATAATTTATCTTCAAAATTCTGAAAATTATTTTATGACGTCATGATACCGCACTGTATTTACAGTCCGTTTGAGTTTTTCGTCATTTTGTGACTTTGTCAAACTACATCATACCATAGTGGGTTGACGATCTTTAGATCACATCCAACACTAAGTATTTCTGTATTGATAACTCTATCGTTTTTATCATCTCTGCACTAGGTTACATGATGCATTAATGATATATAAAATACATATTGATATATTTCAAATCATTCTTGTCTAGCCAAAATAATTAGCATAAACTTTCTTTTAAACGGTTCCAAAACCATTGAAAATCATTTTTAGTATTATCATGCCGCAACAAGTAACGATGTGTTAGTGGTTCGAAGTACACGCCTACACACTTGTCACCATGTATTGAGGATAACAAAAATTTATTTTTAAAGGCACATCAGTGCGAATTTAGCTTGATGTCAAAAATTTCAAAGTCTAGCATAACTAGAAGATTTGGAATATCTATGCTTCCACCATAATCTTCAATTTCTCTAATGATTCATTGCTTAATAATTCTATCTATTTCTATCATTCTTAAAGTTTACTACACCAAAAATCCTTAATCCTTCATCCACAACTTTTCTATACCCCGGTATAGTTCATCAAACATACCACACGTTATGAGTTTAGGAACTTTCCACAATAATACGAGTTTAGGAACTTATCCTAGCAATACGTAGTCCAAGAACCAATCAGGAACTGTCCATACGCTTAGGGGTTCAAAAACATACCATACGATTATGAGTCACAAACTTACCATAAGTATGAGTTTTAAGAACTCACACCTAACCTTATATTCTCTACCTATCCGTTATACACATGAGAAAAGAATCATCTTCTCAACATGTATGGGAAAGGTATTATTAAGAAAATAAGATTCAAAGAAGAATCTTAAAAAGTTATACAGATACAGAGTTACCTAACTCTGATGATAAAAATGAACAGTAATAATGAATAAATAGATTCCATAAGACTAAAAGTATAAAGGGAAATGAGAAGATGATTTTCTTAATAACTTTTTAAGATTCTTCTTTGAATCTTATTTTGAATCTATTTATTTCAATGATTATCAAGGTGATAGACTAAGTGGTCGTTAAACCAAGCACAAAACCTCTTCCCATATAAATGCTTGTACAACTCAGCTATCACATGAGTCCTTAATTGAAATTCCATATAATTCTAGCTTTCCCTTACTCAATACGAATTTTATTACATCCGTATTTCATCATCTATAACTATTTTTTGAGTTTGCATAGTACAATTTCATAGTACAACTTACATACATCAATTTTGCTATAATATTTTCAATCATTTAATTGATCCTCTTTCCTGCTATGACCTTATCAGATCACGCTGTGATCTTTTATTACAATTGTATTATATTACGATTCTTTTCTATCTTATGATCGTTTTATTTTACGATCTCATTTCCCTTTATACTTTTAGTCTTATGGAATCTATTTATTCATTATTACTGTTCATTTTTATCATCAGAGTTAGGTAACTCTGTATCTGTATAACTTTTTAAGATTCTTCTTTGAATCTTATTTTCTTAATAATACCTTTCCCATATTCATCTCTTAGAACTTAAACTCTATTTGAGTTTATTCATTATCATCATCCCTACAGTTATAGCCTAAGGTATTCCTACCTAAGGTTTATAACCTATCATTTTTGATACCAACTGTAGCGCCCCCAAATTCGGGTACCTTTTACCTCAGATATGGTACGTTACGATACATCATTTCTATAGCTACTGCGAAAGATCTATAATGAAATATACGATCAACCAACATTTCTCGAATTTGAAAAAGAGTTAGAAGAGATGGTTTGATCCTCTTATTTTGATTTCTCGAACCGAGAGATCCATGAATCGGGATCCTGATGCATATAGGTACAAATGGTCCAATGGGAGCAAGAATTTCCAGGAACATTTAGAATATTTCGTTTTTTTTAGCAGAAGAGCCGTTTTCAAGTAGTGTTCGATCGACTAAGTATTAATCAATATTCGATTGATTGGTCTGAGGTTATCGACAATAAAGGTTTGTCTAAGCCATTTCGTTTCTTTTTGTCCAAATTGCTTTTCTTTTTGTCTAACTCACTTCCTTTTTTCTTTGCGAGTTTCGGGAATATCCCCATTCATAGGTCCGAGATCTACATCTATGAATTGAAAGGTCCGAATGATCAACTCTGCAATCAGTTGTTAGAATCAATAGGTCTTCAAATCGTTCATTTGAAAAAATGGAAACCCTTCTTATTGTATTTATTGGATGATCATGATACTTCCAACATAAATTGTTTATACAATAAAATTTTATAATATAATCCCCAAGGTTTGTAACCTTAACTTAATACATACCTTCAATATCCTATAATATTTACAATGTCATTTGCATCCGAATATTTTAATAATTCTAACTGCATAATAATCCAATTCTGGAATTTGCCTTTGCCTTTGTCTTTATTCAAGTCTTCGTCTTAATCTAAAAATTTTATCATGATATAGCAAGGATGAGCAACAATTTTGCCCAGTTAGTTTAAGTACAATGAAGATATATCATGATTGAAAAGAAATAATAAGCGGCAAACTTTCATCAATATAATGATTGTGAAAGAGCATAAATCAATTTTTATAATTGAATGACTGAATTAATAATGTTGAGTGGTCAACAATGAACATGAACAAATTTAACTGAACCATATGGTAATGGAGGTAATCAGCCTTTCATACCTGATAAACATATACAACATGCACAATGTGCAAATCAATAAATCATAGATGTAGTATAATCAACAATGATTAACCACGAACATGCTTTGAAATAACAACTCAAGTTTGAGTTAAGAAACTTGTATGTACCGTTGATTACCGCTAAGCAATCTAATTTAATCTCTTATGAAAAAGCTATCATTAATAAGATCGATCTTCCAATTAGCATAATACACTTTATATCACAATACTATTACTCTAATAATAAATTAGCTAATATTTAGCCACGTAATCAAACAATGAATAATTCTTTAACTCATTAGTAATATTATTATCCCTTAATAATATTACTATCACTTAACTATTTTCTTAAACTCTTGGCTAATATTATTAATCATTTAATATAATATTACTCATTTATTAATATTTTAATCATTTACCAATATTATTAACCATTTAATAATATTTTAATTCTTTTCTAATATTATTAATTATTTAATAATATTTTAATCATTCACTAATATTATTAATCAATTAATAATATTTTAATAATCTAATATTATTAATTATTTTATATTTTAATCGCTTATAAAGGTCTCACACATTTTAAGATATAAATATTTTACATCCTGAAGCTTAAACCATTTAAATTCCATTTTAGAAATATATTTTACCTGTACTCGCAAATTTAGAGTTTAAACAGCTAATGCATAGCTTTTATAGTAAAACTCAATTTACTATATTATTTTTTTAATTTAAATAATTTTTACATCAGTTTGTCCGTTCATAAGTCAACACTTTTTGCCTAACATATAAATATTTTATCTCACTAGCACATTCGCTTTATTTTAAATTTTACGATTATTCACATTTTTGCTTTATAAACATCATTTTTATGATTAATACAAATTTTCAATGGTTTTACATTCTTCGTTGCACCACAAAATAATTTTATAGGCAGCTATATATTTTATTTTACTTAAATATGTAATTTATATTTATTACATATTTTTATTGCTTTATTTATGCCCGAAAGGAAGTTTCTCGGCATAAAATATCACTTTTAGTCAAATCTCGTCTCATAGGGCTTTATTAGATTTATTATGACTTATTAGTCAAAGTCACTCGACGCGCCGACACTTGACGTTCGCTTAAATTTTAGTTCTGACATGCATGTTCGCTGATTTTTAATTTTCAAATCATAAGTCATATAACAGCGAAATTTTGGGCATTTTATATACCTTATGGTGGCGTAGTATTTTAGAAAAAAATTTTACTGCGAAAACGGATCACGAAACTCATCAAAACAGCGCGTCAAAAAGTATGTCAGACAGCTGCCCAGCAGCGCAGGGCGGCGCCGCACGCCCAATGCGCGCACCAGCTGCCTAGCAGCGTTGCCACTCCGCCGCTGTCATACCAAATTCACTATTTTGCGAATTTCGTACACGCTGTTTGTTAATCGGATTGATTACATTTTTGGATATGTTTTTTGTATCATATGAGACTATTTTTTAAATAATTGAAACCTCCATTTCGGGTTCATTAAGCAGTCCACATAATTAGCCAAAAGTGTACGTTCATTACGGTTTTTCACCTTTTTCCTATCTTTATCCTCTCTCGCTAAAACAGTCATAACTTTTTCGTTTCAAAACATTTTTGAGCGATTCTTGAGCCCACATGAAGCTGATGTTTGGGACTACAACTTTTATTCTTTGACCTTTTTCAAATTCTAAACACAAAATTCCAGAAAATTCGTGCAAGGTGACTGCCCCGAGTTGATTAGACAATTTTGACGCGACTAGTTTGAATGGTCATAACTCTTTGCTCCGAAGTCGAAATTAATCCATTTTGGAGTCTATGGAAAGCTTATTCAGTGTACTACAACATAACAAAAGCCCAAAATTTTCTGGATCCTCTAGTTAACCCCGAATTTTCTATTTAGGGGCAGCAGTCTACTAGCTTTTCTATGTTGTAAAAACTGTTTTGCTTCTTTCTTCATTGATCATGTTTTCTCAACACCAAAAATAGTTAGATCCATACATAATACACTATATAACATGTAGACCTAAGGTTTTTAGAGTTTAAGATCACAACCCGTGGTTTGATTTAAAACAACCAAAATAATTAAATCAAGCTAAAGTTTAGGTTTTATATCTTTAGAGCTTTCCTTCTTCTTCTATAATATGAGATGAACTTGGCATATGCAAGGATCAAACCCCTCTCTTCTCCCTCTCCATAGGCTGCCGAAGCTCTTCCTTTCTCTTTCTCTTTCTATTTTATTTTCTCTCTTTTGGAAGTAAGAGAATGAAATGAAAAAAAATTATTTCTACTAAAGAGAAGAAGTAATAATAGTTGGGTAATATGTATAGATATATATCATATGCATGTATATAATATCTCCCATAATCTTCCATTCTCTCTCTCTAATCGCTTGAAAAATCTTGGGCAAAATGTGGCCAAATGGTATGGAGACACATGGCTTGAGTGTAACTTAAGCTTTGAAAAAAATTTCAACACATGCATTATTCTCCTTTAAATACCCGGTGCATCCCCCCTCCTTTAGCCCCCTTTTTGATTTATTTTAATTGGTAATTTTGGGTTATTTAGCTTCTAGATAATCTATGTAAATTGGGTCAAAGGTTGGGCTCCCCTTTAAATAGTATGGGCTCTCTAATGAAAAATGTTTGGGTCATGTAAATTAGCATCTGTTCAATACACAAATTTTATCTTATCCTAATCATTTATTTAGGGTTTGTATTCCACTTATTTGGAATTTAAATAATCACTTACATATATTAAATTGTATAACCTAATTAGACTTGCTTTAATTAGGTTTAAAATAAATAATAAATTTAGATAATAAAATTAATCTCTTAGGTTAGTATAAAGTATAAATTTTAGATACTAAATTCTTCCATATTATAACCCTTAAATTTTTTAATTCGCATACCTAATGTATAACTTTCTATTTAATTTTTCTTTATATAATAAATAAATATATATACTTAATATATTTATTTATTTAATCACATACATATTTCACATAAGTCACAAAGTATTTAAAAAAAATCCTCATCTACATTGTGACCTAAATACTTGATTATACTTAATTCATAAATTAATCAAAATTTTTAGGTTATCACATTCTTCCCCCACCCCCTTATAATGATTCCGTCCCTAGAATCGCTATTTTACCAAAAGTACATATAAATTCTTTCTAGGGTTTTGGATTTTCAAAACCCATATTTTCTCAATTTTCTTTCAATTATTAAACCGTATAGGTTTCTGTTAAAATTTTTAAATAAATCCTTTATTTCCACTCTAGATTTTAAACTTTAACCTTTAATTTAATCATTTAATATTTTATTAACATTATAAATTTTTGGGTTGTCACATTCACCCTTTCTTCTAAGAATTTCGTCCTCGAAATTACAGCCTACGACACTCTACTTCCTCCATTCACTAAAAAATAGATTTTTAATAAAACCTTTATCCAATCATATCGGATTATCCCCGTACTTACTAAGTTCATGCTATTTTATATCCATCATAACATCATTCCATGACTTCACTCTAAAGAGTTAAAACTTTTCATTTTATGCTGAGGGGTCATATAGATCGTGAACACGTAGTTTTAACGGTATTTACACCGCAAAACAGTAAATTAATAGGTATGTTTACAATCACGAACAAGATAAACTACCATTGCTAGTACTTTAGGTGATTAGCCTATCGTACGCTTACGTCATGTAGAACGTATTAATCATGTCTAGCGAATATTTATGCTACAAGATTGGATTATTTTATCCAATCGGCATATCCCTTTTTTCAGGGTTGTTCATCTCAGTCTTATCATAAGATTCCGCACTAAAATAATTTGGTTCGGTAAAAGCTTTTAAAGAATACTTTGAATTTCATAAAATTTGTTTAGCTGAATCAAATAGCTTAGACGTATAATACCAATAATTCAAATTTCAATCTAAACATTTCTGGTCAAATTCAATTAGCAATAACTTACGTTCAAAATTATGTAAATCATTTTATGACGTCATGATACCGCACTGTATTTACAGTCTGTTTGAGGATTCTGTCATTTTGTGACTTTATCATACTACATCATACCATAGTGGGTTGACGATCTTTAGATCACATCCAACACTACGTAATTCTGCATTGATAATTCTATCGTTTTTATCATCTCTGCACCAGGTTACATGATGCATTAATGTTATATAAAATACATTTTGACATATTTCAAATCATTCTTGTCTAGCCGAAATAACTAGCATAAACTTTATTTTAAACGGTTCCAAAACCATTGAAAATCATTTTTAGTATTATCATGCCGCAACATGTAACGATGTGTTAGTGGCTCAAAGTCCACACCTACACACTTGTCACCATGTATTGAGGATAACAAAATTTTATTTTTAAAGGCACATCTGTGTGAATTTAGCTTTATGTCAAAAATTTCGAAGTCTAGCATAACTAGATGATTTGGAATACCTATGCTTCCACCATCATCTTCAATTTCTTTAGTGATCTATTGCTTAATAATTCTATTTATTTCTATCATCCTTAAAGCTTACTACACCGAAAATCCTTAATTCTTCATCCACAACTTTTCTATACCCCGGTATAGTTCATCAGACTTACCACATGTTATGAGTCTAGGAACTTTTCACAATAATATGAGTTTAGGAACTTATCCTAGCAATACTTAGTCCAAGAACCAATCAAGAACTATCTATACGCTTAGGGTTCAAAAACATACCATACGATTATGAGTCACAAACTTACTATAAGTATGAGTTTTAAGAACTCACACCTAACCTTATATTCTCTACCTATCCGTTATACACATGAGAAAAGAATCATCTTCTCGACATGTATATAGAAAATAGCGTCACAAAAATATTTCAATGATTATCAAGGTGATAGACTAAGTGGTCGTTAAACCAAGCACAAAACCTCTTCCCATACAAATGCTTGTACAACTCAGCTATCGTATGAGTCCTTAATTGAAATCTCACATAATTCTAACTTTCCCTTACTCAATACAAATTTTATTAAATCCGTATTTCATCATCTACAACTCTTTTTTGAGTTTTCATAGTACAATTTTATAGTACAACTTACATACAACAATTCTACTATAAAGTTTTCAATCATTTGATTGATCCTCTCTCCTGCTATGACCTTATCATATCACGTTGTGATCTCTTATTACAATCGTATTATATTACGATTCTTTTCTATCTTATGATCGTTTTATTTTACAATCTCTTTTCCCTTTATACTTTTAGTCTTATATATAGACTCTATTTATTCATTATTACTGTTCATTTTTATCATTAGAGTTAGGAAACTCTGTAACTTTATAACTTTTCAAGATTGTTCTTTGAATCTTATTTTCTTAATAATACATTTCCCATATTCATCTCTTAGAACTTAAACTCTATTTGAGTTTATTCCATATAATCATCCCTGCAGTTATAGCCTTAGGTATTCCTACATAAGGTTTATAACCTATCAGCTTTGATGCCAACTGTGACGCCCCCAAATCCGGGTACCTTTTACCTCGGATCTGGTACATTACGATACATCATTTCTATAGCTACTGCAAAAGATATAAACATAAATTGTTTATACAATAAACTTTTACAATATAATCCCCAATGTCTGTAACATTAACTTAATACATACCTTCAATATCCTATAATATTTACAATGTCATTTGCATTCGAAAATTTTAATAATTCTAACTGCATAATAAACCTATTCTGGAATTTGTCTTTGCCTTTGTCTTTATTCAAGCCTTCGTCTTAGTCTGAAAATTTTATCATGATATAGCAAGGATGAGCAACAATTTTGCCAAGCAAGTTTAAGTACACTGAAGATATATCATGATTGAAAAGAAATAATAAGTTGCAACCTTTCAACAATATAATGATTATGAAAGAGCATAAATTAATTTTTATGATTGAATGACTAAATCAATAATGTTGAGTGGTCAACAATGAACATGAACAAATTTAACTGAACCATATGGTAATGAATGTGCTCAGCCTTTCATACCTGATAAACATATACAACATGCACAATGTGCGAATCAATAAATCATAGATGTAGTATAATCAACAATGATTAACCTCGAACATGCTTTCAAATAACAACTCAAGTTTGAGTTAGAAAACTTGTCTGTACCGCTGATTACAGCTAAAAAATCTAATTTAATTTCTTATGAAAAACCAATCATTAATAAGATCGATTTTACAATTAACATAATACACTTTATATCACAATACTATGACTCGAATAGTAAATTAGCTAATATTTAGCCACGTAATCAAACATTTAATATTTCTTTATCTCATTTGTAATATTATTATCCCTTAATAATATTACTATCACTTAACTATTATCTTAAACTCTTGGCTAATATTATAAATCATTCACAAATATTATTAATCATTTAATAATATTTTAATTATTTACCAATATTATTAACTATTTAATAATATTTTAATTCTTTTCTAATATTACTAATTATTTAATAATATTTTAATCATTCACTAATATTATTAATCAATTAATAATATTTTAATAATCTAATATTATTAATTATTTAATATTTTAACCGCTTATAAAGGTCTCACGCATTTTAAGATATAAATATTTTACATCTTAAAGCTTAAACCATTTAAATTCCATTTCAGAAATATATTTTACCTTTATTTCGGAGTTTAAACAGCTAATGCATAGCTTTTATAGTAAAACTCAATTTACTATATTATTTTTTTAATTTAAATAATTTTTACATCAGTTTGTTCATTCATGAGTCAACACTGACTTTTGCCTCATATATAAATATTTTTTCTCATTAGCACATTCGCTTTATTTTTCATTTTACGATTATTCACATTTTTGCTTTATAAATATCACTTTTATGATTAATACAAATTTTCAATGATTTTACATTCTTCGTTGCACCACAAAATAATTTTATAGGCAACTATATATTTTATTTTACTTAAATATGTAAGTTATATTTATTACATATTTTTATTGCTTTATTTATACCCGAAATGAAGTTTCTCGGCATAAAATATCACTTATAGTCAAATCTCGTCCCGTAGAACTTTATTAGATTTATTATGACTTATTATTTTGCCGGAACGTCAAACGTCAAAGTCGCTCGACGCGCCGACACTCGGCGTTCGCTCAAATTTTAGTTCTGACATACATGTTCACTCATTTTTAATTTTCAAATCACAAGTCATATAACAACGAAATTTTGGGCAGGTTATATACCTTATGGCGTAGTATTTTAGAAAAAATTTTAACCGCGAAAACAGATCACGGAAGTCATCAAAACAGAGCGTCAAAAAGCATGTCGGGCAGCTGCCCAGCAGCGCGGCGCCGCACGCCCAGTGTGCGCACCAGCTGCCCAAGCAGCGTTGCCACTCCGCCGCTCTCATACCAAATTCACTATTTTGAGAATTTCGTTTGCACTGTTCGTTAATCGGATTGATTACATTTTTGGATAAGTTTTTCGTATCATATGATACTAATTTTAAAAAATTTGAAACCTCCATTTCGGGTTCATTAAGCAGTCCACATAATTAGCCAAAAGTTCATTACGGTTTTCACATTTTTCCCAACTTTATCCTCTCTCGCTAAAACAATCATAACTTTTTCGTTTCAAAACATTTTTGAGCGATTCTTGAGCCCACGCGAAGCTAACTTCCGGGACTACAATTTTTTTTCTTTGACCTTTTTCAAATTCTAAACATAGAATTCCAAAAAATTCGTGCAAGGTGACTGCCCCGAATTGGTTAGACAGTTTTGATGCGAATACTTTGAATGATCACAACTCTTTGCTCGGAAGTCGGAATCAGTCCGCGTTTTGGAGTCTATGGAAAGCTTATTCAGCGTACTACAACATAACAAAAGCCCAGAATTTTCTGGAACTTCTAGTTAACCCCGAATTTTCTATTTAGGGACAGCAGTCTACTAGTTTTTCTATGTTGTAAAAATTGTTTTGCTTCTTTCTTCATTGATCATGTTTTTTCAACACCAAAAATAGTTAGATCCATACATAATACACTATATAACATATAGATCTAAGGTTTTTAGAGTTTAAGATCACAACCCATTGTTTGATTTAAAACAACCAAAATAATTAAATCAAGCTAAAGTTTAGGTTTTATACCTTTAGAGCTTTCCTTCTTCTTCTATAATATGAGATGAACTTGGGATATGCAAGGATCAAACCCCTCTCTTCTCCATCTCCTTAGGCTGACGAAACTCTTCCTTTCTCTTTCTCTTTTATTTTCTCTCTCTTTTGGAAGTAAGAGAATGAAATGAAAAAAAATATTTCTACTAAAGAGAAGAAGTAATAATAGTTGGGTAATATGTATAGATATATATCATATGTATGTATATAATATCTCCCACAATCTTCCATTCTCTCTCTCTAATCCCTTGAAAAATCTTGGGCAAAATGTGGCCAAGTGGTATGGAGACACATGGCTTGAGTGTAACTTAAGCTTTGAAAAACATTCCAATACATGCCTTATTCTCCTTTCAATACCTGGTGCATCCCCCCTCCTTTAGCCTTCTTTTTGATTTATTTTAATTGGTAATTTTGTTTGGTAATTTTGGGTTATTTAGCTTCTAGATAATCCATGTAAATTGGGCCAAAGGTTGGACCCCCATTTAAATAGTTTGGGATCTCTAATGAAAAATGTTTGGGTCATGTAAATTAGCATGTGTTCAATACACAAATTTTATCTTACCCTAATAATTTATTTAGGGTTTGTATTCCACTTATTTGGAATTTAAATAATCACTTACATATATTAAATTGTATAACCTAATTAGACTTGCTTTAATTAGGTTTAAAATAAATAATAAATTGAGATAATAAAATTAATCTCTTAGGTTAGTATAAATTTTAGATACTAACGTTCTTCCATATTATAACCCTTAAATTGTTTAATTCACATACCTAATGTATAATTAGGTTATATATGTAACTTTCTATTTAATTTTTCTTTTTATATATATATATATATATATATATATATATATATATATATATATATACACTTAATATATTTATTTATTTAATCACAAACATATTTCACATAAGTCACAAAGTATTTTAAAAAAAACATCATCAACTAAATACTTGATTATACTTAATTCATAAATTAAGCAAAAATTTTAGGTTATCACATTCTCTCTCTCCCCCCCACCCCCACCCCCACCCCCACCCCCACCCCCCTTATAATGATTCCTTCCCTAGAATCACTATTGTACCAGAAGTACATACAAATTCTTTCTAGGGTTTTGGATTTTTACAACCCATATATTTTCTCAATTCTCTTTCAATTATTAAACTATATAGGTTTCGCTTAAATTTTTTAAATAAATCCTCTATTTTCACTCTAGATTTTAAATTTTGACCATTAATTTAATCATTCAAGATTTTATTAATCTTATAAATTTTCGGGTTGTCACACGGAGTGAGAATAAATTTAGTTTATGGGAGGCCTTGTTAACTAAACCAAATATATTCTAGATTATTCAAGAATTATTTTAGTTAATATTAGTTCATGAATTGGTGATATCCAAATACATGATACATGTATGTACATGAATGTTTTTGAAATGTCTTGGAACATGTAATGGTTAGGTTCATGTACATGAATATGGTCATGTAGTAATTATTAATGCGACTCTAGAAGTTTCCTAGGAGTCCTATAAATAGCTTGTACTTGAATCATTTTTAATCAAGTGAAATCAAAGTGTTCTTATATTCTCTAAAGTTATATGTCACTTCCTCCTTAAAATATATTATCTTCCTAATTATTCCAATAATGTCTATAACTTCATCCATAACTCAATTGAGACGATTCTAAAGGCTGCACAGTTTAAATCCCAATCTCGCATGTATTCATTGTGGCAGCAAATCGGAGTGAGCACAAAGACTCTCCAGTAGATGAAGGGCCTGGAGAAATATTGACAAACATCAAAGTTTTCGAGTCACCACCAAGGCAAGGCTGCATGACAGTTTAAACGAACTTAGAATATTTTTCCAAGAAATGCAACTCCTTGTATTCTTTCATTTATTATTTCCAGGTTTCTGTTCCATTATAAACGTCACTCAAACAAGATAAACTCTAATTGATGGCCTGTTTGATACAACAATCAGATTAGCACGTTAATTTTTATCAGATGAATTTAAAATAAGCCCAAGAGGGAGGGCACTCTTCTAGATGATTGTTCATTCATATTATTCCTGGCAAAGGAAAATGACAACTGCTTCAGTATAAAACAATCACTTCACTTCAAAAATGTGAACATCAAACCATGCTTGACTACATAAGTATATTAAATATATCCTCCGTACTTTCCACAAAAAGTTCCATCCGCCAAATTCTTTGGTTCCAAAATTGCATTTTTTTTTCTTATGATGGTATAAATTATAAAATGACATAATGTCGTTAAGATAGTTATTCCAGTCTATTATTACAATTCCGTTATCATATATCACTACTAAAGTAAACACTCAATACATTATGGATAAACATGGAACGAAAATATATCCTTCTAATTTGTAAAATTTGCTAATGGAACTCTTTGTGAAAGTAGGGAGTGGGATAACAGAGTTTAGAACTAAATAATCCATACTTCAGACTTTCAAAGTATGAAGTCGTATATCAAACAAAACAAGCAACCACTTTTTTCTTTTTCTTTTGATAAAGATGAGTTTCTCAAGTCTTGCAAACAGACTGTCTTCCTCCCTGAATAAGGCTTTCAATAACAGACTTACGTATGCTGTCCATGACCACTATGCTCGATGTCAGTTGGAGTCGAATCAAGACATCCGGGTTTACGGCTTATCCCAAGTTATCCCTTAAACCACTGAGTCAAGCGACGGGATTAACAAGCAGCCACTTCTGTTAAGTAACTCCTTGAATTCTATTATGAGAAGGAATTCTACTTTTAATAGGAGTATATATTATTTTGAAAGTAGTTCTATTTGTAGCTTCAATCTAGCTTGAGTCTTCAAAGGCTTCTTCAATTTTCTTTGGCTCAGTTTAGGATAGAAAGCTTATATAGAAGCATTCATTATAAGTGGTTGATCGGGTTCTTACTCGTGCATTTGGATCTCCAATGATTAAATTTTGGGTGTGATACCTTGCCCATCTTGATCTGGAAGGAATGTCAGTTCTTGTGCCTTGTTGTAAAAGTTCTTCAAGGTTCGGCTCTTGTTCAACATCTTCGTTGGTTTGTGATATTTCAGCATCAAGATTTTGAAACTTTACGATTTCTTCATTAGGTACTACAATTGTAGGATCTGGGACATCTTCGTTGATCGTAGGATCTTGTGCGGTCTGAGATTCGAGTTCCACTACTTCTTTATCTCGAGTAGTATTGCTTTGCTCACCTTTATCAGATTCATCAAACGTGATGTGGATAGATACTTCTACTATTACAGTATTCTTATTGAACACTCTGTAAGCTTTACTTTCCATAGAGTATCCAAGGAAGATTCCTTCATTTGACTTAGGTTGAAATTTGGTCAGATAACTTTTGCCATTGTTGAGAATGTAGCATGCATAACCAAAAACGTGAAAGTAACTGATGTTTGGCTTTCTTCCTTTCCATAGCTCGTAGGGCGTTTTCTTGATCGTGGAGTGAATTACCGATCTATTTTGAGTATAGCAAGCAATGCTCACAGCTTCAGCCTAAAAGTACTCAGGTAGTTGAGTTGCTGGAAGAGTCCTACCTACTTCGATTAACATTTTATTCTTTCTTTCAGCTACTCCATTTTGTTGTGGAGTTATCGGTGACGAGAAATTGTGTTGAATGCCACTTTCTTCACAGAACTGATTTACTTCAGAATAGTCGAACTCCCTTCCATGATCACTCCTTATGATTTTTATCTTTTCACCTTTTTCATTCATTACTGCTCTAAAGAATATGATCAGTTGAGAACTTGTGTCGTCCTTTAAGCTTAAGAAGAATACCCATGCCATGTGAATCTAGTATAGTCATTTACTATTACCAGTGAATATCTTTTACCTCCAAGACTGGTTGTAGGAATAGGCCCAAAGAGATCCATATGAAGAAGTTAAGTGGCTTTTCATTTGAATTGATCATCTTGCTTTTGAATGAGCTCTTGGTTTGCTTTCCCAATTGACAAGCTTTGCAGGTCTAATTCCTTGATAAAGTTCAGTTTGGGTAGACCTCTGACTAGATCCTTTGAAGAAAGCTTTGACATGTTTTTGAAATTTAGATAAGATAATCTTATGTGCCATAGCCAGCTTATGTCTTCTGAAGCTTTTGAAAAGAAACAAGCTGATACTGAGGAACTTACTTCAGAGAGATTCATAATATAAATATTTCCTTCTCTGGATCCAGTTAACTTGACAGGGTTAGTTTTTAAATCTCGAACTTGACATTTATTATTAACAAAGATGACTTGATGACCCTTGTCACATAGCTGACTTATACTTAGAAGATTATGCTTTAGTCCATCAACATATGCTACTTTGTTGAATGAAATGGCCCATATCCTTTGGTTTTACCTGAGTTGTTGTGTCCAAAGATAACAGCTAGACCATCGTTTTCTATAAAATCTGTAAGAAGAGCCTTGTTGCGAGTCATGTGCCACCCACTATCTAGATACCAAATAGATTCGGTTGACTTTGGTACCTGCATGCATAATCATTATTTATTTTGGTACCCATACTTTTTTGGGTCCTTCATTGTTTGTTACCTTGGGAACCCAAATTTTCCTAATCTTAAGTTGGTAATAGTTAATATAATGATCAACAAACTTATGCCCATATATGTGATATGCATGACTAATCATGTGTTGCATGTATGGCTATCTTTTCATTTGAATTTTGTATTGTTGATATACCTTTCTTTCTGACTTACTTCTCTGTCTCCACACAGTTTTATGATTTTGGAATTTCATAAAGCAAGAATTGGTTCTATGATCATTTCCAGATTCGCCTTTAGGGTCATTTTCAAACCCTACAATTCTTCTAGACTTGATCGTAGACTTTATCTTGCTTTGTGACTTCACAAAGCCCAAACCAGTATTTGAACTGTTGTCTTTTGGAGTAACAACTTGGTCAACAGAGCTTGATAGATTAGAAATGCATGGTTCAGAAATTTCTTTAGATTTCACAAACACAATGTTCTTATGAGAGGAAGACACTGTTTTTTGTTTATTTCCAGATATTTTTCCATACTTAGGTTTGAGTAAGGCAAGCCATTAAATCCTAATCCCGATCTGTCAGAAACCATTCTCTGACTTGTAATCAGTGAGTTCATAGATGAGAAAGATTTATTCCAGATGGAGATTATCTTTTCTAATTCCTCTATTTTCGAATTAAGAGTGAGTTATCTCAGAATGTTAGTTTCAGTTATCTTTCTCAAGTTTTTATTCTCTGTTTCAAGCATGGATAGAGAACAAGAGTTTAATAGAGAAGTTTCCAATTCTACTTTTATTTTCTCTTATTCCTCTTGAGGAAGAGAATAATCCTTTGACAAAGCTCGGAACATTTTCATACATCTATGTAATTCAGACGTAATATCATGCAAAGCAGATCTAAGATCATTCATGACAACATTAGGTGAGTTAAAATCAAATACCTCACTGATATCAATTTCTTGACGATCAGTGGTCGAGTTGGACTTTCCTTCTATGGCCATCAAACATAAGTTGGCTACTTGTGGTTCTTCATCATCACTTGAGTCTGAGTTGGAATCATCATATAGGTCACTCCATGAGCTGTCAACTACTAGACCTCTTTCTTGCTTATGAGAATTTTTGTGGTTTCTGGATTTTTTTTCTTCTTGTCATGCTTCTGCTTGTTATTTTTAAGCTCGTCTCATAGAGGCTTGTTGCGTTCTGCTATAAAGTGACCTGGCTTTTTGCTATTGAAGCATAAGTTATTTTCCTGTTCTTTGATGTAACTTCCTTTGTTAAAATTCCATCTTAGTCGCCAATTGCTGCCTTTTCTCATAAACTTTCTCAGTCTTCTGCCAAGTAGAGCGACATCATCATCATCATCATCATCACCATCAAAGCCTTCTTGATTATCTTTTTCGGCTTTGACAAAATTTTTGGATATTCCTTTAGATGCTTTAAGAGCAATGCCTTTGTCTTTTCTTTTATTCTCAGATAGAGTTTCAGCTATTTGATTTAACTCCAACTCATAAGGAGATTACCATAAAAACTTTTGCATAGTTATTTCGTGCAAATTCCTTGATTCTCGAACTACTGTGGCCTTGGAATCCCATTTGCTGGGTAGAGCTCGCATGAATTTGATATTCAGATCTTTGTTTGGATACATGTAACGTCCCCAAAATCAGGACTATTTCTCTTCCCGATCTTGTGCGTTAATATTATCTTGTTCTAGCTTTAAAACATTATTTAATGTTAAAATAGCTAAAAATGCGGAATAAATTTTTTTTTTCCGTCCCCTGAATCGCAACCTTTACGATGCTTCTTTATACAAAAATCATATTTATTATATGATTTGTATAATCTGAGTAAACGTATTAAAAACTTAAGTCTCAATACTTAATATCTTTTTTATCAATGATTCACTTATTTCAGAATCATATTTATTCTCATTTCAGAATAAACATTCTTTATCCATTCAACATTTCAAACTATATATAACTGCCAATTACATTTAACAAAACTATCAATCATAGATTTATACCATTTCTAATTCAAAGAAATGTATTCATTTTGCACATCGTTCAATCTTCATCATCCGTATGGTCAGTAATATTGCTTAACATCATTAACCTACAAAATGTTTGTGTTTGCAAGATTGAGCTCGACAGCCCAGCAAATTTAACAGTATCAAGTTTCACATAGCACACAATTTCATATGCACTATATTTCCTTTACTATGCATATCCGCATACAACATATATTCTTTACTATGCATGTTCTACATGCATCAATAATTCCTTACAAAGCATACATTCATGCATTATACATTTCTAATTTATCGATTTACTTCATACAACATGTGCTATCACATATCACATATAAATTGAGTTCCATAACCCAATTAACTTAGTCATATTTTGACTTTAACAATTCACAAAGCATGGTATTTAGCTCACCACATAATCATATTTAATCCACAAACATAATAGAACTGAAAAACTTGTCTCGTTCAATGACCATTGATACAAACTTTAGTTTAACTTCGCTTCACGAATCCTACACAGTTATGTTCACATGTATGCATATATTAATCACACATTCATATCCCATAACCTGTATAGCTAATAAACATTTACATAAACTATATCAATATCTGATATTCGTATTTCCAAGAAACTTCCATATTCCTTTAAAATATTTTAGGTTTCGGCTTAATATAGCCATACATTCTCAAAAAGTTTCAACACAACTTTTAAAATGTTAATTCATTACATTTACAATTTATAACCCTTTTAAAAGTATTTACAGACTTTACACGCCTCTATATGTAGACTTATAGTCATATAGTGCATTTGTGCCTTTACTTTGCATAATTATAGCTTATTTTCACTTTTGTGAGTAATTTAAATGCTATTCCGCACGAATATTAATTTTCTAGGCTTAATGCATTCATATTACATTACTTTTCCCCCTTTCATGAACACATGAGATATATATATGCTTTTGCATATACGTCTCTCTTATAATGTCAAACCTTGCCTCATTTGCTTGACTTGTAGGTAGACATATGCTATTTGTATGTCTTATACCTAGACATGGCATATTTATGTCAAAAGTTAAGTTTTCAACTTTGTTTGCATAATCCTCGCCTTGTATTTTGAAAACCGTTTAGTTTCAAGTACAATTTTAAAATAACTTTGCACACTGTCCACGTATTCCCGATATATGGATGTATTATCCATATATATAAACTTATGTTCACATATAAAAACATATTTGTTACGCGCCCATGTCATATTACCTGTATAGTTATATATTACATATCCATATTGGCCGCATCTTTGAAAATTTCTTAAATTCTTCTCAAAAACATTTACTCTTTTACTCAAGATAGTCTTTTATCGCTTTAATAAACATTGACATGATTTTAGTTCATGAATACTACACACTTTCAGTTTCTAACCCTCTTGTATATTAATACATGGGCATTCCATACTTCTTATTCCTAACTCACGTATACAACGTATATTCATAGCTCATTTCATGCACCAAATATAATTATCACTTGTATAGGTAAATTATAACCTCGATAATAATTTATTGTTTCATTTCCATGAATTTACTGTTTAAATACTATCGCGTTACCATACAATGCCAAAACAGTTCCTCTAAGCATTAACAGTCCCTTATTGTCAAGCTATGTCGGCAGCCAAGCCTTGCTTGGCCCTGTGGGGCTCAGCCGGGATTGGCGTAGCCTCACTTGGCCCTGCGGCCCCAATTTTTGAACGCTCACCTTTGCTAGCTTTTATCTTCTAAAGTAACCATTCATTCATATAGAATATTATATATTTTTATAACTCTTGTACTTGTTTATTTTAGGATATTATAAGCAAGCCTTTTTGGTACATCAATAATCTAAAGCATAAAGTCATCACAAATCCAACCCAACCATTGCATGCTTCTGCCGATTATATCCGCTGCTACCATTGGGCAACAGCTCCTTTTCTTTCCCCATGCTTTGACAAATCTTTACTTCTCACAATCTTGATTTTCTTACGTTGAATCTTGGGTATTATGTAGGTGATACACTCACCTATTATATTGAAATATTAACTGGGCAATCCTAGCAATCTAAATGTGCTGATTGAAAGCCCAAGGGAGCCCCCAGCTGACGCCAAACATAGCCTCTGCTGCTGCTGTGGGCAGCAGCCCTATTCCCTACATAGTCACTTCGCGATCTTATAACTTTTGGCTCACACATCGCATTGTGTTGATTTTCGAATATGACATACTTGGTGTATGAGACTATTTTTAGAAAATATTAGCCATGCATTCCGGACACGTTAAACCACTCAAAACCGTGTGCCAAAGTGGCCATCTGCAGTTGCTACTGCTGCTGGGCGGTAGCCCCTATTGCGGCGTAGCAACTTTGCAGATTTTTAGTTTCTATCTCATAAGTCCGATGACATCCAACTTTGGATATGCTGTAAACATCATATTAACCTATTTTTTAAAATTATTGGACACCCATTTCGGATTAGATAGACAGTCCTAAACAGTGTTCAAAAGGGGCGTTCAAAACTATTTTTCATTCTTTCCCAGTTTTACCCTCTCTCGCTAAAACAATCATAACTTTTCCGTTTCAAAACATTTTTGAGCGATTCTTGAGCCCACGCGAAGCTAACTTCCGGAACTACAACTTTTATTTTTTGACCATTTCCAAATTCTAAACACAGAATTCCAGAAAATTCATGTAAGGGGCTTCTTCGAATCTGTTTTCCAGATTTTTGGCAGATTCGACGCGACTACTTTGAACTGTCATAACTCCTTTCTCCGAAATCGGAATTAATCCGTTCCGGAATCTATGGAAATCTTATTCAGTGTACTACACATCCCCAAAAGCTCAGAATTTTCTGGAAAGTCTAGGTAGCCCCGAATTTTTCTTTTAAGGTCAGCAGCCAAACTAGTTTTCGATTCCTAACATGTTTTACTAAACCATTCACTATAAAATTCGTTTTAACTTCTTTTTGGTTCATTCCAATTAACACGAAACTTGTTCCTACCTCTAGACTTTATTACAAGGTACAAATTACATTAGAGTTTCATTCTTACCAACATCTTTATGGTATAAAACAGATGGCCAAAAGTACTCAAACATCACAGATTTTGGTTTCACCCAATTTGATAGAAAATCTATAAAACTCATTTTAAACTTGATTTAATACACTTAAACAACTTTAGTTATCTTATAACTCACGTAAATATACTATCTTGGCCCGAACATTAGCCAATTCTCATGATTTAGCATAATAGTCTCTTTGAACAATTTTATCGAACATGTAATATGTATAGCATGTAAAGTCAGATTTTTTATGGATTTTAAACATGTAATCATGCTATCTCCTTTCAAAATTCTTCTTATAACCTCTGACTCCATTTGATTCCACCATTCAAATAACATCCCACAACCAAACATGACAATAACAGTGAACAATTACTAAATTTCCATGAATTTACTAAGGAAGCTTACATACCTTTTCAATAAAACTTAACAAACACTATTTCTACCTTGGTGATGAACAAGTGTAATCCTTCCTGCTGAAATTGCTTTCTACTTCCCACCGATTTACTTGTTAGCTCCCATCTCTTCTTGTATGCTTGGTGATTTCAATAGAAATTGAAGAAGTTGGGAATTAGGTTTTTTTTTTAATGAGATGAGAGAGTAGTTTTTTTTTTTTGGCGCGAATAGAAGGGATCAGGGGATGGAGAAGGAACAGAGGAGTAATAGTAACTTTCTTCTTTCATCATACAAGAGTTTTACAGCTCATGCTTTGTTTGTTGCTTAGTGTTCCGTTTCACTGCTTCACAATTAAACACCTCATGCTTAGCTTAGTGTTATTATTTCTAATATATTGACAGCTCCAGCTTAACCCAAAATAACTCAGCTCCTAATCTCAACTTCACACACATTATATATGTAACTTATATATACATATATATTACCATATATAGGTAATACATATATAATATTATATTACTATTGCTATATTATAATTTAATAACATACACACATTACGCTGCACGTAATTAATAAATGCAGTATAAAAGAATACATAACAAAATAAGGAATTTATTTTATTAAATTCTTACTTTATTTATCCAAAAATTTCGGGTCGCTACAATACATCTTTCCATATGACTTTACAGCATTTAAGAGAACAGTGAATCTTTCATATGTTGCTGTGAGATTTTCTCCTAGAATGTGAGTGAACATCTCATACTGTTGAGTCAGAAGAGATTGTTTGTTTTCTCTGACTTCTTCTTTTCCTTCATGCATCACCAGCAATATTGCTTCTTATACTTCCTTTGCAGTAGTGTATGTGACGCCCCCAAAATAGATCCACATAATCCATTTTGAGTCGCCAAATACATGATACAGAATTCAAATACAAACTTCATTAATACAACTGTCGTGCAAAATACGACAATATATACGCTGTGAGTTTTAATACAAATATTGTCTTATAGACAATATCCAAACTCAAATAAAGTCATCATTACAATTATTGTTACACTATTTTACAAAAATAGTGAGAACTGCTATAATAACCATCTTGGACCATTACTCTATTCCCCGACTAGTCCCAGCTACATTCTCGCCTCCTGAGAAGAACAATGGAACCAAAAGAAAAAGGGTGAGCTTTACAAGCCAGTAAAGAATATTATGACTAAGATAATATAGAACAAATTATTCTTAGTCCTCAATAAAGAAAAACCTGATAGAATATAATAGGCAACAAGTTTTAGAATACAATTGCAGTGGAAACAACAATCCATTAAAAGAGTCAAGTAGATCATGATATCTACTATCTTCTATGATTTAAAAGTTCGTCATCAATATTTTATCCCTGTAACATCATTTAATAAATATTTCAAATCAACGAATTATCCATATACTACGGGCCAATGATATTCGTTAGTATCACCAGTGATCATGATCATGCCAAACACCTGTCCATTTATGCACTACGGGCCAAATAGGACTTTCACCACAAACCTTATCTGTAATATTAAAGGTTATGATTATACTAATACACAATTCCTGGTCATAATCATAACAATTAAGAGTCCATCTTTGCACTACGGGCCAAAGATGACTTTCAACATAATATAAGCATGATGATGATGACAATGATATAAAGATTCAATCAAGTGAGATAAAGGATAAATATTAGATATTTATAACTCAATTTATATAGAGTTCAAAAATATCCAAATTGTTAACATGATAACTATTTGTGAAGTAAAATTCAAGAACGATATTCATGTATCAAAAATAATTTAGACAGAAAAGAAAATTAAATTCTGTTGTGAATAATACTCGTGAATAGTACCGTATGAATAATACCGTATGAATAGTACCCAGACATGAAAAGTTTAAAATTTAATAAGAAAGTTTAGACTAATATTCCAGTGAAATGATATTAGATGAAGCGCAAAACTTAAGAAATTTCTAATCATTTCAGGAATTATAGAAGTAATACTTATCATAGTAAGTTTAAATTTAGGAATATGAAACGAAATAATATCTCTTACATAATATGGAGTATGAAAGAAAATAATATAACTTATGAGTATTGCAATAAAATAATATCATTTACCTTAGTAGAAACTAGATTCGACTGGAAATCGGATATTATTATGAGAAAATCTTGCACAAAAGTTACACTCAAAGTATCTTTGTACTCAAGAGAAATACTCACAATACTATAAAATAAGAATTTCTGATATTGAAGATGTGTTTAGGAAGGAGGTTGCTCCTCCTTTTATAGCGCAACAGAGGGAGGAAAAATCAAATACATGCCTAACTTTGCCCAAAATTCCTCTCCGCCTAACTTTTTTTTCTTCCTCCTCTGCCAAACTCCTTATTTTCCAATTGATTGAGGGCCCGCACTTAATTTGAAAAAGGATGCTTTGCAGAAAATTTATCAAGCCACAAAAAAAGAAAAGGAATGTGCAAAAGTGCACAGAAGGAATTTAAAATAAAAATGATAACATTCACTCCACTTTTATTCACATGCTAAAAATTATATATTATTATAATAATATTACCATTTAAATTATAAAAAATGTAATATTATAATAATATATTTGAATGAATATTTTATCGGAGGAGATAATTGTCAAACTTTCAACAAATATTTCATGCTAAATTCCTTCATTTATTTCAAAAATTGAACCAATATTCACCACATAATAATTATTCACAATTAATATTATAAGCTCACAATATTAATAACCAGATCATTTTCAGAAAAGAGGGGGCTTTTCGATAAGAATTTATCCTTATTGGCGCGTAATTATATAACCTAACCCCTTTCCTCGACAGAATTTTCTAGACATTGTCAATAATGCTAACTAATAATATGAATAATTGTGTCGTGTCAATTATTGATTTAATAATATAAAATATTATGCAGATGATACTATAACAATAATTGAATCAATAATATGAGATACTGTACAACAATTACTGTGGTAATTATTGAATGAAACTAAGTGACTTCTTACGTAAGAATCAATAATTAGAAATATTGTGCAATACCGTGTGCTACTGTGCAAACACGCGTATTACTGTATTTTTATCACCGGATGTTTCAACAGTTAACAGTAAAAGTTTTGTCATTATTTTTATAAAAATGTTATATCTGTCGCTTTCTATATCCGACAATTATTCCGTTATATGGTCTACCAACGATTGCATCGTCGTACAAATATTTTCCAACAAAAAGAATATTCCTAGACCAAACGAATATTATATGACAACTTGCTTACTTTGCAAAATTTGCACATTTGACCCATAACTAAAGCATTATATCAAATCAACACCTTATTATTCAAAATAATAATTAGAGAAATTAAATCTTTATTCATAAAAAGTTGGGGTTTTACAACCTCCCCTCCTTATAAAATTTCTTCCTCAAAATTGATGTACGTACCTGGTATGTCGAAAAGGTGAGGATACCTTGCTTTCATTTCAGATTCTAACTCCCAGGTCATTTCCTCAATATCGTGGTTTCTCCATAAAACTTTGACTTGAGGTATAACCTTTGAGTGTAGAATATGTTCCTTCTTATCCAAGATTTTAATAGGTACCTCTTTATACGTTAAATCTTCTTCTATCTCGTCTAGTTCTAATTCAATAATGTGGTTGGGGTCTTTCACATATTTACGTAGTAACATGGATATGTGGAAAACGTTAGGAACACGAGACATACTTGGCGGTAAAGCGAGTCTATAGAACACATTTTGTACTCGGTCAAGGATTTCAAATAGACCAATAAATCGAGGGTTGAGCTTTCCTCTCTTTCTAAATATCGTAACTCCTTTCCATGGAGCAACACGTAACAATACATGATCTCCAACATTGAATTCCACGTTTCTTCGATGAAGATCAACATAACTCTTTTGTCGATTTTGTGAGGTTTGTATATGTTGTCGGATCATTTGAATCTTTTTCATAGTCATGCGTACCAATTCTGGTCTCAACAACATTGCTTCACCCACCTCGTCCATACAATGCCTCAAATAGAGTCATGCCTATTCTTCCTTGATAACTGTTGTTATTGGAGAATTCCACCAATGGCAAATACTTGTCCCAACTTCCTTTGAAGTCTAGTACGCAAAGTCTCAATAGATCTTCAAGAGTTTGAATAGTCCTTTCCAATTGCTCGGTAGAGATCGTACGACTAAGACCCCGTGCAGTGCGGGAGACGAATCTGCTGTCAGGCAGCTGTACGTTGTGCCAACATCTTCTTGAAGGCCTCACCGTCCCAAATGCTGCACATCTGGTCCCACACCGCAGCAGAGATGAAATCTGGCCGGACATCCTTAAGTGTATGTCCATCAGCCATCTTCGTCTGGGCATTCTTCTTCCAGTCGTGGACCCACTTGTGCTAATTCATCTCCAAGTATTTATGTAGAACAGTCATGCCATGGGCTTCCTGCCCGTCCTCAAAGCGGTAATATCTTTGTACATTACACATTAAGAAGCTTAGTGGAAAACATAAATCAAAAAGTTAAAAACATATTCAAATGGAATATAAATCTAACATATGAATGAATGACATCTTACCTTAAACTCAGCAATAATCAGCTGGCGTGTGCGGTCATCCACATCCGCCCACCTCATCCACGGGCTTGAGAATCGGTTACGGACGATCCCAAGTAACGTGTTCTTTGGCGTCGCGTCAAGGATACTACAATTAAAATTAATACATTTATAAATTAGAAAGAATATATAAGAACTAAATACTTATGTCAATACTATATAGGACTATGAAATTACCTATTAGTCCCAACACGACAAATAATCGGCGCCTGGGGAGGATTCCCTAGCAAGCCACTGCTAGTCCCCGCGGAGGTCTACGTCAATCACATATGTAGTGAAATACATCATTATTTATATATTAATAGCAACTGTTCCCTGGTCAAAGTATAATCAGCTTAAGGCGTTACCGTCTTACTACCATCCTGATATAGCCACAGATGTTCCATAATGTTTATTTCTACCAAATCAAGCCTCGACTTGTTGTTGTCCTTTGTTCTACCACTTGCATCTAGGACTGTATAAAAAATATTATCAAATATGTTTTTCTCAGTATGCATTGGATCTAAACAATGACGGATGTATAGTGTAGCCCAATAAGGAAGGTCAAAGAACATGGATCTATCTGTCCAGTTGTGAACCTTGTCGTAACCATAAGCTCACTCTAATCTGTGATTCTTCTCTGGAGGTGGAAATTTCAAGTGAGTAATCCAACTCAACACTGCTGTCCCAGAAAGACGTCTAGGTACTTGACGTTTCTCTGTTTTTTGATTGAATTTTCTACTCATCCGTCGATAACGATGTTCAATCTGTAAAAATTTTCTGGATGTTGCAAAGTAACTCATTTTCCACTCATGTTTGAGCCGCGTAGCTTTAACTGACCCTATGCACACGGGAAATGACAAGGGCCCGTGAGTCGACCATCCACTGATCATTCCTAACGCTGGAAAGTCATTTATGGTCCACAATAAAGCTAACCTCATGTCAAAGTGTTGTTTAAGAGATACATCATAAGTTTGAACCCCTTTATCCCACAACATCTTCAACTCATCAACTAACTGACTGAGGTATACATTGAACTCTTTACTCGGACTCTTATCACCCAGAATCAGTAAATGCATGAACATGTAGGGATCTTTCATGCACATCGAAGGTGAGAGGTTATACACAACAATAATCACCGGCCAAGTTAAGTAGAGCTTAGTGTAAGGCCCATTAAACAGATTAAACCCATTTGTTGCAAGTCCAAGCCTAACATTGCAAACCTCTTCAGTAAATGAGGAGTGATTTTTATCAAAAATTTTCCACTCAAGCTCATCTGCCGGGTGCATCAGTTGACCTTCAACTAAGTCCCGTGTAGAGTGCCATCTCATATACTCGGTGGTATGTGTTGACATGAACAACCGCTGAAGCCTCAGCGCAATGGGAAAGTAACGTAAGATCTTTCTCGGCACGTTTTTTCCCTTTTTCTTGCGCTATTCACAGTAGCTACTTGTACCACAAATATCACATGACCTCTTATCTTTATTGACATCACCGTAATACAACATACAATCATTATCACAAGCATCAATCTTCTCATACCCTAGATTGAGCCTTTTGACCATTTTCTTCACATCATAGTACGACTTCTGTAACTTATTGCCTGCAGGTAAGCACTCCTTCACAATGTTTAGCATTTCATTAAAACCTCTCTCGCTGCAGTCATGCTCGTTCTTGAAGTGTAAAAAGTTAGTCACGACTGATAAGACGGTGTGTTTTTCGTGCTCGTCATACAGTGGCGTCGCTGCTTCATGCAATAACTAATAGAAACCCTTAGCCCCGTTATTCAGCTCTTGCTCGACGCTACTGCTATCCCTGTCTATATTCCACTGGAAGTATGAACCAGCAGCTTCGATTATCATGTTAGTACAGTCAAAGGTTTCTTCACCTCTGGATTCCGGTTCTGATTCATATTCATCCAACCAGGTTTCCCCATAATAGATCCATGTCGTATAACCCTACTTGAACCCATACGTAAATAAGTCGCACATGACAGCACTCCTTTCTTTCCACACTTCATTCACACACCTCTTACAAGGACATCTGATCTCATCATCGATGACTTGCTCAAACGCGAAATTGAGAAACTATTCAACCCCACTACGGTACTCAGAGCTAAGCCCACTCTTATCAGTTGCTACCCTACGTTCCATCCAACTTCAATCAACAGACATCTTGGTCTATGCACTATGGGCTGCTATATATGAGGAAAAACAAAACACAAATATGAGGGTTAATGTCTATGCATACATATGAGTGTCCTAACTTCATCTCCACTCTAACAGGTCAGGCTTCTATCCCATTCCCGAATGCGTCGCCCCACCTGATGCCAACAACATGAACACAATTTTATATTTTAAGAAATTTCGGCAGCACCTCCCCATGGTCTTCAAGTACACGAAATAGTCTACCACGTCGTAGCCTAAATATGCACCCGAAGAACATCAAGAGATATTCACCAATAATTCTCAAAATATAAAGACGTTCTCAAGCCGTTAACATCGACTTAAGTGGGATCGAAACATTCAGTCCCAAAATGGGAACTATTCGAGATTCACTTCTATTAAGTAAATCTCGAATGGGTTTCTAAGCTTCCTAAACTATATGAAAAATATGTAAATGCAATAATGACGAACAGAATAAGCAAATTCAGTATATAAACAATTAAACAACAACATTTTGTATACAAGTCAACGCCGCATTACATGGTAGACTTCACAATTCAAATCTTTAGATAGTAAATAGTTCGTTTTACATTAATTGTCCAAAAAATAGGAGCACAATATCCAAGTTTTGTGGGTTTTTATGTTTTTTCATTATTTTGATTTTATTTGGGTAGCTAAGAAATGTTATTATTTGAATTTGGTAACTTATTCAGTTTGTGGTCAACATCAGGTTATCTATTGAAAGGTTTTTATAATTAAAATATTCTTACTCTTTACCAACAATTGCAAGAATGGATGGAAGAAATCTGTGTATTATAATTCGTACTAGTCATTTGCATCTAAGTTGAGGTGAACTAGTACCTTGAAAATAGACATGGTCGTAGTATGAATTGAAGGGCCCAAAGACCGAAATTTGGATATGATATTCAAATGCTGAATGAATAAAAATGGAGAAAATGTCACTATTGTAATTGTGCTGTATTATTTGAAGTGGCTTTCCATACTATCCATAACCTTAAGATATATGAGAAATTGGCATCCTGTATACTTGCCATTTCGCTCAGTAAGTTTTACTTATCTCCTGTTTTGATTAGACTTGCTTTTGTTAATCAGAGTCTTTTCTTACTTGAACATCAAACCCTATATTTATTGCAATACAACATAAGTTTATTCTTCCCAATTATTTGACAGTTGATAATTGTAAGGGTGCAAGGGTTACAAAACTTTGTATTTAGTATAACCATATAAAATTTAATATTCTCAGTTATTTTCATCTTTGGACTTTGAATGACTTGTTTCTTCGGATGTATTTATATAGCAAAGACATGTTCCACAATCATCATTTTTTCATAAGAATAAAATAATAATGCATATCCAAGTTATAATGGACTCACTCCCTTTTGCAGAAAGTAGAGACCTTTTATTATGTGAATTGTAGACTTACCACTATGGTAATTATGGGTTCACTAATGGTGAATTATAACAACAATTCACACACTAACAAACACCAGTTAAAAGAAAAAATGGATCAAGCAGTTAACTTGTCTCACTTACAAAACCACTACTACTACTGCGAACTAATACAAAATCCAGGCACAATAAATAAATAAATTCATGTCTGAAAATATTATAAACCTAGGAACAATGAACAAATACTAGATTATTCAGATCATATTTTTGCATAGAAATAAAAAAAAAGTATTATAAAAAAAGGATAAATTTTCATGGATAAAGAAATAGGGCAGTAGATTTCCATTAGGGCTGAGCAAGGAACCAAATTAGAACCGAAACCGCACCAAAAACAGCACAAACCGCACCAACAGTTCTGGCGTATGTGGCGGTTTTAGGTGGGTTGAAAAACCAAATTCACGGTTTCTGTTTGGTTACTAGTCAAAATCGCATGCATAAAATCGAAATCGCACCAAATAATCATCATGTTTTCTTAAATTTGCTACAAGTATATATAATTTATCTACTATAAAATATTCTTCTCATTTTATTTTAGAAGAGAGATATTGCAGGGTTGAATGAAGAATAAATAGTATAAATTATGTTTGCAAATCAAGAGTGGCTTGGTATTTTCTAAATCAAATGTGATTACATAGTATTAATTAACCATATAATTGTTGATGCCTGGAACTATTTTACTAAATTAGCTCCATGATTGTGTTCACTGTGTAATACGTTTGCGTGAATGATTTTGCTAATTATTTTATGGGTTTGTAATTGGTTTTGAACCGAAACTGTACCAAATGAAACCAAACCGTATGGTTCAAAACCGCAACGCACCAATCATAAATGGTTTCATGTGCGGTTTTGTATTTTTCAAACTGCACCAAAGCGATTTCGTGTGCGGTTTGAGCTTTAAACCGCACCAAACTGCACCATGCTCACCCCTAATTTCCATGGATGTCATACCTTGAAATTTGGGGGAAACCAAGAGTAAAGAAGAAGAAGGTAACAAGAGGTAGCGGTGGCGGCCAGAGGTTTGGTCGGCCGGAGTAGCAGCCGCTGCCGGGTGCATGGAGCTCTTTTCCAATCGTGATCTGAGATGATGATGATGATGATGATGGGCGAACTGTAACCTCCACTGGGATGGTGATGGGGCGAACCCTATAGTGATAAGTAACGTCTCAATTATAGTGGGATTTGAAGGCCGCCAAACTCGAATTGAGTTGGACTTTGAATAATTTATTAGTTTCATCAATTTGGAAATTTAATATAGAACCTTATACAGTAGAAACTGGTTTTCGAGTCATTTTTATAAAAAAAATGAGAAGTCCTGAACCAGCTGTAAAATATTAATTACAATTCTTACAGTGTGTTCCCAAATGAAAAATATATGAATCCAGATGCCCAGGTCCAATTTTGAGCTCTAATCTGATGCAAAATAGTCCTACTAGTTTTCTTTTTTCTTATGTTATTTGGGCCTAAGATTATGTATCTTGAAAAAAAAACTTACTTGTAATTGAAATTACACCATAAAACCATGTACTCATCACATGATAAAAATTAACTCCCAAAAAACAAAAACAAAAAAAACCCATAAAATTCTTCAAAAGTAGCATAACATTTATGATTTTAACAAACCAAAAACAAAAAAGAAAAAAAATGAATGAGAAAAAATAAAATTTCACCCCCGCACGGAATTTCAACAAACCAAAAAGAAAAAATAATGCAATATTTTCTATGAATGAAGAAAGTCACCTTACCTGATCAATAAATGAACTGAGCTTAGTTTTGTTGAAGTTTTCAGGTAGTAATTTCAAAGATTCCCAATACCAATTAGTTTATTTGCTCACGCCCAAATAGCTGTGTGCGGCCAATGGAGAGGAAGAAGAAAAGGAATAGGGAGTCGCTGCCGGTGAGGAAGGAGATGGAAAAGAATTTGTCGTCTGTGAAGAGGGAGACTCGACGGTTAACAGAGCAGGTCGAGGAAAAGGGCGAGGGAGGGAAGGATTAGCGCGCTGAAGTTTGGAAAGAGGAGTATAAAATTCTACCCCTGCCATCGACCCTAGGGCTTTAAAATAATGCAAGTCATTCTCGACGGCAGAGCCATCGAGATTGGGTCTGTCGATATTAAATAGAATGTCATTGGAGACGGCACTGCCGTCGTCAATAGAGTTTGAGTCCGTCGCCCCATTATTTCCCTCCCCGCGAATTTATGGCGCCAAAAGAACTCATTATTAATGGCAAGAAAACTCATTATCGACGGACTGTCGTCGACCACCATGATGTGGGTGAGGGGAATAGACCCATTGGCGACATGGGTCATTATCGACGGTTAGGCAGTCGCCAATGATGTCATTCTCGACGGTGTCTATTGTGACGCCTCCAAAATAGGTATACACAACTCATTATGAGTCGCCAAATACATGGAACAAAAAACAACTACAACTTCATTATTACAATTGCCGTACAAAATACGACAACACATATAATGTGAGTTTAAATACAAATATTGTCTTCTAGACAATATCCACACTTAAATAAGTCCTCATTACAATTATTGATACACTATTTTACAAAATACTGAGAACTGCTAAAACAACCTACTTGAAATATCACTCTACACCCCTACTAGTTCCCACTATATTCTCGCCTCCTGAGAAAAAAAATGGAACAAAAAGAAAAAGGGTGAGCTCAACTAGCCCAATAAAAAATATTATGACTAAGATAATGAACAACAATTTATCGTTAGCCTTCAACAAATCAGATAAAATATAATGGACAACAAGTTTTAGATCAATATTCGCAGCGGAAATAACAATTCATTAGAAGAGTTAAGTAGAGAATGAAATCTACTATCTTCTATGATTTAAAAGTCAATCATCAATATTTTATCCCTATAACAGCAATCAATATACATCTTGAATCAAATATTCATCTTTGCACTACGGGCCAAAGATATTCATTTGTACCACCAGTTGGTCATGTTCATTTCAACACCTGTCCATCTTTGCACTACGGGCCAAAGATATTCATTGGTAATCATTCATCTTTGCACTAAAGGCATATTCAGTTTTATCATTATTTAGGACTGATGATGATGAAAAATATCTTAAAGAAAACGAATCTAGTGAGATAAAAGATCAAAGATTAGGGATTCGTACTTCGGTTTATCCAAGTTCAAAAATACCCCATAATAATCAATTGTGGAGCAGAATTCAAAAATGAAGATCAAAACATGGATACAATCAAAGATAGTAACCATAATAGACAACTTGGACAAAGAAAAGAAAATTTATTTTTTCTGTGAATAGTGCCATATTCGTGAATAGTGCCGTATACGTGAATAATGTCGTATACATGAATAGTAACCCCGACACGAAAAGGTAGAAATTTCACAAGAAAAATCATACTTCGTGAATAGTACTCGTGAATAGTTTCGACATGAAAATATGAAAATTCATCAAGAAAGTTCAGACCAATATTTCCGTGAAATGATATTAGATGAAGCGCAAAACTTACGAAATTTCTAATCATTTTAGGAATTATAGAAGCAATACTTACCATAGTAAGTTTAGATTTAGGAATACGAAATAAAATAATATCCCTTTCATAATATGGAGAATGAAAGAAAATAATATTTCTTACGAGTATTGAAAGAAAATAACTCTCTTCATGAATACGAAAGAAATAATATCCCTTACATTAATAGAAGATTGAATATTGAAGTAGGGTAGTAGCAGAATACTTCTCTTCTTTCTCTTTTATTCTCTCTATACTTTCTCTATGTATAGCTTTGTGAATTAGTGAGGAAATAATGAAGGGATAAGCTTCTATTTATTGAAGAATTAAAAGTGGCTCTTGGTCTTAACGAATGGTCAAAATGACTCCTGGTAATATTAAAGAGACAACTACTATTTGCGAAGGGGCAAATAACTCTTGGAAAATCGAAGAGACAAGTAATTCTTGGAAAACCGAAAAGACAAGTAACTCTTAGAAAACCGAAGAGACAAGTAACTCTTGGAAAACTGAAGAGGCAAGTTACTACTCGCGAAAGTGACTCTTAGATGATGACCTAGGATTCCACTTACAAAATGCCACATATTACCATTATTTCCTTTGAGTATTATCAATCTTGCACCACCTCCCCTAATAGTACATGTATGTGAATCAATAGTACATGCATATGAATTAATAGTTCTATACATGTGAACCAACAGTAATTTTGCATGTGAACCAATAGCAATTAATTGCTCATTTGATCAATATAACCTCCACAAATCAATTATTATCGAAATAAATGTCGATTTCCACTAACACTAATAATCCCAACATAATGAAAATATCAATTTCATCTTTAATCAACACGAACTTATAACTCACAATATTTAACAACCAGATCATTCCCAGGAAAGAGTGGGCTTTCCGATAAGGATTTCTCCCTATTGGCGCGCAATTAGGTGACCAAATCTTTCCTCGACAGAATTTTCTAGACATCGTCAATATTGCAAATAATAATATGAATAACTTTGTCGTCTCAATTATTGATTTAATAATATAAAATATTATGCAGATGATACTGTGACAATAATTGAATCAATAATATGAGATATACTATGCAGCAATTACTGTAGCAATAATTGAGTATAACTGAGTGACTTCTTACGTAAGCATTAATAATCAATACCGTGTGCTACTATGCAACCACGTGTATTACTGTACTTTTACCACCGGGTATTTCAACAGTGTTAACGGTAATAACTACGTTGTTATTTGTAAAAACTCAAACTTGTCGTTTTCTTCATCTGATCGTTTTCCGTTATGGGCATATCGTACGAATTTTTCTCGACAGCAAAAATATTCCACGACCAAACGAATATTCCCCGACAACAATGAATATTTTATAATCACTTGCTTATTTTGCAAAATTTGCACATTTCACCCATAATCAAAGTATTATATCAAATTAATACCTTATTATTCAAAATAATAATTAGAGGAAATTTTATTTTATTTATAAAAAGTTGGGGTCTTACATTTATTGTCGGCAAAGAGTCCGTCGCGAATGAGTTATTTTTTGTAGTGTTATTTTAAGTTATAAAAATTAACTTTTGATAATTTGACATAGTTTTCATTAATATTTTAATTTATTTAAATATTAATGATATTAAATTTATTTAATAATTATATTAAATAAATAGTTAAAAATAATTTTAATATTTTAAAAATTATTTTAAATGATAATAAAGTGTTAAAAAATATTTTAAGTTATAAAAGATGACTTTTAATATTTTGAGATAAATTTCATTAATAACTTAATATTAATGATAATAAATTTATTTAATAATTATATTAAATAAATGGTTTAAAAATAATTTTTATAATTTAAAAATGATATAAATGATTTAAAAATATTTAAAGTTATAATAAATGACTTTTAATATTTTGATGAGAAATACATTAATATTTGAATATTAATGGTAATTATTTAAAAATGGTTTTAAATGTTTTAAAAATCATTTAAAGGTAATATTAGTGTTTTAAAAATATTTTGAGTTATTATAAATAACTTTAATAGTTTGATAAAGATTTCATTAATATTTTAAAATTATTTAAATATTAATGATAATGGGATTATTCTGCATTTAAATCATTTAAAAATAATATCAGTGTTTGAAAAATCGTTATAAAATATAATAATTATTTGAAAATTATTATGAGCTTCCGAAAAATATTATAAATGATCATTAAATTATCTAAAATAATATTGAAACTGTGAAATAGAGTTTTATTGAAAATAAACTCGTTAATTATCTGATAAGGTAATAGAGACACTAAATTAATACTGAAGTCCAACTAGACTGAAATAGTTTGACCTAATAAGTGTTTTTATAGGTTCTAAACACTATTTTGTCTACATGATTATGTGTCTAAGTTATATAATGACGTTAAATGATAGTATTATGTGACGTGGTGTATTACGCTAATTGTGAGACCAATATTATTGATAATAGGTCTTTCAACGCAGCTAAATTAGATTGTGTAGTAGTCAACGACCAAGGTAAGTTTTCTTAACTCAATCTCGAGTTATTATTTTTCAAGAATAGTAGTGGGTAATTATTGCTGATTATTCCACGTCTGATATTATTATTGATTATTCACAATTAGTGCAAGTTCATTAACTCAAATTGAGTTTTAAATTTCGAAAGCATGACTAGTGAATAACTATTGTTGGTTATTCACATCTATAAATATTATTGTTGATTGCAAATAGTGTAATTGATTTATGTCTATTATTGAACAGTTTATGAATTCTGTCTCAGTTAATTATTTTGGCAAGACTAATATTTGTTGAAACTTGATACGTTCTAATATTTGAACTAAGTTGTTATTGAAAGATCAATGCCAATTATTTCGGCTAGATCAATATTGATATTATATGTTGAAATCATAGTATTTCTTTAAAAATAATCCAAAACATATTGTTGTGGAACGGACTCATGATGTAAGACTGAGATGAACAACCCTTATAAAAATGGGACTTTGTGGTCGTACATTCGACTATTGTGCTATTTTGGAGTATTATGCATAATATAGGGTACAATGAAGCTGATCACTTCATGTGCTTGCAGAAGAGTATGATTTAATCTTTATGATTAACTGATACTCTTGGAGATAATTCAGTATTGGATATCTGATAATTCCTCGATTAGTTCAAGATCCATTGTGATCACTCAGCATGAATTCTGGAAATATTTCACTTTATTATTGTAGTAGTATTATCTCTTAATTAATAATCAATTGAACATTATTGAAACTTCGAAAGAGTTTTACTCTTTCATCATTAAATTGTTGTTTAGCCTATAATTCGATAAAATCTTGTTATTGGTAAATGATTTATTCAGCTACGTTAAAGTCCTTTGAACTTTATTGAAGTTCTATCGAATCTAGAGTCTTATATTCTTGATTCATATATCTTTTTATATGTTTTAACTTGCGGAGCAAACTCGTTGGTCACCCTTGCTTAAATATAACATTTCAGCTAAGAACAAAGTAGTAGGAGGGTCAGAGAAAGACAAGGGCAAAAGCAAAGTGCAGGAGTAGTTATTATAAACTTTACGTATTATGTTGTTATATATAAACCTTTTTGTATATATGAATATATGTTAATTATGTTAAGGTTAGATAACCTTGGATAATGTTATAAAGATATTAATTAATGGTATGTATGATGATAACCATAAATGAATGGGTAGTTAGATATTATTTATATAATGGATCGTGAGCACCAAACCCGGGGTTAGGTAACCCAGATTTCGGGGTGTCACAGTGTCCTACACTTCAAAGGAAGTTGGGACAAGTACTTACCATTGGTGGAATTCTCCTACAATAATATTTATCAAGCAAGTACTTCATTCGAGGCGTTGTATGGACGAAAGTGTTATTCTCCAGTATGTTGGGACGAGGTGGGTGAAGCAACGTTGTTGGAACCAGAATTGGTACGCATGACTACGGAAAAGATTCAAATGATCCGGCAACGTATACAAACCTCACAAGATCGACAAAAGAGTTATGTTGATCTTCATCGAAGGGACGTTGAATTCAATGTTAGAGATCATGTATTATTACGTGTTGCTCCATTGAAAGGAGTTACGAGATTTGAAAAGAGAGGAAAGCTCAACCCTCGTTTCATTGACCCATTTGAAATCATCGATCGAGTAGGAACTGTGGCCTATAGACTCGCTTTACCGTCAGGTATGTCTCGTGTTCATAACGTTTTTCACATATCTATGTTACATAAATATGTGGAAGACCCAAACCACATTATTAAATTATAAAACGTGATAATAGAAGATTTAACGTATATAGAGGTACTTGTTAAAATATTGGATAAGAAGGAACATATTCTACGCTCAAAAGTTATACCTCAAGTTAAAGTTTTATGGAGAAACCACGATATTGAGGAAATGACTTGGGAGTTAGAATCTGAAATGAAAACAAGGTATCCTCACCTCTTCGACATACCTGGTACGTACATCAATTTCGAGGACGAAATTTCATAAGAAGGGGAGGTTGTAAGACCCCAACTTTTTATGAATAAAGATTTAATTTTCTCTAAATATTATTTTGAATAATAAGGTGTTGATTTAATATAATGTTATAGTTATGGGTGATATGTGCACATTTTTTAAAGTATGCAAGCTATCATAAAATATTCGTTTGGTCGGGGAATATTCTTTTTGTCGGAGAATATCCGTACGACGACATAATCATTAGTGGACCCCATTCTAGAATAATTATCGGATATATAAAGCGACAGAAATAACCATTTTATAAAAATAATGGCAAAACTTTTACTGTTAAACTGTTGAAATATCAGGTGATAAAAGTACAGAAATACGTGTTATTGCACAGTAGCACATGGTATTACATAGTATCTCTGATTATTGATGCTTGCGTAAGAAGTCACCTAATTTTATTTAATTATTGCAACAGTAGTTGTTGCATAGTATCATCTACACAATATTTTATATTATTAAATTAATAATTGAGATAATACATTTATTTATATTATTATTTGCATTATTAACAATGTCTAGAAAGTTCTGTCGAGGAAAGGGGTTATGTTATTTAATTGCGCGCCAATAAAGAGAAATCCTTATCGAAAAGTCTCCTCTTTCTTGAGAATGATCTGGTTGTCAATATTATGAGTTATAATATTAATGATGAATAATTGTTAAAAGAATAAAAATGTATTTATTGAAGATAAGTGATTTGTGGTAAATATTTATTCAATTTTTTTATATAAATAGAGGGGTTTGCCATAAGGCATTTTTTGTAAGTTGACTTATTATTCCATGGAGAGATGTACTAATTTATGGACCGTCGATTGTGGTTTAAATAGTAAATTAATCTGGACCGTCGGTTGTGGTTTTAATAGTAAATTAATATGGACCGTCAGTTGTGATTTTAATAGTAAGTCAATATGGACCATCCATTTTAATAGTAAATCAATATGGACTGTCCGTGAATCAGTTACTATTTAGTCCATTCTCCTATAAATATAATCTTACTTCTTCTTTCATTCTCACCAATTCACTAAGACTCACAAGAAAAACTATAGAGATAGAAACTATAAAGAAAAAGAAGAAGAATATTTTGCTGCTTCACTATTGCAGTATCCAATCTTCTACTAAGGTAAGGGATATTGTGACGCCCCTAAAATAGGTATACACAACCCATTCTGAGTCTCCAAATACATGGTATAAAACTTAAATACAAACTTCATTAATACAATACGACAAAACGTAGCTGAGAGTTTTCACACGAATATTGTTTCGTAGACAATATCTAAACTTAAATGGAGTCCTCATTACAATTATTATCACATTATTTCATAGAATAGTGAGGACTACTATAGCCACCATCTCGGACCATCACTCCATTTCCCGACTAGTCCCAGCTATATTCTCATTTCCTGAAGAAAATAATGAAAGAAAAGGCTGAGCTCAACTAGCCCAGTAAAGAATATTATGACTAAGATAATGCAGAATAAATTATCCGTAGTCTTCAACAGTATAACAACTGACAGAATACAATAGACAACAAGTTTTAGATCAACAACTGCAGCGGAATAAGCAATCCATTAGAAGAGTCAAGTAGAGCAGGATATCTACTATCTTCTATGATTTAAAAGTTTATTATCAATTTTATCGCTAAGACTCAGCTCAATAAATAATCCACATCACTGAATTATCCATGCACTACGGGCCAAGGATATTCGTATTATCACCAATGGTTATGATCATACCAAACAACAATTTATCTTTGCACCCTTGGCCGAAGAGAACCCATGATCATGATCATACTAACAACTATCCATCAATGCACTACGGGCCAATGAAAACTTTTACCACATCATTTGTAACATTACATGTCATAATTATATCAAATAATCCTTGGTCATAATCATACCAATCAATTGTTCATCTATGCACTACGGGCCAAAGATGACTTTCATCACAATATAAGCATGAGGATGATGACAATGATATAAGAATTCAATTAAATGAATGCAATGATAAATTTTAAAGATTTATAATTCAATAAACTCCAAATTGTCAACATGATATTAATTTGTGGAGTAAAATTCAAGAATAATATTGTATAAAAATAATTTGGACGGAAAAGAAATCAAATTTTTTTTATCAATAGTACCCTAGGTGAATAGTACTTTGTGAATAGTACCCCGACATGAAAAGATCAAAATTTAATAAGAATGTTCAGAAAAATATCCTTGTGAAACGATACTAGATGAAGCGCAAATTTCAAGGATATTCTACTAATTTCAAGGAGTATAAAAGCAAAACTTATCAACATGAGTGTAGAATTCGGAATCTGAAACGAAATAATATTACTTACATATTACAAAGTATGGAATTATTAATTATGAATATTGAACAAAAATAATATCCCTTACAACTGTTGAATAAAAATAATATTCCTACGAATATTGAAAGAAGACAATATCCCTTACGAATATTGAACGAAAATAATATTCTTACGAATATTGAACGAAAATAATATTCGTTCAAATACGAAAAATAATATCTTTTCTGAATATGAAATAAATAATATTCCTTATCTCAAAAAGAGAGCAATTCCGAATGGTATAGCGGATATATTCTTGAAGAAAACTTATATTATTTTCTACACTCAAAACTTTCTTAAACTCTAAAGAAATACGCTCAATATTATAGAAGAAGAATTCTCTGATTCTGGTGTGATTTTTAATTCTAAACTAAGCATTCTATTTATAGGAGATTGGAATGATACTATTTAGAAAACAATCATGGACGCACAGTGACAAGGATTAACGGGCGCTCAACCGGCAAAAAAATTTGATTTACTATGTAGCACTATGTAATAAAATATTCTAATAAAACGAAAACTTTAAATAAAATATAATATATTCTATTTATAATCTAATAAAACAAAACTTATAATATATATATATATATATATATATATATATATATATATATATATATAAAATAAAACAGAACCTATTTTGAATCTTTTATTTGACAAAGCACAAGAACGGTTCAGATTTCATCTCAATTCTTCCAATTTAATCTATAGGCTCACATTTCATCTTACACTAAAAATTTTCACCCAAATCAAATTCACCCCTCAAAATTCCCAATCAAATCAAATACCAATAATAATAACAATAATTATAATAATTATAATAATAGTATTAATAATTATTATAATTATAATTACTATTATTGTTATTATTATTATAATAATAATAATAGTAATTATAATAATAATAATAATAATAATAATAATAATAATAATAATAATAATGGTTATGTGTGAATTATGATAATAGTAGTGGTATGGTGAATTATGATAATTGTTATGTGTGATTGTAACTTATTTTAGGTTACAAAAAATGTTTAGGTAATCCAGTATTTTTTGAATTTTAATATAATTTTTCGTTACGTCGTGCCTTCAGGTACATGCAATTACTAGTGTGTGTGTGTGTGTGTGTGTATATATATATATATATATATATATATATATAGAAAGGATCAAGAGTAGAACTTTAAGTAGTAGAATTCCCTTAAATAATAGAATTGTATCAAAACGACGTAGTTTTGATAAGACGCGGTGACATTTTTGTAAATACCATGTCATCGCGTATTTACAAAAATGCCACCGCGTCTTATCAAAACTACGTCGTTTTGATACAATTCTATTATTTAAGGGAGTTCTATTACTTAAGAGTTCTACTCTTGATCCTCTCCCTATATATATATATATATACTAACATACTTTATATAACTTTCTACCGATGATTTTGAAAAAAAAGAGTAAGTGGGGGTCCATATAATAAGCTAAACTTACAACAAATACTTCATAAAAATCCCCTCTATTTATCTCAATTTACTTGGCTTCACAAAGCACATTTTTAATAATATTCATCATTAATATTATATGTGACGCCCCCAGAATAGGTATACACAACCCATTCTGAGTCGCCAAATACACGGTACAGAATGCAATTACAAACTTCATTTATACAATACAAAAAAACGTATGCTGAAAGTTTTAACACGAATATTGTCTTGTAGACAGTATCCAAACTCAAATTATTACAATGCCATATAAAATACAGCAGCAAATATTTTAAGACCCCAAAGAAGAACGAGAAGATTACTATCCTGTTCATTCTAATGAGGTGCACTTTTGACGCTTTCAAAGTCGGGTTCTCATCACCTGATTGTTGTTCACCAAAATCAATTATTAAGTGACGTATAATATACGACACACCCATCTTAGGTCCTCAATGCAATTATATATTGCATGTCATGCAATTTTATAATGTATTGAGAAACTTCCATGGTCTCGGACTATCACAATATTCCCCTGTTATCCCCGCTCAACACAGTTACGTACACTCTTAATACCTAAAAAGAATTGTGAAGCAAAAGGGTGAGCATAAATAGCTCAGTAAAGAATATTAAGACTAAGATAATTAATTTATCAATAACATTCATCAGTAATAAATCAGAGATTTAGAACATATGATAGATGATAACAGTGTTCAACCATAATTGTAGCGGAATCAACAATCCATTAGAAGAGTCAAGTAGAACATAAATGTCTTTTATCTCCTCCAAATTAATTCCATCGTTAATATTTCATTCATGTAATACTAATCAACAGTTCTTTTTTGTACACAAGACAAAGAGAAATTTCATCATCTAAATCAATAAAGATTATAGTTAAATTCACAATTCATATTTATAATCATGTAAATCAACAGTTTCTTCTTGCCATAGATGCTTAATAGAACGTTTACTCAATATCCTTACCCCAAAGGCTAAAGATATTCAAATGTAATACAATGATCATACCAATCAGTTGTCTATCTTTGCACTATGGGCCAAAGATATTTAACTATAAAACCAATGGTCATGATCATACCAATCAATTGTCTGTCAGTGCACTACGGCCAAAGACATTCAACTGTTAACTAATGGTCATAATCCTGCTAAACACATCATCAAATTAGCCATGTACTACGGGCTAAGGATATTCATTAGTATCACCAGTGGTCATAATCATGTCATACACTTGTCCATCTTTGCACTACGAGCCAAAACTATCAATCAACAGTTCGTCTTTGCACGTAAGCCCAAGATATACAACTGTAAAACCAATAATCAACAGTTCATCTTTGCACGTAAGCCAAAGATATACAACTGTAAAACCAATAATCAACAGTCCATCTATGCACTACAGGCCAAAGATGACTATCGTTACAATATAAGCATGAGGATGATGATATAAGAATTCAATTAAACGAAATCAAGGATAAATATTAAAGACTTTAAATTTATCCAAAATTTAAAAATGTTCAAATTATCAACGTGATAACTAAACGTGGAGTAAAATTTCAACAATAATATTCATGTATCAAAATAATTGGGATAGAAAAGAAATTAATTTTTATCGTGAATAGTATCCCGTGAATAGTACTTCGTGAATAGTACTCGTGAATAGTACTTCATGAATAGTAACGTATTTATGAATAGTACCGTATGAATGAATAGTACTGTATATATGAATAGTAATAACACCTGTTACTTTAGTAGAAGACTGGAGACTGCAATAGTGAAGTAGCAGAATACTCTTCTTCTTATTCTCTATAATTTCTCTCTCTATAGTTGTTCTTGTGAGTCTTAGTGAATTGGTGAGAATGAAAGAAGAAATGAGCTTCTATTTATAGGAAAGTATAGTTTCAATAATTGCACGTTTAGGGGCTCGACTTATTACAGTTTAGTACATTCATCTTTACCTCTATTTTTAATTTAGCCCTTCAAGTATTATCAATCTTGCATAACCTCCCCTAATAGTACATGCATGTGAACTAATAGTTCCATGCATGTGAACCAATAGTTATTTGTATGTGAACTAATAGCAATTAATTGTTTATTTATCCAATTAATTGCGTGTTTGTTCAATTTAACATCCAAAAATTAACTATTATCGAAATAAATGTCGATTTCGACTAACACTAATAATCCCAACATAATAGAAATATTTTTATCAATAATTTCATCTTTGAATTTTTAAAGTTTGATTTTTTTTCGAAAAAGTCAACTGTTGACTTTTTAACCTAAAAGTCAATCCCGACAAATTTTGTGTTTATAGTCTATTTTTACTAATTTCATCGTCCTAGACTCAAATATCTCGTCCGCATCTCCAAATTCAACTCTGAACTCAAATTCGATTTTTAATTTCATTTTCTTGTATTTTATACACACTTTTGCTTTCTTAGTTAGTTCAAACTATTTAATTAGTCTTGACTAACTATTAAATTAATTAATCTCATCATTTATCGCTAATAAATATATATAACACATCTTTAATATTTCAATAATTATTCATCATTAATATTATAACTTGCAATATTAATAACCAGATCATTCCCAGGAAAGAGAGGGCTTTTCGATAAGGATTTCTCCCTATTGGCGCGCAATTAGGTGACCAAACCCCTTTTCTCGACAAAACTTTTTAGACATCGTCAATAATACAAATAATAATATGAATAACTTTGTCGTCTCAATTATTGATTTAATAATATAAAATATTGTGACAATAATTGAATCAATAACGTGAGATACTATACAGTAATTATTGTGGCAATAATTAAAATAAACTGAGTGACTTCTCACGTAAGCATCAATAATTAATACTGTGTGCTACTATGCAATCACGCGTATTACTATTCTTTTATCACCGTATTTTATGACAATTTGCTTACTTTGAAAAATTTTCACATATCACCCTTAACTTTAACCTTTTATCAATTTAACCATTTACTAAATAAAATACTCCCTCCGTTCCTAAAAGATTATCGTTTTAGAAAGTAATTTTTGTTCCAAAAAGATTGTCGTTTTGAGTTTATCAATACATATTAGCTAATTTTTTCCTACTTTACCCTTATCTAAAGCTTTCTCCTATTTAAAGCTTTCTTCTCTTCCCAATGATTCTTATTCAATTCAATGCTATAATCTAAGTAGTAATTGGTTGAATAAGAAATAATTGGTTGAATTGAATAAGAAATATTAGGAAGAGAATAATTGGTTGAGACAATTAATAAGGGAGTAATAATTCGCTAGGTATTAATTATATTCCTTAATCTGTGTGCATTAACCTTAAACGACAATCTTTTAGGAACAGCGGGAGTAATAATTATAAAAAAATTGAATACTTTCATTTCATAAAATTCGGGGTCTTACGTTATAATTCACAATATTAACAACCAGATCATTATCAAGAAAGAAGCTTTCGGATAAATACTTCTCTTTATTGGCGCGTAATTAGGTGACTAAACCCCTTTCCTCGACAGAACTTTCTAGACATCGTCAATAATGCAAATAATAATATGAATAACTTTATTATCTCAATTATTGATTTAATAATATAAAATATTGTGTAGATGATACTGTGACAATAATTGAATCAATAATGCGAGATACTACATCAATTACTGTAGCAATAATTGATCAGTATAACTGAGTGACTTCTCACGTAAGCATCAATAATCAATACTGTGTGCTACTATGCAATAACGCGTATTACTATACTTTTATCACTGGGTATTTCAATAGTTAACGGTAAAACTTTTGCCGTTATTTTTATAAAAAGTTATTTCTATCATTTTCTAACTCCGACAGTAATTCCGTTGAGGGGTCCACCAATGATTGTGCCGTCATACTAATATTCCCTGATAAAATGAATATTTTATGACAACTTACTTACTTTACAAAATTTATAAATATTACCCACAACTATAACATTATATCAAATCCATACAATAATATTCAAAATGATATTTAGAAAAAATTAATCTTTATTCATAAAAGTTGGGGTCTTACAGATATTATTTTTCGTATTCATTCTTTAATCTGTGGAAATAACCTGCCTACACGGATTACTACATGCATGGTAAATAACCATTCGTACTCATTCTTTATTTGTGGAAAAGATCTGTCTACGCGCATTATCGCATGACAGGTGAAAATCCATTTGCAGTTTCGTATGTTATTTCTTTTCATATTCTTAAATCTAAACTTACTATGGTAAGTATTGCTTCTATAATCCCTGAAATTAGTAGAATATCCTTGAGTTTTGCGCTTCATCTAGTATCGTTTCATTAGAATTTTGGTCTGAACTTTCTTATTAAATTTTAATATTTTCATTCGGGGTGCTATTCACTCGGGTACGATTCACTCGGAGTATTATTTATTCGGGATACTTTGCATGATGGGGTACTATTCATGAAAAAAGTGATTTCTTTTCTGTCCAAATTATTTTTGATACATGAATATCATTCTTAAATTTTACTCCACAATTAATTATAATGTTGACAATTTAGACATCCTTGAACTCTGGATAAATTGAATTATAAATCTCTAATATTTATCATTGATCTCACTTAATTGATTCCTTATATCATTGTCATTATCCTCATGCTTATGTTGTGGTAAAAGTCATCTTTGGCCCGTAGTGCATAGATGGACTGTTGATTGGTATGATTATGACCAGGAATTTTGTATTGCTATAATCATGACATGTAATGTTACAGACAAATGATGTGGTGAAAGTACTTTTTGGCCTGTAGTGCATAGATGGACAATTGTTTGACATGATCATGACCACATGTGATACTAACGAATATCATTGGCCCATAGTGCATGAATAATTCGTTGATGTGAAATATTTATTAATTGGTGTTACAGGGATAAAATATTGATGATGAATTTTTAAATCATAGAAGATAGTAGACATCATGCTCTACTTGACACTTTTAATGGATTGCTATTCCGTTGCAGTTGTTAATTTAAAACTTGTTGTCTATTGTATTCTATCATATTTTTCCCTGTTGATGACTAATGATAATTTATTCTACATTATCTTAATCATAATATTCTTTACTGGGCTAGTTGTTGTGACGCCCCCAAAACAGGTATACAACACCTATTCATCTTTGCACTACGGGCCAAAGATATTCATCAGAAATTATTCATCTTTGCACTACAGGCCAAAGATATTCAGTTATATCATCATTTAAGACTGAGGATGATGAAAAATATTTTAAAGAAAACGAATCCAGTGAAGCAAAATAACAAACATTAAGGATTCGTATTTCAATTTATCCATGTCCAAAAATACCTTATCATAGTGAAGTAAAATTCAAGAATGATCAAAACATGGATACAATCAAAGCTAGTATCCAGAATAGATATTTGGACGAAAAGAAGGAAATTTCATTTTTCAGTGAATAGTAACTCGTGAATGGTAACTCGTGAATAGTAACTCATGAATAGTAACTCATGAATAGTAACCCCGACATGAAAAGTTTCAAATTTGATAAAAATTCAGATCAATACTTCGGCATAATGATATTGAAGAAAATAATATCATTTAAGAAGAAATAATATCCCTTACCTTGGAAAGACGGTACTTCTGACTGGAATACTAGATATAGTGCTGAAAGAAACTTATACCGTATAGCAACACTCAAAGTATCAAATACTCACAAGAATACGCTCGATATAGAGAGAGAAATAGAGAGAAACTTGTGTTTCTGGTATGATTTTCAATTCTAACCTAAGCACCCTATTTATAGGAAAATGCTTAGAACACCAAAGCAGAAAATTTAATATAATAATAATATATTTATCAAATTTTCCTTAGCCCACCTCTAGACATCTGATCTCAGCCCATTTATATCACATGTTAGCCCACTTAAATGCCAAAAAACGTTTTTCTTCAAAATAATAAATAAAACTTCCAAAAATCAATTATTTCGGAACTTCAGAACTTCAATAATTCATAATAAATAGCCCTTTTATCAGAAAATTCGAATCTCGCGAGTTTTTATAGGAAATTCAATTCTCTACAACTTTGCAGAAGAAAGTTTTTCCAAATTCCAAACAGAAATTGACCGAAATCCACAAACGGACGATTTTATAGTCAATAATAAATTTTCGGTCAAGAATTGTGTCCACCAACACACAAAATATGTGTTAATCATTTAATGCCACAAAAATACTCTTCCTCCTCATATACTCATATATCCCATATTCATTGTAAAAATACCACCATCAATATATTATTAAAATAATATATTTAAATGAATTATTTTATCAGAAAAAGATAAAATATTAATTTTCAACAATTTTCACATTAAAATTTTTCTCTATCTATATCCACATAAAATCACTATTTTCCTCATCATATAAATCAATAATTAATTATACACAAATAATATTACAGAACCATAGTACTGGCAACCAGGCAGTTCCCAGGAAAGAGGGGGCTTTCCAATAAGGATCTCTCCTTACTGGCGCGCAATTAGATGACCAAACCTCTCCTTAGACAGAACTTTCTAGACATTGCCAATAATGTTATCTAATAATATTATTCAGATAATATGAATTATTGCTCCGATAATAAAAAATACTGCGTAGTGACAATTATTGAAACAACAGTAATATAAAATATCAACGCAGCAATTATTGAATCAATAAAATACAATATTGAACAGTAATTACTGTAACAATTATTGAGTAGTGCCTTCTTACGTAAGAATCAATAATTGGTGCAATACCGTGTGCTACGCGTATTACCGTGTTTTAACCACCGGGTATTCCAACAGTATTAACGGTAACAACTACGCCGTTATTTATAAACAACTTATTTTTGTCGTTTTCTTCATCCAATCGTTTTCTGTTATGGGGCCCACACAAGGCTGCGCCGTCGTACGAATATTCCCCGACAACAAGAATATTCCACGACCAAACAAATATTCCCCGACAACAATGAATATTTTATAACCACTAAAATATTTGCGCATTTTACCCATAACTAATCACATTAATCAAATCAACTCTTACTATTTCAGAATAATAAATAGAGGAAATTAAATTTCATTTATTAATAATTTGGGGTCTTACAACCTCCCCTCCTTATGAAATTTCGTCCTCGAAATTGACATACGTACCTGGTGTTTCGAAAAAATGAGGATAACTTGCTTTCATTTCCGTTTCCAACTCCCAGGTCATTTCCTCAATAGCATGGTTTCTCCACAAAACTTTAACTTGTGGTATGACCTTCGTGCGTAGGACATGCTCCTTCTTATCCATGATCTTGACAGGTACCTCCTCGTACGTTAAGTCTTCAGCTATCTCGTCCGGTTCTAACTCAATAACATGGTTCGGGTCTTTCACATATTTACGAAGCACAGATATATGAAAAATATTATGAACACGAGACATATTTGGAGGTAACGCAAGTCTATAGGCCACATTTCCTACTCGGTCAAGAATCTGAAATGGACCAATAAATCGTGGATTGAGCTTTTCTCTCTTCCCAAATCTTGTAACTCCTTTCCATGGAGCTACACGTAATAATACATGATCTCCAATGTCAAATTCCACGTCCTTTCGATGAAGATCCACATAACTCTTTTGTCGATCCTGTGCCGTTTGTATACGTTGTCGAATCATTTGGATCTTCTCTGTAGTCATTCGTACCAACTCTGGTCCCAACAACGTTGCTTCTCCCACCTCATCCCAACATACTGGAGAGCGACACTTTCGTCCATACAATGCTTCAAAGGGAGCAACACCTATACTTGCCTGATAACTGTTGTTGTAGGAGAATTCCACCAATGGTAGGTACTTATCCCAACTTCCTTTGAAATCTAGGACACAAAGTCTTAATAAATCTTCAAGAGTTTGAATAGTCCTCTCTGATTGCCCGTCCGTTTGAGGATGGTATGCCGAACTGAACCGTAAATCCGTGCCCATAGCTTTTTGCAAGGTAACCCAAAATCTTGAAGTGAATCTTGGGTCACGATCCGAAACTATGGATACTGGCATGCCATGCAACCTTACAATCTCATTCACGTACATACTAGCAAGACGTTCAAGGGAATAAGTCTCCCGTATCGGCAAGAAATGATCAGACTTGGTTAATCTATCAACTATAACCCAAATAGCATTTATACCTTGAGAAACCATGGGAAGACCCGTAACAAAATCCATGGTAATGTGTTTCCACTTCTATTTAGGAATCTCAAGTGGTTGCAATGGACCCTTTGGTACTTGATGCTCCGCCTTTACACGTTGACAAGTTAAACACCTCGAGATAAACTTTGCAATCTCTCTCTTCATATTGTTCCACCAAAATGTATGTCGAAGATCACGATACATTTTAGTACTTCCAGGATGGATTGCAAATGGTGTATTGTGTGCCTCCATCATGATCTTGTACTTTAAATCAGAATCGTTAGGAACACAAAGTCTGGAGTGGACTCGAAGTATTCCTTCTTCATCGATTCTTGCTTCTGGAATAGCACCTTCTTGCACTTTCTTCTTCATACGCATCAGCTCCGGGTCTGTAGCTTGAGCAACTTTAACTTTATCGATTAAAGTTGGTTCTACGCGTATACTTGACATCATCGCACTCGTTCCTGCATATGATCTTCTACTCAACGCGTCAGCTACCACGTTTGCTTTTCCAGGATGGTATTGAATAGTGTGGTCGTAATCTTTTAACAGCTCGAGCCAACGTCATTGCCGCATGTTGAGTTCTTTCTGAGTGAAGAAATATTTGAGGCTTTTATGGTCTGAATATATCTCCACTTTCTCCCCATATAGATAGTGCCTCCAGATCTTTAGCGCGCGCGAAAACGACTGCTGCCAACTCTAGATCATGAGTAGGATAATTCCTCTCATATTCTTTAAGTTGTCGCGATGCATAGGCTATGACTTTCCCACGTTGCATGAGAACACATCCTAACCCTTTGCCTGAAGCATCGCTGTAGATAACAAATCCATCCGAACCAGATGGTATTGTCAGAACAGGTGCCGAAATGAGTCTCCTCTTAAGCTCTTGGAAACTCTTCTCGCATTCTTCGTTCCATACGAATTTGATATCCTTCCGAGTCAGCTGAGTTAACGGGGTAGCGATTCGAGAAAACCCTTCTACGAATCTCCGATAATAACCAGCTAAGCCCAGAAAACTACGTACATCGGTCATCGTCTTCGGTTGCTCCCAGCTTTGTATTGCTTCAATCTTCGCCGGGTCCACAGATACTCCATGTTTCGACACCACGTGCCCTAAGAATGCTACTTCCTCAAGCCAGAACTCGCATTTCTTCAACTTAGCATATAACTTGTTTTCACGCAGCCTTTGGAGTACCAGCTTCAAATGGTGCTCATGATCTTCACGGCTTTTGGAATATATGAGGATGTCATCAATAAAGACAACAACGAACTGATCCAAATAATCCTTGAATACTCGGTTCATCATATCCATGAAAGCCGCAGGAGCATTAGTCAATCCGAAAGACATGACTAAAAATTCATAATGCCCGTACCGAGTTCTAAAGACAGTCTTTGGAATATCCTCAGTTTTAACCTTCAGCTGATGATATCCAGAACGAAGATCGATTTTTGAAAAGAATTGTGCTCCTTGTAACTGGTCAAACAGGTCATCAATACGAGGTAGCGGATATCTATTCTTGATGGTGACATGGTTTAATTCACGGTAATCGATACAAAGTCGCATACTCCCGTCTTTCTTCTTTACAAATAAAATAGGAGCACCCCAAGGAGATGTACTAGGACGAATGAAACCGATGTCCAACAACTCTTGTAGTTGGACTTTTAACTCCTGAAGTTCAATAGGAGCCATTCGATATGGGGTTTTAGAAATAGGCTTTGTACCAGGTTCAAGATCAATAAAGAATTCAACTTCACGTTCCGGGGGTAGACCGGGAAGTTCTTCAGGAAATACGTCAGGAAAGTTACTAACAACAGGAATATTATTCAAATTTGACGTGTCTTTATTCAAATCCATAACATGGGCTAAGAAAGCTTGACATCCGTTTTTCAATAAACGAATAGCTTTATAACTTGATATGACAGTGATTGATTTTAATGGCTTTGTTGTTTGAATTCGAACAACAGGTTGATTAGGAATATGAAAACTAACCACCTTACGAAAACAATCAATTTTGGCATGATGAGTAGTTAACCAATCAATTCCTAAAATCACGTCAAATGCAAGTATCTTTAAAGAGATAAGGTCAACAGGTAAGATGATGGTGCCAACTTGGATCAAACAAGATTTATAAACAGTGGATGTGATGAAAGTTTCCCCTAACGGAGTCTCCACAGATAAATCAAAGTCTAATTTCTCCGGAGTCAAGTTTAAACGTTGAGCACAAGCAGGAGAAATAAATGAATGGGTAGCACCGGTATCTAGTAAGGTATAAACTTCACATGAATTTATGATTAGCTTACCCGTGATCACCTCGTTTGGGTTCCTCGCATGTTGACCAGTCACGACAAACGCTCTTCCAGGAACCGTTGACTTTGACTTTTCTGGGGCAGCCTTTTGAGTCACCGTCCCCGCTGAACTTGGTTTCGCTATCGTACAATCTCGAGCGATATGTCCTTCCTTTCCACAATTATAGCATACCTTGAACTGTTGTGGACAGTTTGGGCTGATATGTCCCTCTTTTCCACATTTATAGCATATGACCGGTGGTCGTTCTCCTCCCTTGGAACCAGTTGCTGCTGGTGCTGACGTCTTCGTATTGTCATTGTTGAATCTCCTCTTTTTAAAATCTCCTCCCGAGTCGCTTCTTCTATTTTCATAGCCACGATTACCACCAGAGTGGTTGCCGTTCTTGTCTGTATTTTTCTTTCTCTGCTGGTTATCATTATTCTGATGACTGTTGTCACCGATATGATCCTGGTTGTGGTCCCTCGGTTGACCGTACTCGTTATCTCGCTCCAATAATTGAGCCCTGTTGACAACATCTGAATAGAGAAAAAATTTATGAGAAATGAGATATTGACGTATGCCGGGTTTCAAACCTCTCAGAAACATCCGCGTCATACGTTCCTCATTTTCCACCAAATGAGGTGCAAACCTGGACAACTCCGCAAACTTCGCCTCGTACTGGGACACCGTCATGTTATTCTGCTCCAGTCTAATAAACTCTACCTCCTTCATATGACGAATACTTTCAGGAAAGTACTTGTCATTGAATAGCTTCTGAAATATCTCCCAAGACATGCTGAGTGCAGCTGGATGGGTACGCTTCACAGATTCCCACCAGTAGTCTGCCTCGCCACGGAACATAAAGGTGGCGAATGGAACCTTCTGTTCCTCCGTGCATCCCAAGACATCAAATATCTTGGTAATTTGCTTGACCCATGTCTCCGCCTTAATCGGATCTGGCTTTCCCCAGAATTCTGGTGGTCCCAACTCTTTGAACTGCTTGGCTGTGACCAGCTGTGCGTTGCCATTGTTTCTTCCTATATTTTGAACAGGAATCTCTTTCGTCTGGTTTTGCATGAATCGCAAAAAGCTTATAAACATCTCATCGTTCATCGTCTGCTCAGTGGTGTTGTTCACAGGAGGAACATTGCCAGCCTGTTGCACATTCTCCTCGTTGGTGAGTACAGGTGTCTCCACGGTTTCATTTACTCCACTGTTAACATTCTCAGTCGACATTCTCAAATACTGCCATAAAACAAGGGTTAATTTAACAAATTAACAAATCACATAATATCCCTATATTATGACCGACCAACAAATAAGCTTAGGTAGGACACACTAGCGAAGGATTTACTCGTCTCTCCCCTCCTAGTTCTATTCCCCGATCTCTGCCAGAGATCATATCCCTAAGCTCTGATACCAACTGTGACGCCCCCAAAACAGGTATACAACACCTATTCATCTTTGCACTACGGGCCAAAGATATTCATCAGAAATTATTCATCTTTGCACTACAGGCCAAAGATATTCAGTTATATCATCATTTAAGACTGAGGATGATGAAAAATATTTTAAAGAAAACGAATCCAGTGAAGCAAAATAACAAACATTAAGGATTCGTATTTCAATTTATCCATGTCCAAAAATACCTTATCATAGTGAAGTAAAATTCAAGAATGATCAAAACATGGATACAATCAAAGCTAGTATCCAGAATAGATATTTGGACGAAAAGAAGGAAATTTCATTTTTCAGTGAATAGTAACTCGTGAATGGTAACTCGTGAATAGTAACTCATGAATAGTAACCCCGACATGAAAAGTTTCAAATTTGATAAAAATTCAGATCAATACTTCGACATAATGATATTGAAGAAAATAATATCATTTAAGAAGAAATAATATCCCTTACCTTGGAAAGACGGTACTTCTGACTGGAATACTAGATATAGTGCTGAAAGAAACTTGCACCGTATAGCAACACTCAAAGTATCAAATACTCACAAGAATACGCTCGATATAGAGAGAGAAATAGAGAGAAACTTGTGTTTCTGGTGTGATTTTCAATTCTAACCTAAGCACCCTATTTATAGGAAAATGCTTAGAACACCAAAGCAGAAAATTTAATATAATAATAATATATTTATCAAATTTTCCTTAGCCCACCTCTAGACATCTGATCTCAGCCCATTTATATCACATGTTAGCCCACTTAAATGCCAAAAAACGTTTTTCTTCAAAATAATAAATAAAACTTCCAAAAATCAATTATTTCGGAACTTCAGAACTTCAATAATTCATAATAAATAGCCCTTTTATCAGAAAATTCGAATCTCGCGAGTTTTTATAGGAAATTCAATTCTCTACAACTTTACAGAAGAAAGTTTTTCCAAATTCCAAACAGAAATTGACCGAAATCCACAAACGGGCGATTTTATAGTCAATAATAAATTTTCGGTCAAGAATTGTGTCCACCAACACACAAAACATGTGTTAATCATTTAATGCCACAAAAATACTCTTCCTCCTCATATACTCATATATCCCACATTCATTGTAAAAATACCACCATCAATATATTATTAAAATAATATATTTAAATGAATTATTTTATCAGAAAAAGATAAAATATTAATTTTCAACAATTTTCACATTAAAATTTTTCTCTATCTATATCCACATAAAATCACTATTTTCCTCATCATATAAATTAATAATTAATTATACACAAATAATATTACAGAACCACAGTACTGGCAACCAGGCAGTTCCCAGGAAAGATGGGGCTTTCCAATAAGGATCTCTCCTTACTGGCGCGCAATTAGATGACCAAACCTCTCCTTAGACAGAACTTTCTAGACATTGCCAATAATGTTATCTAATAATATTATTCAGATAATATGAATTATTGCTCCGATAATAAAAAATACTGCGTAGTGCCAATTAATGAAACAACAGTAATATAAAATATCAACGCAGCAATTATTGAATCAATAAAATATAATATTGAACAGTAATTACTGTAACAATTATTGAGTAGTGCCTTCTTACGTAAGAATCAATAATTGGTGCAATACCGTGTGCTACGCGTATTACCGTGTTTTAACCACCGGGTATTCCAACAGTATTAACGGTAACAACTACGCCGTTATTTATAAACAACTTATTTTTGTCGTTTTCTTAATCTAATCGTTTTCTGTTATGGGGCCCACACAAGGCTGCGCCGTCGTACGAATATTCCCCGACAACAAGAATATTCCACGACCAAACAAATATTCCCCGACAACAATGAATATTTATAACCACTAAAATATTTGCGCATTTTACCCATAACTAACCACATTAATCAAATCAACTCTTACTATTTCAGAATAATAAATAGAGGAAATTAAATTTCATTTATTAATAATTTGGGGTCTTACAGTTGTGCTCACCCTTTTCCTTTTGGTTCCGTTGTTCTTCTCAGGAGGCGAGAATATAGCTGGGACTAATTGGGGAGTGGAGTAATGATTCAAGATGGTTTTTATAGCAGTCCTCACTATTTTGTAAAATAGTGTAATAATAATTGTAATGAAGACTTTATTTGAGTTTGGATATTGTCTACGAGGTAATATTTGTTTTGAAACTCAGCTATTGTGTTATCGTATTTTGCACGACAGTTGAATAAATGAAGTTTATATTTAAATTTTGTACCATGTATTTGGAGACTCAGAATGGATTGTATGGACCTATTCTGGGAGCGTCACAGCGAAAACCTGACGGAGCAAAGCCGCGTGATTTGGATAATGAAGAAAAGAAATTTTTATCTCTAATAATTAGGCCGCCACATTTAATTTTACTAATGATATAAAGGGAGATGAGAAAACTTTCAGGCCCCCAATATATCAGTAAAAACAAGACTGTAGATGAATCGACTCATCAAATTTTCATTGAAATATGATCCACACAATTTTTTTATTTTTTTAAAAAAAAACGAATGAAAGACCCAGACAATCTTTTCAACTCAACAAATTTCAACCGTCAATGTCATAATCCTCATGGTCTTTGGCGTGCTTGGAAAATTTATGAGTTTGGCTACGGAAAATATATGTATGTCGGAACTATCTTTCTAAGCTATTAAATTTTTTGACGGAAAAGATAGTTTCAAAGAGGGGGGAAAAATGAAGAAAAGGGCAAGTCTTTTATATATTTTTACTTAGAAAATAAATTAAGAGTACTTTAATAATTATTAATTTAAGTGAAAAATTAAAATAACGTGATACTACACAAGAAACCTTTATGCTAACAAAAATCAGTGCCTCAATAATTTTATGCTTAATTTACGATTTATGATACTTTTGAATTGAAAAAATCGTCACAGAAATTGAATGGAATTCAAACAGAAAACATAATGTTAGAATAATGGGTGTGGAATGAAAAAGGGATTTGGCTTCTAAGGTTCACCCACCCGCCAAATATTTATTATAATGGGTGTGGAATTTCAGTATTAGTTTATCTATTAAATGTCTTAGCTCAATTACCAATCCTACGTTCCCCGCAGCTTCTTTTTAGTCTTATTTTAGGTCAATGGAGAAAATTATAAACCTACCATAGACTTAATTTACACTTATTTTCTGTATATCGTTCAGTTGAGTATAAAGACTGCCTATCCCTTTGAACTTAGCAGCCATTAATTAAGTTCATTATTTTTCAAGCCAGCTCTTCCATCCTCGGAATATTCATTAGAGAGGGTGACACAATTGTAATGGGCTCGAGGAGAAGGCTTTTAATCATCTCTGATATACTCTTACAGCTTTTTGTATTCACCATTTCTAAGGAAAATATCATAGAAAAATACTGTAATTATGATTATGGAGGCACTTACACAAGTAACAATATGTTCCGAAGAAATCTTGATACTATCCCCTCCTTCTTCACATCTAATGCAACTTTCTACAATTTCTCAATCGGCCTGAACCCTGACAAAGTTAATGTGATTGCTCTTTGTAGAGGTGATATTAGGCTGGATACGTGTCGTAGCTGTCTCAATGAAACTATTAGTATTCTAAGAGAGAACTGTACTGAAGAAAAAGAGTCAATTATATGGTCAGATAATTGTATGTTAAGGTACTCAGATAGAGCTATATTCAACACCATTAATACTTTGCCTAATGCATACGCGTACAACAAGGAGCAGACCCCAGACGCGAATCCGTTCAACAAGGCAGTGAGAATATTGTTGGACAACCTACGAGGACAAGCTGCACGAGGTAGTTCAATTAAGAAGTTTGCTACGGGGAATATGAGTGTCACTAACAGTTTGACAATATATGGACTTGTGCAGTGCACCCCTGATTTAACAGGTCAGCAGTGCAGCGATTGCTTAAATGGAGCTGCTGAAGTTCTTCCACACTGTTGTGATGGAAGAATAGGAGGACGAGAGGTTAGACCTAGCTGTAATTTAAGATATGAGATTGATCGGTTTTATTTAGGGACTGCAGCTGATGCCCCCTCACAGTCTAACGCACCATCAGGGGAAAATGGATTATCACGACCTCCAGATAACCTATCACCACCGCCTCCAAGCACAGCTGGTTATTTGCTTACTTATTACAATTTTATACATATACATACATATAAAAAAAATAAAAAATAATTTCAATTTTATTATAATTAAATAAACGACCAAGATTGCTTTACTTAATCGAGTATTAGGAGATCTACCTTGATTATATATATTGAAAGTGGTATTTTTTTTTTGAAACTTTAAGAAAAGGAAAGATTGGCTGTAATATTATCTCAATATATATATATATATATATATATATATATATATATATATATATATATATATATATATATATACACCTTCTAATCTCTGGTTAGTCTGGTCATTTAAAGATGACGTTTTGGAGAACTATTTGTTTGTGTAGCTTTACTTTCTTACCAACAGATACTTTAGATACAAATACAATGTAATCAATATAATACCTATATATGGTTATCTGCAGGCAATGGTGATAGCGAAACTCTGATTATCATTTTTGCTATACTTGTTTGCATTTTCATATTTAGAAGAAACAGGCAGAGGACGCTAAAGGATAAATATGATGGTATGTTTAGCTCGACTTTACTATACAATTTAACTTTAAACTTGGGATTCATTTTATGCAATTACAATCTAACTTAGAGCTTGTGGAAGTGAGATTAATTAGAATAGCTATATGTAACCCCTTAGATGAATCTTTTTTTCCTCATACTACTTTTAAATCTCAGCATATTGTTCCCATGTGGTTTCCATTGTAAAAAGAAGACATTTTAGTGTCAATTTAGCATGTCCTTTCTTCGTCAGATTGTTTGTCAACTCCGGTTCATCTTACCTCGTGTATTATTTTTATTCTCTGAATATCCGTTGTTCACTTTTTGAAGCTTTGGATGAGATGAGCAGTGAAGAATCATTGCAATATGACTTTGATACCATCAAAGTTGCCACACAGCAGTTCTCTGATAGTAATAAACTTGGGCAGGGTGGATTTGGAGCCGTCTATAAGGTGAAAAGACTATTCTCAAAGTGATAAAATATATTTGTAATTGTGCCATGTTTGAAATTTTCATTTTGTAGTTATTAACGGATAAGTATAAAATTCTGCAATTTGTAAGTGATTTGAGAATTCCGCTTTTAACTTCAGGGTAGACTTCTTGATGGACGAGAAATAGCTGTGAAGAGGCTTGCAAAGAATTCAGGACAAGGTGAACAAGAATTCAAAAATGAGGTTTCACTACTGGCGAAGCTTCAGCACAGAAATTTAGTCAGACTCCTTGGTTATTCCCTGAAAGGCACAGAAAGGCTACTCATCTATGAGTTTGTGCCTAATGGAAGTCTCGACAATTTCATATTTGGTAACTATTGCACTTTTTTATTAATCTTGTCCCCGTTGATTTCATCCAAGCTTTACATTATGCATTCATGATATATGTAGCAAGGACAAAACCCCACACCTCTATTTAGGGGGAAAAAATCTTAAATCTTAAATCTTACATCTTACACAGAAATAATGATCATAAAAGCAAGCCATGAAGTACATGACTGTTTCCTGGAAGTCTGCTTTCAGATTAAGCTATATGCTTGTTTGTATGTGCAGATCACGAAAAACGTGCAAATTTGGATGCGGACACACGATACAAAATAATAACAGGTGTTGCTCGGGGGCTTCTTTACCTTCACGAGGATTCTCGTCTTCGGATCATCCATCGCGATCTCAAAGCTGGCAACATTCTGTTAGATGTAGATATGAACCCTAAAATTGCAGATTTTGGCATGGCAAAGTTGTTTGCACAGGAAGAAACCCGAGCTGCTACAAGTAGAATTGTGGGGACCTAGTAAGTATCAATCTGGAAAGATAGAATTAACCCAGAAAAACCAGCAGGATTCAATTCCTTCTATATTTGAGGTCAAACAAAGTCTTCAATCTTATATTAATAGCTTAACACAATTTTGCAGTGGATATATGGCACCGGAGTATGCAATGCTTGGGCGGTTCTCAGTTAAATCAGATGTCTTTAGCTTCGGTGTGTTAGTTCTGGAAATTGTAAGTGGTCAAAAGAACAATTTCCTAAATGGGGAGAATATAGAGTACCTTCTAAGCAATGTAAGTCTTAATTGATATGCTTGATGAATTACTAGCCAAGTCTATTCTTAAATAAAATAAAACTACACATGCACTTGCCAACTTAAGTCTAGAGCTTATATATAATATGTATTCGAATTGCATATGTGAATTCTTTCAGGCTTGGAAAAATTGGAGAGACGGAAGGGCGTCAGACGTGATAGATCCCGTGTTAAGGCAAGGTGCAGGCACAATCTACAACATAACTAGATGCATCCACATTGCCTTGCTTTGTGTTCAAGAAAACATAGCTGACAGACCAACTATGGCTTCAGTTATCCTCATGCTTGGTAGCGTCTCTCTCACTCTTGAAGTACCCTCAGAGCCTGCATTTTTCTACAATACATCAATGTCAGCATCTCGGGAGTATACTTCAGAGGAAAGTGAGCAACGTCAATCCCAAAATAAGCCTGCACAATTGTCACAAAATGAGGTTTCGGTTACGGAGTTATCTGCCAGATAGTTTTTGAATATGCAAGTTTATCCTAGTAAGAATGTGAGTAGTTTTCCTCTACATATATATTAAGGATGTACTTTTATTCCATGTTTACCCTTAAAATAATAAATTATTAGTTTAGTAATAATGACATAATAATAAAAGAATAATGCTAGAGACACGATTTATTCTACAAAACTATTTTACAATTTGCTGATGTGACATATTGATGACCAAATTGCTTCAACTTAGTCTTCGGCCCCACATAAAAGTTGAGGTGGAGTATGCCACATCAATAAATTGTAAAATAGTTGTAGAATAAGTTGTCTCTAGTATTACTCATAATAAAATTATGATGACAAACTTGAACAAAATGTTTAATTTTATGAATATATAAAAAGAGGACTCTTTTGTAGAATAATTTTTATTTTTTATCTTTTATTGCAAGTATTATTCGACAAAACTTTGTAATATATATTTTTATCAAGTTATATTTCTGGGATTGAGATTAAGTACACAAGTCAGAGACTTTTGTTGTATATTTTGTGGTTTGAAGTTTGTGCCTCCATTTGTGTCTCCTCTTATTTCTTTGTCGTTGAGTTTCTGTGTTATGCAAAGGACAAGGCACATTCTTGTGCTTCTAAGTTATTCTGTCGGTTAGCTTCTAAGGGGTCAGCTTTGAACTCACATTCTTTTGGTTTTGTCAACCATGAAAAAAAAAGAAAATTATTGGACGATGGTTAAGTTATACTTCCTTGATCCAAGTTTATTTGTTCTAATTTTTTTTAAATTGTTCAAATCTATTTTTTCTCTTTCTATTTTAATACTATTTTTGACCTTATTTTTAATTTTAATACTACCCTCATTTAATTTTCTAAAAAATTAATTGAAAACTACTTGGCATACATTGGAAAAAAAAAAATAACACTATTAACTTTGACATTAGAAGCACAACCATACTTTTTTTTCCCTCTCTCTCCTCTATTTTATTGTTTCAAAAAAGAGTTGGAGGATTAATTAAAACAAAAAAAAAAGATTATAAGAGTAGTAAAGATTATTTGGAGATAATTTTTTTTTCTTAATAGTCGTGTATTTTCAAACTAAAATTGGACGAAGAAAATAATATTTTTAGTAATAAATATATGCAAATCATATATATACGCCCTTCAGACTTCCACAAAAAGAATCCCTTTTCTAAAATTTACTTGTAGTAATTTGTATTTATTAGTTCCATTGTTTACTTTATAAGTTGTTAGTTCGTATTACCAAAGTAATGAAATTTTGATAGCAAACTTAATGATATTAGGACTCGGTTTATAGAAGAAAAAAAGGGTTCATTATTTGTGGAACAGACGGAGTATCAGCTATAAGTACAAGACTTTCACTCATAATAATGAAAATTTAGGGGACATTTTCATCTAAAATTTCTCTCTGAGTCTCCCCTGATAAGTAGCCTGGGGAATTATGTTGAACTTTTACAATAATTTTTATGAATTTACAAAATTACCAAACTAATAATGCCAAATCAACCAAATGAAGACCACTCTCTTGCAATGGGTCCTCTGATCATATCCCATCCATCATTCACAGGCAGTGGCGAAGCCACATGTAGTGTTATGGGGTAAGTCGCCCCCACTGGAAAAAAAAATTGTTTTATAATGTAAGGTAAATTTTAAAATTTTTAAGTATTTTATATAAATTGACCCTACTAAAAATTTATAAATTTTCTATTATACGGGGTCAAATTGAAATTTTATAACTTTGTGAATCAAATTTTAATCACATATAACTCATAGCATCTTAATATATGTATCTCTCTATAATATTTTAAATTAAATAATAATCTAATTTATATTATTTTTAAAAATAAATAATGAATTACTTACTTATGAACAGTTGTTATTAAAAAAGTCTAGTATGAGTCAATATAGTGTATATATATCATATATTACTACTCATTATATTTTTATTATAATATATATATATATATATATATATATATATATATATATATATATATATATATATATATATAAATATTCAAAAGTATAAGTATTAAAAAAAATTGGCTCGAGGGCGCTGCCCCCGAACCCCCGTCAAATTATTTGTAACTCTAGTAATAATTTTGATCCCATTGACAAAAAATTCTAACTTCGCCACTACTCACAGGCAACAAAAACACAATATATTTCAGAAATCCCATAAAAAGTAAATGAAATCAGTGTTGGTCAATGGCCCTCACCCATTAATGGATCAACAACAAACATCTCACCAAACTCTCTTCACTCATTTAAAGCTCCTCATTTAATACTACTCGCCGCCATTCGGCTATAAAAAGGACACAAAGCACCAAGAAATGATACACCCAAAACACAAGCTCTCATCCGAGAGTAGAGAGAAAAAGAAAAGGGTGGGTGAGAGAAATCCCATCCGGGGAGGATTGATGAAAGTAATCTCATTCGGGAGAGGGTGGAAGAGAGCAAGAAAAAGAGAGAAAATAGAGAGAGAGAAAGGTAGTTCAAATAAAAGAGTGTTTTATTTGGGTTCCATCACATAGTTATTGTGGTGAAGTAATTTGAGTTTGTACTCAAATTAAGATATCTTTGTATTCTCTCAGATTTTCTAGTGAATTATTCGGAGTTTGTCCCGTAATTTTTACCTCTTAGTTTTAGAGGGTTTTCCACGTAAAATCTTGGTGTCTCGTGGTTGAATATTTCTTGCATGGTTATTATTTTGGTGGAACTGCAAATTTAATCTGTTTGACATGTGCTGATATTTTATCCGTCTAATTTATCAAAGACAACAGTATTTGGGAGGTGTTTTTTTTCCAACAACTGGTATCAAAGCTAAGGTTATTTGTTCGGTTGTTTTTGATAAATTTTATGGAAGAATCAGTCGGAGCCATGATTAAATTGACCTCTTCAAATTTTTCGATTTGGAAGCCCAGAATGGAGGATATCCTTTATTGCAAGGATCTGTATGATCCGTTGGAGCTCAAGGAAAAGAAGCCCGCGGATAAGTCTGAGGCTGATTGGAATAAAATGAATAGGAAGACTATTGGTCACATCCAGCAGTGGATTGATCAAAGTGTGTTCCACCATGTTTCGCAGGAGACGGATGCTCACACTTTATGGACAATACTAGAGTCTATGTACGAGATAAAGAATGCACAAAATAAAACTTTTGTCATTCGAAAAATTGTGAATCTAAAGTACAAGGACGGGAGTAGTGTGTCGGAGCATATGAGTGAGTTCCAAGGTTCGGTGAACCAATTGTCCACCATGAAGTTGAATCTTGATGATGAGATTTAGACTCTTTTGCTTCTCAGTTCGTTGCCAAACAACTGGGAGACTTTGGTGATGTCTTTAAGCAATTCAGCTCCAAAAGGAAAAATAAATATGCAGATGGTCAAGGACACTCTTCATAATGAGGAGACAAGACGAAAGGAGCAAGGTGTGAATTTTGAGACATAAACACAAGTTTTCGTCGCGCAGAGTAACGACAGAAATAGAGAGAAGAGCTCTCCTGAAGATGACAAATCCAGGAGAAGGTTGAGAGAAAAAGAGATAATTTGTTTTCATTGCCAGAGACCGGGTCATATAAGGCGAGAGTGTAGATTTTTAAAGAAGGAACAGTCTAAGAAAAAAGATGAGGATAAGGACTTAATTGTATATCTATCTGACGTTGATGTAGCCATTGTTAGTGAGGGTAAAACCAAGTGTCAAGTTAATGAATGGGTTATTGATTCGGGTGCTTCGTTCCATGCTACTTCGCGTGGTGAGATCTTCACATCCTACATTAGTGATGATTTTGGCTATGTACGAATGGGAAATGGTAGTGCATCTAAGGTTATCGACATTAGAGATATTTATCTGAAGACTAACAATGGTGGCATGTTAATGCTTAGAGAAGTCAGACATGTTCCGGATATCCGCCTTAATTTGATGTCTACTGGTAAGCTTGATGAGAATGGTTATAGCATTTCCTTTGGTGAAGGTCAGTGGAAGCTCACTAAAGGGTCTCTAGTGGTGACTAGAGGAAAGAAGGTAGGTGACTTTTACACAATGCAGACGCATGTGGAAGGTGTTAAAGATGGGGGAGTTAGGCAAAAAAAGATGTGGTACAAAGCCATGCAAGATGGAAGAAAAGCCTTGCATGAGAACCACGAGAAGAAAGCTCTTCGCTTTAAATGGGTACCAAAAGTGAAGAAGGAAAGTGATAGCTTGCAGCCAGGGTACAAATCGGTTGTGAAAGAATTTGACAAGCAAAAATCTGTCAAGTTTGAGTTAGATCCTCCCATCAAGAAGAGCCATGCCGATGAGATAAAGTCGGACGTGAAGAAAGTTAAAAATTCCAAGAAGCTTGAGTTGAGTCAAGGCTTCGTTAGGATTAACTCCAAGTGAGGAGTTGTGATTTGACGTGCAAATTCAGTCTTGGAAGGTTATACAGAAGCAGATATAACAGGTTTCGAAGAGAAGAAGTCTACTTCGGGGTTTTTGTTTACTTTTGCAAGGGGAGCCGTGTTATGGCAGTCCAAGTTGCAGAAGTGTATTGCTTTGTCAACTACTGAGTTGATAACGAAATGTTGTGGTTTCTTCAAGAGTTGGATTTGACACAAGAATCAACTCCTAGTGACGGAGTCATGGTGAACATATCCTTTAATGGGTTCAGAGGGTGAGATTGTTGGTCAATGGTCCTCACCCATTATTGGGTCAACAACAAACATCTCACCAACTCTCTTCACTCATTTAATGCTCCTCATTTAATACTACTCCCCTCCATTCGGCTATAAAAAGGAAGCAAAGCACCAAGAAATGATACACCCAAAACATAAGCTCTCATCCGAGAGTAGAGAGAAAAAGAAAAGGGTGGGTGAGAGAAATCTCATCCGGGGAGGCTGGATGAAAGTAATCCCAGTCGGGAGAGGATGGAAGCAAGCAAGAAAAAGAGAGAAAATAGAGAGAGAAAGGTAGTTCAAATAAAAGAGTACTTTATTTGGGTTCCATCACATAGTTAATGTGGTGAAGTAATTTGAGTTTGTACTCAAATTAAGATATCTTTGTATTCTCTCAAATATTCTAGGGAATTATTCCGAGTTTGTCCCGTAATTTTTACCTCTTTGTTTTAGAGAATTTTTCACGTAAAATCTTGGTGTCTCGTGGTTGGATATTTCCTGCATGGTTATTATTTTGGTGGAACTACAAATTTAATCTGTTTGGCATGTGCTGATATTTTATCCGTCTAATTTATCAAAGAAAACAGTATTTGGGAGGTGTTTTTTTTCCAACAACTGGTATCAAAGCTAAGGTTATTTGTTCGGTTGTTTTTGATAAATTTTATGGAAGAATCAGTCGGAGCCATGATTAAATTGACCTCTTCAAATTTTTCGATCTGGAAGCCCAGAATTGAGGATATCCTTTATTGCAAGGATCTGTATGATCCGTTGGAGCTCAAGGGAAAGAAGACCGCGGATAAGTCTGAGGCTGATTGGAATAAAATGAATAGGAAGACTATTCGTCACATCCAGCAGTGGATTGATCAAAGTGTGTTCCACCATGTTTCGCAGGAGACGGATGCTCACACTTTATGGACAACACTAGAGTCTATGTACGAGATAAAGAATGCACAAAATAAAATTTTTGTCATTCGAAAAATTGTGAATCTAAAGTACAAGGACGGGAGTAGTGTGTCGGAGCATATGAGTGAGTTCCAAGGTTTGGTGAACCAATTGTCCACCATGAAGTTGAATCTTGATGATGAGATTTAGACTCTTTTGCTTCTCAGTTCGTTGCCAAACAACTGGGAGACTTTGGTGATGTCTTTAAGCAATTCAGCTCTAAAAGGAAAAATGAATATGCAGATGGTCAAGGACACTCTTCATAATGAGGAGACAAGACGAAAGGAGCAAGGTGTGAATTTTGAGACATAAACACAAGTTTTCGTCGCGCAGAGTAACGACAGAAATAAAGAGAAGAGCTCTCCTGAAGATGACAAATCCAGGAGAAGGTTGAGAGAAAAAGAGATAATTTGTTTTCATTGCCAGAGACCGGGTCATATAAGGCGAGAGTGTAGATTTTTAAAGAAGGAACAGTCTAAGAAAAAAGATGAGGATAAGGACTTAATTGTATATCTATCTGACGTTGATGTAGCCATTGTTAGTGAGGGTAAAACCAAGTGTCAAGTTAATGAATGGGTTATTGATTCGGGTGCTTCGTTCCATGCTACTTCGCGTGGTGAGATCTTCACATCCTACATTAGTGATGATTTTGGCTATGTACGAATGGGAAATGGTAGTGCATCTAAGGTTATCGATATTGGAGATATTTATCTGAAGACTAACAATGGTGGCATGTTGATGCTTAGAGAAGTCAGACATGTTCCGGATATCCGCCTTAATTTGATGTCTACTGGTAAGCTTGATGAGAATGGTTATAGCATTTCCTTTGGTGAAGGTCAGTGGAAGCTCACTAAAGGGTCTCTAGTGGTGACTAGAGGAAAGAAGGTAGGTGACTTTTACACAATGCAGACGCATGTGGAAGGGGTTAAAGATGGGGGAGTTAGGCGAAAAAAGATGTGGTACAAAGCCATACAAGATGGAAGAAAAGCCTTGCATGAGAACCACGAGAAGAAAGCTCTTCGCTTTAAATGGGTACCAAAAGTGAAGAAGGAAAGTGATAGCTTGTAGCCAGGGTACAAAGCGGTTGTGAAAGAATTTGACAAGCAAAAATCTGTCAAGTTTGAGTTAGATCCTCCCATCAAGAAGAGCCATGCCGATGAGATAAAGTCGGACGTGAAGAAAGTAAAAAATTCCAAGAAGCTTGAGTTGAGTCAAGGCTTCGTTAGGATTAACTCCAAGTGAGGAGTTGTGGTTTGACGTGCAAATTCAGTTTTGGATGGTTATACAGAAGCAGATATAACAGGTTTCGAAGAGAAGGAGTCTAATTCGGGATATTTGTTTACTTTTGCAGGGGGAGCCGTGTTATGGCAGTCCAAGTTGCAGAAGTGTATTGCTTTGTCAACTACTGAGTTGATAACAAAATGTTGTGGTTTCTTCAAGAGTTAGATTTGACACAAGAATCAAGTCCTAGTGACGGAGTCATGGTGAACATATCCTTTAATGGGTTCGGAGGGTGAGATTGTTGGTCAATGGTCCTCACCCATTAATTGGTCAACAACAAACATCTCACCAACTCTCTTCACTCATTTAATGCTCCTCATTTAATACTACTCCCCTCCATTCGGCTATAAAAAGGAAGCAAAGCACCAAGAAATGATACACCCAAAACACAAGCTCTCATCCGAGAGTAGAGAGAAAAAGAAAAGGGTGGGTGAGAGAAATCTCATCCGGGGGGGATGGATGAAAGTAATCCCATTCGGGAGGGGATGGAAGCAAGCAAGAAAAAGAGAGAAAATAGAGAGAGAAAGGTAGTTCAAATAAAAGAGTACTTTATTTGGGTTCCATCACATAGTTATTATGGTGAAGTAATTTGAGTTTGTACTCAAATTAAGATATCTTTGTATTCTCTCAGATATTCTAGTGAATTATTCCGAGTTTGTCCCGTGATTTTTACCTCTTAGTTTTAGAGGATTTTTCACGTAAAATCTTGGTGTCTCGTGGTTGGATATTTCCTGCATGGTTATTATTTTGGTGGAACTGCAAATTTAATTTGTTTGCCATGTGCTGATATTTTATCCGTCTAATTTATCAAAGACAACAGTATTTGGGAGGTGTTTTTTTTTCCAACAACTGGTATCAAAGCTAAGGTTATTTGTTCGGTTGTTTTTGATAAATTTTATTGAAGAAGCAGTCGGAGCCATGATTAAATTGACCTCTTCAAATTTTTCAATCTGGAAGCCTAGAATAGAGGATATCCTTTATTGCAAGGATCTGTATGATCCGTTGGAGCTCAAGGGAAAGAAGCCCACGGATAAGTGTGAGGCTGATTGGAATAAAATGAATAGGAAGACTATTGGTCACATCCAACAGTGGATTGATCAAAGTGTGTTCCACCATGTTTCGTAGGAGACGGATGCTCACACTTTATGGACAACACTAGAGTCTATGTACGAGATAAAGAATGCACAAAATAAAACTTTTGTCATTCGAAAAATTGTGAATCTAAAGTACAAGGACGAGAGTAGTGTGTCGGAGCATATGAGTGAGTTCCAAGGTTTGGTGAACCAATTGTCCACTATGAAGTTGAATCTTGATGATGAGATTTAGACTCTTTTGCTTCTCAGTTCGTTGCCAAACAACTGGGAGACTTTGGTGATGTCTTTAAGCAATTCAGCTCCAAAAGGAAAAATAAATATGCAGATGGTCAAGGACACTCTTCATAATGAGGAGACAAGACGAAAGGAGCAAGGTGTGAATTTTGAGACATAAACACAAGTTTTCGTCGCGCAGAGTAACGACAGAAATAGAGAGAAGAGCTCTCCTGAAGATGACAAATCCAGGAGAAGGTTGAGAGAAAAAGAGATAATTTGTTTTCATTGCCAGAGACCGGGTCATATAAGGCGAGAGTGTAGATTTTTAAAGAAGGAACAGTCTAAGAAAAAAGATGAGGATAAGGACTTAATTGTATATCTATCTGACGTTGATGTAGCCATTGTTAGTGAGGGTAAAACCAAGTGTCAAGTTAATGAATGGGTTATTGATTCGGGTGCTTCGTTCCATGCTACTTCGCGTGGTGAGATCTTCACATCCTACATTAGTGATGATTTTGGCTATGTACGAATGGGAAATGGTAGTGCATCTAAGGTTATCGACATTAGAGATATTTGTCTGAAGACTAACAATGGTGGCATGTTGATGCTTAGAGAAGTCAGACATGTTCCGGATATCCGCCTTAATTTGATGTCTACTGGTAAGCTTGATGAGAATGGTTATAGCATTTCCTTTGGTGAAGGTCAGTGGAAGCTCACTAAAGGGTCTCTAGTGGTGACTAGAGGAAAGAAGGTAGGTGACTTTTACACAATGCAGACGCATGTGGAAGGTGTTAAAGATGGGGGAGTTAGGCGAAAAAAGATGTGATACAAAGCCATGCAAGATGGAAGAAAAGCCTTGCATGAGAACCACGAGAAGAAAGCTCTTTGCTTTAAATGGGTACCAAAAGTGAAGAAGGAAAGTGATAGCTTGCAGCCAGGGTACAAAGCGGTTGTGAAAGAATTTGACAAGTAAAAATCTGTCAAGTTTGAGTTAGATCCTCCCATCAAGAAGAGCCATGCCGATGAGATAAAGTCGGACGTGAAGAAAGTTAAAAATTCCAAGAAGCTTTAGTTGATTCAAGGCTTCGTTAGGATTAACTCCAAGTGAGGAGTTGTGGTTTGACGTGCAAATTCAGTCTTGGAAGGTTATACAGAAGCAGATATAACAGGTTTCGAAGAGAAGAAGTCTACTTCGGGGTATTTGTTTACTTTTGTAGGGGGAGCCGTGTTATGGCAGTCCAAGTTGTAGAAGTGTATTGCTTTGTCAACTACTGAGTTGATAACAAAATGTTGTGGTTTCTTCAAGAGTTGGATTTGACACAAGAATCAACTCCTAGTGACGGAGTCATGGTGAACATATCCTTTAATGGGTTCGAAGGGTGAGATTGTTGGTCAATGGTCCTCACCCATTAATGGGTCAACAACAAACATCTCACCAACTCTCTTCACTCGTTTAATGCTCCTCATTTAATACTACTCCCCTCCATTCGGCTATAAAAAGGAAGCAAAGCACCAAGAAATGATACACCCAAAACACAAGCTCTCATCCGAGAGTAGAGAGAAAAAGAAAATGGTGGGTGAGAGAAATCTCATCCGAGGAGGATGGATGAAAGTAATCCCATTCGGGAGAGGATGAAAGCAAGCAAGAAAAAGAGAGAAAATAGAGAGAGAAAGGTAGTTCAAATAAAAGAGTACTTTATTTGGTTTCCATCACATAGTTATTATAGTGAAGTAATTTGAGTTTGTACTCAAATTAAGATATCTTTGTATTCTCTCAGATATTCTAGTGAATTATTCCGAGTTTGTCCCGTGATTTTTACCTCTTAGTTTTAGAGGATTTTTCACATAAAATCTTGGTGTCTCGTGGTGGGATATTTCCTGCATGGTTATTATTGTGGTGGAACTGCAAATTTAATTTGTTTGGCATGTGCTGATATTTTATCCGTCTAATTTATCAAAGACAACAGTATTTGGGAGGTGTTTTTTTTTTCCAACAACTGGTATCAAAGCTAAGGTTATTTATTCGGTTATTTTTGATAAATTTTATGGAAGAAGCAGTCGGAGCCATGATTAAATTGACCTCTTCAAATTTTTCGATCTGAAAGCCCAGAATAGAGGATATCCTTTATTGCAAGGATCTGTATGATCCGTTGGAGCTCAAGGGAAAGAAGCCCGCGGATAAGTCTGAGGCTGATTGGAATAAAATGAATAGGAAGACTATTGGTCACATCCAACAGTGGATTGATCAAAGTGTGTTCCACCATGTTTCGCAGGAGACGGATGCTCACACTTTATGGACAACACTAGAGTCTATGTACGAGATAAAGAATGCACAAAATAAAATTTTTGTCATTCGAAAAATTGTGAATCTAAAGTACAAGGACGGGAGTAGTGTGTCGGAGCATATGAGTGAGTTCCAAGGTTTGGTGAACCAATTGTCCACCATGAAGTTGAATCTTGATGATGAGATTTAGACTCTTTTGCTTCTCAGTTCGTTGCCAAACAACTGGGAGACTTTGGTGATGTCTTTAAGCAATTCAGCTCCAAAAGGAAAAATGAATATGCAGATGGTCAAGGACACTCTTCATAATGAGGAAACAAGACGAATGGAGCAAGGTGTGAATTTTGAGACATAAACACAAGTTTTCGTCGCGTAGAGTAACGACAGAAATATAGAGAAGAGCTCTCCTGAAGATGACAAATCCAGGAGAAGGTTGAGAGAAAAAGAGATAATTTGTTTTCATTGCCAGAGACCGGGTCATATAAGGCGAGAGTGTAGATTTTTAAAGAAGAAACAGTCTAAGAAAAAAGATGAGGATAAGGACTTAATTGTATATCTATCTGACGTTGATGTAGCCATTGTTAGTGAGGGTAAAACCAAGTGTCAAGTTAATGAATGGGTTATTGATTCGGGTGCTTCGTTCCATGCTACTTCGCGTGGTGAGATCTTCACATCCTACATTAGTGATGATTTTGGCTATGTACGAATGGGAAATGGTAGTGCATCTAAGGTTATCGATATTGGAGATATTTATCTGAAGACTAACAATGGTGGCATGTTGATGCTTAGAGAAGTCAGACATGTTCCGGATATCCGCCTTAATTTGATGTCTACTGGTAAGCTTGATGAGAATGGTTATAGCATTTCCTTTGGTGAAGGTCAGTGGAAGCTCACTAAAGGGTCTCTAGTGGTGACTAGAGGAAAGAAGGTAGGTGACTTTTACACAATGCAGACGCATGTGGAAGGTGTTAAAGATGGGGGAGTTAGGCGAAAAAAGATGTGGTACAAAGCCATGCAAGATGGAAGAAAAGCCTTGCATGAGAACCACGAGAAGAAAGCTCTTCGCTTTAAATGGGTACCAAAAGTGAAGAAGGAAAGTGATAGCTTGCAGCCAGGGTACAAATCGGTTGTGAAAGAATTTGACAAGCAAAAATCTGTCAAGTTTGAGTTAGATCCTCCCATCAAGAAGAGCCATGCCGATGAGATAAAGTCGGACGTGAAGAAAGTAAAAAATTCCAAGAAGCTTGAGTTGAGTCAAGGCTTCGTTAGGATTAACTCCAAGTGAGGAGTTGTGGTTTGACGTGCAAATTCAGTTTTGGATGGTTATACAGAAGCAGATATAACAGGTTTCGAAGAGAAGGAGTCTAATTCGGGATATTTGTTTACTTTTGCAGGGGGAGCCGTGTTATGGCAGTCCAAGTTGCAGAAGTGTATTGCTTTGTCAACTACTGAGTTGATAACGAAATGTTGTGGTTTCTTCAAGAGTTGGATTTGACACAAGAATCAACTCCTAGTGACGGAGTCATGGTGAACATATCCTTTAATGGGTTCGGAGGGTGATATTGTTGGTCAATGGTCCTCACCCATTAATGGGTCAACAACAAACATCTCACCAACTCTCTTCACTCATTTAATGCTCCTCATTTAATACTACTCCCCTCCATTCGGCTATAAAAAGGAAGCAAAGCACCAAGAAATGATACATCCAAAACACAAGCTCTCATCCGAGAGTAGAGAGAAAAAGAAAAGGGTGGGTGAGAGAAATCTCATCCGGGGAGGATGGATGAAAGTAATCTCATTCGGGAGAGGATGAAAGCAAGCAGGAAAAAGAGAGAAAATAGAGAGAGAGAAAGGTAGTTCAAATAAAAGAGTACTTTATTTGGGTTCCATCACATAGTTATTGTGGTGAAGTAATTTGAGTTTGTACCCAAACTAAGATATCTTTGTATTCTCTCAGATATTCTAGTGAATTATTCCGAGTTTGTCCCGTGATTTTTACCTCTTAGTTTTAGAGGATTTTTCACGTAAAATCTTGGTGTCTCGTGGTTGGATATTTCCTGCATGGTTATTATTTTGGTGGAACTGCAAATTTAATCTGTTTGGCATGTGCTGATATTTTATCCGTCTAATTTATCAAAGAAAACAGTATTTGGGAGGTGATTTTTTCCCAACAATCGGCAGAAAAGTGCAGTTCTAAGCCCTCCTGAAGATTATAAAGCTAAAACCCTTAAAGAGCTAACAGACCCACAACTAACACAACGAGAGTGATTATACCAAATGCAACACCATAAGACAATCTTCTAGCACCTGTATTCCAAATAACAAGAAGCCGATGAGCAAATGCAAGTCAACATGTTTCTATGTATAGAAAAAAAAAATAAAAAATAATACTACCTCCGTCCCATAAAAAGAGTCCCACCTTTGTTTCACACAAAGAGTACATTTTTAAGTGATATTAGTATAAAATGACATAAAATCCTCAAATTTGTCATTATAATTTCATTATCAAACCACAGTACTAAACTAACAACTTATTATTTTTATGGGCATGCATGGAACAAAAATATAACCTAATATCCACAAAGTTTATAAATAAAACTCTTTTTATGGAACAGATCGGGAGTATGCCATAACTATCCTAAAAAACAATAAGAAGTTTCCTACTCAAATCAAGTTTATCAGGTTCATTTCTCATCGCTAACAGTCAAGAAAAGGTCTCATAGCATTAAAAAGAAACTTACCAGCAGTATTAGTAGTTGAGATGCTGAAATAAAACTGGTAATCATTATACCACACAAAACAACTTGACCCATAAATCTCCCACCTTATATACTGATTATCACTATTACTATCCAATAGAGCATTCAAGCATTTTCCACAATCAGACCTGCTTATATCTCTCCTGCACCCATAACTCCGGCCACTTGGTCCACTAGCAAAAATGTCTCCTTTACACTGTATTAGGCCATAGATTTTGTCAGATTTTTTGCCAGCCGTTGTTTTGTAGAAGCCATTTTGAAGAGGTCCATTTTATGCAAGGGATGTTGGAAGATGAGCAAACCAAAAATAATTTATATTAATGATTCTTTGTATTTTGTGCTCATTGGAAGAAGAAAGATATAATAGCTAAGTTCATAGTATTAGTATGGTTCATGTTAGTACATTTAATATGTTGGTTCATGTATTGAAAATTTAATATGGGTCTAGAAGTCTCTATGCACTAGTATAAATAGAGAGCTCTATGTGTCATTTTATATAAGCCAAAAGCAAGAGAGAAGAGAGAAAAAGAGTAAGAGAAAGAAAGAGAGTTGTATGCTATTACAATTTCTAAAGAGTAATACAAAAGTAATTGAGTTAAGAAAGACTTTATAAAGTCAACATCTGGCATCATAGCTAGTTTCCATCTCAATATCTCTTCTTGTTGTTTTTTTTTTTCATTTCAAAATGTCTAACAGCTTGGTCCAGCCTCAAATTCCAAAATTATTGAAAGACAACTATGAAAGATGGAGTATTCAGATGAAAGCATTGCTTGGGTCTCAAGACCTAATGGAGATTGTAATAGATGGGTATACAGAGCCCACTGCTGAATAAGAAGCTGAGTATACAGCAGAACAGAAAAATGCTCTCAAAGATCAAAGGAAGAAAGACAAAAAGACTTTGTTCTTGATTTATCAAGATGTGGATGATTCTACATTTGAGAAGATTGCTGAAGCAAAAACTAGTAAGCAAGTATGGGACACTCTTGGCACTGTATTTAAAGGTGTTGTAGCGGAATTGTACGATCCATCCCACATCAATTCATCACATAGCAGCGCACACCTGTGTAGACGGACCCAATAAGCATGTTGGACCACCTCCTTACCTAAAAGGTTAACCTATTAGGTTGAGGCTCTAACATACTTATTAACCCATCTACACTCTTGAATTTATTCGATGTGGGATTCATGTGAAATATCCCAACAATCTACACCTTTCACTTGAATACCCATCACAAGTATCATACTTGAGTATTCTCATCATTAAGCACACCTTCTTTGAATCCTTCAAGAGCTCTCTGCTCGACTCTAATACTACGCCACGCCAGCAGCAAACGTGTCTCAGCAGTTTTCCTAGAGCCATCCGAGCCCTGCTCCACCCGATTCAAATACTTCACCTTTGAGTCCTTCAAGAGCTTTGCTTGACTCTAATATTACTCCATCACGTCCGGGGTAAACGTGTCTCAGCAACTTCCCTAGAGCCTTCCTAAGCCTGCTCCACCCGACTCAAATCATCCCGTGCTCCACCTGATTCAACTCTATTTACTCCACCCACGAGGCCTGCGAATTGTACCTTCGCGCACTCCCCTCGTACCTTGGAGTTGATACTTGGACTTTATTTGCTCCACCCACGAGGCCTGCTAATTTTAACCTCGCACTCCCCTCGTACCTTGGAGTTTGTTCTTGGGCCCCCATCGAACCATGAGCTCTGATACCATTTTGTAGCGGAATTGTATGATCCATCCCACATCAATTCATCACATAGCAGCGCATACCTGTGTAGACGGACCCAATAAGCATGTTGGACCACTCTCCACCTTATTCAACTCTATTTACTCCCTCCACCCACGAGGCCTGCGAATTGTACCATCGCACTCCCCTCGCACCTTGGAGTTTGTTCTTGGGCCCATCGAACCATGAGCTCTGATACCATTTTGTAGCGGAATTGTACGATCCATCCCACATCAATTCATCACCATGCAGCGCACACCTGTGTAGACGGACCCAATAAGCATGTTGGACCACCTCCTTACCTAATAGGTTAACCTTTTAGGTAAGGAAGTGGTCCAACATGCTTATTGGGTCCGTCTACACAGGTGTGCGCTGCTATGTGATGAATTGATGTGGGATGGATCGTACAATTCCGCTACAAAATGGTATCAGAGCTCATGGTTCGATGGGCCCAAGAACAAACTCCAAGGTGCGAGGGGAGTGCGATGGTAAAAATTCGCAGGCCTCGTGGGTGGAGCAAATAAAGTCCAAGTATCAACTCTATGGTGCGAGAGGAGTGCGCAATGGTACAATTCCGCTACAAGATGGTATCAGAGCTCATGGTTCGATGGGCCCAAGAACAAACTCCAAGGTGCGAGGGGAGTGCGCAAAGGTACAATTCCGCTAAAAAATGGTATCAAAGCAAACTCTTAACTCAATTAGCGGAATTCATGTGGTCATCTTCAATCTTCTCACCATTTCCTTTTAATTGGTTAACAATAGAAAGCAATCGAGAGAAATAATCAGAAACACTTTCACCTTCCTTCATATGGGCTGTCTCGAATTCCGCTAAAAGAGTTTGCAGTTTTGGGCAGAAGTCATATCTTGTGCAACTTATGTGCTTAATCGATGCCCAACAAGAGCGGTGAGGAATATGACACCCTAGGAGGCGTGGAGAGGTCAAACACCAAGTGTTGCACATTTAAGGGTTTTTGGATGTGTTGCATATGCTCAAATTCCAGAAGCAAAAAGAACGAAGCTTGATGATCGAGGAGAGAATTTTTTTTTATAGGCTACAGTGAAGAGTCTAAAGCCTATAAACTCTACAACCCACTTACTAATAAAGTGGTGATAAGTAGAGACGTGGTCTTCAATGATGAAGAAACATGGAATTGGAATGATAAAGAAACAAGTAGTGAAGTACAAGTTGATATAGAAGAACCAGAGAGTAAAGGCCCACAAGATTTAGTACAAGCTACTTCAACTTTTTTGCCTGTACGAGCATCTCCATCTACAAGCCAAAGAAGTTCGTTTGTGCAAGCCCCTTTGTCAGCAAAAAGCATTATTGGGTCTTCATCACCAAGCACACCAATCAGAATGAGGAACTTGAAGGATATTTACAATGAAAGTGAGGAAATTAATCTTTTTTTTCTCTATGCAGATCATGAGCCATTTATATTTAAAGATGTTATGAAGAAAGAATGTTGAAAAATTGCTATGAAAGAAGAAATCCAATCTATTGAGAAGAATAAAACATGAGAATTAACTGCTCTCCCTCAAGGGCAAAGGGCCATTGGAGTCAAATGGGTGTACAAGATTAAGCGTGCAGCTGAAGGGAATATCGACCGCTACAAAGCAAGACTTGTAGCAAAAGGATACAAACAAAAATATGGCATGGATTATGAAGAGGTTTTTTCTCTAGTTGGTTGACTTGATACTATAAGGATGATTATCTCTCTTGCTGCCCATAATCATTGGAAACTTCATCAGTTGGATGTCAAATCTGCATTTTTGAATGGTACGATCTTGGTGAAGAAATTTATGTCAATCAGCCTAAAGGTTTCAAAGTAAAAGGAGAGGAGGAAAAAGTGTATCGCTTAAAGAAAGCTTTATATGGGCTAAAGCAAGCTCCTCGAGCTTGGAATGCTCGTATTGACAATTACTTGCAGCAAAATGATTTTTTCAAATGCCCGTATGAACATGCTGTCTATGTAAAAAAAATGATCGAGGAGATATGCTCATTGCATGTCTTTATGTAGATGATCTGTTATTCATAGGAAATAATCAACAGATGTTTCATGATTTCAAGATGGCCATATTTAAGGAGTTCGAGATGACAGATTGCGGGCTCGCATCCTTCTTTCTTGGAATTGAAATAAATCAGTAAGTTGATGGAATTTTCATTTCTCACAAAAAATATGCAAAAAAAATTCTTGAAAAATTCCAGATGAGCCTTTGCAAGGCAGTAAGCACTCCAGTTGCAACTGGCTTGAAGTTGACCAAAGAAGGTGAAGTGAGACTAGTAAATCCAACTTTGTTTAAAAGTTTAATTGGAAGCTTGCGATACTTAACAAACATAAGGCCAAATATTGTTTTTGGTATTGGTCTTTTAAGCAGATATATGGAAACACCGAAGGACTCTCATTGGGTTGCAACAAAAAGAATTTTAAGGTACATAAAATGAACTCTTGATTTTGGTCTTTTTTATAAGAGTGGAGAAGACATGAATTTTATGGTTATTTATCGGATAACGACTGGGGAGGTGACCAAGATGAAATTAAAAGCACCTTAGGGTATTTATTTTATCTTGGTTCAACAACTTTTACATGGGTTTCAAAGAAGCAAAGCATCGTAGCCTTATCATCTTGTGAAGCTGAGTATGTGGCAGCAGCTGGGGCTATTTCTAAATTAATTTGGCTACAGAATTTATTAAAAACACTTTATCATGGACAAGAAGACTCTTCAGTTCTATATGTGGATAATATGTCTGCTATAGAATTGACAAAACATCATGTGCAACATGGAAGGAGCAAGCATATTAATATGAGATATCATTTTATTCAAGACCATGTGAAGAAGAAAACAGCTGAAGTTGAGTATTATAGATCTCAAGATCAAGTGGCAGACATTTTGACAAAACCTCTTTCTACGAACACACATCCGAGATTTCGATCAATGCTTGGAATGAAGACAATTTTTGTTTGAGGTGGGGTGTTGGAAGATGAGCAAACCAAAAATAATGAATATTAATGATTCTTTATATTTTGTGCTCATTGGAAGAGGAAAGATATAATAGCTAAGTTCATAGTATTAGTATGGTTCATGTTAGTACATTTAATATGTTGGTTCATGTATTGAAAATTTAATATGGGTCTAGAAGTCTCTATGCACTATTATAAATAGAGAGCTCCATGTGTCATTTTATATAAGCCAAAAGCAAGAGAGAACAGAGAAAAAGAGTAAGAGAAAGAAAGAGAGTTGTATGTTATTACAATTTTTAAAGAGTAATACAAAAGTAATTGAGTTAAGAAAGGCTTTGTAAAGTCAACAGGGGAATTCAGAAGATTGTTAAGGTTCGGGTAGAAGATTGAATTACTTGCACTGGAATTATCAGCTACTGAACACAAAGAACCTCTGTCGGCATTAGTATCAAACAAAACTAACACACTAACAAATGCGCAAACGGGAAGAGCCACCAACCACCGCTATTACAACGCGCAAACGGGAAGAGCTAAAAAATCACCAATCCTCCACCTTGAACTGCCAAAGCATATGCTAATAACATAACATCCCCAAGGAGCTAGGACTTTTAGCTCCATCCAGAAAAGAACAGCTACCAATGGAACAAAAACACAAGGAAAAACAAATAAAAGAAAAACCCAACCAAAAATAAGAAGACATGTGCAACATCGGCTATGCCGCAATGCCACAACATCTCCATCAAACCTAAAATACAAACCCTCAGACATCCTCAGAAATACCACAGATTTACAAAATATTGCCAAAATTTAGTGGAATAAGTACTACAACTGCCAAATTGAAAATTGTATTACAACTGCAAAGGAGTAACATATACAACATACAAATTTCAAAGGATTGTTAACCAAAAAGATTGCAAGTGAATATAATATAATCATATATTCCTTTAACAAGTCAGAAGTAAAAATAAATTTCTTGGTTAGTGGATTATACTATGAAAGCAACTAATGGCAGTAGGAGCTCCCAATAAAATCAATTATCCGCCAAATTCAACCTTAAAAGTTAAGACTTCCCAGTTTATGGCATTGGTACCAGTTGTTACTTCATTAAATTTGCAAACCTTCAAAAAGAATGTTCACAAGATGGTCAACAGGTACAAAGTTTAGTATTCCCTTTCGATCAGGCATTATAATTTCACCACAAGACAACCAAATTAAGCAACTGGGTAGTGGAGAGCATGATCCTGCGATGTGCCAACTGCAGCAGGGGGAGTGAATTGCCACATGGGAACGCCGGGATAGCCCATGAATGGCACCATCTTGCCATAAAAAACTTGGCCTGGGGCTGGAAATGGAGCAGGAACTGCAAAAGGGAAGAAGCCTAATTGAGTGTGCAAGGCTTTCATTTTCTGTTCAAGTTTATCTTTCTCTGCCTTCAGCTTCTGCTTCTCGTCACGAAGTTCATTCTTCTCTGCCTATAAAAATAAACACAGCTCAGTAAAAACCAAAAAAAAAGTACATGCACAAACTATTTTCAGAAGAATCAACATCTTCATCTCAATAAATTCTGCAAGAAGGTCATTGATTCAAAATCCAATTTCCATATTAGGGCGAAGCTTACGTATCCTTACACACACACACATACATGTTTATCTAATGTACAACAATAAGGCACACCTTCAATTCATTAATCTTCTCCTACAAATTTTTATGCGACTCCTTCAGCTTCTCAGCTTCATCCCTCAACTGAGTCACCATTTGGACAGCATCTCTCAATATAACAGCCTTGTCCATTTTGGGCGGCCTTCCAGGCTCCAGAACATAGCTCAATTCTTGGAACCTTAAGACAAATACCAAAATCAAGTTAAACAAAGACATGTGAGGGTACCACACACATGGGCAGAATGAGCACATATATGGACAAAATGAGAGCACACAAGATGTGGAGAGGGAGAGAGAGAGAGAAAGGGAGGGAGCGAAGGAGCTTGTGATGCAGGAGGATTTCGGTTGAAGATTCTGAATGGTCGGACAGTAATACGATGATGATGCTAAAGGATCAAAAGTTAATGGATCAGCAGCGCAACAGTATCGAATGACTTCAGGATCAAGTGTTCGGTCCATGTCTTCGGGGTCAGAGTTCGGCTTCGGATGACGTCATGACTTCGGGTGTGGCGAACTTCTTCTGAAGAGAAGTTGATGAACTTTATTATTATTATTATTTAGTCTTTTATAGTAATAATATTTTATTAGGTAGTAAATCTTTTATAATAAGTTATTACTTGTTTCCGTAGTTTTAGAAAGTTTCTTAGGATTTGTTTTCGTATCTCTAGGAAGATTTATTTCCATATCTCTAAAGAAGATTTTAGAGTATCTTAGGCAGAAAGTTTTGTTAGCTATATAAACCCGGCTTGTAGTTTGAATTCGATGAACTTTGATTTTGATAAATATAAAGTTACACATTAGAGAGAGTTTCTCTGTGTTTTCCGGTGAATCTCTTGTTCCTTTATTTGTGAATACATTTGTTTACCAGCCCGCAAGATAATCGCTATCCCGTCCGGCGTCAGTTGGTATCAAAGTTCAAGCATCTTTCTAGGAATAGACTCATCAGTTTTAATGGCTGGTGGTCGTGGTCGTGGTCGTGGTCGTGGTCGTAGAGGGTAGATTCTGGTTGAGGAAGTCCTGCGAACCAGGATCGTAACATTCAAGACGTGATGATTGAGGATTTACAAAGATAGGTTACAGAGTTAACCTGACATCTTAAGACGCTGAATCGGGGTCGACGTGGATAGGTTTTGAAGGAGTAAGTCCCGCACCTTGATCACTATCGTGGACAGTATCTGACCGAGGAAGTCCCAGAATATTTCTCGCACCTTAATCGTGATAAGGAATTTTATAATTTTAATTCCGATTTTGATGAAGAACAGTTGGTTGAGGAAGAAGTAGCCAAAGAAGTGGATGAGTATGAAGGACCTGTATAAGATGAATATGCAGATGAAGAAGAAATTTATGACAAATATGAAATGAAGGAGAACTTTATAGAGAACCTGAGTATGACGAATATGATGATGGCGACGAAGAGGAGAATGGATCGTATGAAGATAGTCAGGAGACCCTGGTCGTTCGCACGGGTCTACCAACTCCTAAAGGTGATTCCAAAGATGATTGGTTAAGAACCAATATCTTCCATAGAACTTGCACCATAGAACATAAAATCTACAAGTTAATCATTGACACCGGTAGTTATGAGAACATAGTATCCAAAAAAGTTGTCAAGAAACTGCATTTGAAGACGGATCAACATCTCAAACCATATAAGTTGTCGTGGTTCAAAAAAGGCAATGAAGTAAGAGTGGATAAAAAGTGCTTAGTGTCTTTTTCCATCGGCAATAAATACTTTGATAGTGCATGGTGCGATGTGGTGGCAATGGACGCATGTCATGTGTTGTTAGGCCAACCTTGGCAATATGATTGAAGAGTCATTCATGATGGTCGGAAGAATATGTATTCCCTTCTTTTTAAAGGGAATAAGGTTGTACTAACGCCTAGGCGAGAAGAGGACAGTTCTGCTCGAGCAGTCGGGAGTCCGAACCTATTATCCATGACTTGATTCCTAACGGAGACCGATTGTGAAGGTGTGGTGTATGTTCTACTTCTTTGTGGGAGAGGTTCAATAGATGAAAGCACTGAAGTGTCAGCTGATGTACAGGAATTGCCCGAAGAGCTCCCATTAGGACTATCGCTGATGAGGGACATTCAACACCAGATATATCTTGTCCCAGGATCGAATTAAAGGAAAAATATTTCAGTTGTTGAAGTATCTTCTCGTACGATTTCCATTATATATGTGTCGAACTCGAGGACGATTCTTTCCAACACGGGGAGACTGACGTAAGAGGATTTCAGGCTGAAGATCTTGAATGGGCGGACAGTACGATGATGATGATAAAGGACCAAAAGCTAAGGGATCATCGTAATAGTATTGGTTGACTTTGGGGCCAGGCGTTCAGTTCATGTCTTCGTGGTCGGACTTCGGTTTTGGATGGCGTCATGACTTTGGGTGTGGCGAACTTCTTCTGAAGAGGCGTCATGACTTCAGAAGTCGATGGACTTTATTATTATTATTATTATTATTATTATTATTATTATTATTATTCAGTATTTTATTAGGTAGTAAATCTTTTATAATAAGTTATTACTTGTTTCCGTAATTTTAGAAAGTTTGTTAGGATTTGTTTCTGTATCTCTAGGAAGATTTATTTCCATATCTCTAAAGAAGATTCTAGGAGTATCTTGGGCAGAAAATTTTGTTAGCTATATAAACCCGGTTTGTGGGTTGAATTCAATGAACTTTGATTTTGATAAATATAAATTTACACATTAGAGAGAGTTCTCTGTGCTTTCCGGTGAATCTCTTGTTCCTTTATTTGTGAATTCATTTGTTTACCAGCTCGCATGATAATCGCTATCCCGCCCGACGTCAGCTTGCCTATCATTTAATGTCTCTCCTCATTTTCTCTATACATGCTTTGGAATCAGATGTGATGTATGATCCAGACTTCACTCTTTATGAAAATTTTAGAAAATAATCAAGAAACTAATAAACCAGAGCAGAAGCTAGAAGCACTACTAGAAAATCGACCTATAGCTACGGTCGCCGACCGTCGCTATAGGCCTAAAAGACCGCCGCTATAGGATTTAGCGACGGTCGCCGACCGTCGCCATAGAAGCCGTTGGTAAACGCTATAGCGACGGTCTTTATTCCTATAGCGACGGTCGGCGACCGTCGCTATAGACTTTTTAGATTTCAAAAAAAAATTAATTAATAATGCACATTTATTCAACAAACACGAGTACAATATAAAGTCAAACATAAAAAATATTATATACATCATTTAAAATCATTCACATTACAACTCAAGACTTAACAATTGCTTAATCAAATTTAGAGAAAATTTATTGTCACAAATTTGGCCTCATGGAGACTCCACTGGCTGTTACACGTTCTCTTCTGAGATTAATGCAGAGTTGGTTAGAATCTTCTGTCCAACAAATGAGAAAAAGAAGGCTGAAAGAAGGCTGCATCACAAATAACATAAGATAAGAAGATACTGCAACTTTGACTGTCACAAAAGAAATCAACCAACTTCAATATAAAATATAAACCACTAAACATAAATGGTGTTTGAGTATGAAGATAATGGTGAAAACATTAGCAACTCTACAGGCATGGACATTGAAAAGCTTTGAACAATTACACTTCTTTAAGAAGGAAAAAGACACCAAGGAAAAAGACACCAACTCTCCATATGAGTTTTCTGCAGAGTTATTGGAAAATGCCCACAAAATCAAGACAAAGATACAAAACCCCATCCTCAGCCTGGGGCAGAAAACATATAAATCAGCAAACTAATTAGCATAAAAAAGAAAGCTCAACAAACACATGGCCTAATTCTACTTCCAAATGCATTTACTAGTAGTATATCAGCTAATTTGACATGTATAGCATACCAAAGGAAAGAAATCAACAGAAGCAGAGATAACAACAAAAGGCGTATCAAAAAATAATACAACTAAAGTTGAAAGATATATGTTTAAAACATAAATAAAAATCATACTTAATTCTGGTGGTTCAATCATGCTTCAGTTAATATTATCCACAAAATCTTTCCAAACTAATCCGTCCCAATTTTCAAACACAAATCTTTCCAAACTAATCCGTCCCAATTTTCAGAACCCCAGTACCGGCAGACCTGAAAATAAAAGCACCCTAAAATTATGAACTAGTTTGCAGGCACAAATTTAAAGCACAAGTATAGTGATGAGATTAGATAGGGACAGAACCTTGCATATAAATGAATGTTGCTACTAGTACCATGTACTTTATTCTCTTATGCAGTGGAATTCATTTAGAAGGAATCTAAAACAAATTGCATTTTGGTACACAATGAATGATGATAAAAATGCAATAATTTTTAGTTGGTCAAAAGTGCCAGCTTTATGTTAGTATGTGTTAGTATGTGTGCCAGCTTTATGTTAGTATGTGTGTTTGGGCTTATGACATTTGCAGGTAGCTCCCCATTCAAGTTGTTGTTTCCAAGAAATCTAACATGCATATTGTTCAAATATCACACAATAGAAGGTATAGGTTTAGATTTTAAAAGAATATATAACTATAAAAACTTATAGAAAGATACCCATGAAAAGTGATTATAATAATGCAAAACATAGGTAACTTACAAGTATTGCAATGACGGGAAGTCTTGGAACGATTCTGGTACTTGGCCTGTCAACTTGTTGAAGCTCAAGTCCCTTTCATGGTTATCAAATTAATACAGAAGCTGAATTAATGAGGATTAGTTGAAACATGATATATATATATAATTAACCAAAAAAGTAAAAGGTCATGGTAATGGCATGAATAGACAATCAATAATATATTCTTACAAGATTTTCAAGTTAGAAAATGAGCTCAGTTGTTTTGAAAGTTGTTCAACCAAACCACAGTTTCTTAACAATCTACAAGAAATAAGAGGAGATTCAAAGATTAATGTTAATACACAGAAACCTGGAACAAGTACTTGTACGAATCCTTACAATATGGACAGACTTGTAAAGTTTCCCAAGAAGTCAAGAGAGGAATCGCCCTTGCTAAGATCACCAATTCTTCTATATAAACTAAAGACAAGGAAAATCAATGATTGAGAGAAACTACAGCTCTTAAATTATAAAATTGACTCGTATATATTTTGAAGTTTTAAGAAATTAAAGCATGCAAATCCTTACAGGTCTTCCAGTTTGGTTAGATCACCATAACTGCGCGAAATTAGACCTTCAAGATTGTTTCCTTGCAGTATCCCGTTATAGATTAAAACTTGTTGGGGGAATCACTATAATTTACTAGGTAAATATTTAAAAAGGATTAAAAACCTCTTAATCCTAAAATATACAAATACATACAGGTTCTTGAGATTCGTGAGAGTTCCAATTCAAGAAGCTTTCCGGTAAAAAGATTATCAGATGCCCACCTGAAGCAAAAAATAAAAACTGTGTCAAATTACCTAACATAAAGAGGTCATCATTCATCAGCTATTTGAAGGAAAGTTGTAAGGAGGTACAAAGTGTGGAGGAGTTTCAAATTTGATACTTGTTGTGGAATTGGTCCACTCACTCCACTGCTATCGATATACCTGAACCCATCCATCACAAAATCATTATTATTCCTAATTTATGGTTAAAATTACTTGCTAAAAATTAGTGCAAAAGAGCATATAAATCAAAATCAAACAAACAGACTTGCAATAAATGATTGTACTTAAAGAGTACTTACAACTGCTCTAAGGCGGTTAACTTCCCGAGCTCGGTGGGTAAGGATCCATGGAAATTGTTTGAGCTAAAACTTCTATATAAATTCAAAGGACCAGGAATCAACAATATAATAATAATAATATGAAGCATAATCGAAGCACCTCTAGTCGCCTAATACTACCGAAGCACCTCTAGTCGCCGGCGTCAGTTCGACCGACTGAGATGGTGAGAGCGGAGATTCGCGACTGAGATGGTGAGAGAGGAGATTCGATCGACTGAGATGGTGAGACGGATCAACTAAGATGGTGAGATTCGATCGACTGGACTGAAAGGGTTAGAGATGAGACAATCGACTGAAAGGGTTAGAGATGAGACAAGCTCAGGATTTGTACGCGCCAAGCTAAAGACCCGGTAATGACCCATCCCAAAAAAAACTCCCTACACCTACGGTCAGATATTGACCGTCGCTAAATACTCCTATAGCGACGCTTCCGCCCCAACCGTCGCTATAGCCCGTCGTTATAGGGTAATTTTCTAGTAGTGAAGGCAATAACATTAACCATACAAATAAATAGGTCTAAAACATTCAATGGAAAATCCAATGCTAAAGTTGAAACCAATAATTCCCTATCAAAACCGAGGATCCAAGAGGCTGGTGAAGATGCATTATTTCCCTTCCATAGGCTCTAGATAAGAATAACAACGAGGTAAATATGAGAAAGTGGATAAATACCTTTTTCTGGAGCTAGCTTCCTTAACGCCATCTGAGGTTCCCAACGAGTCGACAAATTCTACACTGCAAAATGATATCTAAAGCATAAGATGCTACTGAAATACATTGTAGTTTCTTGTGCCCAAAACTATAACAGTCTGCCAATAGAACTATTAAATAAAAAGAAGCAAAGGAAAAAGGGACCTTTAAAGGAGTACTATATTTGGTATTTTGGTTTGAAAGTTGAAACATAATGTTTTGGGGTTTTACTTTCTAAGAACCAACACCAAAGGTAAGAGTGTATATATGGCTTTAAGAGATTGACATAGAGATTGACATCTTGGGGAAAGAATAGACTAATACTAATGTCCTTGATTTGGTATCAGTCCAAGATAAACATTCTTTGACATTATTTTTGCTATCTTCAAACAAAAAAATAGCAGCCAACCCACGGACACGTCTAGGAAGGCCACAAATTCATATTGGGTACGAATTCACTCCAACATGCATCTGACACGTCCTCAACAGGTGTCCGTCAATTCCCTTTTATTTTTTATAACTTTTTGTTAGGATCTGTTTGTTCGCTGGTTATTGCTTGGTCAATTATGTTTGAATAATTAATCCCTATTATTTAGGGTAGTTTAGGTTTGAATATTTCCTTAGCTATCTCCACTGTCTCCACGTTTTTAGTTAGTGCTATACGTGGTTGTTATTTGTTTTTTATTCCCTTGTAAGGCTTATAAAAGCCACCAATTAGTACTTGAATTAAATAAGAAAAGTATTCTCTAGAATACATATTGTGTGCAAAGAGTTGGGAGTTGACAATATTGGTATCAGAGCCTCTCATAAAAGGCCTGATATTTTTTTTGAGCTTCAGGTTGAGCAGAGTAAAACAGAGAGGTAGAGTGTGAGAGAAACACTCATGATTATTGAGAGAGTCAACCAATGGCGGCAGAGAGCAACAATTTCTCCCAACTTGCTATACCTAGATTTGATGGTTACTATGACCATAGGTCTATTGATGGAAAATCTCTTGCGATCAAAGGAGTATTGGAGTTTAGTTACAGAAGGAATTAAAATTCCCACTGTAGTTGAGGGAACTCAACTTACAGAAGCACAACGCAAGGGTATCGAAGAGGCAAAGATGAAAGATCTCAAGGTGAAAAACTACCTCTTCCAGGCTATTGATAGAAACATTATGGAGACGATTCTCAATCGAGACACGGCCAAAGACATATGGGACTCGATGAGACAGAAGTATCAAGGGTCCACGAAGGTGAGAAGGGCTCAATTGCAAGCTCTTAGGAGGGAGTTCGAAGTACTTGGGATGAAAGAGGGAGAGACAGTAGACGTTTACTTCTCTCGAACCTTGGCCATTGCTTACAAAATGAAGGCAAATAGAGAACGAATGGAGCAGCTGGTGATTATGGAGAAAATACTGAGGTCTATGACAGGAAAATTTGATTATGTTGTGGCTGCAATTGAAGAATCCAATAACCTCAACACTATGACAATTGATGAACTTCAGAGCAGCCTTCTTGTTCATGAGCAGAGAATGCGAAATCACACAGGAGGAGAAGAACAAGTATTGAAGGTGACATTCGATGAGAAGGCTTGGGAAAGAGATCATAACAGATATGGTACAAGAGGCCGAGGTCGAGGAGGTTTCAGAGGCAGAGGAAGGGGTCGAGGAAGAGGATCGTTCAATAAAGCACTGGTGGAATGTTACAAATGTCATAAATCTGGGCACTTCAAAAATGAGTGTCCTGATTGGGAAAAGAATGCAAACTACGCAGAGCTAGACAAGACCGAACCTGATTGGGGAAAGAATGTAAACTATGCAGAGCTAGACGAGACCGAAGAACTATTGCTTCTGTCACATGTTGAGATGAACGATGCCAAAAGAGAGCAGGTTTGGTTCTTGGATTCCGGATGTAGTAACCATATGACCAGAGACAAACAGTGGTTCAGTGATCTAGATGAAGAGTATAGGCAGTACGTGAAGCTTGGCAACAACTCCAAGATGGCTGTGATGGGGAAAGGTAACATCAGGCTACAAATAAATGGAGTTACACATGTGATCAGCGACGTGTATTTCATTCCGGAGTTGAAGAATAACCTGCTCAACATTAGACAATTACAAGATAGAGGAGTGGCAATATTAATTCAAAATGGAACATGCAAAGTCTATCACCCTCGAAAAGGTTTGATCATACAAACAACTATGAGTGCTAATAGAATGCTTGTGCTCATTGCAAATGTGTTGCCTAGAGCTCCTGCATGTTTTAAGACTACCACCGAAGATACTACTCAGCTATGGCATTGTCGATATGAACATCTTAGCTTTAAGGAATTGAGAACATTACAGTTTGGGAAGATGGTAAAAGGATTGCCAGAAATCAAGACACCAAATAAATTGTGTCGAGACTGTGTGACCGGGAAACAACGAAGAGAATCTATACCTAAGAGAAGCATGTGGCGGGCATCTCATCAGCTCCAACTCATTCATTCAGACATATGTGGTCCAATTACACCAGAGTCCAACAACATGAAAAGGTACATCATTACTTTTATAGATGATTTCAGTCGAAAGTGTTGGGTTTATTTCTTAGCCGAGAAGTCACAAGCCTTTGCTACATTCAAGAATTTTAAAACTCTAGTTGAAAAAGAGACTGGTTCATACATTCAATGCTTACAAACTGATAGGGGTGGTGAGTATAATTCCCAAGAGTTCAAAGATTTTTGTGGTACTAATGACATTCGTAGGCAATTGACTGCAGCGTTCACCCCACAACAAAATGGGGTGGCGGAAAGAAAGAACCAGACCATCATGAACATGGTTCGGAGTATGTTAACTGGAAAAGAGGTTCCTAAGATTTTCTGGCTAGAAGCAGTCAACTGGGCAGTCCACATTCTCAATCGAAGTCCAACATTGGCCGTAAAATATGTTACCCCCGAAGAGGCATGGAGTGGAGTGAAACCGACAGTGCACCACTTAGGTGTTTTTGGTTGCGTTGCACACGCACAGATCCCTGAAGTAAAGAGGAAGAAACTTGATGATAAAAGTCTCAAGTGTGTGCTGTTTAGGGTGAGTGAGGAATCTAAGGCATACCGAATGTATGATCCAGTGGGAAAGCGTAACATTGTTAGCAGGGATGTGATTTTTGAAGATGACAAAAGCTAGAATTGGGGAAGAGATGCAAAGGCTGTGAAATTAGATGTGTTGAAGTGGAATGAGGATGAAGAAGTAAATGAGGAAGATCAAGGTGTCGAAGAAGAAGAAGAAAACAGTAACAAAGATAATAGTGGAAGTGACTCTTCCTCAAGTGAATCAGCAGAAGAAGAAATCCGAGAGGTAAGAAGAACAAGAAGGGCTCCACCTTACTTGAGAGATTATGTAAGTGGAGATGGGTTATCAGAGGAAGAACTGCATAACATGGTGATGTTTGCAGTAGATCCGATAAATTTTGAAGAAGCTTGCAGAGAAACCAAGTGGAGAGCAGCAATGGATCAAGAAATTCAGTCAATTAAGAAGAATGGCACTTGGGAGTTGTGTGATCTACCGGATGGAGCCAAAACAATCGGAGTCAAATGGATTTTCAAGATGAAGTTGAACGAGAATGGTGACATAGACAAGTACAAAGCCCGTCTCGTTGCAAAGGGATATGCTCAAGAGTACGGAGTAAATTACACCGAAGTCTTTGCTCCGGTGGCAAGATGGGACACCATTCGAATGGTGCTTGCTCTTGCTGCACAAAAGGGATGGAAAGTGTATCAACTTGACATAAAGAGTGCATTTCTGCATGGAGAACTTGAAGAATTAGTTTATGTGGATCAACCCCAAGGGTATGTGAAGAAAGGTGGTGAGAATAAGGTATACAAGCTGAAAAAGGCCTTGTACGGCCTCAAGCAGGCTCCCCGTGCATGGTACAGTCGCATCAATTCCTACTTCATCAAAGCAGGGTTTGAGAGATGCCCATATGAGCACACTCTGTTTGTGAAGGCTGGTGAAGGAGGTAATGTTCTTATCGTAAGTTTGTATGTTGATGATTTAATTTTTACTGGGAGTGACAAGAGTATGTTCGAAGATTTTAAAAGATCCATGAAGCTTGAGTTTGATATGACTGATTTGGGAGAAATGCGTTACTTTCTTGGAGTTGAAGTGATTCAAGATAGGGATGGGATATTTATGTGTCAAAGGAAATATGCAAAGGAGATTTTGGAGAGGTTCAAGATGGAAAATTGCAACTCAGTTAGAAATCCCATTGTTCCTGGAGTCAAGTTGGTCAAAGATGATCTAGTAAAAAAAGCAGATGCATTCCTATACAAACAAATGGTGGGATGCTTAATGTATTTGGCAGCTACTCGACCCAATCTTATGTATGTGATTAGTTTGGTGAGTAGGTTTATGAGCAGGCCTACGGAGCAGCATATGCATGTGCTAAAAAGGGTGTTTCGATACATCTAAGGGACTGTGAACTTTGGAGTTAAGTACGAGAGGAATGGGAGTGAGAAGCTTGAAGCATACTCCGACAGTGATTATGCCGGAGACTTGGATAATCGTAGATGCACGTCGGGATATGCCTTCATGTTTAGCAATGGTACAGTTTCGTGGTCTTCCAAAAAACAGCCGGTTGTCACCTTATCAACCACAGAGGCCGAATTTATTTTTGCAGCAGCTTGTGCTTGTCAAGCTATATGGATGCGTAGAATTCTGGAGGAACTCAGCCATGTTCAGAAAGAGGGTACAATTATACATTGTGACAATAGCTCTGCCATAAAGCTATCAAAAAATCCAGTGTTGCATGGAAGGAGCAAACATATAGATGTACGGTTTCATTTTCTGCGAGATCTCACAAGAGAAGGAACTGTCAAGCTAGTTCATTATAGTTCTCAAGCTCAAGTTGTTGATATCATGACAAAGCCACTGAAGCTAGAGTCCTTTGAGAAACTTCGTGAGAAACTGGGAATGTGTGTGATGCCAAAATTAAACTGAAATGCAAGGAGCATTCAGTTTCGGGGAGGCTTTGTTAGGATCTGTTTGTTCGCTGGTTATTGCTTGGTCAACTATGTTTGAATAATTAATCCCTATTATTTAGGGTAGTTTAGGTTTGAATATTTCCTTAGCTATCTCCACTGTCTCCACGTTTTTAGTTAGTGCTATACGTGGTTGTTATTTGTTTTTTATTCCCTTGTAAGGCTTATAAAAGCCACCAATTAGTACTTGAATTAAATAAGAAAAGTATTCTCTAGAATACATATTGTGTGCAAAGAGTTGGGAGTTGACACTTTTAGCCTCCGACACGCGAGGGACGCGTCAGGACATGCTAGGGACACGTCATAACACGCTGGAGACACACCTAGGGTAAAAAAAATAAAATATGAAGAAGAAAAAATTCAGTACTTGAATTGCAAGATAAAAATTAATTGAGGGCACATATTTGAAATTCGTACCTTTTAAACCTAATTCATTCCAAATCGCAAACATTCCAGTTGACAAAAATTTATCTCGTGTGCGGCGACTCTCCTCTTCTCGCGATGACTTTTGCATCCTCTCACAACTCCTCTAGCCTTGTCTCGCTTCATCTTGCCCTCTCCGGCCTGCTCCGACCTCTCTCCCCTCCTTTCACGGCTACAATAATCCTAGAAAAAGTTTCTTTTTCCTTTTTGTTTTTTCAGTATCAGTCTTTTTTTTCTTGAACATATATGTTGCCCAAATTCTTAGTGACAAAGTTTATTCCATATATGCTGCATATTTGAGTCATTTACTTTATTATTTTATTTCATATATGTTTGACTGTGGGCTGCATAATGGGTATGTTATAAATTTATATTAACATTAATTTTATTACATATATGTTTGACTGTGGGCTGCCTAATAGGTTAACATTTAACATTAACCAATTGTTAACATACATTTATATTATTAAATAGGCTTAAATATGAATTAGTACATTAAACTATAGTCCATATTCCACTTCGGTGATCCACTTTTCAATTTTGTCAATTAGATAATTAAACTAACCATTTTTTCCAATTGCAACAAATTGAACATGCCATGTCAGAAATTGCTGACGTGGCTAATTGTGTGGGGCCTTAAGAAGCTGGTGTGGCAAAAAAAATAATTTTTAATCATAAAATAAACAAATCTAAATATGGGGCAAAATGGTCAAAACACATTAACATAAAACATATCCTTATATCTCTCTCCCTATTTTTCTCTCTCTCCCAAAACCCTCTTTCTCTCTCTAAAAACTCTGCAATCTCTCCCCCCCCCCATGGTCTGAACACCCAAAAATGGTTTCGAGAATAATTAAGAGAACCCCAACAAAGACCATCAAAGATTGTCGAATGACCCACCACAACCGCCGCCACACTAGGAAGTCTCCGATCAAGAATGCCGCCTCTACCGCCTCCCGTGTTGTCACTTCCATCAACAAATCCATTTGCACATGCCACCGTCGCCTCATCAAGATCTTCTCCAAACTCGCCAGATCGAATCGGAACCCCCAAAAGGTCTCCCTGTAAAAAAGGCTACCAAGTCCTCAAAAAAGTTCCCGCCCTTGACCACCAAGACATCCGCCGCGCTCTCTTCGTCGCGAAGCCCCTGCCGCCGGTAATTCCGTCGGAGAGGAAAACAGTGATTCTCGATCTGGACGAAACTTTAATCCATTCGACTCCGAAAATACCACTGGAAAAATATGATTTTGTTGTCCGGCCGGTAATCGACGACCAAAAGGTCGATTTTTATGTGTTGAAGCAGGGGATTATTCTCGAAACCATTCGACAGTTGTTCGATTTGGGACTTTTGTCTTGATCGATCATTGTATATGATCTGATATAAGGATATGTTTTATGTTAATTTGTTGTGTTAATTTGTGTTTTGACCATTTTGCCCCATATTAAATCAAATTTGTTTATTTTATAATTAAAAAATTATTTTTTTGCCACGTCAGCTTCTTAAGGCCCTACACAATTAGCCACGTCAGCAATTTCTGACGTGGCATGTTCAATTTGTTACAATTGGAAAAAATTGATAGTTTAATCATCTAATTGACAAAATTAAAAGGTGGATCACCAAAGTGGAATATAGCCTATAGTTTAGGGTACTAATTCATATTTAAGCCTATTAAATATATATATATATATATATATATATATATATATATATCTTATTTTTTTGAAAAATATCGTATCGCGTGTCGTGTCTGAATCGGTGTATCATAGCAACCCCTATTCAACCTAAAAAGTATCTCACCATATAAAAATATATGATATGATATTAAAATACTAAATAAATAAAGTAAAAATCTCCCCACATCTCCTCACAAATTATGTGCCTCAAACATCATTAATTTGCTTTCACGACATGGGATTCACTGAACATTCTCTGCACTTCCCGACAATTTTCACCATCTTCAAAAAAACACATTCAACACCTATTCAAATAATAAAAAAAGCACCCCACCCCTTACTAATTTGTGATTAAAATTTAGAATCTACTACTAGAGAACATAAAAACAGAGCACGACCAAAATCTGAGCCCAACACAAAGAGTAAAAGGACCCAATTTAACTATGCCTATCAACAAATTCAAAACCCCATCCCTAACTAATTTGACAGGCCCTAACTTCATGTTATTCACTCAAAAATGTCTAACAACAATAACTGTAATTAAATGTTTTTATTTAACATATCAATTCATACCTATCACCACATCAATTCACAAAAGTATATTCCAAAGACTTATCTTCAAACCATTTCATGATTCTTTTTCACTTTCTAGCGGTTTTCCAACACATCAAAATTATAAAATAAAAATAAAATAAAATTTTAAAAAATAAATAAACAGATCGTGTATACAATTCACAGAATGAAGTTGAGCACATGTTATCAATTCACAAAATCGAAGAGCTTCATACTTATATCTGTACATGGATGCATTTTTTCCACACACGAAAAACATAAATAAAAAAATTCAAAATTTCAGCTCTATTGGAAATGAAATATAATAATAACCAAAAGTTTATAAAAATCGAAGTAATCGACACACCTTAGACCACTTGAATCAGGTAAAGCAGTGGACGACCAATGAAACCCAGATTCGAAAGCAGGAAGGTCGCCGTCGGGAAAGGTAATGTTTTCGGGCAAACAATAATCAAACAGCCAATTGGAATTATTCTCGGGAGAAACCATCTCTCCGATAGTCTAAATGTCGGAGAAAACTTATCGGAAAAAAGAGAAGAAATACGTTATTTGCGCTGTTTGGGAGGAGAGAAAGTGTTGGAATATTATAGTTTTATTTAATGAGGAAGGTGGAGGGAAATTGGTGGTGGCGGGCGGCGTATAGAGTTTTATTCATCACCAAATAATACTACTCATTAGTAAAAATGGTTTTTTTTTTTTGAAAAAAAAAATGACTGATTAAAGTGTCCAGTAGGAAAAGTGTAGATTCAGTTAAGATTTTGGATAGATTTGCTGCCTGCTTGGGCTTAACTACTCCACACACCTATATATCCATCTTTATGTACAATCAAACATTTAGAAACCTTTTCATCCCTTTATTCACATCTAATAAACTTTCAAAGTATGAAGTTGTATATCAAACAAAACAAGCAACCACTTTTTTCTTTTTCTTTTGATAAAGATGAGTTTCTCAGGTCTTGCAAACAGACTGTCTCCCTCCCTATATTGACTTATATTCTGATTGGGCTATGTTAATCAAATATTTTTATGCATATTAATTATATAATGGATTGCATGGGTTACTGCATAGGTTGATTTCATAATCAATTTGTATTGTGGCCCATAAAAGTTTATTGCAGGTTGGAGTGTGACTAATACAGGTTGGTTTATCTTTGCCACGTGCTTTAGTTTTTTTTATGGAATCTAATATAACTAGGAAATATATGTTTATATCTAAATCTGTTTAATATTCCTTAAGTTTTTTGAATTATTGGGTTATATCTTTCTAATATATATATATATATATATATATATATATATATATATATATATATATATATATATAGTTACCAATTCGAATATTGGTTTGAAGATTTTCTAGGAGTTGGTATAATTAAGGTATCTCACTTAAAGTTGATAGAGCAGTGTTTTTGAAGGAAACATGCTAACAGTTAGTTGGACTCTTTCAGCTAGACTTTGGATTTTCTTTGACTCCTTCATAGCAGTATATTTCATATATATCTACTGAGTTGTTTCTTATATCTTATCTAATAGATTTTATGGCAGGATGAGATTTGATTGCTAAAAGATATATCTTTTTCAAGAAAGTCGTTGCTTGGATTTAACCGTTACTTTATTCTAGCCGTTGCCCTTCTCTCGTTTATATATACTGTTTGCTCGGCTTATTGGAGGCATAAGACTGCAGAACAGTAACTTATCAGAAAACCGATCTGAGATATATACAAACACTATATCACTCTTTAAGTCTTAGTTTAGAATGTAGTTCTTGTAATCGCTCTTTTAATACCTTTTGTAAACATAGTACAAGTCTAAGTTGGCTTGGGGGTTTTATTTTAGTAATATTCAGACTATTCAACGAAGCTATCAAAGTCTCAGAGGTGAGAGGTGTTGCAGAAGTGCAAAGAGGGCAGAGGTGTCCAATCGATCGTCGTTGTAACAAGGAGTTTTATTTTCTTTGTAATAGCTTAATATTATTTTAATAAAGTGAGTTTCCAATACCATTTGGTATTGGACGTGGATTAGGCTACTAGAGTAGAGGATAGGGACTGAACCATGTAAAAAATATTGGCGTGATTTACTGTTCTTTTGGTTCTGTTATATGCTTTAATATTCTGCAGTTTTTTGTTTAAGTCGTGGTCAAGTTTTGTACTAAAACAGACAAGTATTAGTTGTCCGTTTATAACAATCGAAGAACATAACTAATACGGACATGGTTAGACCGTCCGATTATAGCCTGCAGTAGTAAATTTTAAAAACTGACCACTGTAGATTACCTTTGGGTGTTTTTACCTATTCACCCCCCTTTAGGTGTGCTTATTTACAGAATTACAAAAACAATTTTCCAGCTCACTCTTCCTATTTACAAGCTATTAACCCCAAGCTTCTTCAATTTCGGTTGAGATAACCATGCATATTAGAAAAACAAAAGCTAGCAACTAAATTGAGGGTGATTAGAAGATAATCATCAACCATCACCAAGCTTGGATTAAGAATTCAATTATTACATCAAGCAAACAAGGTAAAATACCATATATTCATAGTGTTTATTATTTGGAAATTGAATTATGTTTAGTTTGTGAATGGATGTGATGGGAGTATATATATATATATATATATATATATATATATATATATATATATATATATATATATATATATATATATATGATAATTGGAGTAATAAGGACGACATTTTTGGCTAAACTCCATTAAAATGCTATGAAATCTGAGATATTAAAGTACGCCTTCAAGGTGTTTTAAATTTTGCTATGCTAAACCTTTTGAATTAGCTAATGTTATGGGAAAGGAAATCTTTATATATGTAATATAATATAACCTTTATATATGGGTTTTAATCCACTGACTTGGTATTACCAACTTGTGGCGTATGGCATTTGATTTCAAAGAAAGTCAGGAATAATGCTTTTGAAATGAAACAAATGTGAAGGAGTCAGGTGGTATAAGCCTCAAAGCCCCTTACCAATGCTACTACCTTCATTTGGTGTGGGCCATGAAATGTACAAGTAGTGTCAGAGAAGGTCATATAAATTGTAGAATCATGAACACGTTTAGTAACAGAAAGTAAATTGTACTGGAAAGAGGGCACATAAAGGATATCATGAATGCGCATTCTAGAAGTTAAAGCAACATAAACTACATGTTGTACTCATAGTTTAACACCATTAGGAAAAGACACAGTCAAGATATTGTATATCATAAAGAATATGAAAAAGATTCAAGTTAGAAGAAATATGATTAGTTGCCCCTATATCTACAATCCAGTCATTTACATTACAATAGTTATGGACCAATGAAAAAACAAGTGATATTTGCAAGTAGATTTTCTGGATTCAATCCGAGGCAAGTCTTTCAGTTTCTTTGTGATCCTATGAACTTGTTATTATATGAGATCTTTAAGAATATGTTGAATTACATGTTATATGTTATAAACTGTGAAAGTCAGTATATGATTAAGCTGATTAAGTTATGGAACTCAAGATATATGTGATATATAATAAGAAGTCATATTTTTTAAAGTAATGGTGCATGTATGATATGAAGGATTATGAGATATATGCTGAGCATGAAATTTATGTGTTATATGAAGCATAGAAACTGTTAGATTCTGTGAATCCCCCAAAATAGGTACACATCACTCATTTTGAGTCGCCAGATACATGATACAGAATTCAAATACAATTTAATTATACAACTGTCGTGTAAAATACGACAAAACATAGCAGAGAGTTTTAACATGAATATTGTCTTCTAGACAATATCCAAACTCAAATGGAGCCCTCATTATAATTATTATCACACTATTTCATAGAATAGTGAGGACTACTATGACAACTATCTCGGACCGTCACTCTATTCCCCGACTAGTCCCAGCTATATTCTCAATTCCTGAAGAGAACAGTAAAAGAAAAGGGTGAGCACAAATAGCCCAGTAAGAGAATATTATGACTAAAGATAATTACATTATCAATAGCCTTCATCAATAATAAATCAGAGATTTAGAACATATGGTAGATAATAAAAGTTTTCAACCATAATTGCAGCGGAATCAACAATCCATTAGAAGAGTCAAGTAGAGCATAATGTATACTATCTCCTCCAAATTAAAAGTACATCGTTAATATTTCATTCCTGTAATACTCATCAACAGTTCTTTGTTGTACCCAAGACAAAGAGAACTTTCATCACCTGTCTTCACTTGAACCACTAAAGATTATAGTTAAATTCACAATTCATATTTATAATCATGTAAATCAATAGTTTATCCTTATCATAAAGGCTTAATAGAACGTTTACTCAATATCCTTACCCCAAAGGCTAAAGACGTTCAAATGTAATAACAACGATCATACCAACCAGTTGTCTATCTTTGCACTACGGGCCAAAGATATTCAACTATAAAACCAATGGTCATGATCATACCAATCAATTATCTGTCAGTGCACTACGGCAAAGACATTCAACTGTTAACTAATGGTCATGATCCTGCCAAACACATCATCGAATTATCCATGCACTACGGGCCAAATATATTCGTTAGTATCACCAGTGGTCATGATCATGTCATACACCTGTCCATCTTTGCACTATGGGCCAAAGCTATCAATCAACAGTTCGTCTTTGCACGTAAGCCAAAGATATACAACTGTAAAATCAATAATCAACAGTCCATCTTTGCACGTAAGTCAAAGATATATAACTGTTAAACCAATAATCAACAATCCATCTAGGCACTACGGGCTAAAGATGACTTTCGTTACAATATAAGCATGAGGATGATGACAATGATATAAGCATCAATCAAACGAAATCAAGGATAAATATTAGAAATTTATAATTCAATTTATCCAGAATTCAAGAATATCCAAATTGTTAACATGATAACTAAATTTGGGGTAAAATTCAATAATAATATTCATGTATCAAAATAATTTGGACAGAAAAGAAATCAATTTTTATCGTGAATAGTACCTCGTGAATAGTACTTCGTGAATAGTTTCCTGTGAATAGTACTTTGTGAATAATATCCCGTGAATAGTACCCCATAAATAGTACTTTATGAATAGTACCGTATTTATAAATAGTACCGTATTTATGAATAGTGTCCATGAATAGTACTCTGTGAATAGTACTGTATATATGAAAAGTTTCTATGAATAGTACCGTATGAATGAATAGCACTGTATGAATAGTACTGTATATATGAATAGTGCCCATGAATAGTATTCCGTGAATAGTACTGTATATATGAATAGTATCCATGAATAGTACCGTATGAATGAATAGTACTGTATAAATAGAAATAACACCTCTTACCTTAGTAGAAGACTTAAGACTGCAATAGTGAAGTATCAGAATACTCTTCTTCTTCCTCTCTATAGTTTCTCTCTCTATAGTTGCTCTTGTGAGTCTTAGTGAATTGGTGATAATGAAAGAAGAAATGAACTTCTATTTATATGAAAATATATTTTCGATAATTGCACGTTTAGGAGCTCGAATTATTACAGTTTAGTACCTTCATCTTTGCCTCTATTTTTAATTTAGTCCCTCAAGTATTATCAATTTTGCACAACCTCCCCTAATAGTACATGCATGTGAACCAATAGTTCCATGCATGTGAACAAATAGTTATTTGCATATGAACTAATAGCAATTAATTACTCATTTATCCGATTAATTACCCGTTTGGTTAATTTAATATCTAAAAATCAACTATTATCGAAATAAATGTCGATTTTCACTAACACTAATAATTCCAACACAATGAAAATATTTTTATCAATAATTTCATCTTTGAAAATTTTAAAGTTTGACTTTTTCTGTAAAAGTCAACTGTTGACTTTTTGGTCAAAAAGTCGACCCCAACAAATTTTGTGTTTATAGTCTATTTTTACTAATTTCATCGTCCCGGACTCAAATATCTCGTCCACGTCTTCAAATTTAACTCCGAACTCAAATTTGATTTTTAATAACATTCATCATTAATATTATAACTTACAATATTAATTAACAACCAGATCATTAACAAGGAAAGAGGAGGCTTTTCGATAAGGATTTCTACCTATTGTTGCGTAATTAGGTGACCAAATCCCTTTCCTTGACAGAACTTTCTAGACATCGTCAATAATGCAAATAATAATATGAATAACTTTGTCGTCTCAATTATTAATAATATAAAATATTGTGACAATAATTGAATCAAGAACGTGAGATACTATGTATCAATTACTGTGACAATAATTGAATAAACTGAGTGACTTCTCATGTAAGCATCAATAATCAAAAATACTGTACAATACTATGTGCTACTATGCAACCACGCGTATTACTATACTTTTATCATCGATTACTTTATGACAATTTGCTTACTTTAAAAGTTTTTCACATATCACCCTTAACTTTAATATTTTATCAATTTAAACATTTATTAAATAGAATAATAATTATAAGAAAATTGAATACTTTCATTTCATAAAATTTGGAGTCTTACAGATTTCCTGGGTCGTCGTGCTCAGTATTGCAAACATTTTTGAAGATTTGATATGCGATGAGATCTCTTGTTGTCCAGGTGATAAAGACTGGAAGCATGTTCAGGAAAACTGTTTCTTTATTTAAAAATTGTATTAGACTGTGACGGTAGTTTACGATGTTACAAACGAAAGATAAGTAAATATTAGATTATTTAATTAATAAAGAAAGTTGTTATTAAGAAGAGAATGTGTAGTGGTCATTACTATGTATTAAAAAGTAATATAGTGATTATACTATATAAAAAAGGAATATGTTTGAATAGGAGTTGTATATATTCATATCTTACTCTGATAGAATATATCATAAATTAAATATATAATTTTTAAATAAAAGAATCGTAAATGTGACGCCCCCAAAATAGGTATACATCACATATTCTGAGTCGCCAATACATGGTACAGAATACAAATACAATCTTTAATATATAACAAGAGAACTGTGAGTTTTAATACAAATACTGTCTTCTAGACAATATCCACTCTCAGAATAAGTCCTCATTACATTTATTATCACACTATTTAACAGAATAGTGAGTACTGCTAAAACTATCATCTGGTCCATCACTCCGTTTCCTGACTCGTCCCAACTATATTCTCATTTCCTAAAGAGAACAGTAAAAGAAAGGGTGAGCTCAACTAGTCCAGTAAAAAATATTATGACTGAGATAATGCATAATAAATTATCATTAGCCTTAAACAGTGTTAAACTGATACAATATAACAAACATCAAGTATAACTACAGCGGAACAAGCAACCCATTAGAAGAGTCAAGTAGAGAATAAAATCTACTATCTTCTATGATTTAAAAGATTTTTCATGACTTTTATCGCTGGACTCAGCTTAATAAATAATCCACATCATCGAATCACCCCTGCACTACGGCCAATGATATTCTTTAGTATCACGACCACAATTATCCATGCACTACGGGCCAAGAATATTTGTGTATTCAATAATGGTCATGATCATGCCAACCACTGTCCATCAATGCACTACGGGCCAATGAGGACTTTTACCATATCATTTGTAACATTACGGTCATGATTATACCGAATAATCCCTGGTCATAATCATACCAAGTCTATCTATGCACTACAGGCCACAGATGACTTTCAACATAATATAAACATGAGGATGATGACAATGATATAAGAATTCAATAAAACAAGTTCAAGAATTAATTTATCCAGTAACCAACAACGTCCAAATTGTCAACATGATACTGCTTTGTAGAGTAAAATTCAAGAATGCTCGGAAGAATATTTTCATGAAAAGATACTGGATGAAGCGCAAATATCAAGGATATTTCACTAATTTCATGGAGTATAAAAGCCAAAACTTTAACCAACTTAGTATAATAAAGAATGAAATAACAAAAGAAATCATCAGGCATGCGATAAACCGCACAGACAAGTTATTCCAATAGAATAATAAATAATGGAACCAGGTCCGGCGTAAAACGCACAGACAGGATATTCCAACAGAATAATAAAGAATGGAATAACAACAAAAATCACCATGCATATGGTACTTCGCATAGACAGGTTATTTCAACAGAATACTAAATAACGGAACCAAGTCAGGCGTAATATGCACCGACAGGATGTTCCAACAGAATAATAAAGACAGAACCAGGTCCGGCGTAAAACGCACAGACAGGATATTCCAACAGAATAATAAAGACGGAACCAGGTCCGGCGTTAAACGCACAGACATGATATTCCAACAGAATAATAAAGAATGGAGTAACAGAAGAATTTCACCAAGTATAAGGTAGCCCGCGTATACAGGTTATTCCAACAGAATAATAAATAATGGAATAGCAGAAGTTCTCTTCATGAATACAAAAGAAATAATACCCATTACGAGTACAACAAATAATATCCCTTACCTTGAAAGGAAGAGTATTGGATATAGGAGTAGTGAAGTAGCAGAATACTTTTCTTCTCTCTCTATAATTTTCTCTCTCTAGAGTTTCAGTGAATTCGTAAGAAATAATGAAGGAATGAGCTTCTATTTATAGAAAAATGGACTGCATAGTAACTAACTCATGAACGGTCTAAATTGATTTACTTTAATCTGACGGTCCATATTTAAAGCAAAATCTTTTAAATAAAATATAATATATTCTATTTATAATCTAATAAAACGAATAACTTTATAAAAGATTTTACTATGCAAATACTTTGCAGGCTTTATGCAAACACTATGCATAATAAAATATAATATATTCTAATTATTGTCTAATAAAACAGATAACTTTATAAAAATATTCTGTTTTATATAAAAAGATTTTACTATTAGCCTAATAAAACGAATAAATTTATAAAAGTATTATGTTTTATATAAAAAACTTTTCTGTTTTATTACATTAATAATACCAATAAAATAAAACTGAGTGACTTATCACATAAGCCTCAATAATCAATATCGTATGCTACTATGTAACTACACGTATTTCTGTACTTTTACTACCGAGTAGTTCAACAGTATTAACGGTAAAGCATCCGCTATTATTTTCATAAAATATTTTTGTCGTTTTCTCAATCCGACAATAATTTTGTTGTGGGATCCACCAATAATTGTGCCGTCGTACGAATATTCTCCAACAAAAATAATATTCCCCGACCAATCGAATATAATACAACAACTTGCATACTTTGTAAAACTTATAAATACTACCCACAACTATAACATTATCTCAAATTCACACCATAATATTTTAAAAAATATTTCAAAAAAATTAAATCTTTATTCATAAAATTTGGAGTTTCACAATCTCCCCTCCTTATGAAATTTTGCCCTCGAAATTTACGTACGTACTTGGTATGCAGAACAGATGAGGACACCTCGTCAGATTCTAACTCTTGAGGTATAACCTTTAAGCGTTGAATACATTCCAGGATTTTAACAGGTACATCTTCATACGTTAAATTATCCGCTATCTCGTCTGGTTCTAAATCAATAATGTGGTTCGGGTCGTCCACATATTTACGTAACATCAATACGTTAAAAATGTTATGAACACGCGACATACTTGGCGGTAAAACGAGTCTATAAGCCACAGTTCCTACTCGATCGAGGATTTCAAATGGGTCAATTAAATCGAGGGTTGAGATTTTCTCTCTTCATCGATTCTTGCTTCTAGAATAACGCCCTCTTGAACCTTCTTCTTCACATTCTTCAGCATTGAGTATGTAGCTTGAGCGGCTTTAACTTTATCGATTAAAGTCGATTCTAATCGTATATTTGTTATCTTTACGTGGGTCCCTAGAGTTTTTAACTCTATCTTCATCATTTGTAAGTTATACGAAATGGGTCTTTTTGTTAACAACATCTCACTCGCATACGATCTTCTACTCAACGCGTCAGCTACCACTTTCGTTCTTCCACGATGATATTGAATGGTACGATCGTAATCTTCAACAGCTCAAGCCAACGTCTGTGGCGCATAATACGTTCGTTTTAGTTGAAGAAATATTTAAGGGTTTAAGAAATGGGTTTTGTACTGGGGTCAATACAAAATTTGATTTCACGCTCTGAGGTAGGCTAAGAAGTCTTCACGAATACGTCAGGAAATTTATTAACAATAGAAATATCGTTCAAAACTGTGACCCTCATCCAAGACTTGGATAGCACGTCACATTGATACCTATCAACTTGCCATCATCATTCACGACGTCGCCTACAGAAAGTCTGGCTTCGGTGCATTCCACACAAGGAAGTCACCTGATAAAGGCTCAGGACTTTTTACTTATGGCTTGATATGACAATGATTGACTTTAGTGGTTTGGTTACTTTGAATTCGCATAACAGGTTGGTTAGGAGTATGAAAGCTAACAACCTTACAAAAAAAACATGATGAGTAGTTAACCAATCGATTCCTAAAATCACATCAAAGGCAAGTATTTTCAAAGAGATACGATCGACAGGTAACGTGAAAGTGTTGATTTGAATCAAATAAGATTTATAAATAGTGGAGGTAACGGAGGTTTTTCCCAACTGAGTTTAAACAAATATATCAAAGTCTAACTTCTCCGGAGTTAACTTCAAACATTGAACACAACTAGGTGAAATAAAAGAGTGAGTAGAACCGGTATTTAACACGGTATAGACTTCACAAGAGTTTATGACTAACATACCCGTGATAATTTTATTCAGGTTCCTTGTCATGAAAAAAAACTCTCTCTTAAACTACCGGCTTTGACTTTTTTGGGATGGCCTTTGGTGCCTCCATCCTAGCTGAACTTGTCTTCGGTGAACGATAAAATCAGGCTAAGTGACCTTCTCTTCCACAATTATAACATGCTTTGGACGACATCGCGCAGTTTGGACTGATGTGTCCCTCCCCTCTGCATTTGAAGCATATGATAGGTGGTCATTCTCCTTCCTTAACAACGGGTGCTGGTGCTGACGTCTTTCCATCATTGTTGAATCTTCTCTTCTTGAAATGTCAATTCTTATTATTTTGACCATGATTACCACTGAAGTGGTTACCATTTCTGGCATGTTGATTCCCTCCATGTTTATTGTCACCGCTTTGATGACTGTTATCACCGGTATTATAATTTTGTCGGCTGCTCTCTTTTGGTTGCGTTGACTCGTTATCGCGCTCCACTAACTGAGCCCTATTTATAATATCTGAATAGAAACACAGTTTATGAGAAATAAGATATTGACGTATCTCCGGCTTCAAACCTCTTAAAAATATCCGCGTCATTCTCTCTTCATTATCAACCAAGTGGGATGCAAATCGGGACAACTAGGCAAACTTGGCTTCGTACTGCGACACGGTCATGTTGTTTTGCTCCAACTTGATAAATTCCACCTCCTTCATGTGACGAATGCTTTCGGGAAAGTACTTGTCATTGAACAGCTCTTGGAACTTCTCCCAAGATATCTTGAGTGCGTCAGGCTGGGTACGTTTTACAGATTACCACCAGTAATCTGCCTCTTCACGCAACATAAAGGTGGCAAAGGGAACCTTTTGTTCCTCGGAGCATCCCAAGACATCAAATATCTTGGTGATCTGCTTTAACCACATCTCTGCCTTAAGTGGTTCTGGATTTCCCAAAAATTCTGGTGGTCCCAGCTCCTTGAATTGCTTAGCGGTGACCAACCGTGGATTGCCATTATTTTTACCTGTATTATGAACAGGAGCCGCCTTCGTCTGATGTTGCATGAATTCTAAAAAACTCCTAAACTTACCATCGTTCGTCAATTGATCAGTGTTGTTTACAGGAGGATTATCGCCATCTTGTTGAACATTGTCCTTATTATTGATCTGTGGAGACTCAACGGTCTACTGTGCTCTATTGCTTATCTCAACATTTTCAGATGCCATTTTCAAATACTGCAACAAAACAAGGGTTAATTAACATATCACATATTATCCCTATACTCTGACCGACCAATTAAATATCAAATAAACTTAGGTAGGTCATACTAGCGAAGGATTTACCCGTCTCTCCCCTCCTAGTTCTATTCGCACATCCTAGCCAGAGATCATATCCCTAAGCTCTTATACCAACTGTGATGCCCCCAAAATAGGTATACATCACCTATTCTGAGTCGCCAATACATGGTACAGAATACAAATACAATCTTTAATATATAATAAGAGAACTGTGAGTTTTAATACAAATACTGTCTTCTAGACAGTATCCACTCTCAAAATAAGCCCTCATTACATTTATTGTCATACTATTTAATAGAATAGTGAGGACTACTAAAACTATCATCTGGTCCATCACTCCATTCCCCGACTCGTCCCAACTATATTCTCATTTCCTGAAGAGAACAGTGAAAGAAAGGGTGAGCTCAACTAGCCCAGTAAGAAATATTATGACTAAGATAATGCAGAATAAATTATCATTAGCCTTAAACAGTGTTAAACTAATACAATATAACAAACATCAAGTTTAACTGCAGCGGAACAAGCAACCCATTAGAAGAGTCAAGTAGAGAATAAAATCTACTATCTTCTATGATTTAAAAGGTTTTTCATGACTTTTATCACTGGACTCAGCTTAATAAATAATCCACATCATCGAATCACCCCTGAACTACGACCAAGGATATTCTTTAGTATCACGACCACAATTATCCATGCACTACGGGCCAAGAATATTTGTGAATTCATTAATGGTCATGATCATGTCAACCACTGTCCATCAATGCACTACGGGCCAATGAGAACTTTTATCACATCATTTGTAATATTACGGTAATGATTATACCGAATAATCCACGGTCATAATCATACCAAGTCCATCTATGCACTACAGGCCACAGATGACTTTCAACAGAATATAAACATGAGGATGATGACAATGATATAAGAATTCAATAAAATAAGTTCAAGAATTAATTTATCCAGGAACCAACAACGTCCAAATTGTCAACATGATACTGCTTTGTAGAGTAAAATTTAAGAATGCTCGGAAGAATATTTTCATGAAAAGATACTGGATGAAGCGTAAATATCAAGGATATTTCACTAATTTCATGGAGTATAAAAGCCAAAACTTTAACCAACTGAGTATAATAAAGAATGGAATAACAAAAGAAATCACCAAGCATGCGATAAACCGCACAGACAGGTTATTCCAACAGAATAATAAATAATGGAACCAGGTCCGGCGTAAAACGCACAGACAGGATATTCCAACAGAATAATAAAGAATGGAATAACAACAGAAATCACCATGCATGCAGTACTTTGCATAGACAGGTTATTCCAACAGAATACTAAATAATGAAACCAGGTCAGGCGTAATACGCACTGACAGGATATTCCAACAGAATAATAAAGACGGAACCAGGTCCGGCGTAAAACGCACAGACAGGATATTCCAACAGAATAATAAAGAATGGAATAACAGAAGAATTTCACCAAGTATAAGGTAGCCCGCGTATACAGGATATTCTAACAGAATAATAAATAATGGAATAACAGAAGTTCTCTTCATGAATACAAAAGAAATAATACTGTAAGACCCCAACTTTTATAAATAAAGATGAATTTTCTATAAATATCATTTTTGAATATTATGGAGTTAATTTGATATAATATTATAGTTGTGGGTAATATTTATAAATTTTGCAAAGTAAGCAAGTTGTTTTAAAATATTCGTTTGGTCGGAAAATATTCTTTTTGTCGGGGAATATTCGTATGACGGCACAATCATTGGTGGACCCCACAACAGAAGTATAGTCGTAGTTAGAAAACGACAAAATTATCTTTCTATAAAAATAAAGGCTGAGGTGTTACCGTTAAAACCGTTAAAACTGTTGAACTACCCGGTAGTAAAAGTACAGTAATACGCGTGGTTGCATAGTAGCACACGGTATTGATTATTGATGCTTACGTGAGAAGTCACTCAGCTATACTCAATTATTGCTACAGTAATTGCTGCATCATATCTCTTAAATTATTGTCATAGTATCGTCTGTATAATATGTTATATTATTAAATCAATAATTAAGACGTTGTGGTAAGTTTGGTTATTTTTTATGGGGGGCCCATATGTCATCATCTAAGAGTCTCTTCGTCAATAGTAATTACCGTCGTCAATAGTATTTACCTTGGTCAATAGTAATTACCGTCGTCAATAGTATTTACCTTGGTCAATAGTAATTACCTTCGTCAATAGTATTTACCTTGGTCAATAGTATTTACCTTGATCAATAGTAATTACCTTCGTCAATAGTATTTACCTTGGTCAATAGTAATTACTTTCGTCAATAGTAGTTGTCCCTTCAATATTACCAAGAGTCATTTGACCCTTCGTTAAGACCAAGAGTCATTTGACCCTTCATTAAGACCAAGAGCCACCCTCAATTTTTCTATAAATAGAGGCCTAGGGCTTCATTATTTTTCACGAATTCATTCAAGCTATAGAGAGAGAAAGTATAGAGAGAATAAGAGAGAGAGAATAAAAGTATTCTGCTACTTTACTTTTCCAATATCCAGTTCTTTTAAGGTAAGGGGTGTTATTCTTTCTTATTCATGAAGAGAACTGTTGTTATTCCATTTCTTATTATTCTGTTGGAATAACCTGTATACGTGGTCTACCCTATACTTGGTGACATTCTTCTATTATTCTGTTGGAACATCCTGTCTGTGTGTTTTACACCGGACCTGGTTCCGTTTTTATTATTATTCTGTTGGAACATCCTGTCTGTGTGTTTTACACCGGACCTGGTTCCGTCTTTATTATTATTCTGTTGGAATATCCTGTCTGTGCGTTTTACGCCGGACCTGGTTCCATTATTTATTATTCTGTCGGAATATCCTGTCTGTGCGTTTACGCCGGACCTGGTTCCATTATTTATTATTCTGTTAGAATAACATGTCTGTGCGGTCTATCGCATGCATGGTGATTTCTTTTGTTATTCCATTCTTTATTATACTCAGTTGGTTAAGTTTTGACTTCTATACTCCATGAAATTTGTGGAATATCCTTGACATTTGCGCTTCATCTAGTATCTATTCATGAAAATATTCTCCTGATCATTCTTGAATTTTACTCCACAAAGTAGTATCATGTTGACAATTTGGACGTTGTTAATTCTTGGATAAATTAATTCTTGAACTTGTTTTATTGAATTCTTATATCATTGTCATCATCCTCATGTATATATTCTGTTGAAAGTCATATGTGGCCTGTAGTGCATAGATGGACTTGGTATGATTATGACCAGGGATTATTCGGTGTAATCATGACCGTAATGTTACGAATGATGTGGTAAAAGTCCTCATTGGCCCGTAGTGCATTGATAGACAGTTGTTGGCATGATCATGACCATTAATGAATATACGAATATCCTTGGCCGTAGTGCAGGGGTGATTCGATGATGTGGATTATTTTATTAAGCTGAGTCTCAGCGATCACAGTGTTGAAAAATCTTTTAAATCATAAAAGATAGTAGAGTTTATTTTCTACTTGACTCTTTTAATGGATTGCTTATTCCGCTGCAGTTAAACTTGATGTCTATTATATTTTATCAGTTTAACATTGTTGAAGGCTAATGATAATTTATTCTGCATTACCTTAGTCATAATATTTCTTACTGGGCTAGTTGAGCTCACCCTTTCTTTCACTGTTCTCTTCAGGAAATGAGAACGTAGCTGGGGCAAGTCAGGGAACGGAGTGATGGTCCGAATGATAGTATTAGTTAGTAGTCCTCACTATTCTATGTAATGGTATGTTAATAAATGTAATGAGGACTCCTTTTGAGTATGAATACTCTTTAGAAGATAATATTTGTATTCAAACTCACAGTTTATGTTTTGTCGTATTGTACACGACAGTTGTATTAGTAAGTTATATTTGTATTCTGTGCTATGTATCTGACGACCCAAGATGGGTGATTTATACCTAATTTTGGGGGCGTCACAGTTGGTATCAAAGCTTAGGGATATGATCCCTGGCTAAGATGTGAGAATAGAACTAGGAGGGGAAAGACGGGGAATTCCTTCGCTAGTATGACCTACCTAAGTTTATTTGCATGGTATTTAATTGGTCGGTCATAATATAAGGATAAAATATGACATATCAATTAATTTTTATTTTGTGGCAGTATCTGAAAATGGCATCTGAGAATGTTGAGAATAGCAATGGAGCACAGGCGACTGTTGATTCACCACATATCAATAATCAGGATAATGTGCATCAGGAAGGTGACAATCCTCATGCAAACAACAACACTGACCAAATGATGAATGATCAAATTTTCAGAGGCTTTATGCAATTCATGCAACAACAGGTGAAAGCGGCTCCTGTCCACAACATAGGTGGAAATACTGGAAACTCTCTGGCGGTCACTGCTAAACAGTTTAAGGAGCTAGGACCACCGGAGTTTAAGAGAGAACCCAAACCACTTGTAGCTGAAACATGGATAAAGTAGATCACCAAGATATTTGATGTCTTGGGTTGCTCCAAGGAGCAAAAGGTTCCCTTTGTCGCCTTTATGTTGCGAGGAGAGGCAGATTACTGGTGAGAATCGATAAAGCGTACTCAACCTGCCGCACTGAAGATATCCTGGGAGAAGTTCCAAGAGCTGTTTAACGACAAATACTTTCCCGAGAGTATTCGTCACATGAAGGAGGTGGAGTTCATCAAATTGGAGCAGAATAATATGACCGTGTCGCAGTACGAGGCAAAATTTGCGGAGTTATCCCGGTTTGCGTCCCACCTGGTGGATAATGAAGAAAGAATGACGCGGATGTTTTTAAGAGGTTTGAAGCTGGAGATACGTCAACATCTTGTTTCTCATAAATTGTGTTTGTATTCAGATGTTGTAAATAGGGCTCAGTTGGTGGAGCGCGATAACGAGACAACGCAACCAAAAGAGAGCAGCCGGCAAAATGATAATATCAGTGAGAGCAGTCATCGAAGCGGTGACAACAAGCGTGAAGGGAATCAACAGGCCAGAAATGGTAACCACTTCGGTGGTAATCAGGGCCAAAACAATAAGAATGGTCATTTCAAGAAGAGGAGATTCAACAATGATGGAAAGACGTCAGCACCAGCACCTGTCGTTAAGGAAGGAGAACGACCACCTATCATATGTTTCAAATGCGGAGGGGAGGGGCACATCAGTCCAAACTACGCGATGCCGTCCAAAGCATGTTATAATTGTGGAAGAGAAGGTCATTTAGCCCGATTTTATCGTTTACCGAAGACAAATTCAGCTAGGATGGAGGCACCAAAGGCCGTCCCAGAAAAGTAAAAACCGGTTGTGCAAGGGAGAGCGTTTGTTGTGAACTCCCAGAAAGCAAGGAACCCGAATGAGGTCATCACGGGTAAGCTTATCATAAACTCTAACGAAGTCTATACTTTATTTGATACCGGTTCTACTCATTCTTTTATTTCTCCTACTTGCGCTCATCGATTAAATTTGATTCCGGGGAAATTAGACTTTGACTTAGCCGTTGAAACTCCATTGGGAGAAACCTTCATTACATCCACGGTTTATAAGACTTGTTTCGTTCAAGTTGGTACCCACACATTACCTGTCGATCTGATTTCATTAAAAATACTTGCATTTGACGTGATTTTAGGGATTGATTGGTTAACTACTCATCATGCAAAAATTAATTGTTTTCGTAAGGTTGTTAGCTTTCATATTCCTAATCGACCTATTATGCGAATTCAAGCAACTAAACCATTAAAATCAATCGCTGTCATCTCAAGCCATAAAGCTATTCGTTTATTGAAAAACGGATGTCAAGCTTTCTTAGCTCATGTCACAGATCTAAACAAAAATACGTCAGCTTTGAATGATATTTCTGTTGTTAATAAATTTCCTGACGTATTTCCCGAAGAACTTCCTGGCCTACCCTCAGAGCGTGAAATTAAATTTTGTATCGACCTTGAACCCGGTACAAAACCCATTTCCAAAGCCCCATATCGAATGGCTCCTATTGAACTTCAGGAGTTAAAGACCCAACTGCAGGAATTGTTAGACATTGGTTTTATTCGTCCTAGTACTTCTTCTTGGGGTGCTCCTGTTCTGTTCGTGAAGAAGAAAGATGGGAGCATGCGACTTTATATTGATTATCGGGAGTTGAATCATGTCATCATCAAAAATAGGTACCCATTGCCACGTATTGATGACCTGTTTGACCAGTTGCAAGGAGCACAATTCTTTTCAAAGATCGATCTTCGTTCTGGATATCATCAGCTGAAGGTTAGAACTGAGGATATTCCAAAGACTACCTTCAGAACTCGGTATGGGCATTATGAATTCTTAGTTATGTCTTTTGGATTGACTAATGCTCCTGCTGCCTTCATGGATATGATGAACAGGGTATTCAAGGAATATTTGGATCACTTTGTGGTCGTCTTTATCGATGACATCCTTGTTTATTCCAAAAGCCGTGAAGATCATGAGCAACACTTGAGGCTGGTACTCCAAAAGCTTCGTGAATACAAACTTTATGCCAAGTTGAAGAAATGCGAGTTCTGGCTGGAAGAGGTAGCATTCCTTAGGCACGTAGTATCAAGTTGTGGAATATCTGTTGACCCGGCAAAGATTGAAGCAATTCAAAGTTGGGAGCAACCTAAATCAGTAACCGAAGTACGTAGCTTTCTCGGTCTAGCTGGTTATTATCAGAGATTCGTGGAAGGATTTTCTCGAATCGCTACTCCATTAACTCAGCTGACTCGAAAAGATACAAAGTTTGGTTGGAGCGAAGAATGTGAGCAGAGTTTTCAAGAACTCAAGAGGAGACTCATTTCAGCACCTGTTCTAACAATACCATCTGGCTCGGAGGGATTTGTCATCTACAGTGATGCTTCGAGCAAAGGGTTGGGATGCGTTCTCATGCAACATGGAAAAGTCATAGCCTATGCATCAAGACAACTCAAGGAATATGAGAGGAATTATCCTACTCATGATCTAGAGTTGGCAGCTGTTGTCTTTGCACTTAAAATTTGGAGGCATTACTTGTATGGGGAGAAGGTGGAGATCTTTACGGATCATAAAAGCATCAAATATTTCTTCACTCAAAAGGAACTCAACATGCGACAATGACGTTGGCTTGAACTGTTGAAAGATTATGATCATACCATTCAATACCATCCTGGAAAAGCGAACGTGGTAGCTGACGCATTGAGTAGAAGATCATATGCGGGTACAAGTGCAATATTAACAACGCAAAGGCCCATTTTGTGTGACTTGCAAAGGATGGGGATAGAGTTAAAGACTCCAGGGACCCATGTGATGATAGCGAATATACAAGTAGAACCAACTTTAATCGATAAAGTTAAAGCTGCTCAAGCTACAGACCTGGAGCTGATGCGTATGAGGAAGAAAGTGCAAGAAGGTTCTATGCCGGAAGCAAGAATCGATGAAGAAGGAATACTTCGAGTCAACTCCAGACTTTGTGTTCCTAACAACCCTGATTTAAAGTATGAAATCATGATGGAGGCACACAACACACCGTTTGCAATCCATCCTGGAAGTACCAAAATGTATCATGATCTTCGTCATACATTTTGGTGGAGCAATATGAAGAGAGAGATAGCGTTGTTTATCTCAAGGTGTCTAACTTGTCAACGAGTCAAAGCGGAGCATCAAGTACCAAAAGGTCCATTGCAACCACTTGAAATTCCAGAATGGAAGTGGGAGCACATTACCATGGATTTCGTTACCGGTCTTCCTAAGGTTTCTCAAGGTATAGATGCGATTTGGGTCATTGTTGATAAATTGACCAAGTCTGCTCATTTCTTACCGATACGAGAAACTTATACACTTGAACGTCTTGCTCGTATGTACATAAACGAGATTGTAAGACTGCATGGTATGCCAGTATCCATAGTTTCTGATCGAGACCCAAGATTCACTTCACAATTTTGGGTTAGTTTACAAAAAGCTATGGGCACAGATTTACGATTTAGTTCGGCATATCATCCTCAGACGGACGGACAATCAGAGAGGACTATTCAAACTCTAGAAGATTTATTAAGACTCTGTGTCTTTGACTTCAAGGGAAGTTGGGACAAGTTCTTACCATTGGTGGAGTTTTCCTACAACAACAGTTATCAAGCAAGTATTGGCATGGCTCCATTCGAAGCATTGTATGGAAGAAAATGTCGTTCTCCAGTATGCTGGGATGAGGTGGGTGAAGCAACGTTGTTGGGACCGGAGTTGGTACGTATGACTACAGAAAAGATTCAAACGATCTGACAACGTATAAAAACCTCACAAGATCGACAAAAGAGTTGTGCTGATCTTCATCGAAAGAACGTGGAATTTGATGTAGGAGATCATGTGTTCTTACGTGTTGCTCCATGGAAAGGAGTTACGAGATTTGGAAAAAGAGGAAAGCTCAATCCTCGATTCATCGGCCCATTTTTAATCCTCGATCGGGTAGGAACTGTGGCCTATAGATTTGCTTTACCGCCAAGTATGTCTCGTGTTCATAACGTTTTTCACATATCCATGTTACGCAAATATGTGGAAGACCCGAACCACATTATTGAGTTAGAACCGGACGAAATAGCGGAGGATTTGACGTATGAAGAAGTTCCTGTTCAAATCTTGGATAAGAAGGAACATATTCTACGCTCCAAGGTTATACCTCAAGTCAAAGTTTTGTGGAGAAACCACGATGTTGAGGAAATGACCTGGGAGTTAGAATCTGAAATGAAATCAAGGTATCCTTACCTCTTCGACATACCAGGTATGTACCCTAATTTCGAGGGCGAAATTTCATAAGAAGGGGAGGTTGTAAGACCCCAACTTTTATAAATAAAGATGAATTTTCTATAAATATCATTTTTGAATATTATGGAGTTAATTTGATATAATGTTATAGTTGTGGGTAATATTTATAAATTTTGCAAAGTAAGCAAGTTGTTTTAAAATATTCGTTTGGTCGGAAAATATTCTTTTTGTCGGGGAATATTCGTATGACGGCACAATCATTGGTGGACCCCACAACAGAAGTATAGTCGTAGTTAGAAAACGACAAAATTATCTTTCTATAAAAATAAAGGCTGAGGTGTTACCGTTAAAACCGTTAAAACTGTTGAACTACCCGGTAGTAAAAGTACAGTAATACGCGTGGTTGCATAGTAGCACACGGTATTGATTATTGATGCTTACGTGAGAAGTCACTCAGCTATACTCAATTATTGCTACAGTAATTGCTGCATCATATCTCTTAAATTATTGTCATAGTATCGTCTGTATAATATGTTATATTATTAAATCAATAATTAAGACGTTGTGGTAAGTTTGGTTATTTTTTATGGGGGGCCCATATGTCATCATCTAAGAGTCTCTTCGTCAATAGTAATTACCGTCGTCAATAGTATTTACCTTGGTCAATAGTAATTACCGTCGTCAATAGTATTTACCTTGGTCAATAGTAATTACCTTCGTCAATAGTATTTACCTTGGTCAATAGTATTTACTTTGGTCAATAGTAATTACCTTCGTCAATAGTATTTACCTTGGTCAATAGTAATTACTTTCGTCAATAGTAGTTGTCCCTTCAATATTACCAAGAGTCATTTGACCCTTCGTTAAGACCAAGAGTCATTTGACCCTTCGTTAAGACCAAGAGCCACCCTCAGTTTTTCTATAAATAGAGGCCTAGGGCTTCATTATTTTTCACGAATTCATTCAAGCTATAGAGAGAGAAAGTATAGAGAGAATAAGAGAGAGAGAGAATAAAAGTATTCTACTACTTCACTTTTCCAATATCCAGTTCTTTTAAGGTAAGGGGTGTTATTCTTTCTTATTCATGAAGAGAACTGTTGTTATTCCATTTCTTATTATTCTGTTGGAATAACCTGTATACGTGGTCTACCCTATACTTGGTGACATTCTTCTATTATTCTGTTGGAACATCCTGTCTGTGTGTTTTACACCAGACCTGGTTCCGTTTTTATTATTATTCTGTTGGAACATCCTGTCTGTGTGTTTTACACCGGACCTGGTTCCGTCTTTATTATTATTCTGTTGGAATATCCTGTCTGTGCGTTTTACGCCGAACCTGGTTCAATTATTTATTATTCTGTCGGAATATCCTGTCTGTGCGTTTACGCCGGACCTGGTTCCATTATTTATTATTCTGTTGGAATAACCTGTCTGTGCGGTCTATCGCATGCATGGTGATTTCTTTTGTTATTCCATTCTTTATTATACTCAGTTGGTTAAGTTTTGACTTCTATACTCCATGAAATTTGTGGAATATCCTTGACATTTGCGCTTCATCTAGTATCTATTCATGAAAATATTCTCCTGATCATTCTTGAATTTTACTCCACAAAGTAGTATCATGTTGACAATTTGGACGTTGTTAATTCTTGGATAAATTAATTCTTGAACTTGTTTTATTGAATTCTTATATCATTGTCATCATCCTCATGTATATATTCTGTTGAAAGTCATATGTGGCCTGTAGTGCATGGATGGACTTGGTATGATTATGACCAGGGATTATTCGGTGTAATCATGACCGTAATGTTACGAATGATGTGGTAAAAGTCCTCATTGGCCCGTAGTGCATTGATAGACAGTTGTTGGCATGATCATGACCATTAATGAATATACGAATATCCTTGGCCGTAGTGCAGGGGTGATTCGATGATGTGGATTATTTTATTAAGCTGAGTCTCAGCGATCACAGTGTTGAAAAATCTTTTAAATCATAAAAGATAGTAGAGTTTATTTTCTACTTGACTCTTTTAATGGATTGCTTGTTCCGCTGCAGTTAAACTTGATGTCTATTATATTTTATCAGTTTAACATTGTTGAAGGCTAATGATAATTTATTCTGCATTATCTTAGTCATAATATTTCTTACTGGGCTAGTTGAGCTCACCCTTTCTTTCACTGTTCTCTTCAGGAAATGAGAACGTAGCTGGGGCAAGTCGGGGAACGGAGTGATGGTCCGAATGATAGTATTAGTTAGTAGTCCTCACTATTCTATGTAATGGTGTGTTAATAAATGTAATGAGGACTCCTTTTGAGTATGAATACTCTCTAGAAGATAATATTTGTATTCAAACTCACAGTTTATGTTTTGTCGTATTGTACACGACAGTTGTATTAGTAAGTTGTATTTGTATTCTGTGCTATGTATCTGACGACCCAAGATGGGTGATGTATACCTAATTTTGGGGGAGTCACAAATACCCATTACGAGTACAACAAATAATATCTCTTACCTTGAAAGGAAGAGTACTGGATATAGGAGTAGTGAAGTAGCAGAACACTTTTCTTCTCTTTCTATAATTTTCTCTCTCTAGAGTTTCAGTGAATTCATAAGAAATAATGAAGGAATGAGCTTCTATTTATAGAAAAATGGACTGCATAGTAACTAACTCATGAACGGTCTAGATTGATTTACTTTAATCTGACGGTCCATATTTAAAGTAAAATCTTTTAAATAAAATATAATATATTCTATTTATAATCTAATAAAACGAATAACTTTATAAAAGATTTTACTATGCAAATACAATGCAGGCACTATGTAAATACTATGCATAATAAAATATAATATATTCTAATTATTGTCTAATAAAACAGACAACTTTATAAAAATATTTTGTTTTATATAAAAAGATTTTACTATTAGCTTAATAAAACGAATAACTTTATAAAAGTATTCTGTTTTATATAAAAAGTTTTTCTGTTTTATTACATTAATAATACCAATAAAATAAAACTGAGTGACTTATCACGTAAGCCTCAATAATCAATATCGTATGCTACTATGCAACCACACGTATTTCTGTACTTTTACTACTGAATAGTTCAACAGTATTAACGGTAAAACATCCGCTGTTATTTTCATAAAATATTTTTGTCATTTTCTCAATTCGACAATAATTTTGTTATGGGGTCCACCAATAATTGTGCCGTCGTACGAATATTCTCCGACAAAAATAATATTCCTCGACCAATCGAATATAATACAACAATTTGCATACTTTTGCAAAGTTTATAAATACTACCCACAACTATAACATTATCTCAAATTCACACCATAATATTTAGAAAAATATTTCGAAAAAATTAAATCTTTATTCATAAAATCTGGGGTTTCACTATAAAGGTTGCGATTCAGGGAACCAAAAAGAGAAGGATATAAAAGTTTTTAATTATCCTCAATTTCTGATCTTATTTCATCTAAGAATGATGTAAAGCTGAATCAAGATAGTAACCAACGCACAAACTCGGGATTAAGTTAGTCCTAGTTTTGGATTAAGTTGGTCCCGATTTTGGGGTCGTTACATACAAGTTTCAGCCCCAACATATCATGATCTAGATCTTAGATCATAAAACATCTTTATTAGTTCATTCAGACATATTAAGATATTTACAAGCCTTAAACTGCACTTTTAAAATATAATTCAAAAACTCACAATTATGATTTTTGAGGTACCTTTGAGGATTTTTAGAAATTTCTATGATAGCATTTTGAATCTACCATTTATGCGATCCCATAAACCCCATATCAAAGTATTTTATCCTTGGTTTAAGTCATAAAAACTATTAAGTTAAGCCATTCAAAAAAAGTCTTAAATGGGCTATTTTTAACAACCTTTAAGGTAAACTGCATTTTTCATGAATTTCAAGGCTACTTTGATGATTTTTAGGATTTTTTGTATTAGGCTTTTAGACATGAACTCTGGGCATACTTTTAGACTTTATACCAAGGTATTTTTGTATTTGTTTGGATTCTCATTTAAGCCTTTTATGCTTCTTGAAACTGATGGTCAAACTAGATTGTTTATCACAGTTTTAGTTTTTACTAATTTTGGTCAATTCTTACCATTTTCATTTCTGGCCTCTTGGGTTCTTTCCAACACTTGAATTATTACTAGTTAAGACTGGTTTTAGCATTCCCTTGACTTTGCTAAGCATAGATTTGGTTTTGACCATCTAAACCTAGTTTTTTCAAGCTTTTACATACTAATTTCTCAAGTTCTTGTATACATTAGCATTCCAACACTTGAAATAGTCTATCATACCTCTAACTCACTTATCTAAGGTGTCAAAACTAAGTTTAAGTAAAATGGCAAAATCATAATTTTACAATTAGAAAAATCTGCAGAATCTGCAGTTTTGTTCATTTTATAGGCTAGTTTGATGATTTGTTTGAATTTATGGGTTAAGTTCTTTGTGACGCCCCAAAATTCGGGTTCCTCAAACCTCAAATTTGGTGCTCACGATACATTATACATATCACATCTAACTACCCATTCGTTATAAATTGTGTCATTCATTATATTTCCTTAATAAAAACATACCTTAAATACATAATTGTAACATCATCTCATGTTAACTAACCTTAACATTACATGCCCTATAACACAAAAGGCTTAAACCAAAATATAATATAACAATCATCATTACACAATTAATACTAGTATGTTGCCTTCGCATTGCCTTTATCCTTCTTAGACTCTTCGGCTACCTCAACTTTAGCTGAAATGTTTTATTTAAAGCAAGGGTGAGCAACTAGTTTGCTCAGTAAGTTAAAGTAATACAATAAAGGATATAGAATAATCTAACTTTCTAGAATTTCAACAATATCCAAACGATTGTGAAATAGCTGAACAATAAATTATTTTCAATAAAAAGAATTCTCTTTAATTTCAGACTGAACAACATATCAAGAATGAAAGAGTAAAATTCTTTCGAAGGTTCAATAATATTCAATTGATTAAGAAAAATTAGCAATACTACAACAATATTCGATAAAGTGGGATACTCCCAGATTTCATACTGAGTTATCATAAATGGATCAAGAACTACTAGAGGAATCATCAGTTAATAAAATTGAAATATCTCAAGAATATAAGTTAGTTATAAAAACTAATTATACTCTTCTGCGAGTACATGAGGTGATCAACCCCATTGCACCCTATATTATGCATAATACTCAAAAATAGCGCGAGTTGGATGTCTGACAATAAAGTTTCCCCTTTTTATAAGGATTGTTCATCTCAGTTTTACATCATGAGTCCGTACCACAACAATATGGTTTGGATTACTTTTAAAGAAATGTTATGATCTCAACGTATAATATCAATATTTATCTAGTCAAAATAAATGACATAGATCTTCCAATAACAACTTAGTTCACATAATAGAATGATTCATCAATTATTAGTCTAGCCGAAACAAATAGCTGAGACATGGCTCATAAATAGTTCATGAATTAAAGAAATTTAAATTTATTTCACATTTCAAATAATAAAACAGGAATCAATTGCACTATCTGTGAATAACTATAATCATTATGGATGTGAATAATCAACAATAATTATCCACTAGCATGCTTTAAAATTAATAACTCAAGTTGAGTTAGGAAACTTGCCTCGATTGTCGATTACTGCTATGCAATTTAATTTAACTTATTTTGAAAGACCTATCATTAATAATATTGATCTTTCAATTAACATAACATATTATAACTCATAACACCACTATTCTTATAATAAATTATCTAACATGTAATCATGTAATCAACATTCAATAGTACCTTACTCATTAGGAATATTATCATTCTTCGATAATATTATTATCATATAACCATTGTCTTAAACTCTTGTCTAATATTATTAATCATTTAATAATATTTTATACACTTGCTAATATTATTAACCATTTAATAATATTTTAATCTCTTATTAATATTATTAATCATTTAATAATATTTTAGTCACTTGATAATATTATTAATCACTTAATAATTTTCCGTATATTAATCACATCTTAACCAATTACTAATATTATTAACCAATTAATAATATTTTAATAAATATTTAATATCTTAACCATTCATAAATATTATTAACCATTTAATAATATTTTAATCAATTAATAATATTATTAATTATTTAATAATATTTTAATTTAACTTTAATCTAATATTATTAATCATTTAATAATATTTTAATTTAATCTAATATTATCAATAATTTAATAATATTTTAATTTTAATTTAATCTAATATTATTAATCTTTTAATAATATTTTAAATCATTATCTAATATTATTAATCATTTAATAATATTTTAATTTAACTTTAATCTAATATTATTAATCATTTAATAATATTTGAATTTAACTTTAATCTAATATTATTAATCATTTAATAATTTTTTAAATCATTATCTAATATTATTAATCATTTAATAATTTTTTAATCAATATCTAATATTATTAATCATTTAATAATATTTTAATTTAATTTTCATCTAAATATTATTAATTACTTAATAATATCTTAATCTAATATTATTAATCTCTTAATAATATTTTAATCATTTAGTATACTAATAAATAATTTATTCTAATTGTTTACTCTTTAATAATTACTTTATTTAACAACCTTAATATGCCATAAATATAACATCTCATCAAAAATGACCAAAATCCCCTCCAAAAATCTAGACACGTCATATTTAGGGTCTCTAAGTCATAAAATTATATTTTTACCATTTATGACATCACATAACTTATTATTCTTATTTATTCACAACTCAAACACATCCATGAAAAATACCAAAATAGTTCTAAAAATTCTTCTTTTCTGGGAAACATCGGATTATGGTCCCCTCATCAACATATATCTTTTCTGGAATTTTCCAATTTCGTTTACTATTTTTAAATGGTCTAAAACTGTCAAATCTTGTAACAATTATCATAAATTGAAAGTTTATCCAAATATTCTGAAATTTTCCGGGTATGTTCCTGTCATGATCCTCTAGCTTCAATAAAAATTTCACAATTTTTAGAGTTACACACAAAAAGTTATTTCAGTTCACTTTTAAAATAGTCATTTCTTGTAAATTCCATAACTTTTATTCTATACATCCAAAAAAAGCCATCTTTGGACAGGATCTAGATTACTCATCATATTAACATCCCACATTTTCTCAGAATTTTTAAAGCACAAAAATATGACGAAACAATCACTGCAAGGACTGGCCAGAAACAATGTATTTTCCCTTTGTGAAAAATCTGGACTGTTTTTTTTTACCAAAACGGCTCCCAAGGATTGTAAAATCCACATATTTGAGTTCTAACACTTGGGTTTAAAAGTTAACTTACATATCTAGCACCCCTCTTTGACGGATCACAAAAAGAAAGTGTAGATTTCAAATGGTGGATTTTCAAAGTAGAGAAAGATTAGGATTTTCTAAACTAGAAAACCTATTTTTCTTTTCTACCTTTTGATCAACATTTAAACACCCAAAATAGTTAGATCTAAACATAAAATACTTATTAACATGTAGATCTAAGGTTTTTGAGTTTTGAAACCTTAGACTTTTATTTCATCAAAAACAAATTTAAATAAAATGATAACTAGATTAGGTTTTATACCTCTTGCTCTTATTGGCTCTATTTCTTTACTTTCCAAAGTAGGAGATGAAGTTGTTGGTCATCCAAAATTACTCCTCCTATTTCCCCTCTAGGTTGCCCGACTCTCTCTCTTCTCTTTCTTTCTCTATTTTATTTTCTTTCTTTTTCTTTTTGTAAGTAAGAGATGAAGTGAAAAAAAAATGATTTTTACCAAAGAGAAAGGTTTTTATAGTTAGTAAAAGTTGTGTGTGTGTGTGTGTATATATATATATATATATATATATATATATATATATATATATATATATATATATATATATATATATATAAATCCCCAATCAATCTTCCCTTGTCTCTCTTATCTCTTCTTTCTTTATTTGCAATCTTAGCAAAATATTAAAGATAAATGAAAGAGAGACACATGGCTTGTAGTAGTTAGTAGAATAAATCTAGCAAATCTTGTACATATGCATTAACCATGTGCCTTAATAATCCCTCATGTGGCCGGGTCTTGCCCCTCCCAAATTGCCCAACTTTTGATTTTTTTTTACTTACTAAGTTAGCTTGGATCATCTTCTAGAAAATCCAATTTACTTGGTCTAAAATTTGGGCCACTTGACTTATTGTTTGGGCTTTCCAATTTAATTGTTTGGGCTCTCTAATTTAATATTTGGGCCATGAAAAATGTTATGGGTTCATCACACTAATTTTATCATACCCTGATTATTTAATTATGGTTTCTATTCCACTCATTTGTAATTTAAATAATTACTTATGTATATTTAATTTTATAACCCAATTGAGATAATAAAATTAATCTATTAGATTAGTATAGTTTTAAATACTAAAATTCTGTAATACCATAACCCTTAGGTTATTTAATTTTCATACCTAATGTATAATTAGGTTATGTAATTTTTCCTTTTTAATTCTCTTTATATGCTAAATAAATATATACACATATAAATAATATACATTTATTTAATCACCTACATACTCCAAATATATAAGTTATAACATATTTATCATCATTGATAAATAATTATTCTTTACATTTAATCACATATTCAATATATGACACAAAGTATTCCATATATTGTTAAATAATTTAATATACTTATTTCTTAGCTTTCCTTATTATTCCATTAATTCATTATTAATTATCTCTAATTGGTTTAATAAATTATTACACATCTATTCCCATATTCATATTATCACTTTACATTAGTAATACTAATTAATCATTTAAAGATTATAAATCTTATCATTCACCCTTCAAGGCTAGCATTCAAGCTATGTTAATTTTTAACATAAGCGTATCTTACTTTTCCTTAATCAAATTGATTAAGTATTTATCTTAGTTAACTTAAAATAAATAAATTAATTAACTAACTAACTCACTTAATTCACATCACATATTTACTCATATTCTTAAAGTAAATAAATAAATAATAATAATAAAAAATTTATTCGTAAAAATATCCATATATAATAGTACAAAATTCTCAATCGTTACATTCTTAGTTCAACTATTTGGCCCTACTTCTAGACCATATATGTAAGGACCGAGAATTTTATACGATTATATATGTATATTTAATCGAATAAATTTTTTTAAGCATATAAGGGAATATGTAAATTAAGTGAGTTAGTTAATTTAATTATTAATTTTAAGTTAACTAAGATGAATACTTAATCAATTTGATTAAAGAAGAATAAGATAAGTTATGTTGAGAATTAACATAACTTGAATGGTAAATTAAAAAGATTTATAATCTTTAAGTGATTAAATTGATATGACTAATATAAAGAGATTATACGATTATGTAATAACTTATTAAGCCAATTAAGGCTAATTAAGTTAATAAAATAATGGAACAAAAAGGAAAGCCAAGAAATAAGAATATATTAATTTAATATTAATGATATTAAAAATTTTGTGACATATTGTGAATGATAAATGGGTTATGATTTATGTGGAAAGTGTATGTGCCTAAATATATATATATATATATATATATATATATATATATATATATATATATATATATATATATATATAAATATGTATATGTATTTATTTATTAAAGAGAATTAAAAAGGAAAAGTTACATAACCTAATTATACATTAGGTATGATAATTAAATAACCTAAGGGTTGTGGTATTGAAGAATGATAGTATCTAAAATTTATATTACTCCAAGAGATTTATTTTATATATCTCAACTAATTAATTATATAACTTAATTAAAGTAAGTTTAATTGGGTTATGTAATTAAATCAATATGAGTAATTATTTAAAGTCCTAAATGAGTGAACTATAAACCCTAATGAAATATATAGGGTAATGTAAAATTTATGTGTTGGACCCATGATAATTTTAGTGGTCCAAACAATTTAAATGAGAGCTCAAACAAATAAAAAGAATGACCCAAACCCTAGCCCATTTGAGATGGACCTTCTACATGATTTAATAAGCAAATAAAGCAATTAAAAAAATCAAAATTTGATATTAAAAGAGGGAGTGTCCGGGTACTCAAGGGGGAATTAACCGCATGCTCATTTGGATTTTTTTTCCTCCACAAAATCTTCCAAATCTAGCTTATGTGTCCCCTAGTCCTAGCCTTATTAATTTATCTAAGATATGCAAGATATTGGAAAGAGAAGATAGAAGATTTGTTGGGAGATTTATATAGATATACAAGTTATATATATATATATATACATTTTCTCCTACTATAAATACTCCCACATTTCATTTCAATTAAAAAGTTTACTTCATTTTCCATAGAGCTAAAAACTAAAATAGAGAGAGAAAAGAAAAAGGTATTCGGCAGCCACCAAGGGAGGAGAAAGAGAAGGAGAAATTATTGCTTGTGCCATCTAGCTTTATCTCATACTTTGGTTGGAGGAGAAAACAAGCCACCAAACTTAGAAGGTATAAAAACTCATCTAAAACTCTAATCATGAGTTATTTGTGTATTTTTATGTTAGACATAGGAAGTTCAAGCTTTAAATGGCTAGAAGCATGTTAGAATGGTAGATATATAGTTTAATGGGTTTAACTTGGGTATTGATATGTGTTTATGTAGAAAAGTTTAGCAAAATGTTTGAAAACATTTTTACCAACGAACAAACCGTAGTATGTTTGAATAAATTGCTCATTTTGAAATCTATAAATTATTTTAGTGACTTTATATTTTCTGGTATATTATGGGTAAGTTACAAACAAAATCTAGTTGGAATCATTTAAAATGAAGTTGAAATGAGTGAGATATGGATTCTTAACCAAAACATGTTCACTGTCGGAGTATTGTTAGAACTGTTCACTTCCGGGCCATTTTTTGTGATCAAAACAGAACCAAAATTGATGTTTGATGAATGAAAACTGTAGTTCGGGAAGATACGAATCCAACGAGTCTGATTGGATCTAAATCGGAGTTGTAGATTTCATTTTACTCAAATTTTAGTGAAGGATCCCAAATCTGACAAAAAATCAAAAATCCTAAAAAGCTACTACCAGTTCAGCGGGAACCGAACCGGCCGAAACTTTCCGGCTACCGGTTCGGCCACTTTTCGGGCGGTTCTGGTGGTGATTCTTGGACCCAAATTTTTCTAAAATTCAGAAGAATATTAAAATATTTAATTCAAAATTTTTCTGAGCAGTTAGCTAATTATTAAGTAATTAATAGTTTAAACTCATTTAAAATCATTTAAAACTTACTAATTTATAATTTTTAATGCAATTATTGGATTATTAAACTAATTACATTAAATTTGAATGTAACTAACTATTTAATTATTATCTAAGTAGTATTGGGTGATAATTAAGTAGAGTTAGTAATAATAAAGTAACTATTGATTATTTAACTAAAATTAAATAATAAATAGGGTTAAACCATTGATTAATATTAAATAATGATTAAAGAATGCTTAAGTAAGATTATGTAATAATTTAATAACTTACTTACATTGACATAAAATTTATAAAGTAATTTTTTATTATTTAGTTAATATTAAATAATAAATAAAAATAAATAATAATTAATTATTCTTAAGTTAATAAGAAAGAATAATTAAAGACTTATGAAGTAAATTAATTATTTATTATTCAAGGATAAATAAATAAATAAATAAATAATTAATAAGAACAAATGATAATTAATTATTCTTAAGTTAATAAGAAAGAATAATTAAATATTTATGAAGTAAATTAATTAATTATTATTCAAGGATAAATAAATAAATAATTAATATTAAATAAGGAAAAAGGTTAATTAATTGTTCATTTATTAATAGTAATGAATAATTAAAGACTAATAAATCAATTATTTATTATTCAAGGATAAATGATTAATTAATTATTACTTAATTGATATTAAATAATAATTAAAGACAAATAATGTTAATTATTCAATATTTAATTAACATTAAATAATAAGTAGATGTAACTAGTTATTATTTATTTAATAATAACTAAAGGTAATTAATTAATTATTATTTAACTAATATTAAATGGTAATTAAAGGAAGATAGAGTTAATAAATGGAAATAATTTAAATGACTCATTAATTAAACAATTATAATAAATTGTTTAAGAGTCTAATAAGTTTTTATTATTTAAGAAAAACCTTATGAATTTATTAAATCATTAACCTAAGGTTTATTAAATATCATATAAGATTAATGATAATACATTATACTACGTGTACATTGTGATTGAATTATTTGCTAGATAATAGCATAAGTAAGCGCATAGACATACAATTATATGCAGTACTAATTAGTAGACCAACATTGTCAATGCTAGGTCATTCAAAGAGTTTAATTTAAAGCTAGTTAGTCGGAGCTCGTCGAACAGGCAAGTTCTCTAACTCAAACTTGAGTTATTATTTTTCAAGCATGTTAGTGGATAATTATTGTTAATTATTCCACATCTAAGATTGTTATTGAATATTCACATTTATTGCAAGTTTCCTAACTCAACTTGAGTTATTAATTTCAAAGCATGATTAGTGAATAATTATTGATAGTTATTCACATCTATAATGATTATTGTTATTCACACATAGTGCAATTGATTCTTGTTTTATTATTGGAACTATTTACGAGCCATGTCTCAACTATTTGTTTTGACTAGACTAATATTTGTTAAAGCATGAAACGTTCTATTTATTATGAACTGATTTATTGTTGGAAGATCTATGCCAGTGATTTCGGCTAGATCAATATTGATATTATATGTTGAAATCATAGTTATTCTTTGAAAGCAATCCAAACCATATTATTGTGGCACAGACTCGTGATGTAAGACTGAGAAGAACAACCCTTATAAAAGGGGGAACTTTATTGTCGTAAAAACGACCCTTGCGCGCTATGTTGAGTATTATGCATAATATAAGGTACAATAGAGATGATCACTTCATGTACTTACAGAAGAGTATAATTAGTTTTTAAAACTAACTTATATTCTTGAGGTAATTCAGCTTTAATAACTGATGATTCCTCTAGTAGTTCTTGATCCATTTGTGATCACTGAGTATGAAATCTGGGAATATCTCACTTTGTTGAATATTGTTGCATTATTGCTATTTTGTTCCTAATCAAATGAATATTATTGAATCTTTGAATGAATTTAATTCTTTCATTCTTGAAATATTATTTATTCTAGAATTCAAGAAAATTCTTGTTATTGAAAATGATGTATTGTTCAGCTACTTCGAAATCTTTTGAACATTGTTGACATTCTAGAAAGTTAGATTCTTCTATATCTTTTATTGTACGCTTTAACTTGCTGAGCAAACTCGTTGCTCACCCTTGCTTAAATAAAACATTTCAGCCAAGGACGAGGTAGCCGAGGGGTCAAAAAAAGACAAGGGCAAAGGCAAAGTTCAAGAGTAGTTATTATGAACTTTACTTATTATGTTACTTTATGTAAATTAATTATGCAAACCTTTTGAGTATCTAAGGGTATGTAAGTTATTTTAAGGTTAGTTAACTTGGGATGATGATGATATAATTATGTTTTAAGTTATGTTTTTATTAAGGACATGTAATGAATGATGTATTTCATCAATGAATGGGTAGTTAGAGGTGATATGTATAATGGATCGTGAGCACCAAACCTGAGGTTAGGGAATCCGGATTTGGGGGCGTCACAATACATCATGGTATTTTAATTATGGTTTAAGTTTCTTATTCATGCTAGTTAAGCTTCCCAAAAACAGGGCTCAAACTGGCCAGTTTTTTCACTTTTTATAAAAACTATTTTCTAACTTTTTTTAAAAAAAAATTCACTTTTGGCCACTAGGATAGTCTAGTCATGTGTATTAAAGTTACTCAAGGCTACTTTCATCATCATTATGCTTTATTTAATCACTTAGCCAAGTTTAACCTATTAAAGCACATTTTAGGCATAAAAAGATATCCTAATTTGGTTTTCTTGCTAGCTTTTTCCAAACTTATGATTGAGAATTACTAATAGCATGTATTAGCAACTTTATATAAGTTCATTCTAGTCTCTTAAGTTCATATGTTAAAAAGATTCCCAAAATAGTCCACTTCTAACTTAAAAACGATTTTTTTAACAAGTGTAATGCTCATAATGGTTTAGGCTTGGTTTCTTTAGCCTGTATAGCTTACTTATGTCATGTTATAGTTATTAAAACATGTTTATATGGTACAGGTATGGTGATGCTTCATTTTGGTGTTCATAGTTATTATAAAGCTTACTTTTTATGGTTTTATATACAAATTTGGGCAATACATAAGCTAGACCTTAACTAACTTAAAGGTTAACTTTTAAATGATATTTATAGACTATTTAGGGACTTCATACTGCCTCACAACTTTAGTTGCAAACATTGCTCATAGCAGTCCCCATTTCTAGAGCTTTATGTATAGTTTTGGCTATTTACTACAAACAATCCCAACCTATGCTTCTTTAGATATCTAAGCATTCGTGCAAGCTCCTAATCATCATTATAACTCATTTTCATAGAATTTAGCATGCAAGCATAAGTAGTTAAACCATTAGCACAAAACAACCCACTTCTAGACATTTTAGATATGAAATTTATATAACAAATCATAACAGTCCTTATCTAAGTAAAAGAGAATATAAGGCATTCAAGCAATCCTTAAAAATGCTTATAACATAAAATTATATCTCTATTTATGTTTGCAAAAGTCAACCATCTTTTGAATACCAAAACAGTCCATATATGACACTTTAGGCAAGATTTAGTACCTTTACACCAAAACAGTACTAATCATTCAAGTACATGCATTTCTACAACATGAACCTATTATATACTATATGTTCATGATTTAAAACATTTAAAGGCAAGGTTTTCTTGCTTTAGGCCAAAGTAGCCCTCTTTCGGCTTTAAATTACACAAGAAACACGGTTTACCAACATGTCAACAAAGATAGCATGAATGTGAAACATATAAGCTTGTACTATCTTTTTACATGGTATTTAACATACATAGCATATGCCCGGATGGTTCAAGTAAAAACCTCAGTTTGCTTCTTATCCAACTCTTGCAACTACCTCCAAGAATGGCAACTTAGACGGTTAGCCAACCAGTAGTAGGTTTTTTTGAGTGTGAGGCTTCAATAAATGCCCAAGCTTCCTCCTCTTCCTTCAGCAGATAATCTCTTTTTGGAATCCTCCTTATGCTTTTTCAGCTCATACTCCTACCACTTCTAGGCGTCTTCCCCCACGGGCTTCATCTCGAATACCTCCTCGAGATCCTCTCTCAGAATCCGCTGCTACCGAGGAGATGAGAGTTACTCGCTCTAGAACAAGAGTATCCACTACTTCTATTTTTGAGTTGATGCTGCCTGCAGGACCTATTGTGGGCCCGGTTGGTCATGATGGTAGTAAATGAACGACGAATGAGACCACTCTTATCTAGAAGTCGTTGTTAAAGTGCCTACATGATGATGCTGGTTCTAGCATACTGGCAATCGAGGATTCGGTTAAGAGATGCATAAAACTTTTTGTAAGCTTTAAGTTATTTGCATTTGTCGCTTTCAATATTCTCTTGATCACCTTTATGTTTTCTCGTATCATTACTGTCGTGTTTTTCAGATTGCCGAGGATGATGATAATGTTCCCACTAGATTTCTTATGGGTACTGCGAATAAGGCGACAACGACCTCCACTACTTGTGAGCATCCCCGATCTATCATGATTGTTGTCAAGTCCTCTTCTCCACACAATGATCATGCCAGCCTTAATGCTGACGATTCTATGTCTGATGTGATCTCTAGTCCTGCTGTAGGTAGTACAGCTCTATCTTCACGCCCACATACGACATCTTCTTATAATAGCCTTGAGGGTAATGGTGATACTTATGCTGATGTTGTTGATATTATGGCAATTGAACCTCATCCACTGAGGGAGATTCCTTTAGAGCTTGTTGCTGATTTCCATCATCCCTAGAAGGATTCTACCGAGGCTTCACCTTGTGAGTGTTCTCTTTATTTGATGTATACTTGTCTTTTAAGTTTTTCTTCCTTTCTTTGTAATTTATTATGTTGTTTAATTTCTCTTTTCGGGCTAATAAGATGAAGCATCTACCTTTTCCCCTTGAAGGGATCGATTTATTTTATTATCTTCATCTTGATTTTGCCATTTTGCCTTTTAGTGGCCTTGGCTATCCTGTAGCGCCCCCAAATTCGGGTCCCTTGAACCTCAAACCTGGTGTGTCATGATACATTATCTTCATACATATTCTATAAACTAATGCGGAATTATAAACATAAATTGTTTATTACACAATGGTTTTGTAACATTTCCCAAGGTCTACAACCTTTATCTTAATACATACCTTTAATAATTCACAAGGTTTACATCATCAATTTACGTCAGTTATCATAATAGATAAATGTCCTTATAAAATAATATCCATCTTTTCCGTTACTTTTGTCCTTCTTTGAGCATTCGGATTAAATGAAAATATATTCATGATATAGCAAGGGTGAGCAACTACTTTGCTCAGCAAGTTTAAATACAATAAAAATATATCATGATTGAAAGAAAGAATAAGCATTCAAGTTTTCAACAATATAATGATTGTGAAAGAGCATGAATCAAATTTCAAAACATGAATGATTGAATTAATAACGCTGAGTGGTTAACAATGACCATGAAAAAAATACTTTGGTAATGAAGGTGATCAACCTTTCATACCTGATAAACATATGAAATGTGCACTAAGTGCGAATCAATATAATCATAGATGTAGAATAATTTGTTAGGAAATTACATATTTAAATTTGATGTTGAAAGTAAATAATCATGCTTATATATATGCAAAGTCCTTGAAGGAATACATGTACAAGGACTTAGTGATATATCAAAACTGTTAGGTTGATCTGTGCTTTAGTGCTTATCATTCTGTAAATGAATGTATAGAAGAAAAGATCAAAGCTGTTAGGTTGATCTATCTCTTGAGATGTAATAGATAGGTCTCAACAGAATCGTAGTCTGTCGAGCCATCCAAGAGATTGCAGAAGCCAAGGCAGAATCGTAGAGTATCGAGAATCGCAGTCTGTCGGCTTTGGAGGGCCTCTACCAGTATCGTAGAGTGGTCCAAACACCTGCTAAGCCAACTTAAGAATCGTAGTGTGCTCTCGAAAGCGTAGAGTCTACAAATCAAGCAAGCAAAGATCGTAGTCTATCAGTGTTTAAGAGAAATCGTAGTGTTCTCTTCTACTAGTTTCGAATCAAGCACTTATGTGGCAAGACACCACGATCATGATCGTAGTGCATCATCTGTCTGCATCAGAAGCATCAATTTTTGTCCATTTGTTTAAGAATAAATTATAACAAATGTGGAATAGATTATAGACGTTGAGTCTCTCGGGAATCCCAATGACCCAACACTCATCCTTAGTATATAACAAGAAAGCGTACTGAAGAAGCTAAGGAAAGTACTACACATCAGCCGAAAATACCTTTCCAGGTGTTAGGTGAGATAACAGTTTGCTGTGTCAGTGGGCCAGATGGCTAAACAGAAGATTTACAGAAAGTTACCATCAGTGTGCAGAAATATCAAATACAATTAATGCTTCAACGGATGCCTTCAAACGAATACATTTCAAAGGCACCTTATATACAAATCAGATGAAGATGTAAGAGGTAAGCAAGTACACAACGAAAAGATGAAGAACACTCAACGCTCAACTCTACAATCCGAAAAGAAAGCTTGCTCAGCTACTCAGTTCTTTCGAACACAAGCTTAACAGAAACTGATTAGCATCATTCAAGAACTCAATTATCATTAAGTGAAGTAAGAAGTTCCAAGTCTGTTGAACTTAAAAAGTTCTAAGTGAACTAAGAAGTTCTAAGTCTGCTGGACTTAAAGAGTTCTAAGTGAACTAAGAAATTCCAAGACTGCTGGTCTTGAAGGAATCTAAGTGATTCGAAGATTGTAAAAATATCCTTAGTGGATTTCCTACTCAAGGAGCAGAAGAGTGGACTAGGAGCTTTGAATGCTCTGAACCACTTAATTCTCTGTGTCTTTTATATTCTTGCTTTAACTGCTATACTTGCTATAACTGCCTGTTAACTATTAACTCTGTTTATCTTAAAAGGGAAAAAACAAATCACATATTTCTCTGAAATAGATTAACAATATCTGACGAAGAATTTTGAAAAAGAAATTTTAAAATATCTATTCAACCCCCCTTCTAGATAACTATTGTGCCTCTGGGAACTAACAATTGGTATCAGAGCAGGTTCTCTCAATTAGCCTACAAAGCTTGAGTAGATTCAATGGCACATCTGATAAGCGAGACTGGAGGAGGCAGCAAGCCACCAATGTGCAACAAAGATAAATTTTCCAACTGGAAAGTTCGTATGCAAGCATACATGGACTCAATAGATGAAGAGCTATTTGAAACTGTCATGAATGGGCCCTACATTCCAATAAACTTGCACCAACTCCAGAAGATCCAAATAGAGTTCAAGTCAAGGTTAAAACTGAGTGAACTGACAACGAAAAGAAAGTTGTCCAACTCGACAAATAGGCCAAGAACATTCTATTCCAGTCCTTAGAAGATGATCTGTTCGAGAATGTAGTCAACAACAAAACTACCAAGGAAGTATGGGAAGCATTGCTCATTATGCACTAAGGAACTGAAAAAGTCAGAGAAAACAAACAATCTCTTCTGACTCAACAATACGAAATGTTTGCCCATGTTTCAGGTGAAAATGTCACTTCCACTTATGAAAGATTCAATGTTCTGCTCAACTCTCTTCGAGCTTTTGGAAAGATCTATCCAAATAAAGATCTAATCATAAAGTTCATGAGAGCTTTACCTAGCAAATGGGATGCCAAAACCACTGCCATCAAAGAATCAAAGAATCTCCATGAAATGACTGTTCAACAACTTTATGGTAATCTTCTCACCTATGAATTGGAGCTGACTCAGCGAGCAGAGACTCTATCTGTAGGAAGAAAGAAGGACAAAGGAGTTGCTCTCAAAGCAACAGATACCATCTCCAAAGCTAACACTGAAAATGACTCTGACTCTAAGGAAGACGATGATGAGGATATTGCAATGCTGGTAAGAAAACTCAAGAGGTTCATGCGTAAAGGTAGAAGCAGCAAACCTAAGAGATTCAACAACAACAACATCTAGGAGCAGATAAATGACTTATGCTACAACTGCAAGAAGCCTGGCCATTTCATTGCAAACTGTAACAAACCTCTAAAAGAAGAACTAAAGAGGAAATCAAATTCAAAGGCAACAGAAGAAAGACAAAGGTCTTGTGGCCGAGGGATCATGGAGTAACTTAGACAACGACACAACTTGTGAGTCTGAAGATGATGAAGATCCTCAAGTAGCAAATCTATGTCTAATGGCTAAACATGCAAAGGATAAAAAAAGCCCTGACAATCATGAAGTAAGTATTGATGAGGTATTTGACTTTAACTCTCCTGATGTAGATATTAATGATTTAAGAACTGCACTACATGTCATAACATCTGATCTGCATCAATACATGAAATGGTTCAGAGTTTTGTCTAAAGATTATTCTCTTCTTCAAAAAGAGAAAGAGAAAATTCAGGAAGAATTTGAAACAGCTCTTCTAAGTACTAACTCTCTCTTTAAATTTGAAGCTGAGAATAAACTCTTAAAATAGACCAATGAACTTAATGCACAAAGAGATTCAAATCTAACCTCTAAGATTGAGGAACTAGAAAAGATAGTCTTAACATTGAATAGATCATCTTCATCCATGGACTCCCTGATCTCCGGTCAGAGAAGTGCATCTGATAGAACATGTTTAGGTTTTGGGGAATCCACCTCAGAACCAAATGTGGAAAAGTCAAAGGAAACTAACATCAGCAGTGCTTCAAACCTCAATAGAAGCATTGCATTTGTGAAATCCTCACAGAAGGAAGAACCAACCCATCCCTGCCCTTTTGATCCAATCTATGCTGCAAGGCATAACGGATCCCATGTTGGCCTAGGATTCAGAAAAGAGAAGAGTAACTTAGTCACTGCCCTCCAACCTCAAAGGATCGTGGAGTCGAGCAAAATTAACTCCACCAACCAACCTGGTGGAAATAGTAGAGTTAAATTACACTCTTCACAAATCATGAATCACAAGGACACATTGAAAAGGAAGAATCAGTATAAAGGAAGGACTGCCAGAAATCCACATAAGTTTAAATGGAAAAAGAATCCTCACACACTCACAAGCATGCATCATGCTAGATGTTTTGTATGTGATAAGATTGGTCATAAGGCTACAATATGTTACAATAATCCTATGCATATCAAACTCAAAGTCAAGCAGATTTGGGTTCCCAAGGGTACTAACAAGATAGGACCCATGCAAGTATGGGTACTAAAATGAGAGCTTAAATCTCAATGCAGGAACGGAGCTACACGATCATAACTTGGTACCTGAATAGTGGATGCTCATGACACATGACTGGGAACAAAGCTCTCCTGTCTAACTTCATAGAGAAAGAGGGTCCAATAGTTATCTTTGGAGACAATGGGTCTGGCAAGACAAGAGGTTATGGCTCAGCTAGGAATGTTGCAGTATCCTTCAGCAAAGTAGCCTATATGGAAGGACTAAAGCACAATCTTCTGAGTATAAGCCAGCTCTGCGACAAGGGTCATCAAGTTATCTTTCTCAACAATCAATGTCAAGTCAGAGACCTGAAGACCTCTTCCATAAAGCTAATCGGAATAAGAGAAGGAAACGTCTACACTGTTAATCCTGGTCAACTAAGTTCTAACGAGACAATATGCTTTCTAGCTAAAGCCTCTGAAGAAATGAGTTGGATGTGGCATAAAAGGTTGTCTCATCTCAACTTCAAAAGCATGTCAAAACTGGCCTCCAAGGATTTAGTAGCAAGCCTACCCAAGATCAGTTTTGTCAAAGAAAGGCCATGCAACCCCTATCAACTTGGAAAATAAACTAGAAGATCTTTCAAAAGTAAAACTATCAACTCAATTGATAAACCCCTGTAACTACTTTGCATGGATCTATTTGAACCAATTCCAACCACGAGCCTAGGAGGGAAGAGATATTCATTGGTCGTAGTAGATGACTACACAAGATTTACATGGGTGTTCTTTCTAAACTCAAAAGATGAAACAAGTTTCCAACTCATCAAGATGTTCAAACTGGTGATGAACGAGAAAGGGGAGAAAATCAAGGCCATAAGGAGTGATCATGGTAGAGAATTTGACTTCTCTGAGATGGATCAGTTCCGCACAGACAATGGCATCAGTCACAACTTCTCAGCTCCACGAACTCCACAGCAAAACGGAGTAGCTGAAAGAAAGAACAAAATGTTGATTGAAGCTGGAAGAACTCTACTAGCAATAACCCGTCTGCCTGAATACTTCTGGGCAGAAGCTGTCAACACTGCATGCTACAATCAGAACAGATCTCTTGTGCACTCTACGTTAAAGAAGACTCCCTACGAGTTATGGAGAGGAAGAAAGCCAAATCTCAGCTACTTCCATGTAAGGGTGTAAACGAGTCGAACCGGAGTGAACAGAGAGCTACTCGAATTCGACTCGAAATGATAAATTCGTACTCAGATTCGGCTCGAATTCGAATTATATTTGAAAAATCCTACTCAAATTTGACTCGACTCGAATATTTATTACTCGAATTCGATTCGACTCGATTCGACTCGAATATTTATTCAAACTACTCGTGAGCTTCAAATTCAAGCTCGAATTCGAGTATCCACATAATAACTAGTTTTGTAATAAATATAATTATAAATTATATTTGTTATTTTACTTAAAAATGAAAAAATATATTTATTATTACACTTTACAAATATAAAATCACAATTAAAATTAAAAACAAAACAAAATAATAACTAATTATCCTAATTTGATTTAAATTTGTATATATTATAAGAGAATGTATCGAACATCTAATCGAATATGTATTAACTGAGTATGTATCGAATCACAATAAAAAATTCAAGTAGTTTGAATCTTAAACAAGTCGAGTATAACATTGCTCAGATTCTACTAATATTTTTATTCGAACTATTTTTAATGCTCAGATTTGGATTATATTATTAAGAAATTCGAGTCTCGCTCTTATTTTTTCATGCCGAGAGCGAATTGAGCCCGAACTGTGTTGGCTCATTTACAGCCTTACTTCCATGTGTTCGGTTGTGCATGATATATTCTCAACAATGAAAAATAGTATCTGACTAAGTTCAACCCAAGTAAGACGAAGGAATCTTCCTCGAATATGCCACAGATAGTAAAGCTTATAGAGTATTCAACAAAAAGACGTTAAGTGTTGAAGTCTCGATTCACATCATCTTTGATGAAATAGACTTAGACAAAAATATGCCTCAAGACACTATGAACAACAACTCAGACACTACGAATGAGGTGGTCGAGCTCGACACCACGATCATAGTCCCAGAAAATGAAATCGTTGAGCCTGAAGAAGAAATCGTAGAGAGAACTATGCCAGACAACGAACCTCTACATCAAGAAGCAGAGGTTGATCTTGAAGAATTCAGACAAGAAGGCATCAGGTCAGATATTCCAACAGGAAACAGATGGGCAAGAGATCACACTCAAGATCTAATCATTGGAGATCCAAATGCAAGAGTCAAGACAAGATCTGCCATCCAGAATGAGTGTTTCTATCTAAGTTTTCTGTCACAAATGGAACCCAAGAAGATATAAGATGCTATGGAAGACTCAAGTTGGATAGAAGCCATGTAAGAGGAACTACATCAATTTGAAAGAAGCAGAGTATGGAGATTAGTTCCAAGACCTAGAAGCCACCCAGTTATTGGCACCAAGTGGGTCTTCAGAAACAAGATGGATGAAGATGGGGTAATAACAAGGAACAAGGCAAGACTAGTAGCCAAAGGTTACTCCCAAGAAGAATACATCAACTATGACGAGACCTTCGCACGTGTTGCCAGATTAGAAGCAATCAGGATATTCCTTACTTTTGCTGCCCACATGAAATTCAAAGTCTTTCAAATGGATGTCAAAAGTGCATTTCTGAATGGTGAACTTAAAAAATAAGTATATATGGAGCAACCTCCAGGTTTCATCAATCCAACTCTCTCTAATTATGTCTATAGATTAGACAAAGCCTTATATGGACTTAAACAAGTACATAGAGCATGGTATGAAACACTAACTAACTTTTTTTTTTATTAAAAATGGCTTCACTAGAGGTACAGTAAATACCACATTATTCCTTAGAAAGCACAAAAATAAAATCCTATTAGTTCAAATCACTACAAAAAAAATAGTCATTGCCAACGGCCAATACCGTCGCCTATAACTATAGTGCCGTCAGCATTGAGGTCATTGGCGACGACAGATGTCGTCGGTACTCCTGTAGCCCCACCAGTCGTCGCCCCTGGTTCCCGTCGCCAGCAGTCGACATCATTGTCATTGGCGACGGGTGTCATTAGCGACGGCCCAATGTCAATGGTCGGGCTATAGCGACGGCAAGTCCGTCGACAAAGGCTCCATAAAGTTTGGTGGGAAAATTTCATTCCCGACGGCATGGCCGTTGGCAATGACTTTTATGGCCGACGACAATGTCTTTAACTCATGATTGTCGCTATATCTCATTGGTGATGGCATTGCTATCGCCAGTACCCCCGTCGGCAATGACTGTATATATTTTGAATTTTTTTTATAATTTCAAAATTTCCCTGTTCATTTACAAATATAAATGTACACCTGTTATAAACTAATAACAACCATCAAATAACAAGCAAATATCATACAAATCACCATTGAAATAGTAATCCAAATCAAATATATAGATCAAAAATATAATGGCCGTCTGTACAACTCAAAAACTGTACAAGTACATACATGAAACTCATAATATAAAATAAACTAAACTAACTACAACCTATTGCCTGTCTCCATGTTATCGGCTCGGCGGTCATCACCCTATACTGGAGGAGGCTGCTCGTCATCAACTCGACGGTCATCGCCTTGTACTAGAGGAGGCTTCTCGTCATCAGCTCGGCGGTCATCACCAGTGCCTCCACCTCCACGAGTCTCATCAACAAGACCCTATAAAATTAAAATATTAATAATAAAGTCAAAATGAAAATATATTTATATTATTTTAGTTTGTGTTCTTCAAGTTAGGCAGACGGGACTCGAACTCGGGCTCCGTATATCGGAATCGAGTCTCATTAGTTGTAACGTGTGTCTATTGCCTATGAGGGGCTATTGCATGTGTTTATATGTCAGCTAGACGACCGGGGTGGGTTTTGGTCTCTTTTTCGACTATTTTTCTAAGTTTTCTCAAGTTAGGCGGACGGTACTCGAACTCAGGCTTCGTATATTAGAATCGAGTCCCGTCAGTTGTAACGTGTGTCTATTGCCTATGCGGTGCTATTGCCTGTGTTTGCGTGTCAACTAGACGACCGGGGTAGGTTTTGATCTCTTTTTCGACTATTTTTCTAAGTTTTCTCAAGTTAGGCGGACGGGACTCGAACTCGGGCTCCGTATATCAAAATCGAGTCCCGTCAGTTGTAACACTTTTCTATTGCCTATGTGGTGCTATTGCCTATATTTACGTATCAACTAGACGACCGGGGTGGGTTTTGGTCTCTTTTTCGACTATTTTTCTAAGTTTTCTCAAGTTAGGCGGACGGGACTCGAATTCGGGCTCCGTATATCAGAATTGAGTCTCGTCAGTTGTAACACGTGTCTATTGCCTATGCGGTGCTATTTACTATATTTGCATGTCAACTAGACGACCGAGGTGGGTTTTGGTCTATTTTTCGACTATTTTTCTAAGTTTTCTCAAGTTAGGCGGACGGGACTTGAACTCGAGCTCCGTATATCAGAATCAAGTCCCGTCAGTTGTAACGCGTGTCTATTGTCTATGCGATGCTATTACATGTGTTTGCGTGTCAACTAGACTACCGGGGTGGGTTTTGGTCTCTTTTTTGACTATTTTTCTAAGTTTTCTCAAGTTAGGCGGACGGGACTCGAACTTGGGCTCCATATATCGGAATCGAGTCCCATCAGTTGTAACGCGTGTCTATTGCCTATGCGGTACTATTACCTGTGTTTGTGTGTCAACTAGACTACCAGGGTGGGTTTTGGTCTCTTTTTTGACTATTTTTCAAAGTTTTCTCAAGTTAGGCGGATGAGACTCGAACTCAGGCTCCGTATATCAGAATCGAGTCCCGTCAGTTGTGACATGTGTCTATTGCCTATGCAGTGTTATTGCCTATATTTACGTGTCAACTAGACGACCGGGGTGGGTTTTGGTCTCTTTTTTGACTATTTTTCTAAGTTTTTTCAAGTTAGGCAGACGGGACTCGAACTCGGGCTCCGTATATCAGAATCGAGTCTCGTCAATTGTAACACGTGTCTATTGTCTATGCGATGCTATTGCCTATGTTTACGTGTCAACTAGACGACCGGGGTGGGTTTTGGTCTCTTTTTCGATTATTTTTCTAAGTTTTCTCAAGTTAGGCGGACGGGACTCGAACTCGGGCTCCGCATATCAGAATCGAGTCCCGTCAGTTGTAACACTTTTCTATTGCATATGCGGTGCTATTGCCTATGTTTATGTGTCAAGTAGACGATCGGGGTGGGTTTTGGTCTCTTTTTTAACTATTTTTCTAAGTTTTCTCAAGTTAGGCGGACGGGACTCAAACTTGGGCTCCGTATATCGGAATCGAGTCCCGTCAGTTGTAACGCATGTCTATTGCCTATGCGGTGCTATTGCCTGTGTTTGCGTGTCATTTCAACTATTTTTCTAAGCTTTCTCAAGTTTGACAGTTTATATAAGCAATATAATTATAAATAAGGAAATACATCAATAATAAGTTTTACCTGTCGAATATGTGGAGGAAACCATGGGCTTTGGTGGTTATAACAACATGACATGGGCTTGCAGGAGTCTTAACACTTCGCACATAATACAACTGTGTTCCTTGACTTGCTAAAATAAAAGGCTCGTCCATACCAGTCATCAGTCTTAGTTTTGACTTAACGTTAACAGTCACTCGTCCTAATTTTTTATCTACTTTAACTCCATTCTCAACATCAAACCAATGACAATTGAATCAAACTAATTCTTTATGACCCCAATATTTGAGAACGACAACTTCTAGCAATCGTCCATACCAGTCATCCCAAATGTTATCGTAGCAGTTACCTTTCACCACAACACCAGAATCAGCAGAAGCGACTTCTCCAATATCACAACACTTAAATCTGTAATCGTTGACAATGCAGCATGTATAAGTATCTACAGATCTTTCAGGGACGTCGGCTATAAGCTTTAGCCGATTGTGAGCTAACTCATCTGTGAGGACCTAATGTACATTAACACAACATATTCTAAAGTTAATTACGCCATAAGAATAAATCTATGATGGTAAATTCATTGAACTTGTAAAGGTTAGACTTACATGATCTTTAAACCATTCCACAAATTGTCCATTTCTCAAATATTGCAAATCCCCGTCCGATATACTCGGATTCGCTTCACGTACTTCAGCATTATATTGACTGCAACACAGTTATATACTTAATGTGTTTGTAAAAGAACCTCTCCCAGTTACACCAGATATATATAGTTATGATTACTTAATGTATGGCGCTACTTCATTCATGTTGACAAGTGCATACAATGTGGCAGCTGCATACTCACTATCGGTCAAGAATCGCCTTTTTTATCGCCGAATGGGCGTACAGGATGACTAAAGGCCGTTAATTCTCCATTTTCCTCGTGCGCAACAGCCTGATTCCGTCGTAAGTGATTGTGCTTCGTCTAATCATTCGGCTCAAAGTACAATGAGCAGAAATTAACAAGTTCCTCCATAACATAACTTTCAGCAATCGACCCCTCTACACGGGCTCTATTCTTCACCTTTTGCTTTAAACGTCGCATATACCTATGTGATATATAGATTAGCAAAAAAGAATGAACATTTTACCGTATTAAAAACATTAATGTCATTACCTCTCGAATGGATACATCCAACTATATTGCACAGGACCGCCAAACTTTGCTTCGTATGGCAAGTTGAATCAAAAAACGATGGAGGGAAGATCATTTCTAACTTGCACATTATTTCCACTATCTGCCTCTCCATTTTATCTATGTCTTTGAGCTGGAGCTCCGTCAAGCATAGATCTCTGAAGAAATTAGAAAGCTATGTCAGTGCTTTAACCACACGTTTCGGTAACAAGTCGATAAATGCCACAACGATCAACTTCTGCATGAATACTTGACAATTATGACTTTTGAGACCCCGAAACTTCAGCTCTTCGACTTTACAACACCTTGCTATATTCGAAGAATATCCATCTGGGAGCTTCAGTCCACTGATCCAATTACATATCAATATCAAATGTTCCCTGGTCAAAGTATATTGAGCTTTAGGCGTTACCGTCTTACTACCCTCCTGATACAGCCACAGATCTTCCTTAATGTTCATTTCTACTAAATCAAGTCTCAACTTGTTGTTGTCCTTTGTTCTACCACTGGCATCTAGGACTGTATAAAAAATGTTATCAAATATGTTCTTCTCAGTAAGCATCGGATCTAAACAATGACGGATGCAGAGTGTAGCCCAATAAGGCAGGTCAAAGAACATGGATCTGTGTGTCCAGTTGTGAACCTTGCCGTAACCATAAGCTCGCTCCAATCTGTGATTCTTCCCTGGATGTGGAAACTTCAAATGAATAATCCAACTCAACACTGCTGACCCAGAAATACGGCCAGGTACTTGACGTTTCTCTATTTTTCGATTAAATTGTCTACTCATCCGTCGATAACGATGTTCAATCGGCAAAAACTGTCTGGATGTTGCAAAGAAACTCATTTTCCCCCCATGTTTGAGTCGCATAGCTTTAACTGACCCCATGCACATGGGACATAACAAGCCCCCGTGAGTCGACCATCCACTGATCATTCCTAACACCGAGAAGTCATTTATTGTCCACAGTAAAGCTGCCCTCATGTCAAAGTTCTGCTTAAGAGATACATCATAAGTTTGAACCACTTTTTCCCACAACATCTTTAACTCATCAACTAACGGCCTAAGGTATACATTGATGTCTTTACTCAGACTCTTATCACCCGAAATCAGTAAAGGCATGAACATGTAGGGATCTTTCATGCACATCGAAGGCGGGAGGGTATGCACCACAATAATCACCAGCCAAGTTGAGTAGGGCTTTGTGTAAGGCCCGTTAAACGGATTAAACCCATCCGTAGCAAGTCCAAGCCTAACATTGCGAACCTCTTTAGCAAACGAGGGGTGCTTGTTATCAAAATTTTTCCACTCAAGCCCATCTGCCGGGTGCGCCAGTTGACCTTCGACTATGTACCGTGTAGAGTGCCACCTCATATCCTCGGCGGTATGTGTTGACATGAACAACCGCTGAAGCCTCGGGGCAATGGGAAAGTAACGTAAGATCTTTCTCGGCACGTCTTTTCCCTTTTTCTTGTGTTGTTCACAGTATCTACTTGTACCACAAATATTACATGACCTCTTATCTTTATTGACATGACCGTAATACAACATGTAGTCATTCTCACAAGCATCAATCTTCTCATAACCTAGATTGAGCCTTTTGACCATTTTCTTCACATCATAGTACGACTCCGGTAACTTATTGCCTGCAGGTAAGCACTCCTTCACAATGCTTAACAGTTCATTAAAACCTCTCTCGCTACAGTCATGCTCGTTCTTGAAGTGTAAAAACTTAGTCACGGCAGATAAGACGGTGTGCTTTTCGTGCTCGTCATACAGTGACGTCGCTGCTTCATGCAATAACTCATAGAAACCCTTAGCCCCATCATTCGGCTCTTGGTCGACGCTACTGCCATCCCTGTCTGTATTCCACTGGAAGTATGAACCAGCAGCTTCGACTATCATGTTAGTATAGTCAAAGGTTTCGTCACCTCTAGATTCCGATTCTGATTCTGATTCTGATTTTGATTCATGTTCATCCAATCAGGTTTCCCCATGATAGATCCATGTCGTATAACCCTGCTTGAACCCATAAGAAAATAAGTCACACATGACATCACTCCTTTCCTTCCACACTTCATTCACACACCTCTTACAAGGACATCTGATCTCATCGTCGTTGACTTGCTCAAACGCAAAGTTGAGAAACTGTTCAACCCCACTACGATACTCAGAGCTAAGCCCACTCCTATCAGTGGCTACCCTACGTTCCATCCAACTTCGATCAACAGACATCTTGGACAACTGTCTGCTATATATATGGAAAGTTAGACAAACACAATCAAGTCTCCAAGTTAATGTATATGCAAGCTTATGAGTTTCCTAAATTCATCTCCCACTCTAACGGGTCAGGCTTCTATCCCATTCCCGGATGTGTCGCCTCACTGATGCCAACAACTTGAACACATCTTTAAATTTTTCAGAAATTTCGGCAGCACCTCCCCATGGTCTTCAAGTACACGAAATAGAATAATACATCGTAAATATGCACCCGAAGAACATCAAGAGATATATACTGACCGAAAATTCAAAAAATATAAAGACGTGCTTAAGTCGTTAACACCGACCTAAGTGAGATCGAAACATACAAGAACAGTCCCAAAACGGGGGGACTATTTGAGATTCACTCCTACTAAGTTAATCTCAAACTGGTTTCTAAGCTTCCTAAACTATATGAAAATATGCACATGTCAAGTCACATGAAATACACGCATTTGATCATAATGATTACTGAAGATAAAAAAAGACAAATTTTTTTAAGGATGAAGAAGAAATCAAAGAAACACAAAGAAGATCACTTTCTTAGACTCTCAGATGAGATTATAATCACTATATTCACCAAGTTGAGCAATCTTCAATAACCCAATGAACGAACCAAATTTCGAACAAAATTTTGTATTAAGATAACAGATGATGTAATGTAAAGACAACTTAACGATGAAAAAGGGAATATGTGGTTCCTAACTACTCTAAATAACACTACATACATATTATGCTACTAGAGCCAGACTATACATTACATACAATAGAATCAAATTTGGTAAATATAAAATGTGAATCCTCCCCGACTTCTCTCGTTGTACTAACAACTGAAAAAACATACAAAAACAAACTTAAAAAAAATATAACATTTCAACAAGTACAAAAATTATTTACTTTGTTAACCTAAACCAATTATATCTATATCTACATATATATAGATATAGATATAGACATGTTTCTGTGGTTTCTATATACTATAATGTAAACATTTGGATTGGCTAATGAAGATTATAAAACGGATTATATTGCACTACAAAAAAATGGTGCTTCAATAACAACCGATTTTCGTTGCTAAAGGTGCCAAATTTCATTGCTTAAGGTTTTTGGCAACGACTTTACTGTCGTTGTGTCTTTCGTTGCGCAATGAGCGTTACTAATTGTTCCGTAACGAATGTATTTTTTTCGTTGCCAAAAGTAATACATTTTGCAATGAAATTTGGCTTTCGTACAGATACATCGATCCTTTAGAAACAAAATGTATTGTTGTAGAATAATTAAAACTTTGTTGCTAAAAACTCCATTTCGTTGCAAAAGCCTGCTAATTGGCAACGAAATGAACTCTTTTTCTTTGCAACGACCATGCATTTTCGTTGCAATTGACACCATTTTGCAACGATATTTTTCGTTGCAATAAATTATGAAAATTGTTGCCTAAGATTACTTTCGTTGCGGAATGTAAACTTTTTAGCAACGATTTTCGTTGCTGATTATATTATTTGGCAACGACATTATGCTGAATCAACAACGAAAATGTTTGTTGCTAGTTATTTTTCAATAGCAACGAAAGTCGTCGATTAGCAACGACATTATATGTTGTCGTTTCTTTATATGTGCAATGAAAGTTAATATGATTTGCAACGATAAAAAATGTTGCCTTTTATGTTAAGATTAGCAACAATATCCTCTCTGTTGTTATTAGGTTAATTTTTCGTTGGCAAATATTATATTTTTAATGCCATTAACAACGAAAATTTGTTACTAAATATATAAAAAATTGTTGCTATATTAAAACTTGTTCAATGGTTTAGTAACGAATTATATTGTTACCAAATTAAAATTTGACATTCTTTTTGTGTACCTGACTGGCTTAATGTCCCCATAGTAAATAATGCCAAAAATACAAAAAACTAAAATATTATTAACTTAATAAAATCATCCACTACATAATCATTCATTATCTTTACAATTAACCATCTAAAGCTGCCACAGTTCTTCAATCAAAGTATATATCTACATATATAGAGAGAGTACACTTCATAATTTCGTCCCTTGTCTTCTGTAAACGTAGCACAAAAATTTGATACCCAGTATTGTAAGGCAGGTTGTAGAAGCAGTCTTCCTGCACATATTTTAAAATAATAGCAAGTCAGGAAAATAAAGCAAATAGATCACCAGATGAACTTAGTGCCAAAATCAATACACAAAGACAATAGAGTTGCTACGTGGTACTAATGTACACCGTATTGCTCATAAGCAGAAAAGACAAATAGGCAATCACAATATCATTTGCTACAAATCCAAATAGAAAAAGAACCTTCAGTGCGACTATATGATTGCTCTATTACAAGAAAAAATTGGAATCTTAATCGGCCATTTCATGAACCTTAACTGCTCATGTGCTGCATGTCCTGTAGCATCAGGGTCAACATGTCCAACTTTGGGGAACTTTTTAATAAGCACCATGCGACAATAGCAAAAGAAAATATTTTCTAGCATTCAAAGGAATCATGAAATGTACAATCTGGCAGTGACTTGTACAATTGATAGCATGTAAAACCCTGAAACCAAATTCTGTCTTAATCTAGGACTTCTCACCTTCAAGATCTTTACTCTTAAACTTAAGCATGGTAATTCCTCCCTCCCTGACTACTAGAGCCTAGCCCCGGCCTTAATGGGATGGGTTTGGAAGTAAACTGAAAACTCAATAGGGTTCAGGTCAGGTAAGGTATGTTACATTTCTCAAATATTCTATTTAAAAATGATAAAGTTAATTTCCTTAAAACTAGATAAATAGCAGTATGACTATATTTCTTAGCCGATTGGACAAAGGGAGTATAATATTAGCCTTACACATACATATTAATCCAACTTTTGGATACTTCTACGCTAGAATTGAAATTGACAGAGGTGATTTTGACAAGTACCATAAATTAGGTTGTGTTCATGTCAAAGAAAAATGATGTGTTACAAATCTTATATTTGACACTGAAGTTTTCACTTCTAATTGAATACTTATTAATTCATGAAAGTTTGCAACCATGATGCTTACAAAATTTAAGACTATCAAGTAGAAACAAGAAAAGCATACCACAGAAGGAATATCAAGGCCGCGAGCAGCAACATCAGTACATAACAATATGCCTTTTTCTGCTTTACAGTAATTAAAGAAGGTAGAGGTTCGTTTCTGCTGCTTTTGCTGCCCAGCAATCTACGTGAATGTACTTGAGTAGTTCTAAGTGAAATTTAACTGAGTTAACTAAAGAGAAGAAGACCATCACTTTCTATGATTGATGCCGCTTTAGAAAGGAATAGAGAAGAATAAATCTTTTGGCACAGGGCACAACACAATACCCTTGCTCCAAGCCTTCATTAGTGACCTGCAGTGCATCAAATGTTGTCATATAGGAATTGAATTACAGTTTAATTGATATAAAAAGTTATTTTCACTATTTCTTTAGTCTTTACCCTCTTCCTCTCATCATCTACGCCAACGTAGACAGGATCTTTCAAGGATAAGCGTGCAAGATCTGCAACCTGGCAAAGAACAAGAGTGATTCAAATCAACTAAGTCCTTCAGATAATAATAGAAACAAAAAACTAATTTGATTTTCACACAATATTTTAAGTTAAAAACAAAAAATTATGTTTCGGACCCAGGTAGAAAATTTAATAACAAGTATCTGATTTGAGGATGTCAAACCTTCTTGGTCTGAGTAACAGAAAAAAGAGCTGCTTGCCTCTCCTGCACATCAAGTAACAGATTTGTTCATTATTCAATGCATGATACCAATAGGCACCTGTATACGGTTCCAACTACTAGCAAAGCAACATTACTGAAGCCACAGAGTGAAACACAACAAGGTAAGAAATATCCCGAGTGTAATTATATATATAAACTGTAATACAAAGAGAAAGCCACCCTCCTACTTTATTGTTAGGACTTAGGACATCAAAAAATATAGAATAACCAATATTATCCGTGCAAGTTTACATACAAAAATACGAATCATATAGTAATCTCTATGTATTGCATGTCAGCTATTAACTGTCATCCACATCTCACATATCAACTTCAGATAGAAAATACTACATGAGTTTCCATTTTCATTGATCCTCCCATTACACCTTTTATCCCACTCCCTATAATGAGCCCGCAAGGCACATGCACATACGCATCACGTGCACGCCTTCACGGTGGGCACAAGTGATGATTTTGTCAACTCTTAGAATCATCTCAGCAGCTTCAGTTGCAGAAAGCAATATAGCCTGCTTGACCTTGAAAGCCTCAGATATTCCCAACGCCGCCATATCTCCAACCTGGGAAAAAAACCAACAATTAAATAAAACAGTACAGATTTCAAAATATCAAATTATAAACAACAACACTTTTACACCGTTCAACTTAATCTGCTACTTACAGTTCTAGCAATGACATCAATCCCTGCATTGCTTTCCTCCTTGTGGTGCTCTGCATGGAGTTGTGCAATCAACTCAGCACTGTCCAATCCAACATTGTCTGCAATTGTAGTTGGAATTGCAATAAGTGCCCTTGAGTAAGCATCAATAGCATGAGACTTCTTCCCAGGAGTCTTCCGTGCCAACTCATCAACTGCCTTTGCCATCACCATCTCAGGCCATCTACCTCCAAACAACACCCTGCTGTCATTTACTGTCTGAGACAGCATACACAAGGCATCGTGCAAAGATCTTTCTGCTTCATCAAGCACATGAAAGCTGCAAATTGAAAAAAGCACATCATGATGTATTTTCAAAATAAAGAGGAGAGATTCTAAATCCAAATCTCTTATAGGTAAATATTATAAATCAGATCACAAAAAATGGGCTGAAACAGTGTACACATTCGCCTAATCCATATTTGCAGTAATCTAAGTATCAAGACAACAATATTATCCAAGTATCAAGACAACAATATTATCGAATAGTGTACAAGTCTAGCACGACTATAAATTCCAAATACTTATAAATAATTAAAGAGTAAATATAGTTGGACTTTGCCAAAAAAGTAAATGCAATACAACCAGAAATGTAATACAGCTTTGATAGGGAAAAAAATCATATGAGCCACAAGACCCAATAAATATAATTAAAGTTGTCCACCCTATGATTGAGAAAATTGCAGTCAAAGTAGTGTCCATACTCCACCTTATTCATATAATTTAAAAATGTTTAGAAAATAGGCCCTTTTTGGGAAAAATGATACCCGAAACCGCCTTTGGCGGTTTTAGACATATAGATCTTGAAAAGATACCCAATTTCAAAAAAAAACACCTCAATCGGACATTCGAGGGCAAAGTTATGACAGTTTAAAGTTTTTGCATTATGACACACAATTTCAAAATGCTTTTTTCTTATATATCCGTTTTCATGACATCCTTTTTAACTATTTCATCTTCAAAATCTCGAAAAGAACTATGAAAATGACTACTCATAATGGTCAAACGCATTACTGAGCATTGATTTATGCCAATTTTAAAAAAAAATCCCAGCATACAACCTTTACCTTCATTTGTGTATTACTCGCTGCCTTCATTTGTTCTGTCAATCTAATTTGATCGGATAACAAAAATTTTGCTTCCTAAAGATTAATAATAGTGATAGTGCATAAATTGGACATGTTAAGCTATCTTAAAGTGCAATTTTATCTCATCAACAAAGAGAAATAAAACACAGACTGGACATGCTAAGCTAGCTTTGATAGGGAATGACTAGGTTAAAATTAGTTCCATTCAGTTCCAATCAGTCCACAATAAAATATTTCCAATCAATTCACAATAAAGATTCAAATGTACAAGGGAATTTAATGCAATCAAAACACTGAATTATGATGAGAACACAAGATTATTTTAAACTACTGAGCCATCTTCAAGCAATATAATCACTCAATAGGCAGTAGCGCAATGCAGTCATTAACAAGATTCAAGCAAGCTAATCATTTTAGATGCAGCTAACATGACAGAGAGTTCAAAATATCACTCAATAGGCAGTGCAGTCATTAACAAAAAGCAATAACCTTAAAGCTAGACAAGGACATTACATAATACACAAAGCAGTGCAGTCATTATGCACAATACCAGAGGAATAGGCAATAGGCAGTGCAGTCATTAACACAAGGCAATGTAGTCATTAGACTCATTATATAATACTCAATAGGCAGCGCAGTCATTAACACAAGGCATGAAGGCAGTGCAATCATTAGACTCATCCCATAATACTCAATAGGCAGTGCAATCATTAACACAAAGCAGTAACCTTAAAAAAGTGACCATTAAACATGCTCAAATTTGATTTTAGAAATCCTTCCATTACATAATACCAGATGCACAATACTAGAGGAAGATGAAACTAAAACGCTACCGAATGACCAAGGGGCCCAAGATTATTTCCATCAATTACATCCCATGAGCCATGACCACCAAAATAAACAAAAACCACCAAAAAAAAAGCCCTAACAAAGTAATAAGTAACATTGTAACACTCATATGCCATATATAGAAAAATCGACATAAATAGGGAGAAATCAATTAACTAAATCTCAAAATAAACTCAAAATTACCTAAGAAAAAGGAAGATTCTGGAATCTAGAGACTAGAGTTAGAGAGGCGACTGCGATGCGGCGATTGGCGAGTCGGAGGTTGGCCGGTAGGAGAAGAATTGATGGATCGTCGAGGTGGAGACTTCGAGAATCGAGATGGATGGACTGGGTTCGTTCGACTGCTCGAGAAGGAGAGGACTGGGTCTGGGTTTGCGACTTCGCGTTCGACTGGTCTGTTCGAGATGGGTCTTGGGAGAGAAAGGTTTGTCGTGTTTAGGAATAAACAAAGGGAAGACTGAAGTGAAGTCAAATACTGAGATATCTTTTTTTTTAATATTATTAAATAAACCAGTACAATCGGTTCGGTTCGACATATACCGATCAAGCCAAATAGCCTACCAAAATCGATCCCAAAAACCCGGTATGTACCGGTTATGTGTACCGGTACTGAACCGGTTCATCTTTGCACCGAACCGACCAGTTCAAACCGATTCGATTTCCCTAAATATAATAATTAATGTTTTAAATTATAATTTGAGTAAGTTTTTATCATTTTTGAAATATTAAATTTTAAAATGAATACTTTAATTACAACTATAGGTAGAATAAGAAAAATAATAATGAGTTTTAAAGTATAGTATTAATGAATGAATATTAATTTATTTATTTTGAATAAATACAATAATCAATAATCTAAATTACAATTCAAATAACTTTTCATCATTTTTGAAATTCTAAATTTTAATTTTAAAATGAATGCTCTAATTACAATTATAAATAGAATAAGAAAAAAATAATAAATTTTAAAGTATAGTTCATTAATTCTAAATTAATTTGAACATAACACATTTTAATAATAAAATTATATTATCCATTGTTATTGCCTCCTGTTATCGCAAGTAAATTTTGAAAATACAAAATTTGTAACAAGCTAATACCTATATATATATATATATATATATAATTAATTCATATATATGTGACTTATTAATTATTGAATATCAGTTATTAATATATATGTATATATATGGGTTCCAATTCTTATTTTAATAATCTCTGAAAATTCGGGTTCTTACACCAAACAGAGCTGTGATATTTTTGCTTCTTATGGTATATTTTGTTCATTTGAACTCGCAACCTCACATTTGAAACTTTGGTCACATGAGCGCTGGAGCAACTAGATCAACTGCTAATATTTTGCAAGGATTAATCTTTATATCAAAATATTTTATTTCCCCTAAAAAATTAAAATACTACACAGATCCTCATATTGCCTAACATTAAAAAAATTTGTTTATATCATCTGTTTAATTCTGAATTGTTTTGTTCTTCTTTTACTTTATTTATTGTATGAATTTGGGTTTATTTATTAAGGTTGATGAGGTTTAACAATGAAACTAAATATATATATAAAGTAACTATGAATATTTTAATATATATATATATATATATATATATATATATATATTTATAAATTTAACTCTAAATATTCATATAAATATTTATAAACAAATAGTCATATAAATTTATTTTTAAAATTTATAAATAAATATTTATTTATAAATTTTCATCTAAAATTTATAAAATTAGATATGAATATTTGTTTACATATATATATTTATATATAAAAATATTCATAGTTACTTTATATATATATATTTAGTTTAATGTTGAGATTTGTTTAGTATTTTATTTAGTTTGATAAGAAATTTTGAAAAGAATATATATATATATATATATATATATATATATATATATATATATATATATATTATGATGCCCCCAAAATAGGTATACATCACCTATTTTGAGTCGTGAAATATATGGTACAAAATACAAATAAAACTTAATTATACAACTGTCGTGTAAAATACGACAAAACATAAACTGTGAGTTTTAATACAACATTTTCTTCTAAACAGTATTCAAACTCAAAATAAGTCATCAATACATTTATTTTTACACTATTTTATAGAATAGTGAGGATTACTAATTCTATCATCTGAACCGTCACTCCGTTCCCCGACTAGTCCCCGCTACGTTCTCATTTCCTGAAGAGAACAATGAAAGCAAAATGGTGAACTCAACTAGCCCAATAAGAGATATTATGACTAAGATAATGTAGAATAATTTATCATTAGTCTTCAACAGTGTTAAACTGATAAAATATAACAAACATCAAGTTTAACTGCAGCGGAACAAGCTATCCATTAAAAGAGTCAAGTAGAGAATAAAATCTATTATCTTTTATGATTTAAAAAGGTTTTTCATCACTATTATCGCTTAGACTCAGCTTAATAAATAATCCAAATCATCCATGCACTACGGCCAATGATATTCATTAGTATCACAACCACAAATTATCCATGCACTACGGGCCAAGGGTATTCGTGTATTCATCAATGGTTATGATCATGCCAACAACTGTCCATAAATGCACTACGGGCCAATGAGGACTTTTACCACATCATTTGTAACATTACGGTCATGATTACACCGAATAATCTCTGGTCATAATCATACCAAGTCTATCTATGCATTATAGGCCACAGATGACTTTCAACAAAATATAAACATGAGGATGATGACAATGATATAAGAATTCAATAAAACAAGTTTAAGAATTAATTTATCCAAGAACCAACAATGTCCAAATTGTCAACATGATACTACTTTGTAGAGTAAAATTCAAGAATGCTCAGAAGAATATTTTCATGAAAAGATACTGGATGAAGCGCAAATATCAAAGATAAAGCTAAAACTTTAACCAACTGAGTATAATAAAGAATGGAATAACAAAATAATTCACCAAGCATGCGATAGACCGCACAGACAGGTCATTCCAACAGAATAATAAATAATGGAACCAGGTCCGGCGTAAAACGCACAGACAGGATAGTCCAACAGATTAATAAATAATAGAACCAGGTCATGCGTAAACGCACAGACAGGATATTCCAACAGAATAATAAATAATGGAACCAAGTCATGCGTAAACGCACAGACATGATGTTCTAACAGAATGATAAATAATGGAATAACAACAAAATTTCACCATGTATGCGGTACTTCGCATAGACAGGTTATTCCAACATAATAATAAAGAATGGAATAATAGCTCTTACGAGTATTGGAAAGAAAATAATTCTCTTCATAAATATGAAAGAATAATACCCCTTACCGTACCGTAAAAGAAGAGTATTCCGACTGGTAGGGCGATGATATTCTTGAAGAAAACTTATACTGTTTTTTCTACGCTCAAAGCTTCTGAAAACTCTAAAGAAATACGCTCAAGATTATAGAAGAGAATTCTCTGAATTTCTGGTGTGATTTCAATTCTAACTAAGCATCCTATTTATAGGAGAATGGAAAGGATACTATGCTGTATTATGTAATAAAATATAATATATTCTATTTATAATCAAATAAAATAAAACTTTATAAAAAGTATTATGTTTTATATAAAAAGTTTTTACTATGCCAACACTATACATGCACTATGCAAACACTATGCATAATAAAATATAATATATTCTATTTAAAATCTAATAAAACAAATAACTTTATAAAAGTATTCTGTTTTATATAAAAAGATTTTACTATGCAAAATACTATCCATAATAGAATATAATATATTCTATTTATATTCTAATAAAACAGATAACTTTATAAAAGTATTCTGTTTTATATAAAAAGTTTTTCTGTTTTATTACATTAATAATACTAATAAAACAAAATTTATAATATATATATATATATATATATATATATATAAACTTCCGTGACTTCATAAAAAGACACCTCAATATAATTAACAACATTTATCATTATTATTATAATTCACAATATTAATTGACCAAGTCGTTCCCAGGAAAGAGGGAGCTTTCCAATAAGGATTTCTCCCTATTGGCGCTCAATTAGGTGACCAAACCTCTCCTTGACAGAACTTCTAGACATCGTTAATATTGCAAATAATAATATTAATAACTTTGTCGTCTCAATTATTGATTATAAAATATTGACAATAATTGAATCAAATAACGTGAGATACTATACAGTAATTACTGTAACAATAATTGAACAAAACTGAGTGACTTCTCACGTAAGCATCAATAATCAATACCGTGTGCTACTATGCAACCACGCGTATTACTGTACTTTTAACACCGGGCGTTTCAACAGTTAACGGTAAAACTTCCACCGTTATTTTCATAAAGTATTTTTATCGTTTTCTCAATCCGACAATAATTTCGTTGTGGGGTCTACCAATGATTGTGCCGTCGTACGAATATTCCCTGTTAAAACGAATATTCCCCGACCAATCGAATATTATACAACAACTTGCGTACTGTGCAACATTTATAAATACTACCCACAACTATAACATTATATCAAATTCATTCCATAATATTTAAAAATTATATTTATAGAAAAATTATCTTTATTAAAAAATTGGGGTCTTACATATATATATATATATATATATATATATATATATATATATATATATATGAATATGTGGATGGGCTGACTTGGCGAATATTGAACTTTATCCTAAAAAATATGTTAATACACATATTCGAACCTAATACCTCTAGTTTAGAATATTGATCCAATGACCACCCGAGCACCTGGGCCTAATTGCTATTATTTTGCAAGGATTAGTATTTACTATTATTATTATTATTATGACTGTTATTATTATTATTATTATATTGTTATTATTATTATTTGTACTATTATTATTATGACTGTTATTATTATTATTATTATGAATGTTATTATTAACTAATAAATTAGAATGGCTCAGTGGTAGCTTAATAGCTTAATATCACCTTGCCTAACATTAGGAAACTGTTTGTTTGACCTTTTTCTTATAAATAAATTTGAGACATAAAAATTAAATATAAACATTTTACAATTTTACCAAATTATGAAAGTTTTGTACCAAATTATAATTGAAATACAAAAATTTTTGTGTACGAAAACTTTTGTATTAAATTATAATTTGAACGAGAGAAGAAATTAATCCACAATATTACATAATATATAATATTTGTTTAAAAAATTATCAATAATATACATTTATTCACTTAATTTGACAACATATGAATATTTTTAGTACTATGGCTTTTCAAAAATCATGGTTATGCAGTCCGGAAGAGGAGTGTGATTGAATGGAATATAGGTTGAAAAATGGTTAACCGGTTCAGAACAATATTTTTTTAAAAAAATATGGGTCCAAACTTTAACCAACCCGAATAAAAAAAATGGTTAACCAACCCATTTGGTTCCAGTTATTATGGTTTGACCCAACAGTTAACTAATTATATTGCCAGGTCTAGTCTATGCCGGCATCATTGGTCTAAATATTCATATAAATTTATCTTTAAAATTTATAAACAAATATTTATTTATAAATTTATAAATATTTCATCTAAAATTTATAAAAATTAGATATGAATATTTGTTATAAATATTAATATGAATATTTAGAGATAAATTTATAAATATATATATATACGAATATTTGTTTACATATATATATTTATATATAAAAATATTTATAGTTACTTTATATATATTTAGTTTAATGTTGAGATTTGTTTAATATTTTATTTAGTTTGATAAAAATTTTTGAAAAGAATATATATATATATATATATATATATATATATATATATATATATATATATATATATATATATATATGGACGGACTGACATGGCAAATATTGAACTTTATCCCAAAAAATATGTTAATGCATAGATTCGAACCCAAGACCTCCAGTTTGGAATATTAATCCAATAACCACCTGAGCACCTGGGCTTAGTTGTTATTATTTTACAAGGATTAATATTATTATTATTACTACTACTATTATTATTATTACTGTTATTGTTATTATTATCTTAATTTAAGGCAATATTTTAATAGTCGTTGCAAAAAGTTGTATAAAATATGCAAAGAAAATAAAAAATATTGCCAATGAATGTGGTCCATATTAGGCAACGAAATATAGCAACAAAAAAACTTTCGTTGCCCATGGTGACGGGAAAGCAAGTGGCCGAAAATTTTACAACGAATTTCTAACGAAATTTTTTCCCGCCAATGAATTAGCAACGAAATTTTGCAACGACTTATGAATTTGGTTGCAAAAAGTGAAAGCCTGACACAATCTGCAACGAAGGACAAATTTTATTGCTTAACATATACTTTTAGCAACGACTTATAAAGTCGTTGCCCGAAAAATCGTTGCTAAAGACCCATTTTTTTGTAGTGTTGTATGCTTGTTATGAAAGATCATGGCACATGGTCGGGTCGGGAGACAGATAAAGTTTAATTAGCTCAATCAATTAAATTAAATTAAAATAAATTTTGATTGCTTTTATTAACAAAAATAATCAAGGTTTGTATAAAAGCTATTTTTTGTTGCAAATCTTTCAACATTGTCAGTTTGTCATAATCCAGCAAATGAGTGTCCTATTTGTCTATTACAGACGCACTTAATTAATTATTATGTTATTTTTTGAAAAAATAAATAAATTATTCTAATAATTTTAATTCACAATAATAATGCTAATCTTGAAAAATAATTATGTCTTGCTTAACTCAAAACATACCTCTGTTAGTACGAGGATAAATATAAGGCAGTCGATATCGTCATAGTAAAAATAATGATAACAAAGTAAATATACATTACTAAACTTAAAATTCATGAAGAAATTATTACAGAAATTGCATAATAGTAAACATAGCAGATGTTTCCCCAAGTACATATGGGGCTAAAAATGTACAGATACAAATTAATATCATATTAAACCAAATACAGTTCAACAGAAGTTCAACCTTGAATGATTATATAGTTTCATATTAAATACCCAACTTGAACCTAAATAAATTAAAGAGAAGATAGGAAAATTAGTTTCCAGAAATTGAATAAATATCATAGCCCCAATTATAGAACACTTACTAAATGTTGTTGTATGTTCGAAATCTTACATGTTTATGAGCCTACCAATGCAAACTAGCTCAATTCTTGTACAGGTGATGGTAAACTTCTGAAGTTGCAGCAACGAATTGGCCGGAGGTATCGTCGGAGGACCGGTCAGAGGCCTCGATTGCAGCGGCGAAAGGGGAGGGGTTGCAACAAGGATGAGAGAAATGGGTTGCCTGTGAATCAATAAACCGAAATGGGAGAAATGGGTGAACTTTAGAGAATCAATAAATCGAATTTGAGATTCAGTGGAGCGAAAATGGCTGAAATTGAAAGGGAAAGAAATATAGAGAAGAAAATTTTATAAAAGGAGTCGTTGCTGTCGAAGAGGTTTTAATTGTCATTCTTGACAACATCCCCCGTCGATAATGACCCCGTCGCTATTAAGTCAATGCCGACGTCAACACCGTCGATGTTAAAATCATCACCGTCGCCAATGAGGTTTTCCCTCCACCGGGAATGTTTGGCGCCAAAAAAGGGGTCATTACCGACGACAATCATTGGCGACGGCAAGGCCGTCGATGTTGACCTTATTTGCGACGGGGATTGTGCCGTCGGCAGTGAGCCCGTAGCCAATGACCCTTTTTTTGTAGTAAATATATGTAGATGACAATATCTTTGGCTCTACTGATGAAAAACTGTGCAAGAGATGTGCCAAGCTTATGCAGAGCAAGTTCGAAATGAGTATGATGGGTGAGCTGAATTTCTTCCTTGGATTACAAGTAAAGCAGGCTGATGAAGGCATCTTCATTAACCAAGCCAAGTACATTAAAGAATTACTTAAAAAGTATGGAATGGAATCAGCCTCTCCCATAAAAACACAAATTGCTCCAGCAACTAAGCTTGACAAAGATAAAAAAGGTAAAAGTATTGACATTACTCAATACAGAGGTATGATAGGCTCTCTTCTATATCTAATTGCCTGTAGACCAGACATAATGTTTGCAACATGTATATGTGCTAGATTTCAAGCAAATCCTAAGGAATCACACTTAATTGCTGTAAAAAGAATTTTTAGGTATCTCAAGGGCACAGCTCACTTGGGACTTTGGTATCCCAAGGAGTCCTCCTTTGAACTGACAGGAAATATAGATGCTGATTTAGCAGGCTGCAAGATCGATAGAAAAAGTACTAGTGGCACTTGTCAGTTGCTAGGAAACAGACTTGTGTTCTAGTTCAGGACGAAGCAAAACTCAGTATCTACCTCAACAACAGAAGTTGAATATATTGTTGCTGGCAGCTGATGTGCTCAAATTTTATGGATAAAAAATCAGCTAGCAGACTATGGATTTGATTTCAAATCTATACCTGTTCATTGTGATAACACAAGTGATATAGCAATAACACATAATCATGTCATGCATTCTAGGACTAAGCATATAGAAATAAGATATCATTTTATAAGGGACCATGTTCAAAATGGAACTATATCGTCACTGTAACGCCCCCAGAATCGGGACTATTTTCCTTCCTGATCTTGTGTGTTAATATTATCATGTCCTAGCTTTAAAACATTATTTAATGTTAAAATAGCTAAAAATACGGAATAAATTTTTTTTCTTTCTTTCCATTCATTCATTCCTTGAATCGCAACCTTTACAATTTTTTTATACTAGAAGCATATTTATTACATGATTTATTTAACCTAAGTAGATATATACAATTCATTATTTCAAACATATTCCTAATTCAGAACAAATGATCTTCATCAATTGAATTATTCAAAGATTTACTTCTCTGTGGTTTACACATGTAAATACCATCAAATGATTCAACACAATCTCAATTAAATCACTAATCTTCTTTTCATGCGCTCCTAATCACGATAGATATCATTATAGCTTTAACCTATAAATTAAGCAAGATTGAGCACAACGACCCAGCAAGCCTAACAGTCTATCATGCATCACATAACACATAGGTTTCACATTCAGTTTATGCATTTATATTCTTGGTGTTCAAGCATATTACAAATGCATTATCATATTTATATCCTGCTGGTAGCAACATATATACCATAGCATACTACACATGTCCTGTACATGTCACTCATTCTACATATATATTGAGTTCCTCGACTCAATTCAATAATTTTGACATTCATCATTCACAAAGCAAGTAATACAGTTCATAGGTATTACATACTTATAAACATAAATCATGCTAACAATTATCTATTATAAGTCCACATAAATAAACTGAGAAACTTGCCTTGATTGGAGATTACCGTTAAACTTAACTTAGCTTCTTTCCAAAATTCCTACACAATCGTGTTTACATATACACACATATTAGGTAACCATTTATGTAACAAAAACATGCATGCATATATATTAACCATGATTATTAGTATATATAAACTATAATATTTTATTCTCATCTTAAAACCAATCTTGGTTTATTAAGAAACGTTATTCATTTTAACCTTTTTATGCACAATAAAGGTCTCTCACATTTTTAATATGTAAATATTTTACATCTTGAAGCTTAAATCATCCATATTTCATTTTAGGAATATCTTATGCCTTTACTCATTAATTTGGGACTTAAACAGCTAATAAATAGCTTTTATATTAAAATTCAATTTACTATATTATTCCTTTAATATAAATAATTTTTATATTATTATTTTGCATGATCATGAGTTAACTCGAATCGTTATCTCATATATAAATATTTTATCCCGCTAACACATTCGCTTTACTCTTCGTTTTGCAGATATTTATATTTTCACTATATATGAACGTATTAGCCACACAACCATGTCATATAACTTGTACAATTATATTTTAAATATTCACATTGACCACCTCTTTTTAAAAATATTTATTCTTTTACTCATGGTAATTATTTCTCGCTTTAATAGATTTCGACATGATTTTACTTCATGAATATCTCTCACTTTCAGTTTATAACCCTTTTGTATCTTAAAACATGGATATTCCATCTCCCTTATATCTCACTTAAGTATTCAAAGTGAATACAAAATATATTTCATATATTGTTCTTGATTATATAATATATGGATAAATTATAGCTTCAAATACTTCATCATCTTACTTACAATAACCATTCTTCTCTTTTAGTAGAAGTTGGTATGATTGTAGTATATGAATACATTAAGATTCTAAGTTATAATCCATTCAAAGTTTAGTATATGGCATTCTATGTTCTTTGTACATAACTTAAATGTATAAAGAAATTTTATAACTTATTTCATGACTTGGAAGTAATTATAACTTGTTTGGGTAACGTCTAGCTCCCATAATGCTTTATAGTTTTATTTTCGTATACTAACACGTGAAATATTATTATTTTTCATCATCATGACAAAATAACCTCTTTTGAGGCATTAACAGCTTCAAATTTGCCTAACAGTCCCAACATTGGATGCTCACATTTTGCTAGCTTATAGATTGCTAACTCATTATAGTTCCTATATACGCGTTCATTTACATTTAAGGTAAATCTTATATATTTGTTTATTTAGAAAGTTTTAAACCAAACTTTATGGTTAGATATTCAAACTACATCCTAGAGTTAAAATAGCCCACCTAAAACTGCTATGGCGGCTATTTGCTGCTACCAATAGGCAGCAGCTGCTTCCCTTGTCCCTTACTTCGCATAACTTTGATTCCCCACATCTTTGATTCATTTGTCTTAAGTTTTGGATATCATACAAGTGGTACATTCATCTATTACCAAAGCACATTAGCTAGGCAATCCTAGAAATTTAGAGGTACTAACCGAGAGCTCAAAGGAAGCCCCCCCCAGCTAATGCAAAATATAGATACTGTTGCTGCCTATAGGCAACAACCCCTTTTTCCTTGCCCATTACTTCATATCATTATATGTGACACCCCCAAATTTGGGTACTTAATTCCCATAGAATGTGGTGCTCACTATCAAAATAATTACATCTATCTACCCATAATAAAGGATAAAACATCAATTAATTTAAACAATAATCTTTCCCATTAAAGGGTCACATCATCTCATAAACAATCCCAGGTAATCTAACCTTAAATTATTACATAAGTTTGCGGAATACATCATAAAAGAAAACAAGTCTTATAGCATAATGCATTTAAATAAATTCTAATAATTCTTCAACACTTGAACATCTTGCCCTTTCCTTTGCTAGTGGATGGCTCATCGACTCTTTCAGCTTTAGCTGCAGTGTTAATTGCAAGAGTGAGCAAACAATTGCTCACTGATATAAAGAGTAGTAATAATAACCATATGAGAATGAACAATGAATGCTGAACAATAATGAACTTGTTCTACGAATCAAAAATAGAAAACAAGTTCGAACTTTAATATCTAAGGGTCTTAAGACCACGAACTATGTCCCTGGTGATTAGGTATTACTACCCCAATCTTAACAGTCATTTAGACTATACAGACACTGCTTAAAGTACTTATGGGGATCAACCTTTTGTACCATGTATTGTGCACAAACATCTAAACGTTACACGTACAAAATCCCCTATGTTAGGGTTGTTTGTCTCAGCTTGAATTTAGAATTTCTGCACTAAAGAAAGTTTAGTTTGGAACTAGCTTATCAGTGTTTCTAGAATTTTAGAACACTATTCAATTATAATTTAATTCAATCAATAAAAGTTTACTTACTACTTGAAGGTTTATTACAAGAATATAGAATTGAACAAGGTTATCAAAGTCAAAGATCGAATAACAATAATGTATAATTGAATAGACATAGTCTGTGTGCAAAGTACTGCATTCAAATGAGTTAGAACAATCTCATTTGAATCAATGCATTGGAATAATATATACTTTGAATAATAATATCAAGATTTAGAAAAGTAAAACTCACTCGAGGTAACGAATTAGGTTACAAGAGCTTGTACAAACATACGTAAGATAGATTATGTTTGCTCAACTTCAACATAGAAATTAGGAACTTATACAACGATAACTTAGGAATAGAAAACTTGCATAAGTATAGCATAACAACGATAAGTAAACCTTGCTGAATAATTAAGTAACATAGGTTAGGGATACTTGCTCAATAAAAGTTTAGGACAAGAAACTTGCCGTGCATGTAAGCTACACAAGTAATAATATTCGCCAATTACCATACATATATCATTGAAATCGCAACAACAAATAGTTACATTAACATCCATTTCATTAGTTTAGTTTCATTTTAATCAAGTCTATAATCCTTAACCTAAAACTTGATTATCCTACTCATTTACGTAACACGAAACTGAATTCTCAATTATATCATAGTATACGACATGGTGATTGCAAAACAATTCCAATTCACATGACATCACATTACGAACTTTGACAACTTACTAATTCATAATCTATAGTTTTGGCGTTGTGATTACAATACATTACCACGTCTTGTAACATGTTTTAGGTCCTTTACAAATCGTTAAAATATGTTAAGTTAACAATTTCCAAGCTATGCTGTTAACAGCTCATTACTAGGTCTGACTGACTACTGGCGCGGCCGCGCCATGTCTCCCTTTGAATCCGGCGCACCCGCGCTCGGCACCAGAAACAGTTTTGCAGAAACTCAAAATCAAACCCTGCTCTAGGCCAAAATCCTAATTCCACAGAAATTCATGAAACCTAGCAACTAAAACTTTGTAATAACATCACTAAACATGCTATTCACCATTCCAACTACATAAACATTATATATATATATATATATATATATATATATATATATATATATATATATATTCAGTTTTGAAGAATGATAACCACAATTTTCCAAATTTCTTCAATTTTGATACTTTTAGCGAATTCGATCGCCACGAATTCGTTTCTTAACCAATTGACATGATTCGAACTATGCCGCTTTCGTTTGTTAACATACTAACATAATCCAACATCAATTTATAGATTATCATACATATTAAACATGAAATTTTGTACTTTCTAAAGCCATTTTTTTTATAAACATACAATGTTATTTACTTTTCTCCCTACAAACCCATTCACGTGTTTTAATCATCAAACAACACTCACATACAACGATTAACAGATTCTAACACCTTACTTATATATATACATATCAATTCAACGTGATTTCCAAATCATATAGAATATATAGTACCAAAATTAAGAGTTAAAACCAAGAATAATTTATACCTTGTTTTAGCAAAACGATAAGCAAACCCTTCTCTTCTACTCTCAATCTCAATCTCTTCTGTGTTTTTCTCTTTGTAACTTTATGTTATCTAGCCTTAGGGAAACTCACGTAATATACACTGACTCCCTTTTCCTAACGTACGTCAGGTGAAAAATCAAAAAGGCGTCAGTTACAATAAGCCAAAGGCCACAAGGCCTTGTTTGGCTACTACCTATTCCCCCAAACTAGATTATTTTAATAATATTATATTATATGATTTCATGTCACACCTTAGTTAATTTAAATAACTTTAGTTTAGTTAATTTAAATAACTTAAAATAGTAATTATAATAATTTCCATTATAATTATATTTATGATTAATAAATAATTATATATCTAATTTAATTAATAAATTAGACTAAAACCTTACTTTATTTTTCCCAATAAATAAATTATTTAAAATATTTATTTAATTAATAAATATTTAAATTAAATTACAAATTTCTCGATCGTTACTTCCTTCCCTCCTTAAAAGGATTCTTTCCCCAGAATCACCACTCGAAAAATTCCTTCGTCACATTCTTCTCTTCTTAACAAGATTCTGTCCCCAGAATCATCATACAAGATTAAGCAAACAAGTGAGGATAATTTCTCATCATAATATCTTCAAGTTCCAACGTAGCTTCTTCAGCATTGTGGTTCCTCCAGATTACCTTAACAGAAGGTATCACTTTATTCCTTAGTACTTGCTCTTTCCTGTCGATAATTTGAACAGGGACTTCTTCATAGGACAAATCTTTCTCAAACTGTAAGGGCTCATATTCTATAACATGTTTATAGTCATGCTTATATGGTCTCAACGCTGAGACATGGAAAATATTATGGATATGCACCAATTCTTGTCGAGAAATTCTTGCAATTGCACCATCAACTCTTTCATCTCTACCTGGGCCATTCTGTATGATGCCTTAGATATCGGGCCCGTTCCTGGTATTTAATCAATCACGAACTCGATTTGTCGATCTGACGGAAGACCCGACAAATCGTCTAGAAATACGTCTGCAAAATCTCTTATGATCGGTATCTCTTCTAACTTCGCACTCTTCTTCTGTGTATCGACTATGTAGGCTAAGTATCCTACACATCCTTGTCTCAACAATTTCTTGGCTTGCATCACCGTCAGACAACTTGCTTGTCGAGGTGATTTGCTGTCAAAGAACACAACCTTTGACGGAGTCATAAGGTTAACCCATTTCCTTTGGCAATCAATTACTACTTCATAATTGAATAACCAATCCATTCCCAGTATAACATCAAACTCACCCAGTCTAATTGGTATCAAGTCTACCATCATCTCTTGACCCTTAATAACCACTCTACAATTCTTATATATGAATCTAACATGAATCACTTCCTTATTCGCAATCTTTATGCTCAAAGGATAATCTAATTCTTCTTGAAGCAAATCTAAGTTCTGGACAAATTTATCGGATATAAATGAACAAGTAGCACCCGAATCAAATAGTACATAAGCATTAATACCATTAATCGGAATGATACCTGACACCACATCCTTAGGCTGAACAGCATCCTGCATGGTCATATTGAAAGTTCTCACAGTAGGTCGACTTGACTGTGCTGGTCCAGTGATAGTCAATGCACCACCACCGTTGTTGTTTCCCTTTCCTCCACTTTCACTCCCCGCTGGCTTTTTAGGGCAATCCCGAGCCATGTGATCCTTCGAACTGCAGGTAAAACATGCTCCTTTCTTTGGGCTAAAACAGTTCGGTGCAATGTGTCCCTCCTGACTACAGTTAAAACACACCCGCTTTCCCTTCAAACATACCCCAGTATGGTTCTTTCCACAAGTAGCACAAGCTTCAAACTTTTTCTTTTGCTGACCTCCTTCCTGTCCTCTCGCAGTCGAATTCTCGTTCCACTTCCTCTTCTGATTGTTACTTCCAACGTTACTTCCACAAGCCTTATTTTTATTTTCATTCTTCCTCTTCTTTTGTTCTTGATTGTACTTGGTCAAGGCATCGCTGTGATAACCCAAATTTTTGGGTAGTATTAAAATAAGAATTAAATAAATAAAATTCTTATTATATAATATGTTATATGATATTATATTGCATAAGTGGGTATGAACTATGCAATATGTGATGTTTATGCTTAATAAATATATTTGTATTATATATTTATGATATGTAAATAAATTGTAGGGGTAATTTATTAAAGAAAATGAGATGAGATCCAATATATAAAATATGTATATTGGTATCAACTAGTTAGTAAATTAAATTCATATTTGAATAAATTAAATATATTAAATTATATATTTAATATATAAATAAATTATTTGAAAACCGTTTATAGAAATGAGGAAATTAAATTTAATTATACAATATAGATTGTATAATTTAAATAAGTTATTTAAATTAGATAATGGAGAGTTAATAAATATATATTATGTAGGGAAATAAAATTGTGGGAACAATTTGCGTAATGAGGCAAAAAGAGGCGGGTTAAGCATATAATATTTATATATACTTTACCCAAGAGTATTAGAATAAATTCTTATATAAAATTAATTTAATAAAAAAAGATATTATATTTATCGTAATATCTTAAAAAAGTAAATAAATTTTTTATTGAATTTATGTTAATGAGGTAAGGATATTATATTATAATACCTTGGGTATGTAAATAATTGTATTTACATAAGAAATTATGTGTAGCATATTTATTTTACAATTATAAAATAAATATGTAATTTGAGTGTGTTATGTTATATTTTATATAATTTATATATCAAAGATGAATTATGTAAATTATATGATTCTAAGAGGGTAAAATAAATTAAAGAGATTTATGTAGTAACTTATTTGACTAAATTAAGTTACTAAAATTGGGTAATTAAATAACTTAATAAAGTATGGAAGTGAATTATGAAAGTAAAGGGAGAATTGTGCGAGTTAAGAAAATCTTAGGGTTAAAAACCTAATATTTAAAACTTAAGAAAATATATTAAGGAATATGCTAAGGAATAAAGAATATTATGAGAATAAGTCAGTGGGGGATTTGCAAGCTTTTAAAGATGAGGGGGAAGACTAGAGAAGACTTAAGTTGAGTGACCAACTTATAAGAAATTGAAAGTATATTTCAAGTTGGAGTTGGCATTTCTCTACTGCTCCTATGCCATGTTACTTCTTCATTCCCTGATCCTTTCTATCCATCCAAAAAGAAAAGGAAAGAAAATAAGAATAGTACTCTGCTCCTTAGTTCATTTTGTTTCAAGAAGAAAGACGAGAAAAATTGCCTCTGTTCTTTCTCCATGCCCTACTTTCTATCTGACCCAAAGAAAGAAAGAAGGAAAAAAAACCCGAAGCACATCCATTCCCTGTCCATCCGTTCCAAAAAGAGAAGAGAGGAACAACTCTAAGCCTTGCCATTTGTTCCAAAACAAGAAAGAAAGACACACAAACCAAAGGTATGTTATGTTTTCTTAAGTAATTCATGAAATTAGAGTTAAATTTCATTGTGTATTGCTTTGTTGGGCTGTGAATTGATAAGGAGACTAGTTGTTATTGTGCGGAATAACAAGGACGGAGAAATCTGGATTTAAAGATGTATAAACATCCTTGACCTCTGTTCCAAAAATGGGTGCACATGCGATGTTCGACAATATTCCTCTTAGAACTGTTTTGCATAAAAAGAGGGAATTGGGTAAAACTATTATTAAGAAAGGCTATATATATCTATATTAAGGTAGTTCAAGTAAATTAGGCAAGATAAATTGGGTCTAAAACTTGATTTTAAACAAATGTGAAAATTAGGCTCGGTTGGGGAAAAAATGACTGGCAGGCCAGTCTTAAGGCTGTGTAAATCGGGTCTAAGAAGTTTGTTTTGGTTGATTTATATTTTTTAAAAATACTATGTCATATCTTCTATAGAATCCTCAAGTTTGGCTTTAATTGGATTTATGGTTTAAAAGTTATTAATTAGCAAAGTGGGCTGTTTAATCATGGCGCTGCAGATGGGCAGCAGTAGCAGCAGTCCTATGTGGCGTTGTGCTGCGCTGCTGCATCCACTTCAGCCAAGCAGTTTTGGCATCTTGTTTCGCCCGTCTAGAATGTCTAAATTTGCCCAATTATATCTTTTAAAAATATTATGATATTCCATTTATAATATGTTAAAACTTGGGTTCTATAGAGCGAATGATTTGAAAGTTAAAAAATGCAAAAGAGGGCAGGAGGGCATGGCATGCCTTGGCTGCACTGCAGCCATTTAGATAGGACTGATGTGCTAGATTTTTTTTATATATAGTGACCTGTTTTAATGTTTTGGATGCTAAGCTCATATAATGTATTAATAAAACAATAAAATACATATAATTTAATATATTAAACGTAATTAATATATAGTATTACAAATAAGGATTGTAAATGTATTAGATTCAATAATGGATGATTTAGGTATGAAAATACAAAAACTTAAATCATGAGTTGTTTGAACTAGTGTGATGAGCTATATAAGAGTATTGATGAAACACATTAAGTATACGATGTATGGCGACTTGAATTTACATATAAATTCATGAAGAATGAGTGAGTTGATCTATCAAACTACTAAAAGCTAATAAGAGTTATATTACATATATGTAATAAGTTTATTGAAAGAAGAAATAAGAAAATTTAAAAATAAGATATTAAACTTGTAAAACACAAGTTTAAATAAAGTTCATGGAGCTCTCTGAGCTTATAGTTCATTATGTTAAGGGACACCCTCTAGCTCTAAAAGTTTGGGTTGTTTTCTATTTAGAAAGAATATACAAATTAATATGGAAAAGTGAGCTGAATAAATTCCAATGTAATTCTAATTTTGAGATACAACAAGTGCTCAGATTAAGTCAGTTTCGAAGCAGTCCCCTTTCACGAATTTTCTGGAATTCTGTGTTTTGAATTTGGAAATGGTCAAAGAATAAAAGTTGTAGTCCCGGAAGTTAGCTTCACGTGGGTTCAAGAATCACTTAAAAATGTTGAGAAACGAAGGAGTTATGACCATTTTAGGGAAGGAGGGTCGTGCAGTCTAAAAACAGAACATTCTTTCCACTTAGAGCAGATTTCTTTTCTGTTCGGTTTGGAATTTGGATTTGTAATCTGAAGAGAAGTTGTAGTACCGGAAGTTAGCTTCACGTGGACTTAAGAATCTCTCAAAAATATTTTGAAACGAAAAAGTTATGACTGTTTTAGCGTGAGAGGGTAAAGCCAAAATGAAAAACTGTTATGAACTTACACTTTTGGCTCTCTATTTGGGCTGCCTAATGAACCTGAAATGGGGGTTTCATATTTTTTAAAAATAGTCTCATATGATACGAAAAACATACTGAAATTTGGGAATTTTTCAATAAGCGAGCAAGGCGTGAGAAAATCGCAAAGTGACTTATTCGTTATGCCACGTCGCGCCGTGATGCTGGTGCAGTCGCTTGGCGGGCTTTTTGAACGCTGTTTTGATCAATGTTCGTAGTTTGTTTTCACGTTTAGAAAATTTTTAAATGTACTATGTCACAAGGTCTATAACATACTAGAAATTCGCCACGATTCGATTAATGTTTTAAGAATTAAAAATAGGCGAAAAGGCATGTCAGAACTACAATTTGGGCGACGCCAAATGTAGTCATGATGGGCTGTTTTGACATTCGTCGTTCTAAAGTGTCTTTGGGCTAAATTTAAGACAATATTATATCTAATAAAGTTCCAAGAGAAGAGATTTGACTGCATGTGATATTTTACGTCATGAAACTTCCTTTCAGACATAAATAATGCAATAAAAATATTATATAAATATGAATTTGCATATTTAAGCGAATGTAAGCCAAAATTGATATGAAAAATGGTTTTATAACGAAACGAAAAGTATGGAACCATTAAAAAGTTGTAATAATCATAAAAGTGATGCAATGAAGATTTGTGGGGATCAAAATGGAGTTTTTGAGTTAAGATTTATATATTCTTATTATATAAATATATATAGTGAAAATGTGAATATTTGCAAAACGAAAAATGCAGTAAGTGTGTTAGCGGGATAGAATGTTTATAAATGAGACAATGATACGAGTTGACTCATGAGTGGGCAAAATAATAATATAAAAATTATTTATATTAAAGGAATAATATAGTAAGTTAAATTTTACTATAAAAGCTATTTATTAGTTGTTTAAGTCCCGAATTAATGAGTAAAGACATAAGATATTCCTAAAGTGGAATATAAGTGATTGAAGCTTCAAAGTGTAAAATATTTACATACTAAAATGTGAGGGACCTTTATTTGGTATTAACAGGTTAAAACGAATTAAGTTTCTAAATAAACTAATATCCGTTTTGAGTAAGAATAAATAATATTAGCTTGTATAAAACTAATAATTATTATTGATGAATGTACATGCATGTTTTGTAACATATTCAATTATCTAATATATGTGTGCATGTAAATATAGTTCTGTAGGAATTGTAGAGAAACTCTAGGTTAACTTTTGTGGTAATCTCCAATCAAGGCAAGTTTTTCAGTTCTATTATGTTTGTGGATTAAATGTGATTATGTGGTGAGCTTTATACCATGTTTTATGAATTGTTAAAGTCAAAATATGACTAAATTAATTGGGTTATGGAATTCAATTTATATGTATGTGATATGTGATAGCACATGTTGTATGAAGTAACTCGATAAATTAGAAATATATAATGCATGAATGTATGCTTTGTAAGGAATTATTGTTGCATGTAGGATATGCATAGTAAAGAATATATGTTGCATGCAGATATGCATAATAAAAGAAATATAGTGCATATGGAATTGTGTGCTATGTGAAACATGATAGACTGTTAAATTTGTTGAGCTGTCGAGCTCAATCTTGCAAACACAAACTTTTTGCAGGTTAATGATGTTAAGCAATATCACTTGCTATACAGATGATGAAGATTGAATGATGTGCAAAATGAATACATTTCCTTGAATTAGAAATGGTATAAATCTATGATTGATAGTTTTGTCAAATGTAATCGGCAATTATGTATAGTTTGAAATATGGAATGGATAAAGAATGTTTATTCTGAAATGAGTATAGATATGATTTTAAAATAAATGAATCTTCGATAGAAAAGATATGAAGTATTGAGACTTAACCTTTTAATACATTTACATGGATTATACAAATCATATAATAAATATGATTCTAGTATAAAGAAGAATTGTAAAGGTTGTGATTTAGGGAATGAACGAATGGAAAGGAAAAAAATAATTATTCCATATTTTTAGTTATTTTAACATTAAATAATATTTTAAACCTAGAACAAGATAATATAAACGCACAAGATCGGGAAGGAAAATAGTCCCGATTTTGGGGGTGTTACAATCGCTTCCACCTTGTGTGATAATTGCCTTTTCCAGTACAACCGCAAATGTATTTAACTAGAACATTGAAACCTTGCTATACAGCCAGGGTTTCAATCCTTGTTCGAACCTTCTCGCCTTACGCTCATCCGTATTGACTTGAAAAGTGGCAAACCTTGCCAACTCGTTAAACTTTGCAGCATATTCTGGCACCGTCATGGTTCCTTGTTTCAGCTCCAGAAATTGCACCTCCAACTGATTCCGAGAACTAGCTGGAAAGTACATTTCGAAAAACATCTCCTTAAATCTATCCCACGTTATCACTCCTTGTCCCCCACGAACCTTATTTGCTTGCCACCAGTAGCTAGCTTCAGACTTCAGCATGAACGTCGCGAACGCAGTCTTCTGATCTTCGTTAACTCTAGCAACATCAAACACGTTCTCCATTTCCATGATCCAGATTTGGGCTTCCACTGGATTCATAGACCCTTGAAACTCTGGCGGTCCAACCGCTTTGAATTCTTTGAAGGTCGTAACTTGAGCTTGTGGTTGATTCACAAGTGCTCCCGTCAACAAAGTCACCAACTGTTGAACCGGGCTAGCGTTGGCCTCATTGTTATTGTTAGTAGACCCCTCAGGAGGTGGTTGTTGTCGTGGTTGTCTTCTTCTAGGAGGTATTTTCTGTTAAAATATACGCTTATTAGTTCATCACTCAACTTCTTGAGTATTTGAAGTTTAACTTAAACATTCTAAGATTAAAGTTATAACACAACATTTCAAATAAACTTTGATATCTTATTCATTCATAATGTTTTAAAACATATAAAAGATAGCATATCTGCTATAAACATCCACTTTCTTAAACTAGACAAGTTTCAGGATTACATACTCATACTACCCCTTTATTCATCTCAAAATAAGGGATTTAAAATTTTATTTATTCACATAAATAACCACATACTATTATCACTCTTATTCTTTCTATCTATGCATATTGAGACGTCGAGAGGATTCTCTATGCTCCTCCATAATTCGATACGCTGTTCTACGATTCATCACGAATCACGACGAATCTTCAAACTGAGGTGGGTAATAAAAGACTCGATCCTGAGCTCTATCAATCGCAGAATTAAATGCATGATCCATTTCGTTCATTTTGGCCTTCTTCACTTGGACTTTAGCCTCAGCACGGTCTGCACGATGAGTCGCCTTCATCCAAGCACCCTCTGCTTTTGCACGCTTAGCTGATTCCTCTTTGAAGTCATCTTTTAATTTCTCCATGTCAGTCTTCATCTTCTCGTTCACTGCCAACAAATCTTCATGCTGACCCTTAGTATGAACTAGGTCTCACTCTGTGTTTCCAAGTCTTGAGTCAAGTTCCTGAATCTTTGCATCCTTCTGCTCTATTGTAGCATGATGCATCTCAACCAACTCCTTCAGTTCCTCTACATTATCCTGTAACTCTATGTTACGGTCGTACAAATCATCATACATCTCAGCCGATATAGAGTTTGGTAGAAACTCCATAGGATCATCTTCCTCATCATCCTCTTCTATCTCCTCAGAACTATCCTCCTCGGGATCGGTCACAGGCTCATCCTCCTGGATCAACTGTTCTCGCACTACGTGAATATCCCCTGGTTCGTCATCTCTAGGTATCTGAGGTATCACCTCCCTAGCTGGACTGGATCCTCCTTCGTTAGACATCCTGTCAACAAAATATCTTAAGTTTTACTTAACATTTTCGATACTCGCGAGCACATAAGTTATTAACACATAGCACATAATGTCTTTTATTATTTAGCTTCAATGGATACCTTAATCCATTTCTTAAAACTCGATAAGAGTTAAACACCTCTATGTTTTCTGTTTTCTTAAAGGTTACTTTCTAAGGTTTCCCCACCTAAGGTTCATAACCTAAGGCTTTGATACCAACCTGTGACACCCCCAAATTCGGGTACTTCATTCCCATAGAATTTGGTGCTCACTATCAAAATAATTACATCTATCTACCCATTATAAAGGATAAAACATCAATTAATTTAAATAATAATCTTTCCCATTAAAGGGTCACATCATCTCATAAACAATCTCAGGTAATCTAACCTTAAATTATTACATAAGTTTTGCGGAATACATCATAAAAGAAAACAAGTCTTATAACATAATACATTTCAATAAATTCTAATAATTTTTCAACACTTGGATATCTTGCACTTTCCTTTGCTAGTAGATGGCTCATCGACTTTTAGCTTTAGCTGCAGTGTTAATTGCAAGAGTGAGCAAACGATTGCTCACTGATATAAAGAGTAGTAATAATAACCATATGAGAATGAACAACGAATGCTGAACAATAATGAACTTGTTCTACGAATCAAAAATAGAAAACAAGTTCAAACTTTAATATCTAAGGGTCTTAAGACCACGAACTATATCCCTGGTAATTAGGTATTACTACCCCAACCTTAACAGTCATTTAGACTATACAGACCCTGTTTAACGTACTTAGGGGGATCAGCCCTTTGTACCATGTATTGTGCACAAACATCTAAACGTTACACGTACAAAATTTCCTATGTTAAGGTTGTTCGTCTCAGCTTGAATTTAGAATTTCTGCACTAAAGAAAGTTTAATTTGGAACTAGTTTATCAGTGTTTCTAGAATTTTAGAACACTATTCAATTATAATTTAATTCAATCAATAAAAGTTTACTTACTACTTGAAGGTTTAACACAAGAATATAGAATTGAACAAGGTTATCAAAGTCAAAGATCGAATAACAATAATGTATAATTGAATAGGCATAGTTTGTGTGCAAAGTACTGCATTCAAATGAGTTAGAACAATCTCATTTGAATCAATGCATTGGAATAATATATACTTTGAATAATAATATCAAGATTTAGAAAAGTAAAACTCGCTCGAGGTAACGAACTAGGTTACAAGAGCTTGTACAAACATACGTATGATAGATTATGTTTGCTCAACTTCAACATAGAAATTAGGAACTTATATAACGATAACTTAGGAATAGAAAACTTGCATATGTATAACATAACAACGATAAGTAAACCTTACTGAATAATTAAGTAGCATAGGTTAAGGATACTTGCTCAATAAAAGTTTAGGATAAAAAACTTGCCTTGCATGTAAGCTACACAAGTAATAATATTCGCAAATTACCCTACATATATCATTGAAATCGCAACAACAATTAGTTACATTAACATCCATTTCATTAGTTTAGTTTTCATTTTAATCAAGTCTATAATCCTTAACTTAAAACTTGATTATCCTACTCATAACACGAAACTGAATTCTCAATTATATCATAGTATACGACATGGTGATTGCAAAACAATTCCAATTCACATGACATCACATTATGAACTTTCACAACTTACTAATTCATAATCTATAGTTTTGGCGTTGTGATTACGATACATTACCACGTTTTGTAACATGTTTAGATCCTTTACAAATCGTTAAAATATGTTAAGTTAACAATTTTCAAGCTATGTTGTTAACAACTCATTACTAGGTTTGACTGACTATTGGCGCGACCGCGCCATGTCTCCCTTTGAATTCGGCGCGCCCGCGCCAAGAGGCAGCGCGCGCGCCAAGAGGCAGCGCGCCCACGCTCGGCACCAGAAACAGTTTTGCAGAAACTCGAAATCAGACTCTGCTCTAGGCCAAAATTCCAATTCCATAGAAACTCAAGAAACCTAGCAACTAAAACTTTGTAATAACATCACTAAACATGCTATTCATCATTCCAACTACATAAACATTATATATATTCAGTTTTGAAGAATGATAACCACAATTTTCCAAATTTCTTCAATTTTGACACTATTAGTGAGTTCGATATCCACGAATTCGTTTCTTAACCAATTGACATGATTCGAACTACGCCGATTTCGTTCCTTAACATACTAACATAATTCAACATCAATTTACAGATTATCATACATATTAAACATGAAATTTTGTACTTTCTAAAGCCATTTTTTACATAAACATACACTGTTATTTACTTTTCTCCCTACAAACCCAAATTCACGTGTTTTAATCATCAAACAACACTCACATACAATGATTAACAGATTCTAACACCTTACTTATATATATACATTGCAATTCAACGAGATTTCCAAATCATATAGAATATATAGTACCAAAATTAAGAGTTAAAATCAAGAATAGTTTATACCTTGATTTAGCAAAACGATAAGCAAACCCTTCTCTTCCACTTGACAATCACATCAAATTCTCTCAAGCTCTCACTCTCAATCTCTTCTGTGTTTTTCTCTTTGTAACTCTATGTTATCTAGCCTTAGGGAAACTCACGCAATATACACCGACTCCCTTTTCCCAACGTACGTCAGGTGAAAAACCAAAAAGGTGTCAGTTACAATAAGCCAAAGGCCACAAGGCCTTGTTTGGCTATTACCTATTCCCCCAAACTAGATTATTTTAATAATATTATATTATATGATATCATGTGTTACACCTTAGTTAATTTAAATAACTTTAGTTTAGTTAATTTAAATAACTTAAAATAGTAATTATAATAATTTCTATTATAATTATATTTATGATTAATAAATAATTATATATCTAATTTAATTAATAAATTAGACTAAAACCTTACTTTATTTAATTTACTTATTTTCTTAAATATTAAACACTTCATTTAATTTAATTATTTTAATTAAATTAAATCCTCAAATAATAAAATTACTATTCATTAATTTAGTTAACATACATACTCAACTAAATTATTACATCACCATTCATCAAATATTTATTTTTTCCAATAAATAAATTATTTAAAATATTTATTTAATCAATAAATATTTAAATTAAATTATAAATTTCTCGATCTTTACATTACATCCCCTATAATGGCCTTTTACTAATTTAAAGAGGTTACATTCATTTATAATTGAACACCAACAGCTGGGCATCTATAGCAACACAAGTACACTGACTGAAAGCCCATGAAGAGCTCTCAGCCAATGCCACTCACGCCCACTGTTGTTGCCTCGGCAGCAGCCCTGCTCCCTCCTTCTTTAGTTTCTAAACTTCTATCCATGCATTCTAATATGCTACATTTTGGAGACAATGTAGTTAACATACTCCCCTATTTAAACAAAATACTAACCAAGTTATATAAGCAACTTCACCACGTCGATTGAGAACTCAAAAGAGAGCCTCCAACCACTGCCACTGCAGTGCGTTGCTGTTGCACGCTGCTGCTATGCGCAGCAACCCTCTTTGCGATGAGGCCACTTTGCGATTTTGTAGTTTTTAATTCGTAAGTTAGTTTACCCCCAATTTTGAATATATTGTAGATACCATAAGATAATATATTTAGAAAATATAAGCCACCTATTTGGACATCTTAGGCAGTCCAAAACAGGCCTTAAAGATGCCTAAGCATAACAGTTTTTAATTTTTTCCCAGCTTTACCCTCTCTCGCTAAAATCGTCATAACTTCTTCGTTTTAAAACATTTTTGAGCTATTCTTGTGCCCACGCGAAGCTAACTTCCAGGGCTACAACTCCTATTCAATAACCTTTTCCAAATTCTGCACCCATAATTTCAGAAAATTCGCACAAGGGACAGGTTCAAATCTGATTTCCAAATTTTGGATAGATTCGACACACCCACTTTGGAATGCCATAACTCCCTCCTCCAAAGTCAGAATTAGTCCGTTATAGAGGCTATGGATAGCTGTGATTGCATACTACAAGACCCAAGAAAATTATAATTTTCCAGCAAGTCTAACTAGTCAAAACATATAGCCCAAAAGTAGCTCGACACACTAACTTTTGATTTCTCGTTTTGGCTTTAAATCGTTTTTCGTTCTATCTTGGCATACTCAAACACTCTAATTATCATTACATATGTTATATAAACCAAGCCCCAAGCTTTTGTTTTGTCAACTAACTGACTTTTAATTAAAACGGTCCACTTGGGACTTTTGTCGAGCATGTGGTGTGCAAAGTCTAGAACTACTTGTGTCATAGCCATTTGCTTGTATTAGAAAGCTAATTTCATCCTCCTTAATACTCCTCAGCCTAACCTATCTCCTTGTGCCTAAATGTAGTCCATAACAATCAAATACATAACCAAATATAATCAAGTTATTGATTTTATTTTCTTAACAGTTTTAGTTCTAAATTCCCATAGTTCTGTATGTAATTACATAGCTTCTCTATTATTCGATTTGTTTCGTACAATCAGAAACACATGGCCTTATTCATAGCATAATGGTATCAGTTGGCAAGCAAAATAAAAAGGGAATTACTACAAACCAAGCTACACTAAAACATTAACAAAACTAACACTGTATAACAAAAATGTTGTTGCTTCTACTGTTTAGCAATCATTCACCAACAGTTCAAAGTTCAGCCCTCTATTAAATGCCAAAACAGTCCATACAGAGCAATTTAGGCATGGTTTAGTACCATTATACCAAAACAGCACCAAGCATTGAATTTCATGCCTTACCACAACGAGCACTTGCTATATACTATATTTTTCATAATTAAAAACATATGGATGCAATACCTTAAGATTTTGCTCAAAACAGTCTTTAATAGGCTTTATATTTCATGTAAACATGGGTTGACAAACTAGTCAACAACATAGCATGTTTATGCGACATACAAACATAAACTAGTTATTTACATAAAATTTATCATGTATATCTTTGATTTGGATGATTTAACATATTATACACATAACAGTCCTCATTAAATCACTTTATCGAACATATGGTGGGCAGTCCCCATACTGTCATATTATACATAACAGTTATTATAGAAAACCCACAATCCATTCTAAAGTTTACTAATATGGCCACAAAGCCATTCAGCCAAAGCAGTCCTATTGTGCTTAATAGCAATGGAATAGAAAAAGAAGGGAAGGAGTTTAAAACGAAATTACCTAGCTAGCTTAGAGATTACAGATATGTGTTGCTTAGTCCTTTCTCCTTCACAGCCGAAGCCTCACTGCTCTATCCTTATGACTATTATACTTTGGAGCTTGGTGAAGTGGTATGACTAATCGAGCTTGAGGTACCTTATATGGCCATATACGGCTGAATCTCCTTATCTCACAGTCAATCTACCTGACCCCTAGTTTACATAGCACTCCATTACACATAGCAGTCAACTGCTTCTACAGTGGCCCCTAATAAATTGCCTAGCAAGCCTACTTGCCCCTTGCAGTCTACTTGCCCCTAATAGCCGACCACTGCATTCTAGGAGTCAACTAACTTGCTAACTATTCTGTTAATTTAAGTTGGCTGTTAATTGAAGCCAACTAATTGATTTATGAAACTTAACTACACAGTTCCCTTTTTTTTCTCTAAGGATTGCCGGATGGGGCTGTGAGGAGGCTGGGTACTGTTTTAATTTGGGCCCCAAAACCTTATAACCAATGTAACATATTTGCAAGCATTCTTAAATAAAAACTTTTAGTATGGCCCAATATTCCAATATGGACTCATATTAAATTTAAAATACATGAATCTTATCTATCATATTACCTTTTTGGATAGCAACAATAGTTGGCACATATATTATTATGATGATAACTCTATTTAATTACACAACTCATGGAAGTACATCATTTTCTTTATTTGTTATTAAATAACATTTTTAATTATATCTTAATATAATTAATTCTTTGAACACATAGATAGCTTCATATCAAGAATCTATCTCAATTAAGCCATGTTGGCTTTCCTTTTCAATCTTGGTATTTAAATACCATTATAATAAGGTAAATCCAATCTACCTCATTTGATATATATATTTTTGTAATTTAATCCCAAGGTCATAACAACATATTATCTAATAAGAATTTTATTTATAAAATTTTTATTTTAATATTACCCAAAAATTTGGGTTATCACATTCTTTCCCCATCTTATAAGGATTCCGTCCCTAGAATCACAATACCGAATCATTCTTAATCGGTTTAGATTTTATTCTTTCTCGTAACCTTATTGTTGAATCATTTCAACGTACCATTTCTTTTTATTTTTCTTAAAAATTTTAAATAAATTATCTCTTTTCACTTTTGGTTTTTAAACTTTAACCTTTAATTTAATCATTCAAGTTCTTCTAAATTTTCGGGTTGTCACAGTTACAATACATCCCTACTGAAAATCAACTTGCTGATGTTTTTGCAAAGCCTCTAGATGAATCCAGATTTAATAAATTGATAAGTGAGTTATGCATGCTAAATCTGCAACCATAAACTCTATGCTCTAGCTTGTGTTAACCATGCAGATAAAAAGACTATGTTTAAAATCGTAGAGATGACTAAAAGAGGAACCACAATCATAAAGTAGCCTCGACATAACAGAGAAGCATCATGTGATGACATCACTTCTATCAAATCCAAGCATTCCCTCTGATAAGCGCCTCAGGGATAAACCTGACCCTTAGTTCAGTCTAAGAGGTTGGCCCTTCCTGAGCTACCTTAACCCAGAAGGAATGTTATGTCAAAGCTCTTCACAAGGACCAGGACAGACAATGATCATAGATAAGAGTCAGCAATGAAGTCTATCATCGAAGTGCAACCTCGACGATTGTAGTCCTTCCAAAGGATACACTAGCTCAAAGTGAGCTAAGGACATATCAGTATTTTCAACACTACTTAAAATCGTGGAGCCCGACAGAACTCGACACGTGCCCTACTATGCAGATCGTGTGGAGGGAAGTTACAAGTACAGTTTGAAAAAGGTTTTTAAAATTCACCTCAGAATTTTAAAAAGCTCATTCCTCTTTCTCTATCTCTTTACTAGCAGAAACCCTAGCTTTCAGAACGCTCAACCAACCTCAGTTCAAGAAAATCAATGGTTGCTTCTAATGTTATCTCTGGTTACCAACTCTGCTTCGACGAATTCAAGATCGCTGACCCTCAGTTTCACAAGATTCTGTCTCTTCTGAAGAAAGCTGGTCTTGAAGAAGCTCTGAGCACCAACACATGGATATACCCGAAGCCAGTGAAAGAGTTCTACAACAATGGAGTCTTTGAGAACGACATCATCACTACAAGAGTCAAGGGGGAACAAATTAAACTTAAAGCTTAAGATATAAACCTAGCCTTAGGTTTCAAATCAAAGGGACTCGTATCTATGGATGTCATCGACTTTCATGAAGGTCTGAAGAAGATGCACTACACAAAGTTTCAGAACGTCAAGGGGTACAAGAAGAAAGAGTTTCCCCAGAAGTATGACTTTCTGGCTGACATTGTTGGGAAGTGCATATGCTATAAAAACTCTGGCCACGATTCTGTAAATGAAGTTCAACTAAAGCTCATGACATCAATCTGCTTCAGGATTTAACTCAACTATGGGGCCCTACTTATCGATTGGATTGGGAAGTGGATGCTCAGTTCAAAGAAATCAAAAAGCTCTGGAAAAATGCTCCATGGAAGGTTCATAAGCATAATCATGCAATCCGCTCTAGGTCATAAAATTGGGGACAATGAAGGAGAATCCATCAATCCCAACAGAAAAATGACCCAGCAGCTATTTCAAAACTTGAAAAGAAATCCTGCGGAAAATGTTAGAATAATGTCTGAATCCAGTGGAAGTACCGGTGAAGCAAAGGATTCTGGGCTACTAGGAAACATGTCGGTTGTAAAGGAAGTTGATGAAGAAGAATAAATTAATCAAGAGGAACCTATCGCTTTGATCAGAAAAAGCAAGGGTAAGAGGAAAATGAAGGCTTAAACAATAAAAGAGCCTTAAGGCTCAATTACTAATGCACCACAAGAGAGTTCAGGCACAGAAACTATGAAGGAAATAAAGAGGAAAGAGCAACATTCTGAGGAAGAAGAAGATAGAGCCACCATTTCTCAGCTGCTTAAGAAGGGAAAACGTAGCCATAAAATAAAGAAGTCTTCACTCTTTTCGATCGTAGAGTCACTACCGATCGTAGAGTCCAGACTTGACATCACTCCAAAAGTGGATGCTGCAACAGTATCTCAATCAATCGTCAAAGCTGCAGCTGAAGAAAGCACCAAGGCTGAAACTCAACCCAGAAAGGCAAGGAGAAAGCTCGTCAAGACATATGTACTTGAAAATGTGAAAGCTTTGAAGGAAGAAGAAAGGAAAACAGTTGCAGAAAAGGAGCTTTCTGAAGTTCCTGTACTAGAGAATGCTCCAGCTGAGGGGGAGTTGCTTGAAGTTCAAATAAATGATCAGATTGAGGAGGAGTATCTCGAAGTTCCTGTGCAAGAAAAAACTATAGCTGAGGGGGAAATGCAAGAAAGGGACATCGAATGTGTAAGAGTTATGGAGGAAGAAAAGAGTGATGATCAGACATGGAATGAGGAGATGGTTGAAGTAGTGGAAATTTCAAATGAAGAAAATGAATAAGAAGAGGAAGATGAAGTTAAGATTATAGCAATAGCCTGGGATGGATATAGGAGAGCCAACTACAATCAACGGTTCTCCTATTTACTTATGATACCCTATCATAGAGCCCAAATTCTCAACTCCTGGGATCACATGTTCTGGACTTTCAAAGTTTATCCAGCAATCTCAATGCTTGCTCATGGATTCCCAAGCAACCTCACGTTTGTTCAGAAGCTAATCACTAACCATCCTTCTTCAGAAACTGGGCATGAGGTACAATCAATTCCCATATCTTTCAGGGTTAATCACTGTCCTCCATCAACCTTCAACCAATTCTATGAATTGCCAAGATGGTTGGAAGTGATACTTCATCCACTAAACCAATTTTCAGCTACAGAATCCCAACATTCTGTAACTGATGAACCAAATATGCCTAATTTTATATGGATCCAATCTCCTACCATCTCTCAGTCTACGAATATTGATCCTACTCCAATCGTAGAGTCACCCACTAAACAAGCACCAATATCACCTCCTGCTGAAACTCAACCTCACACACCTGCCCCTCCTTTAGATATCCCTTCCTCATCAACCAATAATTATTTTGATCTTCATCTTGCTCTTTATAATCTGCAAAATTAAAATAATAGAGCCTCTCCTCCAAACACTCAACAACTCCTTGAGCTTCTCTCAGATCTTCCTACCAAAACGGAGCTGTCTAATGCATCCCAGAAAGTGACTAAGGATATTCAAGAAGATCTTGAAATTCACTATGAGCTTGTTCATATGAGGCTGAATCATTTGATCAACGCTGCCAACACCCTCCCCAGAAATCTGAGTACTGAGCTTACAACTAAGCTTAGGGAGATCATCAAGGAAATGATCCACAATATTAATGAAATAGATCAAATTCATTTTCAGGCTACCAAGAAGCACAAGGAAGCAGTTCTCCTTTTGCAGAAGACTCAGGAATCTCAAAATAAGATTATGATAGAAAGTATATCAAGTCTATGAACCTGCATGAAAGAATTCCAAGAATTTTCAATGGGTCAAATGCAACAAACATAAACTATCTTGGCCATTCTACAAAAGAACAAGTCTCGAACTGATTATCTGGTTCAAGAAAACTGTGAAGACGTTGCTCAATCCAAGAATCAGCTCCACAAGCTCGTCCAAGGCATGCATCGGCTGTCTGAAGACATTCGAACCTTTGATGCTCACATAAAGGGGGAGAATAAAGGGGAAGGAGAGAAAGGAAAAGGCAGAGGGAAACTCATTGCTCAATACTTAAGAAGCCCTCCCTCAAGACAACCTCGCCATTAGACTCCATGACCTGAACAATAACAAATTATCATGGCGCAACTGCTAAGGAGTAACCACTACTGGCCTACATATGCCAATTGGAGACCCTGCCTTTATGAATAGACATGATCATGGAAAAAGGCTGAGTCAAAGCGAGCTGAAAGATATTGCATAGAGAGACGAAGCCAGCAGAAGGAGAGCTATAGAGCATGCCAATCCTCCGAGGAGCAAAAGGCAGAAGAAATAGAGATAAGTTATAATTCATTTCTTATTGATGTAACCAAGCTTTATTGTAATATCTGTCTTTACAAATATCAATAAATTCATGATTATTTTCTAGAGATTCTAGTTGCTCACTGAAACACTAAGTTATATTTACTTTCTAGCAACTGCATCTAGAAATTGATGATCATGATACAAATCTCCTTGGTTATGTCAACATCAAATAGGGGGAGATTGTTGAGAAATTACATATTTAAATTTGATGTTGAAAGTAAATAATCATGATTATATGTAAAGTCCTTAAAGGAATACATGTACAAAGACTTTGTGATAGATCAAAATTGTTAGGTTGATATGTGCTTTAGTGCTTATCATTCTTTAAATGAATGTATAGAAGAAAAGATCAAAGCTGTTAGGTTGATCTATCACTTGAGATGTAATAAATAGGTTTCAACATAATCGTAGTCTGTCGAGCCAGCCAAGAGATTGCATAAGCCAAGGCAGAATCGTAGAGTATCGAGAATCGTAGTCTGTCTACTTTGGAGGGCCTCTACTAGTATCATAGAGTGGTTCAAACACATGCCGAGCCAACTCAAGAATCGTAGTGTGCTCTCGGAAGCGTAAAGTCAACAAATCAAGCAAGCAAAGATCATAGTCTATCAGTGCTTAAGAGAAATCGTAGTGTTCTTTTCTACTAGTACTGGATCAAGCACTTATGTGGCAAGACACCACGATCATGATCGTAGTGCATCATCTGTCTGCATCAGAAGCATCAAGCTTTGTCCATTTGTTTAAGAACAAATTACAACAAATGTGGAATAGATTATAGACGTTGAGTCTCTCGGGAATCCCAATGACCCAATACGCATCCTTAATATATAACAAGGAAACGTACTGAAGAAGCTAAGGAAAGTACTACATGTCTGCCGAAAATACCTTTTCAGGTGTTAGGTGAGATAGCAGTTTGCTGTGTTAGTGGGCCAGACGGCTAAATAGAAGATTTGCAGAAAGTCACCATCAGTGTGCAGAAATGTCAAATACAATTAATACTTCAACGAATGCCTTCAAACGGATACATTTTAAAGGCACCTTATATACAAATTAGATGAAGATGCAAGAGGCAAGCAAGTACACAACGAAAAGCTGAAGAACACTCAACGCTCAACTGTACGATCTGAAAAGAAAGCTTGCTCAGTTACTCAGTTCTTTCGAACTCAAGCTTAACGTAAACTGAGTAGAACCATTCAAGAACTCAACTATCATTAAGTGAAGTAAGAAGTTCCAAGTCTGTTGAAATTGAAGGGTTCTAAGTGAACTAAGAAGTTCCAAGTCTGCTGGACTTGAAGAGTTCTAAGTGAACTAAGAAGTTCCAAGATTGCTGGTTTTGAAGGAATCTAAGTGATTCGAAGATTGTAAAAACATCCTTAGTGGATTTTCTACTCAAGGAGTAGAAGAGTGGACTAGGAGCTTTGAATGCTCTGAACCACTTAAATTCTCTGTCTTTTATATTCTTGCTTTAACGGCTATACTTACTATAACTGCCTGTTAACTATTAACTTTGTTTATCTTAAAGGGGAACAAACAAATCACATATTCCGCTGAAATTGATTAACAATATCTGACAAAGAATTTTGAAAAAGAATTTTTTAAATATCTATTTAACCCCCCCTTCTGAATAACTATTGTGCGTCTGGGAACTAACATACTTGTCAATAATTAAACCACTAACATTCTGGAAAATTATTAACTTGAGTTTGAGTTAGAAAACTTGCTTGTACCGCTGATTATCACTAAGCAATCTAATTTAATCTCTTATGAAAGACCTATCATTAATAAGATCGATCTCCCAATTAACATAATACACTTTATATCACAATATTATTACTCGAATAATAAATTAGCTAATATTTAGACACATAATCAAATATTGAATAATTCTTTAACTCATTAGTAATATTATTATCCCTTAATAATATTACTATCACTTAACCATTATCTTAAACTTTTGTCTAATATTATTAATCCTTTAATAATATTTTACTCCCTTAATATTATTAATCACTTAATAATATTTAATCACTCTTAACATTATTAATCATTTAATAGAATATTTATCATTCATAAATATTATTAATCAATTAATAATATTTTAATCATTTACCAATATTATTAACTCTTTAATAATATTCGAATCAAACATTAATATTATTAATCCTTTAATAATATTTTAATCTTTAACTAATATTATTAATTATTTTTAATAATATTTTAATCCTTATATAATATTACTAACCATTTAATAATATTTCAATTATTATCTAATATTATTAATCATTTAATAATATTTTAATCATTATTAATAATATTCAAATCACTTCTTAATATAAATAATAAAGGTCTCATACACTTTAAGATGTAAATATTTTATATCTTGAAGCTTAAACCACTTATATTCCATTTCAAAAAATATCTTTTACCTTTATTCGCAAATTCGGGTTTAAACAACGAATACATAGCTTTTATAGTAAAGTTCAATTTACTATATTATTTCTTTAATTTAAATAAATTTTATATCATTTTGTCCGTTCATGAGTCAACACAGACCGTTTTCTTATATATAAATATTTTATTTCACTTAACACATTCGCTTTAGTTTTCATTTTACGATTAGTTGCATTTTTTGCTTTATATATATATATATATATATATATATATATATATATATATATATATATTCCGTTACGTAAATCTCAGCTCAAAAACCTCATTTTGAGCTACGAAAATCTCAAAATATCATTTTTATGATTAATACAATTTTTTCAAAGGTTTCACATTCTTCATTGCACCACAAAATTTTTTGATAGGCAACTATAGTTTTTATTTCGTTTAAATATGTAATTTATATTTATTACATATTTTTATTGATTTATTTATACCCGAAAGGAAGTTTCTCGGTATAACATATTACTTATAATCAAATCTCGCCCCGAATGGACTTTATTAGATTTATTATAACTTATTATTTTGTCGGAACGCAATTCGGAACATCGAACGTCAAAGTCGCTTGACGCGCCGACGCTTGGCATTTGCTCAAATTTTAGTTCTGACATACATGCTCGCTCATTTTTAATTTTCAAATCATAAGTCATATAACAACGAAATTTTGGGAAGGTTATATACCTTATGTCATAATATTTTAGAAAAATTTCTAACCGTGAAAACGGATCACATAACCCATCAAAATAGTGCGTCAAAAAGCATGTCAGGCAGCTGCCCAGCAGCGAAGTGCGGCGCCCAGCGCGCGCACGCTGCTGCCCAGTAGCGTTGCCGCACCGTCGCTCGCATACCAAATCTGCTATTTTGCGAATTTCGTACGCGTTGTTCATTAATTGGATTGATCCCATTTTTGGATATGTTTTTTGTATAATATGAGACTATTTTTAAAAAATATGAAACTTCCATTTCGGGTTCATTAAGCAGTCCAAATAATTAGCCAAAAGTGTACGTTCATTACGATTTTCACCTCTATCGCTAAAACAGTCACAACTTTTTCGTTTCAGAATATTTTTGAGCTATTCTTGAGCCCACGCGAAACTGACTTCCAGGAATATAACTTTTATTCTTTGACCTTTTCCAAATTCTAAACACAGAATTCCAGAAAATTCGTGCAAAGTGATTACCCCAAGTTGGTTAGACAGTTTTGACGCGACTACTTTGAATGATCATAACTCTTTGCTCCGAAGTCGGAATTAGTCCGTTTTGGAGTCTATGGAAAGCTTATTCAGTGCACTATAACATAACCAAAGCCCAGAAGTTTTTGGAACATCTAACTATTCCCGAATTTTCCTTTTTTGAGTCAGCAGTCCACTAGTTGTTCTTTTCTTTTCTTTTCTTTCTTTGTTCAAATTTTCAACACCCAAAATGGTTGAATCTTAACATAAAAAAAACTATTAAACATCTAGGTCAAAGATTTTTAGAGTTCAAGATCATAACTCCTTTATTTTATCAAACCATAAAAAAATAAAATACATAAATTTAAGGTTATGGTTCTAGAGATTTTATACCTTTGTAGTATGCTATTTTTCTTCTTCTTCTTCTTCTATCCATGACATGAGATACTTCTCTTCCTCTTCCCTCTATGTGGCCAGCAGACCACTCTCTTCTTTTCTCTCTCTATTTTTTTTCTTTCTTTTTCTCTTTCATATCTTCCAATATTCTCTCTCTCTCTCTCTCTCTTTCCTATATTCTATTTTCTCTTTGCTATCTTATGTGATCTTAGGAGATATGCAAGGTGGCAATTTATTTTACCATGTGATAATACTCCCTCCTTGCCTTGTCGGGTACATGCACCTCATATTGCCCATATTTGCATTTTATTTAAGGATCAATTACATATTCTATTACATTTTTTAAAATAATTACAACAATAGTACACTCATAAAATATTTACACAATTAATACAATTTCTATATTTATTTACAATATTAGTGCAATTAGGATTCCTTAATTTAGGGAATTAGTATGCAATTAGGATTCTTTAATTTAGGGGATTAGTATTAATTTACTTATTAAATTAAGTAATTAATAAGTAAACCATATAGCACCTCCACCACCTAAGCATCCACCCCCACCTACACCTTATCCAGCACGTCCACCAAATCTTCCACCTTTCCCACCTCCAAGTCCGCCGCTACCCCCTAAGCCTCCACCCTCCTCATCCACGCTCTGGCAAGGGCGAGAAGGGTTTCACCAACTGGAAAGAGGATGACAACAGCTAGGACATGGGTTTTTAGGGCGAGATTTCTACAGAAGGGAAAATGAATTGGGATTTGAGGAGAGAGAAACGACCATGGAAGGACGGAGAGAGAAAGAGTTAATGAATAAGGGTTAGAGAAATGGATTTTAGGGAGACACGTAGGCTACATGTGACGTGTTGGTCATAGTAACGGTCGTTTTCGAAACAGTAGGTTAGAAATATGATCCTTCCGAGAGCAAGTACCAACACAGAAATATGATCTGTCGTCGCTCTATTTCTGCAGTTTTTTCATAGTGCAATTGGTAGCCAAACCTTTATACTAAGGTAACCAATTCTTTTTTATTAAGTTACCAATTTATTTTGAATGTAATGCAGTTAGTAGCCAAACCTTCATGCAATTGGTTGCCAAATTTTCATACCAAGGTAATCAATTCATACTGCAGGTGTGGAGGTAGATTGGTTATGTGACAACCCGAAAATTTAGAATATCTCAAATGATTAAATTAAAGGTTAAAGTTTAAAACCTAGAGTGAAATAAGATGATTTATTTAAAGTTTTTAAGAAAAATCTAAGGAAATGGTACGTTGAAATGATTCAACAATAAGGTTACGAGAAAGAATAAGATCTAAACTGATTAAGAACGATTCAATATTGTGATTCCGGGGACGGAATCCTTATAAGGGGGAAAGAATGTGATATCCCAAATTTTTGGGTAATGTTAAAATAAGAATTAAATAAATAAAATTCTTATTAGATAATATGTTGTACGATATTATATTGCATAAGTGGGTATGAACTATGCAATATGTGATGTTTATGCTTAATTAATATATTGGTATTATATATTTATTATATGTAAATAAATTATAAGGGTAATTTATTAAAGAAAATGAGATGGGTAGAATTAAAATAATTTATAATATTAAATTATTTTAATATGGTAGATTGGTGGCATTAAATATACTTCATGTATAACCACTAGTTTATTGAAGAAATTATATATTACACTATTGAGTGTAATGTATGCATGTATTTAATATAGTGAATATATTAATATATTTACTACAGTTAAATAAATTGTGAAAACAATTTATAGAAAGAAAAGAAAATAATTGGATATATGATATTATGTTACATGGATAATGGTATAATATGCAATATTATACCAAATAATGTAAAGTAAAAATATGATATGAGATACAATGTATAAAATATGTATATTGGTATCAACTAGTTAGTAAATTAAATTCATATTTGAATAAATTAAATATATTAAATTATGTATTCAATATACAAATAAATTGTTTGAAAATAATTTATGGAAAGGAGGAAATTAAATTTAATTATATAATATAGATTGTATAATTTAAATAAGTTATTAAATTAGGTAATGTGGAGTTAATAAATATATATTACGCAGGGAAATAAAATTGTGGGAACAATTTGCGTAATGAGGCAAAAAGAGGCGGGTTAAGCATATAATATTTATATGTACTTTACCCAAAAGCATTAAAGTAAATTCTTGCAAGGAATAATTTTTAACGAGGTAAGGATATTATGATTAATATAATATCTTAAGTAAATGTATAATTTCTTTTACGTGGGAAATTATGTAAAACATTTATTTTGTGTAAACAAAGTAGAATCGTAATATTAATAAATTGTATTATGTTTTATGGTGGAATACATAATTGATATATAATTTATGTATTGCCAAGAAAAAAGAATAATAAGAAGGATAAGTTGTTTAAATAATAACTTACTAAATAAACTTAAGTTATTAAAGAGAGGGTTAAGTAATTAAATAAATTCTAGCTTGGAATTATTCTAACAAAGCAAAGATATTATATTAAATATAATATCTTAGTTAATTGAGTAAATTTTCATTTATATGGGAATAATATGTAACGCATACATTTTTGCGAATACAAGGTAAAGACATATTATATTTATAAATGTTATGTTTTTTTTTTATGTAGAGGGTAATACATAATATATATAATAGCAATTATATATTCTATGTATTCCCAAAGAAAGCTATATTAATTAAATGAGAGTAAATAAAATAGAAATCCAAGCCAAACATTGTTGAAAGATTGGGGGACAAGAAAATTGGGATTATAAATTTTAGCATCCTAATCTTCTTTTTTCCTCTACTAGCCGAATTCTCACATATTTCTCCTCTTCCTGTGCCGAGCTCTCATGTCCCAGAAATAAGTCTCAACCGCGCTATTCCTTCCAACATTCAAATCCCAATCGATCAATTATAATCCAAGAATCAAGCATACAAGGTATAAAACTTATTCTATATATATGTTTGCAAATATGGAATTAGAGTATTTAGCATAGCGAGTTAGTAATTTAAATGTGAAAATTAACTGTGAAAATAGTTAATTAAGGATCATTTATGTAACGATCAAGCTAGGAAAATGGAACTTATCATGTAAAACATGTTTTAGAAACTAAAGGAATGGAATTGGGTCAATGTTGGGTTGTGAGGAGTAATAAGGTGAAAAAATGAGGCTAGAACAGAAATCTAACATCAAGAAATCTGAGCTCTAAGGGAACGCACACCACTTGTTTGATAAAAGTCCCATATGGACTGTTTTGGTTAAAAACCAAGTTTTAAGCGAAATCAAAGCTTGGGTTAGATATGTATATCATATATGATGATATATAAAGAGTTTTGACATATTAAATGAAAGCGAAAAGCTATTCTAAACCAAAACGAAAAGTTAGAAATAAGTGTATTAAGCCATTATTGACCACTGTTTTGGAGTAGCTTAAAGATTCCGAAATGGGAAGTTTATAACTTTTAAATACAGTCTCATATACGATATATAACATATTTAAAATTTGTTCTAATTTGGTATATGAGCTAGAAGTAATAAGGTCGCGAAATAAACATGTTAGAAACCGAAAAAAATTGTGAATTGGTGACCCTAAGGACGAATTCGGGACTAGCTAGAGTTTCCAGAAAATTTTGGGCTTTTGGGGATGTATAGTACACTGAATAAGCTTTCCATAGACTTCGGAACGGACTAATTCCGACTTCGGAGCAAAGAGTTATGACCATTTTAGGGAAGGAGGTTCGTGCAGTCTAAAAAATAGAACATTCTGTCCAATTAGAGCAGATTTCTGTTTTGTTCGGTTTGGAATTTGGATTTGTGATTTGAAGAGAAGTTGTAGTCCCGGAAGTTAGCTTCGCGTGGGCTCAAGAATCGCTCAAAAATGTTTTGAAACGAAAAAAGTTATGACTGTTTTAGCGAGAGAGGGTAAAGCTGGAAATGAATTGGAAACTATTATGAACGTACACTTTTGGCGCTCTGTTTTGGCTGCCTAACAAACCCGGAATGGGGGTTTCATATTTTTTAAAAATAGTCTAATATGATACGAAAAACATACTGAAATTTGGGAATTTTTCGATATGTGAGCAAAGCGTGGGAAATTCGTAAAGTGGGCAGGTCAGTTATGGTTCGACTGGGCAGCATGCTCGATGCGCTGCAGTGACTGTTACACTAGCCAATTTGGCCTTTGCTTAAAACTATCTAAGATGTCTGAAATTATTATGTTATATCTTTTACAAGTATTATGGTATGTTTTTTTATAACATGTTAAAGTTTCTCTTAAAACAAACAAATGGGTTGTGAGAAGGATTAACTAGCAAATTAGCGAAACGATTGGAATTGTAACTGGGCAGCAGCAGTTGCACTGTGCTGAGCTGTTGCAGCTAACCCAGTTGACATGGCAGTTAACATGGTTGTTGACATGGCTGTACTTGAAGTCTTATCTTTGACATGTTTAGATCACTTTATTAGTTGGCTGGGAAGGTTTGTCATTTCATTGTTATTATTTAGCATGATTATGAGAAAGTTTGTGTTCTGAGAGCCTAAATGTCTATGTAAATAATACTAAGACAATTGTTATTAAAAGTAAGCCCATTGAAATCATGGATAAACTGGTGAAAGGAACTAAATGAGGAGCTGGGGCTGCTAGTAGTTATATAGCATGAGGAAATGGTGGAAGGCCTTTGGCTAGTAAAAATAAATAAATAAATAAAATAAAATAATATATATATATATATAGAGTCCGGATCCAGTCCGGGATCCCGGACTCTATAAAATCCGGACCTTTATTTTATTTTTATTTTTTTGCTTTTTTTTTTGAAACAACTAAAAAAAAAATAAAAATTTATGTAATTGAAATTTTTTCATAATAAAGTGTTTTGGGCGTGATTTGGGTACGTATAACAAAATATGGTGGTACAGTCTGTGCAGACTGTACCACCACTTTTTGGTATAGGTATTCAAAACACACCCAAAACATTATATTATGAAAAAATTTCAGTTCCATAAAATATTAAATATTTTTTTTAGTTGTTTTAAAAAAAAAGCAAAAAAAAAAAAAAAGGTTCGGATTTTCTTAAAATCCGGACTCCCGGACCGGATCGGTTGTGTATATATATATATATATATATATATATATATATATATATATATATATATATATATATATATATCAAGGATATCCCTAAGTTCAAACACGTGACTAATATAGTCACATGGATATGTAACCATACAGGTTATATGACATGGACGCGTAATTGATATATTTTTATATGTGAATATAATTACTAAGAGTCGTGAAAGAAAGTTAAGCATATTCCAATGCACCAAGACAGATATAAAACGCAGTCTAGCAACCATATGACGTGTATATCCATTCGGAGTATACTAGAAGCTATAAAAACATTATGTAAACATAAGTTTACATATATATATATATATATATATATATATATATATATATATATATATATATATATATGGATAATACATCCATATATTGAGAATACATGTACATTGTGAAAAACTATTTCAAAATTATACTTCAAAACTGAACGATTTTTGAAATGCAAACCAAGATATACATAAACAGGGTTGAAAACTCATTGTTGATATATATAAGCTATGTATATACATAAAATATACAAATAGCTTATATTTACCTATGGGCTAAGCGAGCGATGCATGAATTTGTATTACGGTTAAGGTATATATGCAAAAGCATATATATACTTCGAGCATGCATTAAAAGTGAAAACTACTGTTATATAAACATGTTAAGCGTGGAAATCTATTATACATGCAAAATGAAGTTTAAGTTTGCTCATGAAAGTAGAGTTCAGCTATAAATACACAAGGGATGTCATAAATGCATTATAAGGCTATAAGACTACATATAGATGCATGTAAAGTCTATAAATGCATTATAAAAGGGTTATAAACTGTAAATGTAATGAATTGACATTTTAAAAGCTGTGTTGGAACTTTTTGAGAATGTAAGGTTATATTAAGCCGAAACCTAAAATATTTTAAAGGAATATGGAAGTTTCTTGGAAATATGAATATCCGATATTGATATAGTTTATGTGAATATTGTTAGCTATACAGGTTATGGGATATGAATATGTGACTAATGTATGTATACATGTGAACATAACTATGTAGGATTCGTGAAGCGAAGTTAAACTAAAGTTTGTATCAATGGTTATTAAACGAGGCAAGTTTCTCAGTTTATTTATGTGGACTTATAAATGCTATAAATAATTGTTAGCATGACTTATGTTTATAGATATGTGATGCCTATGAATTGCATTAATTGCTTTGTGAATAATGAAGGTCAAATTATGACTAATTGTTGAATTGAGTCGGGGAACTCAATATATATGTGCAATGAATGACAGATGCAGTTCATGTGTAATATGCTATGGTGTGTATGTTACTACTAGTAGAATTTAAGTTTGATTATGCGATTGTAATATGCTTGAACACCAAGAATATAAACGCATGAACTGAATGTGAAACCTATGTGCTACGTAATGCATGATAGACTGTTAGACTTGCTGGGCCGTCGTGCTCAATCTTGCTTAATTTGCAGGTTAAAGCTATGATGTGATCTATCGTGATTAGGAGCGCATCAAAAGAAGACTAGTGATTTAATTGAGATTGTGTTGAATCATTTGATGGTATTCATGTGTAAATCACAGATGTGTAAATTTTCGAATTATTCGATAGATGAGGATTATTTGTTCTAAAAAGGGGATATGCTTGAAAGAATGAATTGTATATATATATATATATATATATATATATATATATATATATATATATATATATATATATATATACTCAGGCTAAATAAGTCATATAATAAATATGATTCTTGTATAAAGAAGATTTGTAAAGGTTGCGATTCCGAGAATGAATGAATGGAAAGAAAGAAAGAAAAAATTTATTTTGCATTTTTAGCTATTTTAACATTAAATAATGTTTTAAAGCTAGAACAGGATAATATTAAAGCACAAGATCAGGAAGGGAAAAAGTCCTGATTTTGGGGTCGTTACAGGTTACCTTGATATAAAGGTTTGGTTACCTTGGTACGAAGGTTTAGTTATCAACATTATATTACACATCACTCTCTTATCTCTCTTTCCTATGCAGTGTTCTTATTTTCTTTTTGACATGAAATTGGGTCTCACCGGCGAAGGGGAGAAGGAAGATGACCGGTGAAGGGGAGGAGGAAGATGACGTTGTCAAACTTTGAATATTTAAATTTGAATTATTATTTTTGAATTTGAATTTATTTTAGTTGTTAGATCCAAGATATTTGAATTTAAATTATTAATTATGACAGTTATTTCTCCTTGATTTTATGTTTTCTTATTATTATGAATTGAATCCTATGCTAATTTCTTAAATTAAGGAATCCTAATTGCACTAATACTGTAAATAAATATGGAAAGTGTATTAATTATGTAAATATTTTATGAGTGCACTATTGTTGTAATTACTTACTAAATGTTGTATATTATTGTAAAGGACCCTTTTTTTAATTGCTTTAATTTGCTTAGTATTTGGGCCAAAGTTTGGGCCATGACCCATAATTGTTTGGGTTCTCAAATTAAATGTTTGGGCTCTCTAACTAAAATGGTTTGGGCCATATTAAAATAACATGGTCCAATACATTAATTTTACCTTACCTTAATCATTTAATTAGGGTTTCTAATTCACTCATTTTGAATTTTAAATAATTAATTCAACTATTCTTTTAATGCTTTTGTTAAGTAATTAATTACCCAATCTTAGTAATTTAATTTAAACAAATAAGTTACTACATAAATCTCCTTAAACTATTTTACCCTCAAGAGATCATATAATTTATATAACTCATCCTTGATATATAAATTATATAAAACACAACATAACATACTTAAATTATATATTTATTTTATAATTAAAAAAATAATTATGCTACACATAATTCCTTATGCAATTACAATTATTTACATATCCAATATATTATAATATAATATCTTTACCTCATTAACATAAATTCAATTAAGAATTTACTTACTTCTTTAAGATATTACGATAAATATAATATATTTTCTTGATTAAATTAATTTCATATAAGAATTTATTCTAATACTATTGGGTAAAGTATATATAAATATAATATGCTTAACCTGCCTCTTTTTGCTTCATTACACAAATTGTTTCCAATAATTTTATTTTCCCCGTGTAATAAATAAATAAATATATATATATATATATATATATATATATATATATATATAATATTTATTAACTCCCAATTACAAGTTACACCAAACATACACACATCACATATAGAAAATAATTAATAATTTTATTTTCTCACATTATAAACTGTTTATATCAATTTATTTACATATAACAAATATAATTTAATATATTTACCATATTAAATAAACATACATATTCTTCATAGATCATAAAGAAACATATACTCATATATTAAATTAGACATTTAATTTAATGTCTATTAAATCTCTTAATACAGTTTGTTACATTCAATAAGTCTTTTTCATATGGTTTGCCATATATATTATTCTAACTTGCCAAGTTCTTATTTCTTTTTTTATAAGATTTCTAACGCTTGACTACTAGGTTTGGTTCATTTTCACTAGCTTCTTATAATGAAGCTTTTCATTTATTCTTGTATGATTAATTTAAATAATCAATCGTCTTGTTTAGTTAAATCATATATAACACATCTCCAAGTATATACGTATCTATACATATACACTTTTAAATTAATCTAATAATATCTTTTCAATTGAAATTTATTTCTTTAAATAAATTTTCCACATACAAAATCTCTTTCTAGGTTTTGAATTTTCATAATCCTTATTTTCTCAATTCTTTTTCAAATAGTAAACAATATAGGTTCTTCTTAAAAATTTTAAATAATTCTTTTATTTCTACTCTAGGTTTTAAACTTTAACCTTTAACTTAATCATTCAAGATCCTCTAAATTTTTGAGTTGTCACATATCCACCCAACAGTCAGGGTCTCGTTATATGCAGTCTTGCAACCCACTATTCATGTAGCCTTTTCCCCTATGTATGTCATGGTTGCTTCCAAAGTGACTTCTACTAGAGTTTCCTTCAATCCAACCAAAGAACTTTATCCTTGGAAGGGTTTCCAGGTTTCTCCCTCTAGCTAGGAAAGTCTTAAGCGTCTCCTAGTTTCGTTCCCACAGATACTTGATCGACTGGCGAGCTTTGTTTTTGACATACACAGTCTTTCTCTTCATTCCTTCCAAGTAGAGGATTTGGATAAACTAAGTTATGAGGTTGATGACATGTCCTTTATTGGCATCAGCCTATCTCCTTTTTGTGCTAAGATGGATCGTTTTACTTCCAGTTATCATGTTGTTGAATTTCGTTCGGAGGTCACTTCACATCATCAAGTGAATTACTTACTTTAGGTAGAGCTTTAGAAGCTTCAAGATGTCATACATAAATTGAAAACCAAGCTTTGAGAAATTGAAGCATCTACCCAAGACCTTGAGGGATTGATAGCCTCAAATACGAAGGCTCGGGATATCGCCATTGTCAACTTGGAGGCTTTAGTTATGCCCCCTCTTTAGTTCAATATGTCATGACCTTTAGATCATGAACTTTTGTAGTTTTTCTATTTCCTGTATCAGAAAACTCATTTACATATATTTCATTCATAATAATAGAGTTTCTTTAGCCTTATTAATTGCCTGTAATTTATTTTTTTTTTCTTAAGAACGCTTAACATTGAATCCCAAGTTATTCAAATTAATTCTCCAAGATAACAATAGGCATAATAAAAGAGCAAACATGAATTTCTTTAAAGAAAAACATGTTTTTTTTTCAATTTCTTGCAAACCAACACTTTAATTCATAATTTTTTTAAAAATAAAAAAATTATTCAAGTACAAGTGAAAGTTTGAAATTTTATTGATAATCATGTTACTTTTAATGAAAAACATAATGTTTCAGAAAATAATAATAAATCTTGTTTTTGTTGGAGAAAGCATAACGTTCATCACTTTTAGAGATAAAATATAATTTTCTCGGGGTTGAGGGCTTATACTCAGGTGCCTCAATCACTTTTAAATTTGAAAGTGTAACTTTTCGGGTCTGAGGACTTATAGTCAGGTGCCTCGATTACTTTTAAAGTTGAAAGTATAACTTTTCGGGTTTGAGGACTTAATTATAGTCAAGTGTCTCATTCACTTTTGATGATAAAGTGTAACACTTGGGGTGCCTCGTCACTTGAGTCGTTCAATTTCTTGACAAGCGTGATCTACGAGGACTTGACCACCATTTAGAGTAAACCACCATTTTGGGTGGATTTTTTAATCCATCAATTCTAGTGCTTCCTCCCTTGGTCATCCAATTTCTTGACAAGAGATAATATTGAGGACTTAAACCACCATTTTGGGTGCACCACCATCTTGGGTGGATTTTTTATATTATTGTATCTACAGTTCAGAGATCTTTCGATGGTAGAGCCAATATTTGGTCCATTGTCCTGTGTTGATGAAGTTTGTATAACAAAAACTTCTCATAATTTCGACATGAGCATCAACTATTAATTCTTGATTCTTGCTTGTTGTATATTACCAAAGCATGTTGCTTTGAATGGACTATTGTGACCCTTGATTGTGTTTCTTGAAATCTAGTATGAGTCTCCCTCCTTCTTGCCTTCATGTGGCCTTAGCAGAGCATCAGTTATAGTTATTAGGCTTAGCTTCATTTTATTAATGAGTGAATTCGTCTCTGTATCTCCACATTCTAGTGATCAAACTCCAGAGTGTACTCTTTGGCATTTAAATTTCCAAGTCGTATTATGTCTTAGGCAGGCTTGTAATGTCTTTTTGGGTCGATGTCATCCACGCCTTTGCCATGTCGTTATGATCTTTGGCCCCTCGTATATGAAAGACTTGAGGGAGATCATCCGTATGTCCCTATGTATTTCTTACATCGTTCCTTAACTTTAGTCATCTTGCTCATCAAGATAACCAAAGTTTTATTGGGAAATCACTTTGAAGCTTGTAAAAGAGTGTGCCTCCTAGGGGCTGAACCCTAAGAGGGGAACCCTTGAGTTCTTCTTCTCTTGCTCATTTCTTCTGTTTTGGTCCTCCCTTTGTTCGGTAGTTAGTCTTGTGTCAAGAAAAGAACACCATCGACATAAGTTTGAGGAGTTAAACAATTAGGGTTTTTAAGCTCAAGCATCCTTCCGGCTTTCTTGTGGACTTTCTTCTTGGCCATCTTCAAAATTGAGTTCGTTAACCCTTTCATACGAATCATCCTCCCAAAGGGAGACCATTTGAAAAGGGTTTATTAAACTCGTCTGCTAACTCCGGAGGATGCTCTGTCGAGAATATATATTTTTCATGGATATTTATGTGACAACCCAATAATTTAGAAGATCTTAAATGATTAAAGGTTAAAGTTTAAAACTTAGAGTGGAAATAGAGGATTTATTTAAATTTTTAAGAAAAACCTATAAAGTTTAATTAATGAAAGAGATTATGTAATAAATGTATGTAGAACATTTATTAAGGAAATAAATTTCAAATGAAGAGATATTAGAATGTTAAAGAAAATGTGTATGAATATACATATATACTTAATAATGTGCTATTTATATTTTTCTGGCCAAATAAGAAAAATTGATTAATTAAAATTAATCATACTAGGATAAATGAAATGCTTTAAAATTAAGACTAACCTAGTAGTCAAGTTTTAAAAATTAAGACTAACCTAGTAGTCAAGTTTTAAAAATTAATAATAAAAAATCCAAAAGGGATTAAGATATTGGCAAGTTAAAATAATATATGTGACAAGCCATATGATAAAGGCTTATTGAATATAGTAAACCATATTAAGAGATTTTAATAATGCATTGAATTAAACGTCAAGCCTAATATATGAAAATATTAATTATTTACCAATGAAGTGAATAAAATATTATGATTAATAATAGATGAGTGTTTATATATGTAATGATCGAGGATTTTCAAGTTTCATTATTAATTAAATAAAGAATTTAATTTCTAATGAATTAACTTTGTGCGGTTTAATTTAAACCTTTGTGTGACTAATGATCTATGTGGCTAATTGTTGGTTTAAAGAAGGTCCCACTAATAGTTATTTAGATTATTGGACTAACCTAATTAATTAATATCAAGTAAATTGATAAGATAATAGACTAATTAAATATTCAATTAAATTGAATATAGTAAGTAAATTGATTTTTGTAAATTAATTAATGAGTATTAATTAATGAGAATTTATGTGAAACATGATTAATTTTATTTAATAGTTCAATTAGTAGTAATATTAGAGGACTAGCCCAATTGACTTATTAATCAAGCCCACTTAGTTAATTGATTGTGGACTTGAATGATTAGTATGTAAATTGAATAAATTAGCCCATTATTAATTTAATAACCCAACATATTGAGAGCCCCAATATCATGGAGTGTCTAACCCATAAATTTAAGGATGATTTACATATTCTATTACATTTTTGAAAAAAAAATACAAAAATAGTATACTCATAAAATATTTACACAGTTAATACAGTATTTTATTTATTTACAATATTAGTACAATTAGGATTCCTTAATTTAAGGAATTAGTATGCAATTAGGATTCCTTAATTTAAATTCTTCTCTCTCCTTATCTAGAATAACTGTATTAATTAGTCACCCCCTTCTTCTTCATTCAACATATTCATGCTTGAAGGTTGCCGACCCACCATGGCCGATATTGTGTTCATGCTTGAAGGTTGCCAAGTGGGTGCCGATCCACCATAATATAATTTTCCACTTTCTTTAATTTGGGGTAGCCGCGGTATTTTGTGGAGTAATAATTTGTTTCGTAGATAGCGTTGTGCGAGTTTTGATTGGTGAATATCATGGATCAAAAGATTGCAGAAAGGAAGTTTTAGGGTCCAAGGAAATTCAGAGAGAGGGAGAGAAATTGTTCTCAAAATTGGAAGGTTTGTGCACTAATCAAACAATGAAAGTCCTTCTCTCTCTTCTTTATCTGTATGCCATCCAAACCCAGCTCTGCTTCTGTTTTGCTACTCTTCTAGTTTCACAAATGCTGATTTTGCCCATCTAGGTCCTTTCCAGGATCTTCAAACAAGCTCCCCTTTCACCACAATGTCACCCTCAACGTTTCTCTCTCAGTCAGAACACCCCCACAGAACGTTACCATCACTCTGTTTCTGCAATTTTTTTCATAATGCAGTTGGTAACCAAACTTTCATACCAAGGTAACCGATTCTGTTTTATTAAGTTTCCAATTTTTTTTTTTACATGTAATACAGTTGGTAGCCAAACCTTCATGCAGTTGGTTGCCAAACTTTCAGACCAAGGTAACTAATTCATACTGCAGCTGTGAAGGTAGATTGGTTATCTTAGTATAAAGGTTTGGTTACCTTGGTATAAAAGTTTAGTTACCAATTCAGTTTTATTAAGCTACCAATTTCGTTTGAATGTGATGCAGTTGGTAGCTAACTATTCATACAAAAGTAACCATTTTAACAAGGAGTGAGCTTCTCTCTAGCTTTGGAGAGGCACACACCCGCCTCTCATGTACGGTTCGTTCCCTTATATTTCTAAGACAGATGTCTTGAAACTTGATATTTTTCTTGCATTGGCACCACATGTAACTCCTTAACTTTTCACTCAGTCTGAGATGACCATTATGGTATTATAACATGTATTCATTTCCATCCAGTCATATGGTATTATAACATGTATTCATGTTGCTGCATTTACACTTAAAAAAGTTGTGGTGCTTATGCAGAACTCTGTATTGTTTACAGGTTACAAAATTGATCACTCTCTCCAACCTTTGGTTATATCGGACATTTAAAAAACTTCAAGGGAGCAGGATATAAACCATGAATTAAAACAGAGCCCATATGTACAGATATTTTATTTATTTACTTATTTGTTAACTATTATTTCAAAATGTATGTGAGGAAGATGAAGATTTGAATTTGAATTATTAGTTTGAATTTGAATTATTAATTATGGTAGTTATTTCTCCTTGATTTTAGGTTTTCTTATTAATGTGAATTGTACTATTTTTGTAATATGGGTCCTAATTACACACTTTTTGTAATTATTTGGTTGATGCACTATTCTTGTAATTACTTTCTATTTGTTGTATACTTATGTAAAGTACCCAAAATTTAATAAACTAGTAGCCCAAGGATGGAAGTAATACTTGAATACTAGTGGCCCAAGCAATTTAATTGGAAAACCCAAATGAATTAAATGGATGACCCAAATTTTAGCCCAAGTGTTAAGGGACTTTTTGGTCATCTTATTAAGCGAACTATTAACTATGCGATAAAAGAAACATAAAAAAAATGGGATAGAGAAGGGGGCTATACCCGGCCAAAAGAGGAGAGAAATGAGGATGTGGGTTATATCATTTTACTTCTCATTTTTTCAAAGTTTAACTAACAACTCCCCTTAGGTGTCACTAATTAATTTGGCCACTTATTTTATCCAAATCCACAAGCAAAGCAAGAATGATCAAGTGAGAATAGAAGGAGAAGTGTTGGGCAATAATATGCATACATATTTTATATCTATACAATTCTCCCAAACTAAACCTTACTCTCTTTCTCTTTTATCTCATTCTAACTTAACAAAGAAAATTAAAATACAATAAAGAGAGAAGAGAGAGAGAGAGTATTTTTGGCAGCCACAAAAGGGAAAAGGGAGAGGACTTTTCATCCTTATGCATCCAAAGTTTATCAAATATTTTGGAAGAGTAAGAAGAGTAGCTCAAAGAACAACGTAAAACGCTAAAACTAAAGCTTTTTTTACTTATTTATAGTGGTTTTAAAAAATGATGAGTTAATGTTCTAAACTAAAAAACCTTAGATCTACATGTGTCCTAGTGTTTCATGTATGTATCTAACCATTTTGAGAGTTAGAATGTTGATCCAAAAGGAAGAACTAAAAACTATATTTTTAAGGGTAGAAAACCCTAACTTTTCTTCATTTTGATCATCTACCATTTAAAATCTACACCTCCTGTGACGCCCCCAAAATTAGGTATACATCACCCATCTTGGGTCGTCAGATATATAGTACAGAATACAAATACAACTTACTAATACAACTGTCGTGTACAATACGACAAAACATAAACTGTGAGTTTGAATACAAATATTATCTTCTAGAGAGTATTCATACTCAAAAGGAGTCCTCATTACATTTATTAACACACCATTACATAGAATAGTGAGGACTACTAACTAATACTATCATTCGGACCATCACTCCGTTCCCCGACTTGCCCCAGCTACGTTCTCATTTCCTGAAGAGAACAGTGAAAGAAAGGGTGAGCTCAATTAGCCCAGTAAGAAATATTATGACTAAGATAATGCAGAATAAATTATCCTTAGCCTTCAACAATGTTAAACTGATAAAATATAATAGGCATCAAGTTTAACTGCAGCGGAACAAGCAATCCATTAAAAGAGTCAAGTAGAAAATAAACTTTACTATCTTTTATGATTTAAAAGGTTTTTCAACACTGTGATCGCTGGGACTCAGCTTAATAAAATAATCTACATCATCGAATCACCCCTGCACTACGGCCAAGGATATTCGTGTATTCATTAATGGTCATGATCATGCCAACAACTGTCCATCAATGCACTACGGGCCAATGAGGACTTTTACCACATCATTTGTAACATTACGGTCATGATTATACCGAATAATCCCTGGTCATAATCATACCAAGTCCATCTATGCACTACAGGCCACAGATGACTTTCAACATTTTATAAACATGAGGATGATGACAATGATATAAGAATTCAATAAAACAAGTTCAAGAATTAATTTATCCAAGAATTAACAACGTCCAAATTGTCAACATGATACTGCTTTGTGGAGTAAAATTCAAGAATGCTTAGAAGAATATTTTCATGAAAAGATACTGGATGAAACACAATTATCAAGGATATTCCACAAATTTCATGGAGTATAGAAGTTAAAACTTAACCAACTGAGTATAATAAAGAATGGAATAACAAAATAAATCACCATGCATGCGATAGACCGCACAGACAGGTTATTCCAACAGAATAATAAATAATGGAATCAGGTCCGGCATAAACGCACAGACAGGATATTCCGACAGAATAATAAATAATGGAACCAGGTCCGGTGTAAAACACACAGACAGGATGTTCCAACAGAATAATAACAAGACGAAACGAGGTCCGGTGTAAAACACATAGATAGGATGTTCCAACAGAATAATAATAAAAACGGAACCAGGTCCGGTGTAAAACACACAGACAGGGTGTTCCAACAGAATAATAATAAAAACGGAACCAGGTCCGGTGTAAAACACACAGACATGATGCTCCAACAGAATAATAGAAGAATGTCACCAAGTATAGGGTAGACCGCGTATACAGGTTATTCCAACAGAATAATAAGAAATGGAATAACAACAGTTCTCTTCATGAATAAGAAAGAATAACACCCCTTACTGTTTTAAAGAAGAGCTAAAATAAGGAAGTAGTTAAGTAGCAGAATACTCTTCTTCTCTCTCTCTATAGTTTCTCTCTATAGTTTCTCTCTCTAGAGTTCAGTGAATTCGTAAGAAAATAATGAAGGAATGAGCTTCTATTTATAGGAGAATGGAAGGGGTACTGTTAAGAAACGGACGCAACAATTATTTACGGATGAACAATAATACTTCACGTTTCCTACGCATCAGTACACATTTTCAAAGAGTTGGCCAATGAATGTCTAGGTTGGCAAAATCATGCTAGCAATTGTCAATTCCCCAACCAATCAGAATAAAGGAAGATTATAAAAACCTATCTATATATATAATATACACATGTTGAAAACCTAAATATATATATAATAATAATAAATGTACTCCTCTTTATCAATTTTCAAGCATTGCATATATATAAATAATACCTATACTACACCATCCTGACTACTCCCTCCAGTAAAAACCACTATCAAATATATATATCATATATATAATCACATGCACCCACATTTTATATATTATATATAAACATCCCATAACAATAATACTCCCACATTCCTCGTTCTTTTTTTTTCTTCATTCCATGTAACAAACATAAGTTCCCATCTCCACCAAAAGTCGTAAACATATGGGCCCCTCCACTTACATCTAATAAATTTCTACCGATTATTTTGAAAATGAGAAAGTAGGGGGTCCAAATAATATGCCAAACTCTACAACAAATACTGTGGCAATAATTAAACAAAACTGAGTGACTTCTCACGTAATAATCAATACCGTGTGCTACTATGCAACCACGCGTATTATTATACTTTTACTACTGAGTAGTTCAACAGTAACAATGGTAAAACTTTTGCCGCTATTTTTAATAAAATATTTTTGTCGTTTTCTCAATCCGACAATATTTCCGCTGTGGGGTCCACCAATGATTGTGCCGTTGTACGAATATTCCCTGTTAAAACGAATATTCCCCGACCAATCGAATATTATATAACAACTTGCGTACTTTACAAAATTTATAAATATTACCCACAATTATAACATTATATCAAATTAACTTCATAATATTCAAAAATTATATTTATAGAAAATTCATCTTTATTTATAAAAGTTGGGGTCTTACAACCTCCCCTTCTTATGAAATTTCGCCCTCGAAATTAAGGTACGTACCTGGTATGTCGAAGAGGTAAGGATACCTTGATTTCATTTTAGATTCTAACTCCCAAGTCATTTCCTTAGCATCGTGGTTTCTCCACAAAACTTTGACTTGAGGTATAACCTTGGAGCGTAGAATATGTTCCTTCGTATCCAAGATTTGAACAGAAACTTCTTCATACGTCAAATCCTCCGCTATTTCGTCCGGTTCTAACTCAATAATGTGGTTCGGGTCTTCCACATATTTGGGTAACATGGATATGTGAAAAACGTTATGAACACGAGACATACTTGGCGGTAAAGCGAGTCTATAAGCCACAATTCCTACTCGATCGAGGATTAAAAATGGACCGATGAATCGAGGATTGAGCTTTCCTCTCTTTCCAAATCTCGTAACTCCTTTCCATAGAGCAACACGTAAGAACACATGATCTCCTACATCAAATTCCACGTCCTTTCGATGAAGATCAACATAACTCTTTTGTCGATCTTGTGAGGTTTTTATACGTTGTCGGATCGTTTGAATCTTTTCTGTAGTCATACGTACCAACTTTGGTCCCAACAACGTTGCTTCACCCACCTCATCCCAGCATACTGGAGAACGACATTTTCTTCCATACAATGCTTCGAATGGAGCCATACCAATACTTGCTTGATAACTGTTGTTGTAGGAAAACTCCACCAATAGTAAGAACTTGTCCCAACTTTCCTTGAAGTCAAGGACACAGAGTCTTAATAAATCTTCTAGAGTTTGAATAGTCCTCTCTGATTGTCCGTCCGTCTGAGGATGATATGCCGAACTAAATCGTAAATCTGTGCCCATAGCTTTTTGTAAACTAACCCAAAATCGTGAAGTGAATCTTGGGTCTCGGTCAGAAACTATGGATATTGGCATACCATGTAGTCTTACAATCTTGTTTATGTATATACGAGCAAGACGTTCAAGTGTATAAGTTTCTCGTATCGGAAAAAAATGAGCAGACTTGGTCAATCTATCAACAATGACCCAAATCGCATCAATACCTTGAGAAACCCTAGGAAGACCGGTAACGAAATCCATGGTAATGTGCTCCCACTTCCATTCTGGAATTTCAAGTGGTTGCAATGGACCTTTTTGGTACTTGATGCTCCGCTTTGACTCATTGACAAGTTAGACACCTTGAGATAAACAACGTTATCTCTCTTTTCATATTGCTCCACCAAAATGTATGACGAAGATCATGATACATTTTGGTACTTTCAGGATAGATTGCAAACGGTGTGTTGTGCACCTCCATCATGATTTCATACTTTAAATCAGGGTTGTTAGGAACACAAAGTCTGGAGTTGACTCGAAGTATTCCTTCTTCATCGATTCTTGCTTCCGGTATAGCACCTTCTTGCACTTTCTTCCTCATACGCATCAGCTCCAGGTCTGTAGCTTGAGCAGCTTTAACTTTATCGATTAAAGTCGGTTCTACTCGTATATTCGTCATCATCACATGGGTCCCTGGAGTCTTTAACTCTATCTCCATCCTTTGCAAGTCACACAAAATGGCCTTTGTGTTGACAATATCGTACTCGTACTTGCATATGATCTTCTACTCAACGCGTCAGCTACCACGTTCACTTTTCCACGATGATATTAAATGGTACGATCGTAATCTTTAACAGCTCGAGCCAACGTCTTTGATACGTTCGTTTTAAGTAAAGAAATATTTGAGGGTTTAAGAAATGGGTTTTGTACTGGGGTCAATACAAAATTCGATTTCACGCTCTAGGGGTAGGCTAAGAAATCTTCAAGAATACGTCAGGAAATTTATTAACAATAGAAATATCATTCAAAACTGTGACTCTCATCCCAGACTTGGATAACACGTCACATTGATACCTATCAACTTGCCATCGTCATTTACAACGTCTCCTACGGAAAGTCTGGCTTCGGTGCATTCCACACCAGGAAGTCAACAACGAAAGGAACGGGGATCTTTACTTATGGCTTGATATGATAATGATTGACTTTAGTGGTTTGGTTGCTTGAATTCACATAACAGATTGGTTAGGAATATGAAAATTAACAACCTTACGAAAAGCATAATGGGTAGTTAACCAATCGTTTCCAAAAATCACATATCGACAGATAACGTGAAAGTGTCGATTTGAATCAAACAAGATTTATAAATAGTGGAGTTAACGAAGGTTTCTCCTAACAGAGTTTCAACAGATAAGTTAAGTCTAATAAATTTTTATTTTTTTTTTATTTTTGTTTTTGTTTTTTTTTAAGAGCCAAGTTTAAACGTTGAACACAACTAGGTGAAATACAAGAGTGGGTAGAACCAGTATCGAATACGGTACAAACTTCGCAAGGGTTTATGATTAGCTTACCCGCGATAACTTTATTTGGGTTCCTCACTTGTTGGAAAGTCATGACAACCGCTCTCCCTTGAACTACCTGGCTTTGACTTGTCTGGGGTAGCATTTGATGTCATCTCTATCGTTGGAATTGACTTTAATATAGGGCATATTCCACCCTCAACTGCTTCATCGTACTCCTGCTTCATGATCTGAATAATCAATCTTCGATCCATATCGAGTTCAGATTGACCGCTCTGTACAGGGTAATTCAAAACTCGATGTTGGGTTCTCCCAATTGCTGTCCAAAAAGAGAAATGTATATAATCTATTTTAGCCTTTTTGGATCGGACATCTCTTTCTACAATATCAATGTAACGACCCCAAAATAGGTCCATTCCATCCAACCTATTCTGAGTCGCCAAATACATGGTACAGAAAACAACTGTAACTTTATTACAACAATTATCGTGCAAAATACAACACATATGCTGTGAGTTTGGATACAAATATATACCAAATGTGACTCATGTTCCAACCATGGACATCACCTCACAATGACACCTTACATAAAGGTATAGTCAAAAACTGTTTTAGAAATTAGAATCTTTGGGAAGTGCTCAAGGAAACCTTCGTACATGGGAGGCCATGCGTCTAGGTTATGATAGATATCATATGGCCACAGAATTATTCTTGGTTGACCCAATAGACCCCAAAGAAAAACGAGAAGATTACTATCATATTCTTCCCAATGGTGAGTCTTCTCTTGACATATCATTATCTCTACTGTCTCTAATTGAGAATTATACTTCAAACAAACACCAAGATTATATAGGTAGTGCTCGTATATATACTAAGCAAGTGGATGAGCACATCCCTGTCTTATGATGACACGAGGTTGTATGTCGTTAGACATCTTGTATGATAGTGGCAAACCACCCTTCCAACGTTGGGTACACCTTACCCTATTGGATTCACCAAATAAAACTACTAAATGAACTTTTCTATACTGCTTCGGGAGAACATCCACAGCTAGAGACCACCGTTCTATTTCCCCGTTACCCTCGCTCGACCCAGCTACACTCTTATTACCTGAAAGGAATTGTGAATCAAAAGGGTGAGCACAACTAGCTCAGTAAAGTATATCATGACTAAAGATAATTAAATTATCAATAGCCTTCATCAATAATAAATCAGAGATTTAGAACATATGGTAAATGATAAAAATTTTAACCATAGTTACAGCGGAACGAGCAATCTATTAGAAGAATCAAATAGACTATAAAGTCTATTATCTTCTCCATGTTAAAAATCCATCAACAATATTTTATCCCTGTAACATCAATCAACAATTCTGGTCCACAATCATATGAATAACTCATAATCATAACTGTAGTTCTAAATTCCTCTTCTCATCCAGGACGAAGATAATTTTCATCACCTATCTTTACCTGAAACATCAAAGATCATGGTTACACCAAATCACATTTCCTGTTCATAATCATACTAATAACTTCATCTTTGCACTACGGCCAAAGATATTTATTTGTATCACCAGTTGGTCATGTTTATCTCAACATCTGTTCATCTTTGCACTACTGGCCAAAGATATTCAACAACATGTCATCTTTGCACTACGTGCCAAAGATATTCATCAACAATTCATCTTTGCACTACAGGCCAAAGATATTCATCAATATTTCATCTTTGCACTACAGGCCAAAGATATTAATATCTCAAAGAAATATATAATCATTTCAGAATTTATATAAACAATAATTATAACCATGTTGATCAATTCACCTTTGCACTTAAGCTAAAGATATTCACTTATAAATTCAACGGTCATGATCATACCAATCAACGATTCAACTTTGCACTACTGGCCAAAGATAACCCATAGTCATGATCATACCAAAAATCTACCCATCTTTACACTCAAGTCAAAGAGAAATATCATCATTAGGGTTATAAAAATATTATATATAATAATAAAAATAATATGATCAACATCTAGTTTTAATCTCAAGAGTAATATTCGTAAATCAACTATAATTTAGTTAGAAAAAGAAACTAATTTTTATCGTGAATAATAACTCGTGAATAGTAATTTGTGAATAGTAACTCATAAATAGTAAACCCGACACAAAAAGGTAGAAATTCCATAATAAAATTTATACCAGTATTTCGGTATAATGATATTGAAAGAATAATATTTCTTAAGCTTATAAACAATTTATTTAAATTATTTACACTTTACTAAATAATGCATTTAATCATTCTAAAATACCAAACTCATAAGATTTTATCACCAATAATCAAAACCCTCATCAAAAATCTACATATACCTCATATAGGATTCTCAAGCCATAAAATCCTATTTTTCAATTTTCTTACTTCACATAACATACTTAATTCATTTACTCATAACTAGACCATTTTCATGAAAAAATATCAAATCAGTTCTAAAAATATTTCTTTTCTGGGATTTAGCATAATATAGTCCCATAGTGAACATATATTTTTCTCAGAATTTTTAAAAGTCATTTACTATTTTTCATATGGCCAAAACAGCCGAATTTTTAGACATTTATCAAAAATTGTACTTTTATCTAAAAATTCTTAAATTCACAGAGTATACTCCTATCATATACATGTACTCCCAATAAAAATTTCATCAATTTTGGAGTTAACCACAAGAAGTTATAAGCGGTTACTTTTAAAATAGTCTTTTCTCATAAAATTCATAACTCTCAATCTATACATCCAAAAATCACCATTTTTGGACACAATCAAGAAAACTCATCAAAATATCATTTCAAATTTTTCCAGAATTTTTGAAGGTCAGAAAAATTACAAAACTGAAAAACATAACAACCCTTAAAATCCCTTACTATTCCTTACTATCCCTTACCTCAAAAGTGCAGTATTTCTGACTGGAATGCAAAGCCGAAGGAAACTTGCACTGAATAGAAACTCTGAAAGTATCTAAATACTCATAAAATATGCTTCATAATATAGAGAGAGAAAGAGAGAAAACTTGTTTCTGGTGTGATTTTCAATTCTAACTTAGCCCTCTATTTATAGAAAAATTTTAGTAGTCTTGACCTGCAACCTGATGGCTTTACCTGCTACTATTCCCACCCACCACATTTGAAATATAATTCAGCACCAACCACAAGTGGGGCCCACCAATTCTAGAATTTTCCACCAAAATGATTAACTCCGAAAAATTCAACAATTTCTGAACCAGTCATCTTGTAAAATTCATAATAAATCATACGTTCATTTTTAACGGTTCAAAATTTGTGGGCATATACTCAACTTATATATGTATAACATATCCAAAAATTACCACGATCCAACGGTCGGATTAAAAATTATAACCCCCGCAAAATATCTCAAAAACCCTGATTTTTAATACCTCCATTCCGACAAAAATACGGATAAAAACCTCAACATTAACTCCTTCATTTTTAACCACAAAAATATATCCCTCGTTTATATCCACATAAAATAAATATTTTCTTATCATATGAATCAATAATTAATTATTCACAAATAATATTACAGAATCACATTTATGACAACCAGGCCGTTCCAAGGAAAGAAAGGGCTTTCCAATAAGAATTTTTCCTTACTGGCGCGCAATTAGATGACCAAACCTCTCCTTAGACAGAACTTTTTAGACATTGCCAATAATGCTATCTAATAATACTATTCAAATAATATAAATTATTGATCTGATAATGGGAAATATTGTTCAGTGACAATTATTGAACAACAATAATATAAAATTTTAACGTAGCAATTATTGAATCAATAAAATAAAGTATTTAACAGTAATTACTGTAATAATTATTGAGTAGTGCCTTCTCACGTAAGAATCAATAATTTTAAAAATACTGTACAATATCGTGTGCTACTGTGCAATAACGCGTATTACTATATTTTAACCACCGGGTATTTCAACAGTATTAACGGTAACAACTACGCCGTTATTTGTAAAAACTCAAATTTATCGTTTTCTTCACCAGACAGTTATTCGTTATGGGGCCCACAAATAGCTGCGCCGTCGTACGAATATTCCCCGACAGAAAGAATATTCCACGACCAAACGAATATTCCCCGACAACAATGATTATTTTATAACCACTTGCTTATTTTGAAAAAAATTCATATATTACCTTTAACTTTAACTTTTTATCAATTTAACCATTTACTGAATCGTAATTATAAGAAAAATTGAATACTTTTATTTCATAAAATTCGGGGTCTTACAATCTCCCCTCCTTATGAAATTTCATCCTCGAAATTTGCGTACCTGGTATTTCGAAGAGTTGAGAATACCTTGCTTCCATTTCAGATTCTATCTCTCAGATCATCATGATTTTTCCATTGCTCATCTCCCATGATAACTTCATTTGGGTTCCTCATTTGTTGGGAAGTCATGACAACCGCCATCCCTCGAACTACTCGGCTTTGACTTGTCTGGAGCAGCATTTGGCGTCATCATTACCGTTGGAATATACCTTTCTATAGGACATATTCCTCCCTCAACTGCCTCTTCGTACTCCTCATTCATGATCTGAATCATCAATCTTCGATCCATATCGGATTCAGGTTGACCGCTATGTACAGGGTAATTCAAAACTCGATGTTGGGTTCTCCCAATTGCTTTCCAAAAAGAGAAATTCATATAATCTATTTTAGCCTTCTTAGATCGAACATCTCTTTCCACAATATCTACGTGTCGTGCGGCTTTTTCCCATGCATCACTTATTCTCACTCGTTCAGTTTTTTCTTCTCTCAGCTCAGATTCTATTTTTATCATCTTATACTCTGCCAAAGAATGCTTCTGTTCAAGCATCACATATCGGGTAACACAAGCTTGAATTGTTGCATCCTTTTGTTCCACGACCGCCTGTCGTTCTTCTGCCTGCTCTTCTAACTCATGAATACGATTTTGAAATTCTACATTTTGATCATATAATACCTCTAATAAACTCTCATCTGGTACTTCTTCTTCCTCTTCTTCCTCAGTCTCAGCTGTTACCTCTGCGACTATCTCGGGTGTAACTATCAATTCTTCACTCACCACATGGATATCTCTAATTCCTTCTTCGTCTGACATCACATTATCACGGTTAGTGATTAGAGGTATCCCCACAGTCTCATTCACTCCATTGTTAGCATTCTCAGCTGCCATTCTCAAATACTGCCATAAAACAAGGGTTAATTAAACAAATTAACATATCACATAATATCCTAATATTATGACTGACCAACAAATAAGCTTAGGTAGGACACACTAGCGAAGGATTTACTCATCTCTCCCCTCCTAGTTGTATTCCCCGATCTCCGCCAGAGATCATATCCCTAAGCTCTGATACCAAATGTAACATTGGACACCATCATATGTCAGCACCTTACATTGATACCTATCAGTTTGCCACCGCAGAACGGCGTCCCCTACGGAGAGTCTGGCTTCGGTGCATCCCCCATCAACAGGAAGTCACCAGCGAGAGGCTCGGGGCTCTTTACTTATAGCTCTGATACCAAATATAACGACCCCAAAATAGGTCCATTCTATCCAACCTATTCTGAGTCGCCAAATACATGGTACAGAAAACAACTGTAACTTTATTACAACAATTGTCGTGCAAAATACAACAACACATATGCTGTGAGTTTGGATACAAATATATACCAAATGTGACTCATGTTCCAACCGTGGACATCACCTCACAATGACACATTACATAAAGGTATAGTCAAAAACTGTTTTAGAAATTAGAATCTTTGGGAAGTGCTCAAGGAAACCTTCGTACATGGGAGGCCATGCGTCTAGGTTATGATAGATATCATATGGCCACAGAATTATTCTTGGTTGACCCAATAGACCCCAAAGAAAAACGAGAAGATTACTATCATATTCTTCCCAATGGTGAGTCTTCTCTTGACATATCATTATCTCTACTGTCTCTAATTGAGAATTATACTTCAAACAAACACCAAGATTATATAGGTAGTGCTCGTATATATACTAAGCAAGTGGATGAGCACATCCCTGTCTTATGATGACACGAGGTTGTATGTCGTTAGACATCTTGTATGATAGTGGCAAACCACCCTTCCAACGTTGGGTACACCTTACCCTATTGGATTCACCAAATAAAACTACTAAATGAACTTTTCTATACTGCTTCGGGAGAACATCCATAGCTAGAGACCACCGTTCTATTTCCCCGTTACCCTCGCTCGACCCAGCTACACTCTTATTACCTGAAAGGAATTGTGAAGCAAAAGGGTGAGCACAACTAACTCAGTAAAGTATATCATGACTAAAGATTATTAAATTATCAATAGCCTTCATTAATAATAAATCAGAGATTTAGAACATATGGTAAATGATAAAAATTTCAACCATAGTTGCAGCGGAACGAGCAATCCATTAGAAGAGTCAAATAGACTATAAAGTCTATTATCTTCTCCATGTTAAAAATCCATCAACAATGTTTTATCCCTGTAACATCAATCAACAATTCTGGTCCACAATCATATGAATAACTCATAATCATAACTGTAGTTCTAAATTCCTCTTCTCATCCAGGACGAAGATAATTTTCATCACCTATCTTTACCTGAAACATCAAAGATCATGGTTACACCAAATCACATTTCCTGTTCATAATCATACTAATAACTTCATCTTTGCACTACGGCCAAAGATATTCATTTGTATCACCAGTTGGTCATGTTTATCTCAACATCTGTTCATCTTTGCACTACTGGCCAAAGATATTCAACAACATGTCATCTTTGCACTACGGGCCAAAGATATTCATCAACAATTCATCTTTGCACTACAGGCCAAAGATATTCATCAATATTTCATCTTTGCACTACAGGCCAAAGATATTAATATCTCAAAGAAATATATAATCATTTCAGAATTTATATAAACAATAATTATAACCATGTTGATCAATTCACCTTTGCACTTAAGCTAAAGATATTCACTTATAAATTCAACGGTCGTGATCATACCAATCAACGATTCAACTTTGCACTACTGGCCAAAGATAACCCATAGTCATGATCATACCAAAAATCTACCCATCTTTACACTCAAGTCAAAGAGAAATATCATCATTAGGGTTATAAAAATGTTATATATAATAATAAAAATAATATGATCAACATCTAGTTTTAATCTCAAGAGTAATATTCGTAAATCAACTATAATTTGGTTAGAAAAAGAAACTAATTTTTATCGTGAATAGTAACTCGTGAATAGTAACTCATGAATAGTAACTCGTGAATAGTAACTCATAAATAGTAAACCCGACACAAAAAGGTAGAAATTCCACAATAAAATTCATACCAGTATTTCGGTATAATGATATTGAAAGAATAATATTTCTTAAGCTTATAAATAATTTATTTAAATTGTTTACACTTTACTAAATAATGCATTTAATCATTCTAAAATACCAAACTCATAAGATTTTATCACCAATAATCAAAACCCTCATCAAAAATCTACATATACCTCATATAGGATTCTCAAGCCATAAAATCCTATTTTTCAATTTTCTTACTTCACATAACATACTTAATTCATTTACTCATAACTAGACCATTTTCATGAAAAAATATCAAATCAGTTACAAAAATATTTCTTTTCTGGAATTTAGCATAATATAGTCCCATAGTGAACATATATTTTTCTCAAAATTTTTAAAAGTCATTTACTATTTTTTATATGGCCAAAACAGCCGAATTTTTAGACATTTATCAAAAATTGTACTTTTATCTAAAAATTCTGGAATTCACAGAGTATACTCCTATCATATACATGTACTCCCAATAAAAATTTCATCAATTTTGGAGTTAACCATAAGAAGTTATAAGCGGTTACTTTTAAAATAGTCTTTTCTCATAAAATTCATAACTCTCAATCTATACATCCAAAAATCACCATTTTTGGACACAATCAAGAAAACTCATCAAAATATCATTTTAAATTTTTCCAGAATTTTTGAAGGTCAGAAAAATTACGAAACTGAAAAACATAACAACCCTTAAAATCCCTTACTATCCCTTACCTCAAAAGTGCAGTGTTTCTGACTGGAATGCAAAGCCGAAGGAAACTTGCACTGAATAGAAACTCTGAAAGTATCTAAATACTCATAAAATATGCTTCATAATATAGAGAGATAAAGAGAGAAAACTTGTTTCTGGTGTGATTTTTAATTCTAACTTAGCCCTCTATTTATAGGAAAATTTTAGTAGGCTTGACCTGCAACCTGATGGCTTTACCTGCTACTATTCCCACCCACCACATTTGAAATATAATTCAGCACTAACCACAAGTGGGGCCCACCAATTCTAGAATTTTCTACCAAAATGATTAACTCCGAAAAATTTAACAATTTCTGATCCAGTCATCTTGTAAAATTCATAATAAATCATACGTTCATTTTTAACGGTTCAAAATTTGTGGGCATATACTCAACTTATATATGTATAACATATCTAAAAATTACCACGATCCAACGGCCGGATTAAAGATTATAACCCCCACAAAATATCTCAAAAACCCTGATTTTTAATACCTCCATTCCGACAAAAATACGGATAAAAACCTCAACATTAACTCCTTCATTTTTAACCACAAAAATATATCCCTCGTTTATAACCACATAAAATAAATATTTCCTTATCATATGAATCAATAATTAATTATTCACAAATAATATTACAGAATCACATTTATGATAACCAGGCCGTTCCCAGGAAAGAGGGGGCTTTCCAATAAGAATTTTTTCCTTACTGGCGCGCAATTAGATGACCAAACCTCTCATTAGACAGAACTTTTTAGACATTGCCAATAATGCTATCTAATAATACTATTCAAATAATATGAATTATTGATCTGATAATGGGAAATATTGTTCAGTGACAATTATTGAACAACAATAATATAAAATTTTAACGTAGCAATTATTGAATCAATAAAATAAAGTATTGAACAGTAATTACTGTAACAATTATTGAGTAGTGCCTTCTCACGTAAGAATCAATAATTTCAAAAATACTGTACAATACCGTGTGCTACTGTGCAATAACGCGTATTACTGTATTTTAACCACCGGGTATTTCAACAGTATTAACGGTAACAACTACGCCGTTATTTGTAAAAACTCAAATTTGTCGTTTTCTTCACCAGACAATTATTCGTTATGGGGCCCACAAATAGCTGCGCCGTCGTACGAATATTCCCCGACAGAAAGAATATTGCACGACCAAACGAATATTCCCCGACAACAATGATTATTTTATAACCACTTGCTTATTTTGAAAAAAATTCATATATCACCTTTAACTTTAACTTTTTATCAATTTAACCATTTACTGAATCGTAATTATAAGAAAAATTGAATACTTTTATTTCATAAAATTCGGGGTCTTACAATCAACACGTCGTGCGGCTTTTACCCACGCATCCTGCATTCTCACTCGTTTAGTTGTTTCTTCTTTCAGCTGATCCTTGATATTTGAATTCTCAGATTCCAACTTTAATATCTTACACTCTGCCAAAGCGTGATTTTGTTCGAGCATCACATATCGGGTAACACAATTTTGAATCGTTACATCTCTTTGCTCCACGACCGCCTACCGTTCTTCAGCCTGCTCTTCTAACTTATGAACACGATTTTGTAATTCTAAGTTTTGATCATAGATTTCTTCTAACCAATTCTCCTCAGGTTCCACTTCTTCCTCTTCTTCCTCTTCTTCCTCACTCTCAGCTGATACCTCTGCCACTAGCTCGGGTGCAACTATTAGTTCTTCACTTACCACGTAGATATCTCTAATTTCTTCTTCGCCTGATATTACATTATCTTGGTTGGTGATTAGAGGTGCCACAGTCTCATTCACTCCATTGTTGACATTTCCAGCTGCCATTTTCAAATACTGCCACAAAACAAGGGTTAATTAACATGCCACATATTATCAATATACTCTGACTAACCAATTAAATAACAAATAAACTTAGGTAGGTCATACTAGCGAAGGAATTCCCCGTCTCTCCCCTCCTTGTTCTATTCTCACATCTTAGCCAGGGATCATATCCCTAAGCTCTGATACCAACTGTGACGCCCCCCAAAATTAGGTATACATCACCCATCTTGGGTCGTCAGATACATAGTACAGAATACAAATACAACTTACTAATACAACTGTCGTGTACAATACGACAAAACATAAACTGTGAGTTTGAATACAAATATTATCTTCTAGAGAGTATTCATACTCAAAAGGAGTCCTCATTACATTTATTAACACACCATTACATAGAATAGTGAGGACTACTAACTAATACTATCATTCGGACCATCACTCCGTTCCCCGACTTGCCCCAGCTACGTTCTCATTTCCTGAAGAGAACAGTGAAAGAAAGAGTGAGCTCAACTAGCCTAGTAAGAAATATTATGACTAAGATAATGCAGAATAAATTATCCTTAGCCTTCAACAATGTTAAACTGATAAAACATAATAGACATCAAGTTTAACTGCAGCGGAACAAGCAATCCATTAAAAGAGTCAAGTAGAAAATAAACTCTACTATCTTTTATGATTTAAAAGGTTTTTCAACACTGTGATCGCTGGGACTCAGCTTAATAAAATAATCTACATCATCGAATCACCCCTGCACTACGGCCAAGGATATTCGTGTATTCATTAATGGTCATGATCATGCCAACAACTGTCCATCAATGCACTACGGGCCAATGAGGACTTTTACCACATCATTAGTAACATTACGGTCATGATTATACCGAATAATCCCTGATCATAATCATACCAAGTCCATCTATGCACTACAAGCCACAGATGACTTTCAACATTTTATAAACATGAGGATGATGACAATGATATAAGAATTCAATAAAACAAGTTCAATAATTAATTTATCCAAGATTTAACAACGTCCAAATTGTCAACATGATACTGCTTTGTGGAGTAAAATTCAAGAATGCTTAGAAGAATATTTTCATGAAAAGATACTGGATGAAACACAATTATCAAGGATATTCCACAAATTTCATGGAGTATAGAAGTCAAAACTTAACCAACTGAGTATAATAAAGAATGGAATAACAAAAGAAATCATCATGCATGCGATAGACCGCACAGACAGGTTATTCCAACAGAATAATAAATAATGGAACCAGGTCCGGCATAAACGCACAGACATGATATTCCGACAGAATAATAAATAATGGAACCAGGTCCGGTATAAAACACACAGACAGGATGTTCCAACAGAATAATAACAAGACGGAACCAGGTCCGGTGTAAAACACACAGACAGGGTGTTCCAACAGAATAATAATAAAAACGGAACCAGGTCCGGTGTAAAACACACAGACAGGATGTTCCAACAGAATAATAGAAGAATGTCACCATGTATAGGGTAGACCGCGTATACAGGTTATTCCAACAGAATAATAAGAAATGGAATAACAACAGTTCTCTTCATGAATAAGAAAAAATAACACCCCTTACCGTTTTAAAGAAGAGCTGAAATAAGGAAGTAGTTAAGTAGCAGAATACTCTTCTTCTCTCTCTCTATAGTTTCTCTCTATAGTTTCTCTCTCTAGAGTTTAGTGAATTCGTAAGAAAATAATGAAGGAATGAGCTTCTATTTATAGGAGAATGGAAGGGGTACTGTTAAGAAACGGACGCAACAATTATTTACGGATGAACAATAATACTTCACGTTTCCTACGCATCAGTACACATTTTCAAAGAGTTGGCCAATGAATGTCTAGGTTGGCAAAATCATGCTAGCAATTGTCAATTCCCAAACCAATCAGAATAAAGGAAGATTATAAAAACCTATCTATATATATAATCCACACATGTTAAAAGCCTAAATATATATATAATAATAATAAATGTACTCCTCCCTGTCAATTTTCAAGCATTGCATATATATAAATAATACCTATACTACACCATCCTGACTACTCCCTCCAGCAAAAACCACTATCAAATATATATATCATATATATAGTCACATGCACCCACATTTTATATATTATATATAAACATCCCATAACAATAATACTCCCACATTTCTCGTTCTTTTTTTTTTCTTCATTCCATGTAACAAACATAAGTTCCCATCTCCACCAAAAGTCATAAACATATGGGCCCCTCCACTTACATCGAATAAATTTCTACCGATTATTTTGAAAATGAGAAAGTAGGGGGTCCAAATAATATGCCAAACTCTACAACAAATACTGTGGCAATAATTAAACAAAACTGAGTGACTTCTCACGTAATAATCAATACCGTGTGCTACTATGCAACCACGCGTATTACTGTACTTTTACTACCGAGTAGTTCAACAGTAACAATGGTAAAACTTCCGCCGTTATTTTTAATAAAATATTTTTGTCGTTTTCTCAATCCGACAATAATTTCTTTGTGGGGTCCACCAATGATTGTGCCGTTGTACGAATATTCCTTGTTAAAACGAATATTCCCCGACCAATCGAATATTATATAACAACTTGCGTACTTTACAAAATTTATAAATATTACCCACAACTATAACATTATATTAAATTAACTCCATAATATTCAAAAATGATATTTATAGAAAATTCATCTTTATTTATAAAAGTTGGGGTCTTACACCTCCTATTTGCGAACCGTCAAAGAGGGGTGCTAGATATGTAAATTAACTAGTAAACCCAAGTGTAAACACTCAAATATGATGATTTTTCAAGCCATGGGGGCTGTTTTAAGCAAAACAGCCCAGATTTTTGAAAAAATGACTTTTTTGGGCAATTTATAGCAGGGGCAATTTCATCCAATTATTTTGCTCTAAATATTTTATAAAAATTTGGAATGATAATATCATGAGTTATCTATGTTCTATAAAAAGACGATGATTTTTGGATGTGTAAGATGAAAGTTATGGATTTTACAAGAAATGACTACTTAAAAAGTAAAAGGGAATAACTCTTAGTGTGTTACTCCAAAATTGTAAAATTTTTACTGGAAGTACATATATATAACAGGAACATTCTCTGAACGTTTAGGAATTTTTGGACAAAAAATCAGGTCATGAAAATTGTTGCAAGATTCGACTATTTTGGTCATTTTAAGCTTAATAAAAGAAACTAAAAAATTCCAAAAAAATTATATGTTCACAAGGGTAGTATTAACTAATGTTTCCCAGAAAATTAGAATTTTTTAAAATTGTTTTGATATTTTTCATGTAAATGATTGAGTTGGGAATAAATTAAAAAAATAAGTTAAATGATGTTATAATGGGTAAAAATATAATTTTGTGGCTTAGAAACCCTAAAGATGATGTATGCAGTTTTTTAAGATGGTATTTTGGCCATTGTTGATGAGATGTTATATTCATGGCATTTTATGATAATTAAATAAGTGAATTAGTAAAGAGTAAACAATTAAAATTAATTGTTTATTGAGTTTAATAAAGAATTAAAATATTATTAAATTCTTAATAATATTAGATTATGATATTATTAATATAATTAATAATATTAGATTAAAATATTATTAATTGATTAATAATATTATATTAAAGCATTAATAAATGATTAAAAGATTATTTAATGCCTAAAAATATTAGATGAACATATTATTAATATAATTAATAATATTAGATCAAAATATTATTAAATAATTAATAATATTAGTAAATGATTTGAATATTATTAAATAATTAATAATATTAGAGAAGGATTAAAATATTATTAAAGGATTAATAATATTTATAAATGATTAAGATTGTTAAGTGGATCAAATATTATTAAAGGGTTAATAATATTTATAAGTGATGAAGATACTATTAAATGATATTGAGAAGTTAATAAAATATTATTAAGTGATTAATAATATTAGACAATGGTTAAGACTTTGTTAATTGAGTAAATATTATTAAACGATTAATAATATTAGTAAGTGATTAAAATATTATGAAAAGATTAATAATATTTAGAAGTGATTAAGATGTTGATAAGTGATTAAAATATTTTTAAAAGGTTAATAAAATTTGTAAACGATTAAGATATTATGAAGTGATTATTAAGAAATGAATAAAATATTATTAAATAATTAATAATATTAGACATAAGTTTTAAGATGATGATTGAGTGATAGTAATGATAATGAGATAATGAATTATATATTGATTATACGGCTAGTGGTTTAATTATTGACAATTATTCCACATCTATGATTATTGATTCGCGCTTAGTGGACATTACATATATTTATCAGGTATAAAAGGTTAATCACCTTCATTACCATAGTATTTGTTCATGGTCATTGCTGACCACTCAGCGTTATTAATTCAATCATTCATGTATTGATATTTGATTCATGCTCTTTCACAATCATTATATTGTTAAAAACTTGAAAGCTTATTCTTTCTTTCAATCATGATATATCTTTATTGTATTTAAACTTACTGAACAAAGTAGTTGCTCACCCTTACTATATCATGAATATATTTCAGTTTAACCCGAATGCTCAAAGAAGGACAAAGGCAAAGGAAAAGATGGAGATTATTTTTATAAGGACATTTATCTATTATGATAACTGACGTAAATTGATGATGTAAATCTTGTGAATTATTAAAGGTATGTATTAAGATAAAGGTTGTAAAACTTAGGAAATGTTACAAAACCATTGTGTAATAAACAATTTATGTTTATAATTTTGCATTAGTTTATAAAATATGTATGAAGATGATGTATCGCGACGCACTAGGTCTGAGGTTCAAGGGACCTGGATTTGGGGGCACTACAGTTGGTATCAAAGCTGTAGGTTATAAACTTTAGGTAGGAATACCTCAGGCTATAATCATAGAGATGAGGATAAGTAATAAACTCAAATAGAGGTTGAAGTGGTAAGAGATGAATTTGAAAAATTCATTATTAAGTAAAGAAGAAGATGAAGGAGATTCAAAGAAGAATCTTGAAGAGTTATAAGATAAGAATTCGGAGTTACCCGACTCTGATAATAAAGATAAAAATTAATGATGAATAGACAAAGTCTATAAGACTAAAAACATAAAGTAAATCATAATATAATATGATTAAAGGGAAAAATAAGAAGATCGTAAAACAAAATGATCATAAACTAGAAAAGAATCGTAATATAACACGATCGATTATAAGAAAAAATCACGACGAGATCTGACTAAGACATGAAAAGACAGATGATCAATCGAATGATTGAAATTTTATAGCAGAATTATTCTACGAAAAAGGTACTATGGAATAGTACAAGTTAAACTTAAAAGAGTTGTAGATGATAAGATATGGATTAAATAAAATTCGTATTGGGCAAAGAGCAAGATAAGATTAGAATTTTATGAGATTGGACTCATGTTAGTGGTTGAGTTGTACTATTCCTTGTATGGAAAGAGAATTTGTACTTTGTTTGAGAACCACTTAGCTTCCTATATTAATTGATATAGTAATTGAGTTGAACAATTCATTGTATGGGCAAAGGATTTATCCTTGGTTTAACAAACCGCTTAGCTTCCTATATTGATTAGTGGTTGAGTTGACCAATTCCTTGTATGGGCAGGGGATTGTGGTTGGTTCGACAAACACTTAGCTTCTTACACTGATAATTATTGAAATGTTGGTGTTGCGCTATCAGTATACATATAACGAAAATGTGATTCTTTTCTCATATTATATTTGATAGTTAGAGGATATAAGGTTAGGAGCGACTTCTTAAAACTCATACTTATGATAAATTTGTGTCTCATAATCATATGATATGTCTTTGAACCCCTAAGCGCATGGACAGTCCTTGATATGTTCTTGGACTACATATTAATAAGATAAGTTCCTAAACTCATATATATTATATATTGTGGTAAGTTCCTGAACTTATAACGTGTGGTATGTTTAATGAACTATACTGGGGTATAGAAAAGTGGTGGATTGAGAACTGAGAAATTTTAGTATAGTAAACTTTAAGATTGTTAGAAATAGATAAAATTATTAGGCAATGGATCATTAGAGAAAATTGGAGTTGATAGTGGAAACATAGGTATTCTAAATCTTCTAGCTATGCTAGACTTCGAAATTTTTGATATCAAGCTAAAATTCGCACTATGGTGCCTTTAAAAAAATATTATTATCAACAATATACGGTGACAAAGGTGTGTAGGTGGACTGTGAGGCACTAGCACTTCGTTATCTGTTGCGGCATGATAACACTAAAACTGATTTTTAATGATTTTGAACTGTTTAAAGAAGAGTTTACGCTAATTATTTCGGCTAGACAAAAATAATTTGAAATATATCAAAATGTATTTTATATATCATTAATGCATCATGGAACCTGTTGCAACGATGATAAAAAACAATGAAATTATCAATGCAGTATTACCTAGTGATGGATGTGATCTAAAGATCGTCAGCTCCCTATGCTATGATGTAGTATGATAAAGTCACAAAATGGGGGAATCCTCAAACGGACTGTAAATTTAGTGTGGTATCATGACGTCATAAAATGATTTTCAAACTTTTAAATTTAACTGAAGGCCAATTGATTTGGCTAGACACATGTTTCGATTGTTATTCGAATTATTGGTATACATCTAAGCTATTTGATGCAGCTAGACAAGTCTTTATGAAAATTCAAGTATTTCTGTGAGAAGTTATCCCGAACCAAATTGTTTTGGTACGGACTCTTATGTTAAGTCTGACGTGAATAACTCCGATTGGATAAAATATATAATCCAATCTAGTAGCGCAAATAGTCGCTAAACAAGATTGATACGTTGTGCATGACGTAGGGTACGGTAAGCTGATCACCTAACGTACAAGCAGAAGTAGATTACCTTCTTCGTGATTGTAAACATATTTAGTAGTTACCGTTTTGCGGCATGAATACCATTAAAACTATGTGTTCATGGTCTATATGATCCCTCAGCATAATATGAAAAGTTATTTTTAACTCCTAGAGAGGTTATGGTAGCTTGTGATGATAGAGGCGATCCTCATAGAAGGAAAAAGTATGTACTCATTAATTGAGAATGAAATCAGATGTGATTAGATAAAGGTTAGATTGAAAACCTATTTTTGATTAATGGAAGGAGAAGAGATTAGTATACTATAATTTCGAGGATGAAATTCTTAGAAGAATGGGTGAATGTGACAACCCGAGAATTTAGAAGATCTTAAATGATTAAAGGATAAAGTTTAAAACCTAGAGTGGAAATAGAGGATTTATTTAAATTTTTTAAAAAAACCTATAAGGTTTAATTAATGAAAGAGATTATGTAATAAATGTATGAGGAACATTTATTAAGGAAATAAATTTCAAATGAAGAGATATTAGAATGCTAAAGAAAATGTGTATATGTATAAATACATACATATATATATATATATATATATATATATATATATATATATATATCTTAATAATCTGCTATTTATATTTTTCTGGCCAAATAAGAAAAATTGATTAATTAAAATTAATCATATTAGGATAAATGAAAATCTTAATTATAGAAGCTTGCGAAAATTAAGACTAACCTAGTAGTAAAGTTTTAAAAATTAATAAAAAAAATCCAAAAGGGATTAAGATTTTGGCATGTCAAAATAATATATGTGACAAGCCATATGATAAAGGCTTATTGAATGTAGCAAACTATATTAAGAGATTTTAATAAGGCATTGAATTAAATGTCAAGCCTAATATATGAAAATATTAATTATTTACCAATGAAGTGAATAAAATTTTATGAAGATTAATAATAAATGATTGATTATGTAATGATCGAGGATTTTCAAGTTTCATTATTAATTAAATAAAGAATTTAATTTCTAATGAATTAACTTTGTGCGGTTTAATTTAAACCTTTGTGTGACTAATGATCTATGTGGCTAATTGTTAGTTTAAAGAAGGTCTTACTAATAGTTATTTAGATTAGTGGACTAACATAATTAATTAATATCAAGTAAATTGATAAGATAGTAGACTAATTAAATATTCAATTAAATTGAATATTGTAAGTAAATTGATTTTTGTAAATCAATTAATATGAGTATTAATTAATGAGAATTTATGTGAAACATGATTAATTTTATTTAATAGTTCAATTAATAGTAATACTAGAGGACTAGCCTAATTGACTTATTAATCAAGCCCACTTAGTTAATTGATTGTGGACTTGAATGATTAGTATGTAAATTGAATAAATTAGCCCATTAGTAATTTAATTGGCCAACATATTGAGAGCCCAATATCATGTAGTGTCTAACCCAAAAATTTAATAAACTAGTAGCCCAAGGATGGAAGTAATACTTGAATACTAGTGGCCCAAGCAATTTAATTGGAAAGCCCAAATGAATTAAATGGATGACCCAAATTTTAGCCCAAGTGTTAAGGGACTTTTTGGTCATCTTATTAAGCGAACTATTAACTATGCAATAAAAAAAAATAAAAAAAAAATGGGATAGAGAATGGGGCTATACCTAGGAATGTTCACCAATTTCGGTAATTTTAGTTTTCTAGGCGAACCGAACCTATCCAAACCGATCGGTTTGGTACAAAAAAAATCAGTTCAGGGCCTGTTCTGTACAAACCAGTTTTTAGTACTAGTTCCAATTACCAGTTTCATAAGTCTGATACATACCAGACCGAACAGGTTGTACAGGTCAAAAACCCTTTTTAAATAATTTTTTTACTTAGCCTTGTAGAATTGGCTTGAATTCTTCTCTATTGATAAAATAGAAATAACACAAGAAAAGGCATAATAAAATATTTAGTACTTGATGAAATTATTGGTGGTCTCCCCTATTTATAAAATAGAGGTAAGACAAGAGAACGCAAATTAAACAATGTGGGATATTGATAAGATAAGAGAACACATATTAAAGAACACATATATATGGTTGTTTGGAAGTCCCACATTGATTAATAAAAATTTAAGAAAGTTTTCCTTATAAATAACTACCAAGTGAAGGTCAAGTAATCAAGTCCTACATTGGTTATTAATTGGTAAAAATCTAAGTAAGTTTTTCTTATAAAATGAGTACCAAGGGAAACCTTAATAGTTGATGATTTACAAGTTTCATATTGATTAAATTGGTAAAAGTAAAAGAAATTAGATAAACTTAAATTATTTATCAATAAGTTGGGAATGATATGTTCCAAAGTTAGAATAAAAGTCTTCATTAATTGGATAGAAAATGGTTGTTTTCAAGTCCCACATTGATTAATAAAAATTTCAGGAAGGCCTTAATACTTGGTGGTCTCAAAGTCTCACATTGGTTAATTTATAAAAAGTCTAAGGAAGTTTTCTTATAAAAAAACTACAAGTGAGACCTTAATAGCCAAGTCCCACATTGGTTATTTTATAAAAGTCTAAGGAAGTTTTCCTTATAAAAAGACTATCAAGTGAGACCTTAATAGCCAAGTCTCACATTGATTATTTTATAAAAGACTTCCAAGTGAGATCTTAATAGCCAAGTCCCACATTGGTTATTTTATAAAAGTCTAAGTAAGTTTTTCTTATAAAATGACTATCAAGTGAGACCTTAATAAAAGTCCCACATTGGTTATTTTATAAAAGTCTAAGGAAGTTTTCATTATAAAAAACTACCAAGTGAGACCTTAATAGCTAAGTCCCACATTGGTTATTTTATAAAAGTCTAATGAAGTTTTCTTTCTAAAAAGACTACCAACTGAGACCTTAATAGCCAAGTTTCACATTGGTTATTTTATAAAAGCCTAATGAAGTTTTCCTTTTAAACAGACTACCAAGTCATACCTTAATAACCAAGTTCCACATTGCTTATTTTATAAAATTCTAAGGAAGTTTTTTCTTATAAAAAGACTTCCAAGTCTTTTTTTTATTGGGCCGAATTTTGGCTTAAAGAAGGTTGGGCCTTGTTGACCTTGGGTCGAATTTTGGCTTAAAAGTCTAGGGCTGCTCTTTCTTGGGCCGGTTTTGGTTTAAAATTGGGTTGAGTTTTGGTTTAAAATCGGGGTCGGTTCTAGCAAGGTAAAAATCGGTACCAATCTGATATCGAACCGGCTAATCGGTCCGAGATACCGGTTCAACCGATACCGGTATCGGTACCCTATTTTGGGTACTTTTGGTATTTGGTCCGGTTTGGTTCGGACCAGTTCGGCCCAATTTTTTATCGGTGAACATCTCTAGCTATACCTGGCCAAAAGAGGAGAAAAATGAGCATGTGGGTTAAATCATTTTACTTCTCATTTTGTCAAAGTTTAGCTAACAACTCCCCTTAGGAGTCACTAATTAATTTGGCAACTTATTTTATGTGACGTCCCCAAAATAGGTATACATCACCCATTTTGAATTGCCAAATACATGGTACATAACTTAAATACATGAATATTGTCTAGTAGACAGTATTCAATCTCAAATGGAGTCCTCATTACAATTATTATCACACTATTTCATAGAATAGTGAGGACTACTATGGCAATCATCTCGAACCGTCACTCCATTCCCCGACTAGTCCCAGCTATATTCTCGATTCCTGAAGAAAAAAGTAAAAGAAAAAGGTGAGCACAAATAACCCAATAAAGAATATTATGACTAAAGATAATTACATTATCAATAATAAATCAGAGATTTAGAACATATGATAGATAATAAAAGTCTTCAACCATAATTATAGCGGAATCAACAATCCATTAAAAGAGTCAAGTAAAACATAATGTATATCACTCAAAATAGGTATATATCACCCATTTTGAGTCGCCAGATACATGGTACAGAAATAACTACAACTTCATTATTACAATTGTCTTGTAAAATACGACAACACACAGTATTTAAACTCAAAAGGAGTCCTCATTACAATTATTGATACACTATTTTATAAAATAGTGAGGACTGCTAAAACAACAGACTTGAAATATCACTCCACACCCCGACTAGTTCATGCTTTATTCTCGCCTCTTGAGAAGAAAAATGGAACAAAAAGGAAAAGGGTGAGCTCAATTAGCCCAGTAAAGAATATTATGACTAAGATAATGTAGAACAAATTATCGTTAGCCTTCAATAAATCGAATAAAATATAATGGACAACCAGTTTTAGATCAATATTCGTAGCGAAAATAACAATTCATTAGAAGAGTTAAGTAGAAAATGAAATCTACTATCATCTATGAATTTAAAAGTCTATCATTAATATTTTATCCCTGTAGCATCAATCAATATATATCTTGAACCAAATATTCATCTTTGCTTTACGAGCCAAAGATATTCATTTGTATCACCAGTTGGTCATGTTCATCTCAACACCTGTCCATCTTTGCACTACAGGCCAAAGATATTCATCAGGTAATCATTCATCTTTGCATTACAGGTCAAAGATATTCAGTTATATCATCATTTAGGAATGAGGATGATGAAAAATATTGTAAAGAAATGAATCCAATGAGATAAAAGGACAAAGATTAGGGATTCTTACTTTAGATAATCCAAGTTCAAAAATACTCTATAATAAAACATAGTGGAGTGAAATTCAAGAATGAAGATCAAAACATGGATGCAATCAAATATAGTAACCATAATAAACAACTTGGACAAAGAAAAGAAAATTTTATTTTTCGGTGAATAGTGTCATATTCGTGAATAGTGTCGTATACCTGAATAATGTCGTATACGTGAATAGTAATCCTGACACAAAGGAAAAATTTTTACAAGAAAAATCATACTTCGTGAATAGTAACTTGTGACTCATGAATAGTAACCTCGACATGAAAAGGTAAAAATTTCATAATAAAATTCATACAAATATTTTGGTATAATGATATTGAAAGAATAACATCATTTACATAGAAAATAACATCCCTTACATAGGAAATTTAATTCTCTACAACCTTATAGAAGAAAGTTTTTCCAAATTCCAAACAGAAAATGCCCGAAATCCACATTCGGACGATTTTTAATACCTCTATTTCGATAAAATACTAATAAAACACCTCAACATTAATTCCTTCATTTATATCCACATAAAAATAAATATTTCCTTATCATATAAAGTAATAATTAATTATTCATAAAAAAATATTGCAGAATCATAATTTTGACAACCAGGTCGTTCCAAGGAAAGAGGGAGCTTATTGATAAGGATTTTTCTTTATTGACGCGCAATTAGGTGACCAAACCCCTTTCCTAGACAGAACTTCCTTAGACATTGCCAATAATGCTATCTAATAATATTATTCAAATAATATGAATTATTGATCTGATAATGAGAAATACTGTGCAGTGACAATTATTGAAATAACAATAATATAAAATATTAACGTAGCAATTATTGAATCAATAAAATAAAATATTGAACAATAATTACTGTAATAATTATTGAGTAGCCTTCTTACGTAAGAATCAATAATTCAAAAATACTGTGCAATACCGTGTGCTACTATGTAACCACGCGTATTACTGTATTTTAACCACTGGGTATTCCAATAGTGTTAACGATAACAACTACGCCGTTATTTGTAAAAACTCAAACTTGTTGTTTTGTTTATCCGACCATTTTTTGTTATGGGGCCCACAAAAGGCTGCGCCGTCGTACGAATATTCCCCGATAGTAAAAATATTCTAAGACCAAACGAATATTCCCCGACAACAATGAATATTTTATAACCACTTGCTTATTTTGTAAAATTTGCACATTTCACCCATAACCAAAGTATTATATCAAATTAGCACCTTATTATTCAAAATAATAATTAGAGGAAATTCAATTTTATTTATAAAAAGTTGGGGTCTTACAACCTGTCTTCACCTGAACCACTAAAGATTATAGTTAAGTTCACAATTCATATTTATAATCATGTAAATCAACAGTTTCTCCTTGCCACAAAAGCTTAATAGAATGTTTACTCAATATCCTTACCCCAAAGGCTAAAGATATTCAAATGTAATAACAATGATCATACCAATCAGTTGTCTATCTTTGCACTACGGGCCAAAGATATTCAACTATAAAACCAATGGTCATGATCATACCAATCAATTTTCTGCCAGTGCACTACGGCCACAGACATTCAACTGTTAACTAATGATCATGATCCTGCCAATCACATTATCGAATTATCCATGCACTACGGGCCAATGATATTCGTTAGTATTATCAGTGGTTATGATCATGTCATACACCTGTCCATCTTTTCACTACGGACCAAAGCTATTAATCAACAGTTCGTCTTTGTACGTAAGCCAAAGATATACAATTGTAAAACCAATAATCAACAATCCATCTTTGGACGTAAGCCAAAGATATACAACTGTAAAATCAATAATCAACAGTCCATCTATGCACTACAGGCCAAAGATAACTTTCGATACAATATAAGCATGAAGATGATGACAATGATATAAGCATCAATCAAACGAAATCAAGGATAAATATTAAAGATTTTTAATTTCTCTAGACTTTAAAAATGTCCAAATTGTCAACATGATACTACTTAGTGGAGTAAAATTCAAGAATAATATTCACGTATCAAAAACAATTTGGACAGAAAAGAATTAATTTTTCATCGTGAATAGTATCCTGTGAATAGTACTTCATGAATAGTACCCCGTGAATAGTACTTCATGAATAGTACTCCGTAAATTATTCTTCATGAATAGTATCCCGTGAATAGTACTTCGTGAATAGTACGGTATTTATAAATAGTGCCCATAAATAGTACCGTATGAATGAATAGTACTGTATAAATAGTACCGTATATAAGAATAGTGCACATGAATAGTACTCCGTGAATAGTACCATATATATGAATAGTATCCATAAATAGTACCGTATGAATGAATAGTACTGTATGAATAGAAATAACACACCTTACCTAAGTAGAAGACTAGATACTGCAATAGTGAAGTAGCAGAATACTCTTCTTCTTCCTCTCTATAGTTTCTCTCTCTATAGTTGATCTTTTGAGTCTTAGTGAATTGGTGAGAATAAAAGAAGAAATGAGCTTCTATTTATAGGAAAATATAGTTTCGATAATTGCACGTTTAGGGGCTCGAATTATTATAGTTTAGTACCTTCATCTTTGCCTCCATTTTTAATTTAGTCCTTCAAGTATTATCAATCTTGCACAACCTACCCTAATAGTACATGCATGTGAACCAATAGTTCCATGGATGTGAATAAATAGTTATTTGCATGTGAACTAATAGCAATTAATTGCTCATTTATCCAATTAATTACCCGTTTGGTCAATTTAACATCCAGAAATCAACTATTATTGAAATAAATATCGATTTTCACTAACACTAATAATCCCAACACAATAAAAATATTTTTATCAACAATTTCATCTTTGAAAATTTTGAGGTTTGACTTTTCCCGAAAAAATTAACTCAGTGACTTTTTGGTCAAAAAGTCAACCCTGGTAAATTTTGTGTTTATAGTCTATTTTTACTAATTTCATCATCCTGGAGTTAAATATCTCATCCGCATCTCCAAATTCAACACCGAACTCAAATACAATTTTTAATAACATTCATCATTAATATTATAACTCACAATATTAACAATCAGATAATTCTCAGGAAAGAGGGGGCTTTTCGATAAGGATTTCTTCCTATTGGCGCACAATTAGGTGACCAAATCCCTTTTCTCAACAAAACTTTTTAGACATTGTCAATAATACAAATAATAATATGAATAACTTTGTCGTCTCAATTATTGATTTAATAATATAAAATATTATGACAATAATTGAATCAATAACGTGAGATACTATGCATCAATTATTGTGACAATAATCGAATAAACTGAGTGACTTCACACGTAAGCATCAATATTCAAAAATACTGTACAATTTCGTGTGCTACTATGCAACCACGCGTATTACTGTACTTTTATCACCGATTATTTTATGACAACTTGCTTACTTTGTAAAATTTTCACATATCACCCTTAAATTTAACCTTTTATCAATTTAACCATTTACTAAATAGAATAATAATTATAAAAAAATTGAATACTTTAATTTTATAAAATTCAGGGTCTTACAACCTTCCCTCCTTATGAAATTTTGCCTTCAAAATTTACGTACCTGGTAGTTCGAAGAGATGAGAATACCTTGCTTTCTTTTCGAATTGTACCTTCCCAGTTATTTTCTCTGTATCATGATTTTTCCATTGCTCATCTCCTGTATTTCAGATATCATACTAGAGTACATCTTCAAAACAAATGTTAATTGACATACCACATATTATCTCTATATTCTGACTGACCAATTAAATAACAATTAAGCTTAGGTAGGTCATACTAGCGAAGGATTTACCCGTCTCTCCCCTCCTAGTTCTAGCCTCACATCTCAGTCAGAAATCATATCCCTAAGCTCTGTACCAACTGTGACGCCCCCAAAATAGGTATACATTACCCATTCTGAGTCACCAAATACATGGTACATAACTTAAATACACGAATATTGTCTAGTAGACAATATTCAAACTCAAATGGAGTCCTTATTACAATTATTATCACACTATTTCATAGAATAGTGAGGACTACTATGACAACCATCTCGGACCGTCACTTCATTCCCCAACTAGTCCCAACTATATTCTCGATTCCTAAAGAGAACAGTGAAAGAAAAGGGTGAGCACAAATAGCCTAGTAAAGAATATTATGACTAAAGATAATTACATTATCAATAGCCTTCATCAATAATAAATCAGAGATTTAGAACATATGGTAGACAATAAAAGTGTTCAACCATAATTGCAGTGGAATCAACAATCTATTAGAAGAGTCAAGTAGAACATAATGTCTACTATCTTCTCCAAATTAAAGGTCCATCGTTAATATTTCATTCCTGTAATACTCATCAACAGTTCTTGGGTGTACCCAAGACAAAGAGAACTTTCATCACCTGTCTTCACCTGAACCATTAAAGATTATAGTTAAGTTCACAATTCATATTTATAATCACGTAAATCAACAGTTTCTCCTTGCCACAAAGGTTTAATAGAACATTTACTAAATATCCTTACCCTAAAGGCTAAAGATATTCAAATGTAATAACAATTATCATACCAATCAGTTCTCTATCTTTACACTGCTGGTCAAAGATATTCAACTATAAAACCAATGGTCATGATCATACCAATTAATTGTCTGTCAGCGCACTACGACCAAAGACATACAACTGTTAACTATTGGTCATGATCCTGCCAATCACATCATCGAATTATCCATGCACTATGGGCCAAGGATATTCGTTAGTATCATCAGTGGTCATGATCATGTCATACACCTGTCTATCTTTGCACTACGGGCCAAAGCTATTAATCAACAGTTCGTCTTTGCACGTAAGCCAAAGATATACAACTATAAAACCAATAATCAACAGTCCATCTTTACATGTAAGCCAAAGATATACAACTGTAAAACCAATAATCAATAGTCCATCTATACACTACGGGCCAAAGATGACTTTCGTTACAATATAAGCATGAAGATGATGATAATGATATAAGCATCAATCAAACGAAATCAAGGATAAATATTAAAGATTTTTAATTTATCTAGAGTTTTAAAATGTCCAAATTGTCAACATGATATTACTTTGTGGAGTAAAATTTAAGACTAATATTCACGTATAAAAAATAATTTGGACAGAAAAGAATTAATTTTTTGTCGTGAATAGTACCCCATGAAAAGTACTTCATGAATAGTACCTCGTGAATAGTATTTCATGAATAGTATCTCGTGAATAGTATTTCGTGAATAGTTTATTATGAATAGTACTTCATGAATAGTACCGTATTTATAAATAGTGCCCATGGATAGTACTGTATATATGAATAGTGTCCATAAATAGTACTCCGTGAATAGTACCATATATATGAATAGTATCCATAAAGAGTACCGTATGTATGAATAGTACTGTATGAATAGAAATAACACACCTTACCTTAGTAGAAGACTAGATACTGCAATAGTGAAGTAGTAGAATACTCTTCTTCTTCCTCTCTATAGTTTCTCTCTCTATAGTTGCTCTTGTGAGTCTTAGTGAATTGGAGAAAATAAAAGAAGAAATGAGCTTCTATTTATAGGAAAACATAGTTTCGATAATTGCACGTTTAGGGGCTCGAATTATTATAGTTTAGTACCTTCATCTTTGCCCCTATTTTTAATTTAGTCCTTCAAGTATTATATATCAATCTTGCACAACCTACCCTAATAGTACATGCATGTGAACCAATAGTTCCATGCATGTGAACAAATAGTTATTTGCATGTGAACTAATAGCAATTAATTGCTCATTTATCCGATTAAATACCCGTTTGGTCAATTTAACATCCAGAAATAAACTATTATCGAAATAAATGTCGATTTCTACTAATACTAATAATCCCAACACGATGGAAATATTTTTATCAACAAATTCATCTTTGAAAATTTTAAAGTTTGACTTTTTCGAAAAAGTCAACTGTGAGACCCTAAATTTTATGAATAAATATTTAATTTTTTCGAAATAATTTTTTTATATTATGGAGTGAAATTTATATAATGTTATAGTTGTGGGTAATATTTATAAATTTTGTAAAGTACTCAAGTTGTTATATAATATTCGATTGGTCGGGGAATATTCGTTTTAACAGGGAATATTCGTACGACGACACAATCATTGGTGGACCCCACAACAGAATTATTATCGGATTGAGAAAATAACAAAAATATTTTATTGAGAATAACAGCGGAAGTTTTACCATTAATACTGTTGAACTACTCGGTAGTAAAAGTACAGTAATACGCGTGGTTATATAGTAGCACACTGTATTGATTGTTGATGCTTACGTGAGAAGTCACTTAGTTTTGTTCAATTATTGTTACAGTAATTACTGCATAGTATCTCACGTTATTTGATTCAATTATTGTCAATATTTTATATATTATTAAATCAATAATTGAGATGACAAAGTTATTAATATTATTATTTATAATATTAACGATGTCTAGAAGTTCTGTCAAGGAGAGATTTGGTCACCTAATTGCTCGCCAATAGAGAAAAATCCTTATTGGAAAGCCCCCTCTTTCTTGGGAATAACCTGGTCGATTAATATTGTGAATTATAATAAAGGTGATAAATATTGTTAAAATTATTAAGGTGATTTTTTATGAAGTTTTTCTTATTTTATGAACCCCCATTTATCTATTTTTTTCAAAATAATCGGTAGAAAATTATTTACAGGCGGGGTCCACATGTGGGGCCCATATGTGTTGAAAAAACTAATTTTGGAAATGGGGGTGGGAGAGAGTTACGTATAGGGGAGGGAGTTTATATATATAAGATGTAATGTGCGTGTATATATAGAATATTATATGTGTGAGTGGAGAGTGTTGGGAGAAAAGAAAGAGAGTGAAAGTGATGTGTGTGAGTGGAAAATGGTGGGGGAAATGATGTTGCTTTATTCTTATTGGTTGGTTGATTGACAAATTGTGTGTGTGGGTTATATATATATATATATATATATATATATATGTATTGTAATGTTGCTTTATTCTTATTGGTTGATTGATTGACAAATTGTGTGTGTGGGTTATATATATATATGTATTATAATGTTGCTTTATTCTTATTGGTTGGTTGATTGACAAATTGGGTGTGTGTGAGTTACAAGAAATTTTCATCCGATTGCATAACTGTTGCATTACACAGTGTCTTTCCATTCTCCTATAAATAGAAGCTCATTCTTTCATTATTTCTTATAAATTCACTGAAACTCTAGAGAGAGAAATTATAGAGAAACTATAGAAAAGTATTCTGCTACTTCCCTACTCTTATATCCAGTTTCTTTTACGGTAAGGGATATTATTTGTTGTACTCGTAAGGGGTATTATTTCTTTTGTATTCATGAAGAGAACTTCTGTTGTTTTATTCTTTATTATTCTGTTGGAATAACCAGTATACGCGGACTATCCTATACTTGGTGACATTCTTCTATTATTCCGTCTTTATTATTATTCTGTTGGAATATCTTGTCTGTGCGTTTTACGTCGGACCTGGTTCCGTCTTTATTATTATTCTGTTGGAATATCCTGTCTGTGTGTTTTACGCCGGACCTGGTTTCGTCTTTATTATTCTGTTGGAACATCCTGTAGGTGCGAATTTCGCCTTATTATTCTGTTGGAATAACCTGTTTATGCGAAGTACCGCATGCATGGTGAATTGTTTTGTTATTCCATTCGTTATTATACTCAGTTGGTTAAAGTTTTGACTTCTATACTCCATGAAATTAGTGGAATATCCTTGATGTTTGCGCTTCATCCAGTATCTTTTCATGAAAATATTCTTCTGAGCATTCTTGAATTTTACTCTACAAAGCAGTATCATGTTGACAATTTGGACGTTATTAGTTCCTAGATAAATTAATTCTTGAACTTATTTTATTGAATTCTTATATCATTGTCATCATCCTCATGTTTATATATTATGTTGAAAGTCATCTGTGGCCTGTAGTGCATAGATGGACTTGGTATGATTAAGACCAGGGATTATTCGGTATAATCATGACCGTAATGTTACAAATGATGTGGTAAAAGTCCTCATTAGCCCGTAGTGCATTGATGGACAGTTGTTGGCATGATCATGACCATTGATGAATACACGAATATCCTTGGCTGTGATGCATCGACAATTTGTGGTTGTGATACTAATGAATATCCTTGGCCGTAGTGCAGGGATGATGTGGATTATTTATTAAGTTGAGTCTCAGCGATAAAAGTCATAAAAAACCTTTTAAATCATAAAAGATAGTAGATTTTATTCTCTACTTGACTCTTTTAATGGATTGCTTGATCCGCTGCAGTTAAACTTGATGTCTATTGTATTTTATCAGTTTAACATTGTTGAAGACTAATGATAATTTATTTTACATTATCTTAGTCATAATATTTCTTACTGTGCTAGTTGAGCTCACCCTTTCTTTCACTGTTCTCTTCAGGAAATGAGAATATAGCTGGGACGAGTCGGGAAACGGAGTGATGGATCAGATGATAGTATTAGTAGTCCTCACTATTCTGTTAAATAGTGTGACAATAAATGTAATGAGGACTTATTCTGAGAGTGAATATTGTCTAGAAGACAGTATTTGTATTGAAACTCACAGCTCTCTTGTGGTATATTAAAGATTGTATTTGTATTCTATACCATGTATTTGGCGACTCAGAATAGGTGATGTATACCTATTTTGGGGTCGTCACAGTTGGTATCAAAGCCTAGGGATATGATCCCTGGCTAAGATGTGAGAATAGGACCTAGGAGGGGAGAGACGGGGAATTCCTTCGCTAGTATGACCTACCTAATTTTATTTGTTATTTAATTGGTTGGTCAGAGTATATTGATAATATGTGACATGTTAATTAACCCTTATTTTGTGTCAGTATTTGAAAATGGCAGCTGAAAATGTCAACAATGGAGTGAATGAGACCGTGGAGACACCTCTAATCACCAACCAGGATAATGTAATATCAGGCGAAGAAGAAATTAGAGATATCTACGTGGTAAGTGAAGAACTAATAGTTGCACCCGAGCTAGTTGCAGAGGTAGCAGCTGAGAGTGAGGAAGAAGAGAAAGAAGAGGAACCTGAGGAGAATTGGTTAGAAGAAGTTTATGATCAAAACTTAGAATTATAAAATCATGTTCATGAGTTAGAGGAGCAGGCTGAAGAACGGCAGGCGGTCGTGGAGCAAAAGGATGCGGCAATTCAAGCTTGTGTTACCCGATATGTGATACTTGAACAAAAGCACTCTTTGGCAGAATATAAGATGATAAAGCTGGAATCTGGCTGAAAGAAGAAACAACTGAACATGTGAGAATGAAGGATGCATGAGTAAAAGCCGCACGATGTGTTGATATTGTAGAAAGAGACGTACGATCCAAAAAGGCTAAAATGGATGAGGTGTATTTCTCTTTTTGGACAGCAATTGGGAGAACCCAACATCGAGTTTTGAATTACCCTGTACAGAGTGGTCAATCTCAATTCGATATGGATCGAAGATTGATGATTCAGATCATGAATCAGGAGTACGATGAAGCAGTTGAGGGTGGAATATGCCCTATAGAAAAGTCAATTCCAACGATAGTGATGACACCAAATGCTACCCCAGACAAGTCAAAGCCGGGTAGTTCAAAGGAGAGTGGTTATCATGAATTCCCAACAAGTGAGGAACCCAAATGAAGTTATCATGAGTAAGCTTATCATAAATTCTAGCGAAGTCTATACCGTGTTAGATACCGGTTCTGCTCACTCTTTTATTTCACCTAGTTGTGTTCAATGTTTGAAGTTAATTATGGAGAAGTTAGACTTTGATATATCTGTTTAAACTCAGTTGGGAGAAACCTTCGTTACCTCCACTATTTATAAATCTTGTTCAAATCAACACTTTCACGTTACCTGTCGATCTTATCTCTTTGAAAATACTTGCCTTTGATGTGATTTTTAGAAATGATTGGTTAACTACTCATCGTGCTTTTCGTAAGGTTGTTAGCTTTCATACTCCTAACCAACTTGTTATGCGAATTCAAAGTAACCAAACCACTAAAGTCAATCATTGTCATATCAAGCCATAAATAAAGAGCCCTGATCCTTTCGTTGTTGACTTTCTTGTGTGGAATGCACCGAAGCCAGACTTTCTGTAAGCAACGTCGTGAATGACCATAGCAAGTTGATAGGTATCAATGTGACGTGTTATCCAAGTCTTGGATAAGAGTCACAGTTTTGAATGATATTTCTATCATTAATAAATTTCCTGATGTATTCCTGAAAACTTCATAGCTTACCCCTAAAGCGTGAAATCGAATTTTATATTGACCCCAGTACAAAACCTATTTCTTAAACCCTCAAATATTTCTTTACTTAAAACGAACGTATCATGCGCCAAAGACGTTGACTCGAGCTGTTAAAGATTACGATCGTACCATTCAATATCATCGTGGAAAAACGAACGTGGTAGCTGACGCGTTGAGTAGAAGATCGTATGCGTTTACAAGTGCGAATATACGAACCCACGTGAAGATAACGAATGTACGAGCAGAATCGATTTTAATCGATAAAGTTAAAGCCGTGCAAGCTACAGATCCGGAGCTGATGAATACTAAGAAGAAGGTTCAAGAGGGAGTTATTTCAAGAGTCGCTGAAGAGAGGAAATCTCAACCCTCGATTTAATTGGCCCATTTGAAATCCTCGATTAAGTAGGAGCTGTGCCTTATAGACTCGTTTTACCGCCAAGTATGTCGCGTGCTCATAACGTTTTTAACGTATCGATGTTACGACCTGAACCACATTATTAATTTAGAACCGGACGAGATAGCGGATGATTTAACGTTTGAGGAGATATGTGTTAAATCTTGGATAAGAAGAATCGCATTCAACACTCAAAGGTTTTACCTCAAGAGTTAGAATCTGAAATAAAGTCAAGGTATCCTCATCTGTTCGGCATACCAGGTACGTACGTAAATTTTGAGGGCAAAATTCCATAAGGAAGGGAGATTGTGAGACCCCAGATTTTATGAATAAATATTTAATTTTCTCGAAATAATTTTTTTATATTATGGAGTGAAATTTATATAATGTTATAGTTGTGGGTAATATTTATAAATTTTACAAAGTACACAAGTTGTTATATAATATTCGATTGGTCGGGAAATATTCGTTTTAACAGGAAATATTCGTATGACGACACAATCATTGGTGGACCCCACAACAGAATTATTGTCGGATTAAAAAAATGACAAAAATATTTTATTGAGAATAACGGCGGAAGTTTTACCATTAATACTGTTGAACTACTCGGTAGTAAAAGTACAGTAATACGCGTAATTATATAGTATCACACGGTATTGATTATTGATGCTTACGTGAGAAGTCACTTAGTTTTGTTCAATTATTGTTACAGTAATTACTGCATAGTATCTCACGTTATTTGATTCAATTATTGTCAATATTTTATATATTATTAAATCAATAATTGAGATGACAAAGTTAATAATATTATTATTTGCAATATTAATGATGTCTAGAAGTTCTATCAATGAGAGATTTGGTCACCTAATTGCTCGTCAATAGGGAAAATCCATATTAGAAAGCCCCCTCTTTCTTGGGAACGGTCTGGTCGATTAATATTGTGAATTATAATAAAGGTGATAAATGTTGTTAAAATTATTAAGGTGATTTTTTTATGAAGTTTTTCTTATTTTATGAACCCCCATTTATCCATTTTTTTAAAATAATTGGTAGAAAATTATTTACAGGTGGGGCCTACATGTAGGGGCCATATGTGTTGAAAAAACTAATTTTGGAAATGGGGGTGGGAGAGAGTTACGTATAGGGGAGGGAGTTTATATATATAAGATGTAATGTGTGTGTATATATAGAATATTATATGTGTGAGTGGAGAGTGTTGGGAGAAAAGAAAAAGAGTGAAAGTGATGTGTGTGAGTGGAAAATGGTGGGGGAAATGATGTTGTTTTATTCTTATTGGTTGGTTGATTGACAAATTGTGCGTGTGGGTTATATATATATATATGTATTGTAATGCTGCTTTATTCTTATTAGTTGGTTGATTGACAAATTATGTGTGTGGGTGATATATGAATTTTGAAAAAATATATGAATTTTTTTCAAAATATACAAGTGGTTATAAAATATTCATTGTTGTTGGGGAATATTCGTTTGGTCGTGGAATATTCTTTCTGTCGGAGAATATTCGTACGACGGCGCAGCCATTTGTGGGCCCCATAACAGAATAACTATCGGATGAAGAAAACGACAAATTTGAGTTTTTACAAATAACGGCGTAGTTGTTACCGTTAACACTGTTGGAATACCCGGTGGTTAAAATACAGTAATACGCGTTATTGCACAGTAGCACACGGTATTGCATAGTATTTTTAAAATTATTGATTCTTACGTAAGAAGGCACTACTGAATAATTGTTACAGTAATTACTGTTCAATATTTTATTTTATTGATTCAATAATTGCTGCGTTGAAATTTTATATTATTGTTGTTCAATAATTGTCACTGCACAGTATTTCCCATTATCAGATCAATAATTCATATTATTTGAATAATATTATTAGATAACATTATTGGCAATATCTAGAAAGTTCTATCTAAGGAGAGGTTTGGTCACCTAATTGCGCGCCAGTAAGGAGAAATTCTTATTGGAAAGCCCCATCTTTCCTGGGAACGGCCTGGTTGTCATAAATGTGATTCTATAATATTATTTGTGAATAATTAATTATTGATTCATATGATAAGGAAATATTTATTTTATGTGGATATAAATGAGGGATATATTTTTGTGGTTAAAAATGAAGGAGTTAATGTTAAGGTATTTTATCTGTATTTTTGTCGGAACGGAGGTATTGAAAATCAAATTAGGGTTTTTAAGATATTTTGCGAGGGTTATAATTTTTAATCCGACCGTTGGATCATGGTAATATTTGGATATGTTATACATATATAAGTTGAGTATATGTCCACAAATTTTGAACCGTTAAAAATGAACGTATGATTTATTATGAATTTTACGAGATAACTGGTTCAGAAATTGTTGAATTTTCGGAGTTTATCATTTTGATGAAAAATTCTAGAATTGGTGGGCCCCACTCTTGGTTGGTGAAGAAATGTACTGAGATTTTTATTCAAATGTGGTGGGTGGGAATAGTAGCAGGTAAAGCCATCAGGTTACAGGTTAAGTCTGATTCGGCGTGCTAATATTTTCCTATAAATATAGGGCTAAGTTAGAATTGAAAATCACATCAGAAACATAAGCTTTCTCTCTTTCTCTCTCTATATTATGAAGCATATTTTGTGAGTATTTAGATACTTTGAGAGTTGCTATTCAGTGTAAGTTTTCTTCGGATTTGCATTCCAGTCAGAAATACTGCACTTTTGAGGTAAGGGATAGTAAGAGATTTTAAGGGTTGTTATGTTTTTCAGTTTCGTAATTTTTCTGACCTTCAAAAAAATTTTGGAAAAATTTGAAATGATATTTTGATGAGTTTTATTGATTGTGTCCAAAAATGGTAATTTTTGGATGTATAGATTAAGAGTTATGAATTTTACGGGGAAAGACTATTTTAAAAGTAACCGCTTATAACTCCTTGTGGTTAACTCCAAAATTGATAAACTTTTTATTGGGAGTACATGCATATGATAGGAGTATACTCTGTGAATTTCAGAATTTTTAGATAAAAAAACAATTTTTGATAAATGTCTAAATATTCGGCTATTTTGGCCATATGAAAAATAGTAACTGACTTTTAAAAATTCTAAGAAAAATATATGTTCACTATGGGACTATATTATGCTAAATCCCAGAAAAGAAATATTTTTGGAACTGATTTGGTATTTTTCATGAAAATGGTCTAGTTATGAGTAAATGAATTAAATATGTTTTGTGAAGAAAGAAAATTAGAAAATAGGATTTTATGGCTTGAGAATCCTATATGAGGTATATGCAGATTTTTGATGAGGGTTTTTGGTTATTGGTGATGAAATCTTTTGAGTTTGGCATTTTAGGATGATTAAATGCATTATTTAGTAAAGTGTAAACAATTAAAATAAATTGTTTATAAGCTTAAGAAATATTATTCTTTCAATATCATTATACCAAAATATTGGTATGTATTTTATTGTAAAATTTCTACCTTTTTGTGTCGAGTTACTATTCACGAGTTACTATTCATGAGTTACTATTCACGAGTTACTATTCGCGAAAAAATTGATTTTTTTTTCTAACCAAATTATAGTTGATTTGCGAATATTACTCTTGAGATTAAAACTAGATGTTGATCATATTATTTTTTATAATATTTTTATAACCCTAATGATGATATTTTTCTTTGACTTGAGTGTAAAGATGGGTAGATTTTTGGTATGATCATGACTATGGGTTCTCTTTGGCCAGTAGTGCAAAGTTGAATTGTTGATTGGTATGATCATGACTATTGAATTTATAAGTGAATATCTTTAGCTTAACTGCAAAGGTGAATTGATCAACATGGTTATAATTATTGTTTATATAAATTCTAAAATGATTATATATTTCTTTGACATATTAATATATTTGGCATGTAGTGCAAATATGAACTGTTGATGAATATATTTGGCCGTAGTGCAAATATGAACTGTTGAGGAATATCTTTGGCCTGTAGTGCAAAGATGAAATATTGATGAATATCTTTGGCCTGTAGTGCAAAGATGAATTGTTGATGAATATCTTTGGCTCGTAGTGCAAAGATGACATGTTGTTGAATTTCTTTGGCTAGTAGTGCAAAGATGAACAGATGTTGAGGTAAACATGACCAACTGGTGATACAAATGAATATCTTTGGCCGTAGTGCAAAGATGAAGTTATTAGTATGATTATGAACAGGAAATGTGATTCGGTGTAACCATGATCTTTGATGTTTCTGGTAAAGATATGTGATGAAAATTATCTTCGTTCTGGATGAGAAGAGAAATTTAGAACTACAGTTATGATTATGAGTTATTCATATGATTGTGGACCAGAATTGTTGATTGATGTTACAGGGATAAAACATTATTGGTGGATTTTTAACATGGAGAAGATAATAGATTTTATAGTCTATTTGACTCTTCTAATGGATTGCTCGTTCCGCTGCAACTATGGTTGAAATTTTTATCATTTACCATATGTTCTAAATCGCTGATTTATTATTGATGAAGGCTATTGATAATTTAATTATCTTTAGTCATGATATTCTTTACTGAGCTAGTTATGCTCACCATTTTGCTTCACAATTCCTTTCAGGTAATAAGAGTGTAGCTGGGTCGAGCGAAGGTAACGGGGAAATAGAACGGTGGTCTCTAGCTGTGGATATTCTCCCGAAGCAGTATAAAAAAGTTCATTTAGTAGTTTTATTTGGTGAATCCAATAGGGTAAGGTGTACCCAACGTTGGAAGGGTGGTTTGCCACTATCATACAAGATGTCTAACGACATACAACCTCGTGTCATCATAAGACAGGGATGTGCTCATCCACTTACTGAGTATATATACGAGCACTACCTATATAATCTTGGTGTTTGTTTGAAGTATAATTCTCAATTAGAGACAGTAGAGATAATGATATGTCAAGAGAAGACTCATCATTGGGAAGAATATGATAGTAATCTTCTCGTTTTTCTTTGGGGTCTATTAGGTCAACCAAGGATAATTCTGTGGTCATATGATATCTATCATAACCTAGACTCATGGCCTCCCATGTACGAAGGTTTCCTTGAGCATTTTCCAAAGATTCTAATTTCTAAAACAGTTTTTGACTATACCTTTATGTAAGGTGTCATTGTGAGGTGATGTCCACGGTTGGAACATGAGTCACATTTGGTATATATTTGTATCCAAACTCACAGCATATGTGTTGTTGTATTTTGCACGACAATTATTGTAATAAAGTTGTAGTTATTTTCTGTACCATGTATTTGGCGACTCAGAATAGGTTGGATGGAATGGACCTATTTTGGGGTTGTCACAATTGTCATCATCCTCATGTTTATATTATGTTGAAAATCATCTGTGGCCTATAGTGCATAGATGGACTTGGTATGATTATGACCAGGGATTATTCGGTATAATCATGACCGTAATATTACAAATGATATGGTAAAAGTCCTCATTGGTCCGTAGTGCATTGATGGATAGTTGTTGGCATGATCATGACCATTGATGAATACACGAATATCATTGGCTGTGATGCATGGATAATTTGTGGTTGTGATACTAATGAATATCCTTGGCCGTAGTGCAGGGATGATGTGGATTATTTATTAAGCTGAGTCTCAGCGATAAAAGTCATGAAAAACCTTTTAAATCATAAAAGATAGTAGATTTTATTCTCTACTTGACTCTTTTAATGGATTGTTTGATCCGTTGCAGTTAAACTTGATGTCTATTGTATTTTATCAGTTTAACATTGTTGAAGACTAATGATAATTTATTTTACATTATCTTAGTCATAATATTTCTTACTGGGCTAGTTGAGCTCACCATTTCTTTTACTGTTCTCTTCAGGAAATGAGAATATAGCTAGGACGAGTCGGGGAACGGATGTAAGACCCCGAATTTTATGAAATAAAAGTATTCAATTTTTCTTATAATTACTATTCAGTAAATGGTTAAATTGATAAAAGTTTAAAGTTATGGGTGAAATATGATTTTTTTTCAAAATAAGCAAGTGGTTATAAAATAATCATTGTTGTCGGGGAATATTCGTTTGGTCGTGGAATATTCTTTCTGTCGGGGAATATTCGTACGACGGCGCAGCTATTTGTGGGCCCCATAACAGAATAACTGTCGGATGAAGAAAACGACAAATTTGAGTTTTTATAAATAACGGCGTAGTTGTTACCGTTAACACTGTTGGAATACCCGGTGATTAAAATACAGTAATACGCGTTATTGCACAGTAGCACACGGTATTGCACAGTATTTTTGAAATTATTGATTCTTACGTAAGAAGGCACTACTCAATAATTGTTACAGTAATTACTGTTCAATATTTTATTATTGATTCAATAATTGCTGCATTGATATTTTATATTATTGTTGTTTCAATAATTGTTGCTGCACAGTATTTTCCATTATCAGATCAGTAATTCATATTATTTAAATAATATTATTAGATAGCATTATTGACAATGTTTAGAAAGTTCTGTCTAAGGAGAGCTTTGGTCATCTAATTGCGCGCCAGTAAGGAGAAATCCTTATTGGAAAGCCCCCTCTTTCCTGGGAACGGCCTGGTTGTCATAAATGTGATTCTGTAATATTATTTGTGAATAATTAATTATTAATTCATATGATAAGAAAATATTTATTTTATGTGGATATAAATGAGGGATATATTTTTGTGGTTAAAAAATGAAGGAGTTAATGTTGAGATTTTTATCCGTATTTTTGTCGGAATGGAGGTATTAAAAATCAGGGTTTTTGAGATATTTTGCGGGGGTTATAATTTTTAATCCGACCGTTGGATCGTGGTAATTTTTGGATATGTTATACATATATAAGTTGAGTATATGCCCACAAATTTTGAACCGTTAAAAATGAACGTATGATTTGTTATGAATTTTACGAGATGACTGGTTCAGAAATTGTTGAATTTTTGGAGTTTATCATTTTGGTAGAAAATTCTAGAATTGGTGGGCCCCACTTGTGGTTGGTGAAGAAATGTGCTGAATTATATTTCAAATGTGGTGGGTGGGAATAGTAGCAGGTAAAGCCATCAGGTTGCAGGTCAAACCTACCAAAATTTTCCTATAAATAGAGGGCTAAGTTAGAATTGAAAATCACACCAGAAACATAAGCTTTCTCTCTTTCTCTCTCTATATTATGAAGCATATTTTGTGAGTTTTTAGATACTTGGTGAGTTGCTATTCATCAGTGCAAGTTTCCTTCAGCATCATATCCGATATCCAGTCAGAAGTACTGCTCTTTTGAGGTAAGGGATAGTAAGGGATATTAAGGGATTTTAAGGGTTGTTATGATTTTCAGTTTCGTAATTTTTCTTAACTTCAAAAATTCTGGAAAAATTTGAAATGATATTTTGATGAGTTTTATTGATTGTGTCCAAAAATGGTGATTTTTGGATGTATAGATTGAGAGTTATGAATTTTATGAGAAAAGGCTATTTTAAAAGTAACCGCTTATAATTCCTTGTGGTTAACTCCAAAATTGATGAAATTTTTATTGGGAGTACATGTATATGATAGAAGTATACTCTGTAAATTTCAGAATTTTTAGACAAAAGTACAATTTTTGATAAATGTCTAAATATTCGGCTATTTTGGCCATATGAAAAATAGTAAATGACTTTTAAAAATTCTGAGAAAAATATATGTTCACTATGGGACTATATTATGCTAAATCCCAGGAAAAAAATATTTTTGGAACTGATTTGGTATTTTTCATGAAAATGGTCTAGTTATGAGTAAATGAATTAAATATGTTTTGTGAAGAAAGAAAATTGGAAAATAGGATTTTATGGCTTGAGAATCCTATATGAGGTATATGCAGATTTTAGATGAGGGTTTTGGTTATTGATGATGAAATTGTAAGAGTTGACATTTTATGATGATTAAATGCATTAATTAGTAAAGTGTAAACAATTAAAATAAATTATTTATAAATTTAAGTAATGTTATTCTTTCAATATCATTATACTGAAATATTGGTATGAATTTTATTGTAGAATTTCTATATTTTGTGTCGGGGTTACTATTCATGAGTTACGAATATTACTCTTGAGATTAAAACTATATGTTGATCATATTATTTTTATCATCATATATAACATTTTTATAACCCTGATGTTGAAATTCTCTTTCACTGGAGTGTAAAGATGGGTAGATTATTGGTATGATCATGACTAGGGTTCTCTTTGGCCTGTAGTGCAAAGTTGAATTGTGACTGGTATGATCATGACCATTGAATTTATAAGTGAATATCTTTAGCTTAAGTGCAAAGGTGAATTGATCAACATGGTTATAATTATTGTTTATATAAATTCTGAAATGATTATATATTTCTTTGAGATATTAATATCTTTGGCCTGTAGTGCAAAGATGAATTGTTGATGAATATCTTTGGCCCGTAGTGCAAAGATGACATGTTGTTGAATATCTTTGGCCAGTAGTGCAAAGATGAACAGATGTTGAGATAAACATGACCAACTGGTGATACAAATGAATATCTTTGGACGTAGTGCAAAGATGAAGTTATTAGTATGATTATGAACAGGAAATGTGATTTGGTATAACCATGATCTTTGATGTTTCAAGTAAAGACAGGTGATGAAAATATTCTTCGTCCTGGGTGCGAAGAAAAATTTATAGTCACAATTATGATTATGAGTTATTCATATGATTGTGGAAAGGAACTGTTGATTGATGTTACAAGGATAAAATATTGTTGGTGGATTTTTAACATGGAGAAGATAATAGACTTTATAGTCTATTTGACTCTTCTAATGGTTTGCTGTTTCCGCTGCAGTTGTTGATCTAAAACTTGTTGTCGATTATATTTTATCAGATTTTTTCCTGTTGAAGACTAACGATAATTTGTTGTATATTATCTTAGTCATAATATTCTTTACTGGGCTAGTTGAGCTCACCCTTTTCCTTTTTGTTCCATTTTTCTTCTCAGGAGGTGAGAACATAGCAGGATCTAGTCGGGGTATGGAGTGATGGTTCTAGAAAGATGTTTTAGCAGTCCTCACTATTTCTGTAAAATAGTGTTTGAATAATTGTAATGAGGATTTATTTGAGTGTGGATATTGTCTAGAAGACAATATTTGTATTTAAACTCACAGTATGTGTTGTCGTATTTTGCACGACAATTGTATTATTGAAGTTGTAGTTTGTTTTCTGTACCATGTATTTGGCGACTCAGAATGGGTGTTGTATACCTATTTTGGGGGCGTCACAACGGAGTGATGGATCAGATGATAGTATTAGTAGTCCTCACTATTCTGTTAAATAGTGTGACAATAAATGTAATGAGGACTTATTCTGAGAGTGGATATTGTCTAGAAGACAGTATTTGTATTGAAACTCACAGCTCTCTTGTGGTATATTAAAGATTGTATTTGTATTCTGTACCATGTATTTGGCGACTCAGAATAGGTGATGTATACCTATTTTGGGGGTGTCATAGTTGGTATCAAAGCTTAGGGATATGATCCCTGGCTAAGATGTGAGAATAGAACCTAGGAGGGGAGAGACGGGGAATTCCTTCGCTAGTATGACCTACCTAATTTTATTTGTAATTTAATTGGTTGGTCAGAGTATATTGATAATATGTGACATGTTAATTAACTCTTGTTTTGTGGCAGTATTTAAAAATGGCAGCTGAAAATGTCAACAATGGAGTGAATGAGACCGTGGAGACACCTCTAATCACCAACCAGGATAATGTAATATCAGGCGAAGAAGAAATTAGAGATATCTACGTGGTAAGTGAAGAACTAATAGTTGCACCCGAGCTAGTTGCAGAGGTAGCAGCTGAGAGTGAGGAAGAAGAGAAAGAAGAGGAACCTGAGGAGAATTGGTTAGAAGAAGTTTATGATCAAAACTTAGAATTATAAAATCATGTTCATGAGTTAGAGGAGCAGGCTGAAGAACGGCAGGCGGTCGTGGAGCAAAAGGATGCGGCAATTCAAGCTTGTGTTACCCGATATGTGATACTTGAACAAAAGCACTCTTTGGCAGAATATAAGATGATAAAGCTGGAATCTGGCTGAAAGAAGAAACAACTGAACATGTGAGAATGAAGGATGCATGAGTAAAAGCCGCACGATGTGTTGATATTGTAGAAAGAGACGTACGATCCAAAAAGGCTAAAATGGATGAGGTGTATTTCTCTTTTTGGACAGCAATTGGGAGAACCCAACATCGAGTTTTGAATTACCCTGTACAGAGTGGTCAATCTCAATTCAATATGGATCGAAGATTGATGATTCAGATCATGAATCAGGAGTACGATGAAGCAGTTGAGGGTGGAATATGCCCTATAGAAAAGTCAATTCCAACGATAGTGATGACACCAAATGCTACCCCAGACAAGTCAAAGCCGGGTAGTTTAAAGGAGAGCGGTTGTCATGACTTCCCAACAAGTGAGGAACCCAAATGAAGTTATCACCAGTAAGCTTATCATAAATTCTAGCGAAGTCTATACCGTGTTAGATACCGGTTCTACTCACTCTTTTATTTCACCTAGTTGTGTTCAATGTTTGAAGTTAACTCTGGAGAAGTTAGACTTTGATATATCTGTTTAAACTCAGTTGGGAGAAACCTTCGTTAACTCCACTATTAATAAATCTTGTTCAAATCAACACTTTCACGTTACCTGTCGATCTTATCTCTTTGAAAATACTTGCCTTTGATGTGATTTTTAGAAATGATTGGTTAACTAATCATCGTGCTTTTCGTAAGGTTGTTAGCTTTCATACTCCTAACCAACTTGTTATGCGAATTCAAAGTAACCAAACCACTAAAGTCAATCATTGTCATTCATCATTAATATTATAACTTACAATATTAACAACCAGATCATTCTCAGGAAAGAGGGGGCTTTCCGATAAGGATCTCTCTCTATTGGCGCGCAATTAGGTGACCAAACCCCTTTTCTTGATAGAACTTTCTAGACATTGTCAATAATGCAAATAATAATATGAATAACTTTGTCGTCTCAATTATTGATTTAATAATATAAAATATTGTGACAATAATTGAATCAATAACGTGAGATACTATGCAGCAATTAATGTGGCAATAATTGAATAAACTGAGTGATTTCTCACGTAAGCATCAATAATTAAAAATATTGTACAATACCGTGTGCTACTATGCAACCACGCGTATTACTGTACCTTTATCACCGATTATTTTATGACAACTTGCTTACTTTATAAAATTTTCGCATATCACCCTTAACTTTAACCTTTTATCAATTTAACCATTTACTAAATAGAATAATAATTATAAGAAAATTAAATACTTTCATTTCATAAAATTCGGGATCTTACATTTTATCCAAGTCCACAAGCAAAGCAAGAATGATCAACTGAGAATAGAAGGAGAAGTGTTGGGCAATAATATGCATACATATTTTTTATCTATACAATTCTCCCAAACAAAGCCATACTCTATTTCTATTTCATCTCATTCTAACTTAACAAAGCAAATTAAAATACAATAGAGAGAGGAGAGAGAGAGTATTTTCGGCAGCCATAGAAGGGAAAAGGGAGAGGAGTTTTCATCCTTATGCATCCAATGTTTATCAAATATTTTGGAAGAGTAAGAAGAGTAGCTCAGAGAACGAGGTAAAAAAACTAAAACTTTTTTACTTATTTATAGTGGTTTTACAAGATGATGAGTCTCAAAAACCTTAGATCTACATGTTTCCTAGTATTTCATGTATGGATATAACTATTTTGAGAGTTAGAATGTTGATCCAAAAGGAAGAAATAAAAACTATGATCTTAAGGGTAGAAAACCCTAATTAACTTTTCTTCACTTTGATCATCTACCATTTAAGATCTACACCTCCTATTTGTGATCCATCAAAGAGGGGTGCTAGATGTGTAAATTGACTAGTAAACCCAAGTTTAACACTCAAATATGATGATTTTTCAAGCCACGGGGGCTGTTTTAAGCAAAACATTCCAGATTTTTGAAAAAAGGACTATTTTTGGGCAGTTTATAGCAAAGGCAATTTCGTCCGATTATTTTGCTTTAAAAATTATGGTAAAATTTGGAATGATAATATCATGAGTTATCCGTGTTCTATAAAAAGATGGTGATTTTTGGATGTGTGGGATGAAAGTTATGGATTTTACGAGAAAGGACTACTACTTAAAAAGTAAAAGAGAATAACTCTTAGTCTGTAGCTCCAAAAATTGTGAAATTTTTACTGGAAGTACATATGCATAACAGGAACATTCCCTGAATGTATGGGAATTTTTGGACAAAAAACCAGGTCATGAAAATTGTTGTAAGATCCGACTGTTTTGGCCATTTTAAGCATAATAAAAGAAACTAAAAAATTCCAGAAAAAATATATGTTCATAAGTGTAGTATTAACTGATGTTTCCCAGAAAATTAGAATTTTTGGAATTGTTTTGATATTTTTCTTGTAAATGATTGAATTGTGAATAAATGAAAAAAAATAAGTTAAATGATGTTATAAAGGGTAAATATGTAATTTTATGGTTTAGAAACCCTAAAAATGATGTATGCAGTTTTTTTAGAGGGTATTTTGGTCATTATTGATGAGATGTTATATTCATGGCATTTTATGATAATTAAATAAGTGAATTAGTAAAGAGTAAACAATTAAAATTAATTGTTTATGAGTTTAATAAAGAATTAAAATATTATTAAATTCTTAATAATATTAGATTAAGATATTATTAATATAAATAATAATATTAGATAAAAAATATTATTAATTGATTAATAATATTATATTAAAGCATTAATAAATGATTAAAAGATTATTTAATGCCTAAAATATTAGATTAAAATATTATTAATATAATTAATAATATATATTAGATCAAAATATTATTAAGTAATTAATAATATTAGAATATAATTAAAATATTATTAAAGGGTTAATAATATTTAAGGCGAATAAAATATTATTAAATGATTAATAGTATTAGTAAATAATTTTAATATTATTAGATAATTAATAATATTAGAGAAGATTAAAATATTATTAAAGGTTTAATAATATTTTTAAATGATTAAGAAAGTTAAGTGGATCAAATATTATTAAAGGGTTAAAAATATTTGTAAGTGATGAAGATACTATTAAATGATATTAAGAAGTAAATAAAATATTATTAAGTGATTAATAATATTAGATAATGGTTAAGATTTTCTTAATTGAGTAAATATTATTAAGCGATTAATAATATTAGTAGGTGATTAAAATATTATTAAAAGATTAATAATATTTGGAAATAATTAAGATGTTGATAAGTGATTAAAATATTATTAAAAGGTTAATAATATTTGTAAACGATTAAGATATTCTGAAGTGATTATTAAGAAGTGAATGAAATATTATTAAGTGATTAATAATATTAGCCAGAAGTTTTAAGGTGATGATTGAGTAATAGTAATGATAATGAGATAATGAATTAAATATTGATTATGTTGCTAAATGTTAGCTTATTATTAAAGTAATAGTATTATGGGATAAAATGCATTATGCTACTTAGAAGATCGATCTTATTAATGATATGTATTTCATAAGAGATTAAATTAGATTGCTTAGCGGTAATCAGCGGTACATGTAAGTTTTTTTTAACTCAAACTCGAGTTAATAGTTTTCCAGAATGCTAGTGGTTTAATTATTGACAATTATTCCACATCTATGATTATTGATTCGCACTTAGTGCACATTGCATATGTTTATCAGGTATGAAAGGTTGATCATCTTCATTACCAAAGTATTTGTCATGGTCATTGTTGACCACTCAGCGTTATTAATTCAATCATTCATGTATTGAAATTTGATTCATGCTCTTTCACAATCATTATATTGTTGAAAACTTGAAAGCTTATTCTTTCTTTCAATCATGATATATCTTTATTATATTTAAACTTACTGAGCAAAGTAGTTGCTCACCCTTACTATATCATGAATATATTTCAGTTTAACCCGAATGCTCAAAGAAGAACAAAGGCAAAAGAAAAGATGGAGATTATTTTTATAAGGACATTTATCTATTATGTTAACTGACGTAAATTGATGATGTAAATCTTATGAATTATTAAAGGTATGTATTAAGATAAAGGTTGTAGACCTTGAGAAATGTTACAGAACCATTGTGTAATAAACAATTTATGTTTATAATTTCACATTAGTTTATAGAATATGTATGAAGATGATGTATCGTGACGAATCAGGTCCGAGGTTCAAGGGACCTGGATTTGGGGGCGCTACATATTGTCCTATAACAAAACCAGATTTGTTAATGATCATACGGGCATTTATTTATTAACACGTGCACATATGTACGAATGAAAATATGTAAGGAATCGTATATTGTACTTTCTTTGATTTGAAAAGTTGGAATTATGGAGTTTTTATGCCCCCACTTTTCTTTACTTTGAGAAATCAAAAGTAAAAAAAACTTCTTGGAATACTTCCTCAAATATTTTGCTTGGTTGCTTTAATCAATGGACTTTTATTTTCTTATTTTAAAAGTTCTCGTTTTCAATGACTTTTGTCGGTAAGACCTCTTTAGCTCTAGTAGCATTAATCGATGAAGTCGTCATTAGGCTTCTATTGTTGTCGGTGAAACTCTTCCTGTAGTTCTCCCACTTCGAGTTGTGGGCATACCCTTCACAAATTCTACACCTCCTCAGCAGAGTCACCAAAGAAATGTGGGCAAAGAAATTGTACCTTACTAGGGTTAGGGTTTCGTGTTGACTGAGGAGGAGATAAATTCACGAATAGTGCGGAATTGATTGATGGATTGAAGAGGGGAGATCAAGAACATGTGAGCAATTAATTACTTCAATGACACTTCACAAAACTCTTAGGATCCGAGAACCCTATTAGGAAAACAAGGATCCAAAGAGTCTTCTTGTGTGCTTCGGGTTGAGTGAGAGTCTCCAAGTATTCAAGTCCTCCAAAAGTCCAAAAGTTCTTTCTTTATGGAATGGAAGGGGTATATATAGAGTTTCCTAGAAATTGGTCATGTGCCAGGCACATAACCTCGGGAAAATTCTTAAAATACCATTAGTAACCAGAGTAATGTCCTGACCGTCCTGTCCTTCTAGCCAACAATCCAATCTCTCAATTAATTCTCCAAATAAGTCACCTCCACGAGTCTTCCAGTACTAAAAAAATAGTCATTTGTGATGGCCAAAATCCATCACAAAAAGAAGTAAAACCATCACGAAAAGTTTACGTGATGGCTTTAAGTATCACAATGGTCGTCCTGCATACGCCAATCATGATAGGTTTTACGTGATGGTTTTAGCAATCACGCAAACACTTAGTACTTTTGTGATGATTAATACAATCACATTAACACGTAATCTATTGTGATTGTCAAAGTTATCACAAAAAAATAAGACTTTAGGGATCAAATGTAAGAACGTGAATATCTACTTACGTATAATTTATTTCACTGTATTAATTGTATCAAATTATACTTGTAGGATTCGAACCCTCCTCCCATTTGCAAACTAAATAACGAGTATTACCACTACACCAAAGTCCAGATCATGATTATAATTTTAAAACAAAATATAAAAGGAAACATATGAGAGTTAACTTACTAAACAAAATTACTTCCACATAAGATTTGGTGATTGCAATGACAGTCACAAATACTCTATAATGATGGTAAAATTAGTCATCAGTAAGAGCCATCATATATTTTATTATTTTGTGATGGCTTGAAAATTCCATTACAAAATACCTTCTTTTTGTAATTGCAAATAAAAGTCGTCAAAAAAATCTATCTTTTTTAATGATTGTCAAGACCGTCATAAAATATTGTTTGATTATTTATTACATTAAAATATTAGTGATAACTTAAATGCAATCACGAAAATGGTATATCTATAAGTGATGACTTAGTGCGTCATAAAAAGAAAATTTATTTTGCGTGAAAAAATTTGTGTGATTGGCATGGCCATCACAATTATAATACATTGATGGCAAGATCAGTCATCACTAATAGCCATCATATATACTATTATTTTGTGATTTCTTAAAAAGTCCATCACAAATTACTATCTTTTGTGATTGTTTTTAAAAACTGTCACAAAATTCCGTCACGTATTATTGTTTTTCTAGTAGTGTTCTGCCTCGGGACACGTGGAGGCTTCTCTCGGGTCGCACATTTATTTTCTACTTTTCTGTTTGTCATTCAATTCTTTTAAGTCACACGTGAACCTTAGTTTATAGTTGGGCTCACAAGGGGTAGTATGCAAATTTGATTAAGGATAATCTTATAAAAAAAAATTGCATGTAATAAATTACATTTTGTCTGAATGAACAAATTCTAACATAGCTAATGGTACTAAGGATTTTACATGATAGTTTTTACAGTTATAATAACTAGAAGGCCATCTTGAACTGTAAATTAGCCCACAGTCGGTTCATCAATTGGTTAAATTAGTTAAACTTCAAAATAAAAATAAAAATAACATAGTAGTAGTAGTTATATACTAATCTGCTTTAACATCTGAGCCGAGGGACAAAACCCCATAGATTCTGAAAATACCTTCCGTGAAAATCAAGGTCATGCGTGGCCACATATCCCACTAAAAATATAACCGTAAACCTATTTGGTATTCACGTGAAAAGCGTGTAACAAAATATAAAAAGTAATTTGTTTGATAGGATAACAATAGAGATTGCTAATGGACAGAAACTAAGCTCTCGATCGGCCTACTTAATTGACACTACGTTGTTTCACAATTCAGAACAATTTTTTCTTAGTACATCAAGGCCATGCATGGCCATATATCCCACTAAAAATATAAACTTGAACCTATTTGGTATTCACGTGAAAAGCTTGTAAGAAAATATAAAAAGTAATTTGTTCGCCAGGATAACAATAGAGATTGTTAATGGACAGAAACTAAGCTCTCGATCGGCGTACTTAATTGACACTACGTGGTTTCACAATTCAGAACAATTTTTCCTTAGTACATCAAGGCCATGCATGGCCATATATCCCACTAAAAATATAAGCGTGAACCTATTTGGTATTCACGTGAAAAAGCGTGTAAAAAAATATAAAAAGTAATTTGTTTGCCAGGATAACAATAGAGATTGCTAATGGACAAAAACTAAGCTCTCGATCGGTCTACTTAATTGATACTACGTTGGTTTCACAATTCAGAACAATTTTTTCTTAGTACATCAAGGCCATGCATGGCCACTTATCCCACTAAAAATAAAAACATTAACCTAATGGACAGAAACCTCTCGATCGGCCTATTTAATTGACACTACAATTTAAAACAATTTTTTCTTAGTACCATAAAAGCAAGTTGATGGACGAGAGAATGCAAGACTAGCTAGTTTGTTACCAAATGGAAAGTGCATCGACAGCAATTTCAGTATTCTTTAGATATCCAACGAACAATACCAATGTCACCAAATACCATGTTTTTAAGCTGCAGATAAATATAAACGCTAAATACACTTCTATTACATTAAGTATTATGACATTCGTAATTCTGTCTTTAAAATATTTGGACTTACAATTTACTACATAAAGTACCTAATTTCATACAATGTTACCAAATGGAAAGTGCATCCCAGCAATTTCAATATTCTTTAGATACCCAACGAACAATACCAATGTAACAAAAAACTATTTTTCTAAGCTGCACATAAATATAAATATAGTTTTTATCATCTAATAAAAAAACGTAAATAGAGTAGAAAATTTATGTTTATATATACGATACGATACACGAGCCAATGACTAAGATTAAAATTTTAAATTTGTCGTCCGCAACTACAAAAAATATGGGTTATAGGGACACTCAATAGTGTCCCCATAGGTATTCTATAGAGACATTTTACGTAAAGAGCCACATAACACAAGGGTCACAAAGTCATAATAAGTTTTTGTGACACTTGAAATGTCGATATAATAAACCTTGAAATTACAATTTGGAGTGCCTCAATAACATCTTTTGGGGCATTATAAAATGCATCCAAAAACAACAAAAAAAAGGTTACATAAACCATCATGAGACACTTTTAAATGTACTGAATGATACTTCTATCCCTTCAAGTTATCACCCACTTTTAATATCGTCTCTAAAATTTATTTTTCGTCAATTAGATCCTAATGTGATATTTTTTGTCAATTCTGTTTCATTTTATCCGATTTGACTGTACCTTGACTAAAAATTGACCCAACCATTTATCTTTTCCCGATTTGACATTTTTTGCACTTCTGTCCTTCTCCAAGTTACCAGATTTGTCTTTACCATTATTATACGTATTATTCATATTAGTAATTTTAAAAACAAAAACTAAAAATATAAATTAAAATAAAAAAATAGTAAAAGAAAAATAAAAAAAATCGATTCAACATTTTAAAAAAAATAAAAAGTTTATAAAATAATTACTATTTTTAGGAAAAATAGAAGAATTTTTTTTATTTTTTTAAAAAAAATGATTATAGTTTTATAAAATACAGATTCAGAAAAATAAAATTTTATTTTCAGAAAAAAATAGAAATTTTTATTTTTTAAAAAATGAGTAAAGTTTCATAAAATATAGATTCAAAAAAAGTAAAAAATATTTATTTTCAAAAAAAAATTAGAATTTTTTTATATTTTACAAGATGTGTATATTTTCATAAAATAATTATAAAATTTAAACTTTAATTTTTTTAAATCTATATTCTATGAAACTTTACTCATTCTTTTTAAAATAAAAATTTCTAATTTTTTTTCTTGAAAATAATAATTCTCTTTAAAAAAATTTAATTTCTTTTTTCAAAAAATTGAATTATTGTTTTTATTTATTTTTTACTATTTTTCGTATTTTAATTTCTTTTTTTAGTTTTTGTTTTTAAAATTTCTAATATTAAGAATAAATATTTTAATGGTAAAGGCAAATCGAGAAACTTAAACGAACATAAGTGCAAAAAATGTCAAATCAGGTAACGACAAATAGGTCAGGTTGGGTCATTAATTTTTGTTCGGGTTACAGTCAAATCGAGTAAAAGAAATGGAATCGACAAAAAATATCACTTTAAGGATTTAATTGATAAAAAATAAATTTTAGAGATGACTTTAAAAATAAGTGACAACTTAGAGGGAGAGACGTGTTATTCAGAGCCCTTTTAAATGCAATCTAAACACTTTTAGGAGAACTTGAAATAGCTACTATAGTTAATTGTAACTACCAACTAAGTGCCTGATAAAATATTTTTGGGATATTCGTCAGTGTATTGTTAGACTTATCATATTTTTTCCATGTTTATCTTCAAGTATAATGATTGTTGATGAGTGCATATTATTCATTTATTTTGATTCCATTATATTTAATTTTATTACATATTTCATGTGTATATAAGCTTATTAAGGCGTTTAATGATTTCAGGAAGAATTGGAGCTGAAATAAGAAAAAAGACAAAATTACAGGATTTTTAGCATTAAGTTGGATGCATGTTCTTGGCTTGGGACTTGAATTTTAGTGTAGAGCTCTTCCTTAGCTTTTCGGAACATCTTGAATCGTCCCAATCGGAGTTCATATGTAAAAGTTATGATATTTTTACTAAACAGACGTTGAACCTCAAAGTTTGGAAGTTCAATTCACACAGCAGTCATTTAGAGCCCGATTTCGACCTTGATGCAGCCTGAATCTGTTAATTCTTAAAGAAGTAAAGTTGTAGATCTCGTCGACAGCTTTGATTTGATAGGTAGCAGGTCCCGTAACTCCTTCTGAATCAAAAGTTATGGTTGTTTTACCAAAGGACGTCGCAGCAGGAAACATGGGCGAATTTGTGCGGGAAATCTTGGAAAATTTGGAAATCTTGGATTTTTGGAAAGTTTCTAAAAGCAGATTTTGGCAAATTTCTACATGGAATTGGATTGATATTTCTATTAGATTTATGATATTTTTTAGACTAAGATTTATTTCCAAATTAGATTCTATTTCTTTATGGAAACTAGTTATGATTTGTAATTCCTTTTAGGATTTGGATTTCTACTTCCTATAGGATTTAGGACTTTGTCTAGCACTATAAATAAAGGATGAGAGTCAAGGTTTTATGAATTCAATCATCTACTACATTCTCTCATCTACAACATTGGAGGATTGCAGACATGAGCTAAGTTCTTTTTATTCAGTTCTCAAGGATGTTGAACCTTATTTATAATTAATAGTTAATTGAGTATTCATTATTTATTCCTTCTCACATGAAATTTATTCTTGATAATCTGATTTAATTTCTGAATGCTATTTGGCTTAACTGATTTGATTTCTGCAGGATTGAGTTGGTTAACGAATATCATATACTAGATCAAGGAATAATATTACGTGTAATTGATATTGTTTCTAATCATAAGTAATAATTAGTAATATTTGATAGTGGACAAGCTTTTGAGTATTGCTATGATTATCAGAAGACAAGTTAAACAATCCGAGCTTATGTGTTTGTTGCTTGGAATAGTCTAATTCCCTAGTTCTTAATGCTACTATTATATTAAATCTAGAGAGATTGTTCTATGTTATATAATTGTTAGAATCTTGTGAAGAGCTTGTTTCATTGAGTGACAATCTAAGGGGAGTTTCGGGTAGCAGAGCGTGTTGTTACCTAGGGCTATTAGTTTCATTGAAGGGTAAATAATGTTACATTTGATTAATCTATTATTGTAAAAAGGTGATACTGAACTAAAGAACTGAAGAATTTTATTCATTGTTTATTTTTATTACTTTATTCTTGTTAATTTAGTTAATTAATTAAAAATTCCCTTTTCATTAAAAACCATAGGATAAATATAAAATAAATCACTCTCTGTGGGATCGATCCTTGCTTACTACTGTGCTAATTATTTTAATTTGTAAAGTGAAAGTGAGGTTAATTTAGGAGTGTAAACGACAGCTCCCAAATTTTGGCGCCGTTGCCGGGGAGTGTTATTTGTTTTTGTTTATTCTTTGTTTTAGTTTATTTTTATTATTTTCTTTTTCTTTTTGTTTTATGACTCAATCCTCTAACTTTGTTGACTTAAATTTTGATCAAGAGATAGAAAAAACTGTAGATACAAAAGAAGCTCTTGTTCCATCACTTGAAGTGAAAGAGATGGCGGTGCCACACAATAACAGAACTTTGAAAGAATTGGCTACTCCTGATCTGACTCAACCATCTTTTTGTATTGAGTATCCTACTTTAGATGTTGCTTTTGAACTTAACTCTGGACTAATTCATCTTTTGCCTACTTTTCGTGGTCTTACTGGTGAAAATCCATATAAGCATCTAAAGGAGTTGCATGTGGTGTGTTCGACGATGAAAGCACAAGGAGTGGGAGAGGAGTAGATCAAGCTTAGACTTTTTCCATTCTCATTAGCAGATTTGGCTAAAGACTTGTTATACTATCTACCTTTAGGATCAATACGATCATGGACTGATATGCAAAGGTTATTCTTGGAGAGGTATTTTCCTGCATCAAGAGTTACCGATGTAAGAAAGGAGATATGTGGAATCAGGCAGTTCAATGGAGAGAATCTCTATGAGTATTGGGAAAGGTTTAAGAAGTTGTGTTCCAGCTGCCCACCTCATGGAATCGATGAACATTACTTGATCCAGTACTTCTATGAGGGGTTGCTACCAATAGAAAGAAACATGATTGATGCAGCAAGTGGAGGAGCACTGGTAGACAAAACTCCAGAAGCGGCAAAGAACTTAATTGTAAACATGGCAGCTAACTCACAGCAGTATAGAACTAAGATGGATCACACACCACAAAGGGTAAATGGGGTAAGAACGAGAGACTTAGAGCAACAGATTTCTGATTTAACTCTTTTGGTTCGACAAATGGCTACAAGGAATAAGCAAGGTATTCAGCAAGCTCAACCTCAGTACCACACAGAAAACTAAGAAGTACCTATCAATTATGGGACATCTATGGAGGATATGCTCAAGGCATTCATGAACCAAACACAACAGTTCATGAGTCAGACACAACAATTCCAGCAAGAGACAAGAACTTCTGTTCAAGATCTGAGGGACCAAGTTGGTCAACTTGCAACCACTGTAGGAAGGTCACTTTCTCAAACTATAGAGAATGTAAGTGCCATAACATTGAGATGTGGTGCAGAGGATCAGTAGCAAGAAAAGTCAATACAAAGCAAGTCCGACCATAGTGAAATAGGCAACAGTGATGTACTCAAGCACATATTTCCACCTCTTTCAGCTTATGAACCAAAACTACCTTTTCCCCAAGTTCTAACAAGGAATTGGAAAGTTGAAAAGAATTCACCGTGGTATACAGAGTCTAATGAAAAATTCCTGGAAGAAATGGCGAATAGGGAACAAAAACTTAAAGATGATGAGGAGTTCACTAGTGGAAACTAATTGGAAGTGCTTGAGGCTACTACTGAATTTGAAGAAGAAATTAGGTATTTAAAGTCTGAAAAGGATGAACAAGAGGAAGAGGAAAACAATTGGATAAGTTTTGCAGATCCTTACAAAGAGGATATAGGTGATACAACGTTGTGAACAACAAAAACACTACATGATACATATCATAGGATCTTAACTATGGAATTGGATGAGGCATATGTCCAGTTCAACACATATGAGACTAAAAGGTATCTTGGTATTGCTGATTTTGTTTTTTCTACTGATGTTGTTAACTCTATAGTGCAGGAATCCTTTGATCAAATACAATTATACGAGAAGGATTTGAGGGCTGGAATGAAGCAAAATCATGATATGAAGGATGCTCCTAATGAATTGAAACTGTTACCAGTCCACTTGAAGTACACAAGTTCGATTACATAGAATGAGAAGGATGATGTCAAGCCAATGACAATAAACAAGGGCAGCTGCTTGGGAGGCAACCCAAGATCTCAGGTTTGATTTTTCTATCCCTTTACTTTTTTATTCTATTTTTTTATTGCACGTTAGCTTGTAGTATTTTCTTCTTTGCATGATTTTCTTACATTGGGGACAATGTACGGTTTGAGTGTGGGGAGGGGGGGGAGATTTAGGTTTTATTTATGTAGGAATAAAAAATCAAATTTTGATGGGAAGTTGCAAAAAAAATTCTGAAAACTTGGGTTCCATGGTTCTTTATTGCCTCTGTGTTCGAAGGTTAAAGTCAAAGATTGAAAATTAATGCTAAAGTTCAGAATCTGTTTGATGCTTATTTTGTTAATAAATGATGACAACTAAGCCATGATCCATAGTAATTGATTTGAATTGAATTTGTGATACATGAGTATTTGAATATGAGAAACATGTTTATTTGGCTAAGTTATTTGTGGAGTTGTCTATGTGCACTGATTTCATGACTTAGATGTATTTAACTTGCTTATGTTGTTGCAGAACCATGTGAAAAAATGATGAATGAAAAAAAAGGGAGAAAAAAATGAAAATTAAAAATCTGCTTCAATATTCATTGTGCGAAATAACTGGGTATCTAAGCCTCAAGAAGCATCGGTATTCACGCTGAAAAGTGCGATGGATAAAAGTAGCTTGACTAGTCAACTTTTGTGGACTTTGTTACTTGAATAAGTAAGCCCTTAGGGGTGTCTCTACACCTAGTGCCCTAAAATCATCTGGTTTGGGAGTCGTTGGTGGAAAGTTCGCTAATGGGTAGCTCTGAAAAGCCTAAGAAAAGGAGACATTGCACATGTCAAGAAAAAAAATATATACGAAAAAAAAAGAAGAAGCATGAAAATACATTCATCTGTGCTAAAAAGAAGGTTCTATGAAAAAAATTAAAAAGCAAGAAAAATTTGTTCTTAGTTATGAATCAGTGTGCACGATTTTTGCTCCATGGTAACTAAGTTGAGTAAGTATGTAGATTTTGGGAAAGTTACTTGTGTGGCTACAATTTGGTTTAATGAAATTCATTGGTGAACTAGTAAGGTTGTTCATTGTGAGTTAACTGATAAGGTATTGATTAAGATTTTTGAAAATTTAGTATTGACAATCATTATTTGTACCTTGAAATCTTTTGACATGATGGTTGAATAGAATTTTTTGGAAATCAAACTTTTGGTTTACACGAGGACGTGTAAAAGGCTAAGTGTGGGGGAATTTGATAGGTAGCAGATCCCGTAATTTTTCCATGTTTATCTTCAAGTATAATGATTGTTGATGAGTGCATATTATTCATTTATTTTGATTCCATTATATTTAATTTTATTACATATTTCATGTGTATATAAGCTTATTAAGGCGTTTAATGATTTCAGGAAGAATTGGAGCTGAAATAAGAAAAAAGACAAAATTACAGGATTTTTAGCATTAAGTTGGATGCATGTTCTTGGCTTGGGACTTGAATTTTAGTGTAGAGCTCTTCCTTAGCTTTTCGGAACATCTTGAATCGTCCCAATCGGAGTTCATATGTAAAAGTTATGATATTTTTACTAAACAGACGTTGAACCTCAAAGTTTGGAAGTTCAATTCACACAGCAGTCATTTAGAGCCCGATTTCGACCTTGATGCAGCCTGAATCTGTTAATTCTTAAAGAAGTAAAGTTGTAGATCTCGTCGACAGCTTTGATTTGATAGGTAGCAGGTCCCGTAACTCCTTCTGAATCAAAAGTTATGGTTGTTTTACCAAAGGACGTCGCAGCAGGAAACATGGGCGAATTTGTGCGGGAAATCTTGGAAAATTTGGAAATCTTGGATTTTTGGAAAGTTTCTAAAAGCAGATTTTGGCAAATTTCTACATGGAATTGGATTGATATTTCTATTAGATTTATGATATTTTTTAGACTAAGATTTATTTCCAAATTAGATTCTATTTCTTTATGGAAACTAGTTATGATTTGTAATTCCTTTTAGGATTTGGATTTCTACTTCCTATAGGATTTAGGACTTTGTCTAGCACTATAAATAAAGGATGAGAGTCAAGGTTTTATGAATTCAATCATCTACTACATTCTCTCATCTACAACATTGGAGGATTGCAGACATGAGCTAAGTTCTTTTTATTCAGTTCTCAGGGATGTTGAACCTTATTTATAATTAATAGTTAATTGAGTATTCATTATTTATTCCTTCTCACATGAAATTTATTCTTGATAATCTGATTTAATTTCTGAATGCTATTTAGCTTAACTAATTTGATTTCTGCAGGATTGAGTTGGTTAACGAATATCATATACTAGATCAAGGAATAATATTACGTGTAATTGATATTGTTTCTAATCATAAGTAGTAATTAGTAATACCTTATTGTGGACAAAATTTTGAGTATTGCTATGATTATCAGAAGACAAGTTAAACAATCCGAGCTTATGTGTTTGTTGCTTGGAATAGTCTAATTCCCTAGCTCTTAATGCTGCTATTACATTAAATCTAGAGAGCTTGTTCTAGGTTATATAATTGTTAGAATCTTGTGAAGAGCTTGTTTCATTGAGTGACAATCTAAGGGGAGTTTCGGGTAGCAGAACTTGTTGTTACCTAGGGCTATTAGTTTCATTGAAGGGTAAATAATGTTACACTTGATTAATCTATTATTGTAAAAAGGTGATACTGAACTAAAGAATTGAAGATTTTTATTCATTGTTTATTCTTATTACTTTATTCTTGTTTATTTAGTTAATTAATCAAAAATCCCCTTTTCATTAGAAACTATAGGATAAATATAAAATAAATCACTCTCTGTGGGATCGATCCTTGCTTACTACTGTGCTAATTGTTTAAATTTGTAAAGTGAAAATGAGGTTAATTCACAGGAAAAATGGGGCTTTTCGATAAGGATTTCTCCCTATTGGCGCACAATTAGGTGACCAAACCCCTTTTCTCGACAGAACTTTTTAGACATTGTCAATAATACAAATAATAATATGAATAACTTTGTCGTCTCAATTATTGATTTAATAATAAAATATTATGACAATAATTGAATCAATAACGTGAGATACTATGCAGCAATTATTGTGGTAATAATCGAATAAACTGAGTGACTTCACACGTAAGCATCAATATTCAAAAATACTGTACAATTCTGTGTGCTACTATGCAACCACGCGTATTACTGTACTTTTATCACCGATTATTTTATGACAACTTGCTTACTTTGGAAAATTTTCACATATCACCCTTAAATTTAACCTTTTATCAATTTAACCATTTACTAAATAGAATAATAATTATAAGAAAATCGAATACTTTCATTTCATAAAATTCGGGGTCTTACAACCTCCCCTCCTTATGAAATTTTGCCCTCGAAATTTACGTACCTGGTAGTTTGAAGAGACGACCTTGCTTTCTTTTTGAATTGTACCTTCCCGGTTATTTTCTCTGTATCATGATTTTTCCATTGTTCATCTCCTATATTTCAGATATCATACTAGAATACATCTTCAAAACAAAGGTTAATTGACATACCACATATTATACCTATATTCTGACCGACCAATTAAATAACAATTAAGCTTAGGTAGGTCATACTAGCGAAGGATTTACCCGTCTCTCCCCTCCTAGTTCTAGCCTCATGATATTACTTTGTGGAGTAAAATGCCCAAATTGTCAACATGATATTACTTTGTGGAGTAAAATTCAAGAATAATATTCACGTATAAAAAATAATTTGGACAGAAAAGAATCAATTTTTCGTCATGAATATTACCCCATGAAAAGTACTTCATGAATAGTACCCTGTGAATAGTATTTCATAAATAGTATCTCGTGAATAGTATACTGTGAATAGTACTTCATGAATAGTACCGTATTTATAAATAGTGCCCATGAATAGTACTGTATATATGAATAGTGCCCATGAATAGTACTCTGTGAATAGTACCATATATATGAATAGTATCCATAAATAGTACCGTATGCATGAATAGTACTGTATGAATAGAAATAACACACCTTACCTTAGTAGAAGACTAGATACTGCAATAGTGAAGTAGCAGAATACTCTTCTTCTTCCTCTCTATAGTTTCTCTCTCTATAGTTGCTCTAGTGAGTCTTAGTGAATTGGAGAGAATAAAAGAAGAAATGAGCTTCTATTTATAGGAAAACATAGTTTCGATAATTGCACGTTTAGGGGCTCGAATTATTATGGTTTAGTACATTCATCTTTGCCTCCATTTTTAATTTAGTCCTTCAAGTATTATCAATCTTGCACAACCTCCCCTAATAGTACATGCATGTGAACCAATAGTTTCATGCATGTGAACAAATAGTTATTTGCATGTGAACTAATAGCAATTAATTGCTCATTTACCCGATTAATTACCCGTTTGGTCAATTTAACATCCAGAAATAAGCTATTATCGAAATAAATGTCGATTTTCACTAATACTAATAATCCCAACACGATGGAAATATTTTTATCAACAAATTCATATTTGAAAATTTTAAAGTTTGACTTTTTCGAAAAAGTCAACTATTAACTTTTTGACCAAAAAGTCAACCCTGGTAAATTTTGTGTTTATAGTCTATTTTTACTAATTTCATCATCCCGGGCTCAAATATCTCGTCCGCGTCTCTAAATTCAACTCCCAACTCAAATGTGATTTTTAATAACATTCATCATTAATATTATAACTCACAATATTAACAACCAGATCATTCTCAGGAAAGAGGGGGCTTTCCGATAAGGATTTCTCTCTATTGGCGCGCAATTAGGTGACCAAACCCCTTTTCTCAATAGAACTTTCTAGGCATTGTCAATAATACAAATAATAATATGAATAACTTTGTCGTCTCAATTATTGATTTAATAATATAAAATATTGTGACAATAATTGAATCAATAACGTGAGATACTATGCATCAATTAATGTGGCAATAATTGAATAAACTGAGTGACTTCTCACGTAAGCATCAATAATTAAAAATATTGTACAATACAGTGTGATACTATGCAACCACGCGTATTAATATACTTTTATCACCTATTATTTTATGACAACTTGCTTACTTTGTAAAACTTTCGCATATCACCCTTAACTTTAACATTTTATCAATTTAACCATTTACTAAATAGAATAATAATTATAAGAAAATTAAATACTTTCATTTCATAAAATTCGGGATCTTACATTTTATCCAAGTCCACAAGAAAAGCAAGAATGATCAATTGAGAATAGAAGGAGAAGTGTTGGGCAATAATATGCATACATATTTTTTATCTATACAATTCTCCCAAACAAAACCGTACTCTATTTCTCTTTCATCTCATTCTAACTTAACAAAACAAATTAAAATACAATAGAGAGAGAAGAGAGAGAGAGTATTTTCGGCAGCCATAGAAGGGAAAAGGGAGAGGACTTTTCATCCTTACGCATCCAAAGTTTATCAAATATTTTGGAAGAGTAAAAAGAGTAGCTCAGAGAACAAGGTAAAACACTAAAACTAAAGCTTTTTTACTTATTTATAGTGGTTTTACAAGATGATGAGTCTCAAAAACCTTAGATCTAAATGTTTCCTAGTATTTCATGTATGGATCTAACTATTTTGAGAGTTAGAATGTTGATCCAAAAGGAAGAAATAAAAACTATGATCTTAAGGGTAGAAAACCCTAATTAACTTTTCTACACTTTGATCATCTACCATTTAAGATCTACACCTCCTATTTGTGATCCGTCAAAGAGGGGTGCTAGATGTGTAAATTAACTAGTAAACCCAAGTGTTAACACTCAAATATGATGGTTTTTCAAGCCACGGGGGCTGTTTTAAGCAAAACAGTCCAGATTTTTGAAAAAAGGACTATTTTTGGGCAGTTTATAGCATAGGCAATTTCGTCCGATTATTTTGCTCTAAAAATTGTGGAAATATTTGGAATGATAATATCATGAGTTATCCGTGTTCTATAAAAAGATGGTGATTTTTGGATGTGTGGGATGAAAGTTATGGATTTTACGAGAAAAGACTACTACTTAAAAAGTAAAAGAGAATAACTCTTAGTCTGTAACTCCAAAAATTGTGAAATTTTTACTGGAAGTACATATGCATAACAGGAACATTCCCTGAATGTATGGGAACTTTTGGACAAAAAACCAGGTCATGAAAATTGTTGTAAGATCCGACTGTTTTGGCCATTTTAAGCATAATAAAAGAAACTAAAAAATTCCAGAAAAAATATATGTTCATAAGTGTAGTATTAACTGATGTTTCCCAGAAAATTAGAATTTTTGGAATTGTTTTGATATTTTTCATGTAAATGATTGAATTGTGAATAAATGAAAAAAAATAAGTTAAATGATGTTATAAAGGGTAAAAATGTAATTTTATGGCTTAGAAACCCTAAAAATGATGTATGCAGTTTTTTTAGAGGGTATTTTGGTCATTATTGATGAGATGTTATATTCATGGCATTTTATGATAATTAAATAAGTGAATTAGTAAATAGTAAACAATTAAAATTAATTGTTTATGAGTTTAATAAAGAATTAAAATATTATTAAAATCTTAATAATATTAGATTAAGATATTATTAATATAAATAATAATATTAGATAAAAATACTATTAATTGATTAATAATATTATATTAAAGCATTAATAAATGATTAAAAGATTATTTAATGCCTAAAATATTAGATTAAAATATTATTAATATAATTAATAATATTAGATCAAAATATTATTAAATAATTAATAATATTAGAATATTAATAAAATATTATTAAAGGGTTAATAATATTTAAGGTGAATATAATATTATTAAATGATTAATAATATTAGTAAATAATTTGAATATTATTAGATAATTAATAATATTAGAGAAGATTAAAATATTGTTAAAGGATTAATAATATTTTTAAATGATTAAGATTGTTAAGTGGATCAAATATTATTAAAGGGTTAAAAATATTTGTAAGTGATGAAGATACTATTAAATGATAATTAGAAGTAAATAAAATATTATTAAGTGATTAATAATATTAGACAATGGTTAAGACTTTGTTAATTGAGTAAATATTATTAAACGATTAATAATATTAGTAAGTGATTAAAATATTATTAAAAGATTAATAATATTTGGAAATAATTAAGATGTTGATAAGTGATTAAAATATTATTAAAAGGTTAATAATATTTGTAAACGATTAAAATATTATGAAGTGATTATTAAGAAGTGAATGAAATATTATTACGTGATTAATACTATTAGCCAGAAGTTTTAAGATGATGATTGAGTGATAGTAATGATAATGAGATAATGAATTATATATTGATTATGTGGCTAAATGTTGGCTTATTATTAAAGTAATAGTATTATGGGATAAAATGCATTATGCTAATTGGAAGATCGATCTTATTAATGATAGGTATTTCATAAGAGATTAAATTAGATTGCTTAGCGGTAATCAGCGGTACATGTAAGTTTTTTTTAACTCAAACTCGAGTTAATATATAGTTTTCCAGAATGCTAGTGGTTTAATTATTGGCAATTATTCCACATCTATGATTATTGATTCGCACTTAGTGCACATTGCATATGTTTATCAGGTATGAAAGGTTGATCACCTTCATTACCAAAGTATTTGTCATGGTCATTGTTGACCACTCAGCGTTATTAATTCAGTCATTTATGTATTGAAATTTGATTCATGCTCTTTCACAATCATTATATTGTTGAAAACTTGAAAGCTTATTCTTTCTTTCAATCATGATATATCTTTATTATATTTAAACTTACTGAGCAAAGTAGTTGCTCACCCTTGCTATATCATGAATATATTTCAGTTTAACCCGGATGCTCAAAGAAGAACAAAGGCAAAGGAAAAGATGGAGATTATTTTTATAAGGACATTTATCTATTATGTTAACTAACGTAAATTGATGATGTAAATCTTAAGAATTATTAAAGGTATGTATTAAGATAAAGGTTGTAGACCTTGAGAAATGTTACAGAACCAATGTGTAATAAACAATTTATGTTTATAATTTCACATTAGTTTATAGAATATGTATGAAGATGATGTATCGTGACGCATCAGGTCCGAGGTTCAAGGGACCTGGATTTGGGGGCGCTACATATTGTCCTATAACAAAACCAAATTTGTTAATGCTCATACGGGCATTTATATATTAACACGTGTACATATGTACGAATGAAAATATGTAAGGAATCGTATATTGTACTTTCCTTGATTTGAAAAGTTGGAATTATGGAGTTTTTATGCCCCCACTTTTCTTTACTTTGAGAAATCAAAAGTTAAAAAAACTTCTTGGAATACTTCCTCAAATTTTTTGCTTGGTTGCTTTAATCAATGGACTTTTATTTTCTTATTTTAAAAGTTCTCGTTTTCAATGACTTTTGTCGGTAAGACCTCTTTAGCTCTAGTAGCATTAATCGATGAAGTCGTCGTTAGGCTTCTATTGTTGTCGGTGAAACTCTTCCTGTAGTTCTCCCACTTCGAGTTGTGGGCATACCCTTCACGAATTCTACACCTCCTCAGCAGAGTCACCAAAGAAATGTGGGCAAAGAAATTGTACCTTGCTAGGGTTAGGGTTTCGTGTTGACTGAGGAGGAGATAAATTCACGAATAGTGCGGAATTGATTGATGGATTGAAGAGGGGAGATCAAGAACATGTGAGCAATTAATTACTTCAATGACACTTCACAAAACTCTTAGGATCCGAGAACCCTATTAGGAAAACAAGGATCCAAAGAGTCTTCTTGTGTGCTTCGGGTTGAGTGAGAGTCTCCAAGTATTCAAGTCCTCCAAAAGTCCAAAAGTTCTTTCTTTATGGAATGGAAGGGGTATATATAGAGTTTCCTAGAAATTGGTCATGTGCCAGGCACATAACCTCGGGAAAATTCTTAAAATACCATTAGTAACCAGAGTAATGTCCTGACCGTCCTGTCCTTCTAGCCAACAATCCAATCTCTCAATTAATTCTCCAAATAAGTCACCTCCACGAGTCTTCCAGTACTAAAAAAATAGTCATTTGTGATGGCCAAAATCCATCACAAAAAGAAGTAAAACCATCACGAAAAGTTTACGTGATGGCTTTAAGTATCACAATGGTCGTCCTGCATACGCCAATCATGATAGGTTTTACGTGATGGTTTTAGCAATCACGCAAACACTTAGTACTTTTGTGATGATTAATACAATCACATTAACACGTAATCTATTGTGATTGTCAAAGTTATCACAAAAAAATAAGACTTTAGGGATCAAATGTAAGAACGTGAATATCTACTTACGTATAATTTATTTCACTGTATTAATTGTATCAAATTATACTTGTAGGATTCGAACCCTCCTCCCATTTGCAAACTAAATAACGAGTATTACCACTACACCAAAGTCCAGATCATGATTATAATTTTAAAACAAAATATAAAAGGAAACATATGAGAGTTAACTTACTAAACAAAATTACTTCCACATAAGATTTGGTGATTGCAATGACAGTCACAAATACTCTATAATGATGGTAAAATTAGTCATCAGTAAGAGCCATCATATATTTTATTATTTTGTGATGGCTTGAAAATTCCATTACAAAATACCTTCTTTTTGTAATTGCAAATAAAAGTCGTCAAAAAAATCTATCTTTTTTAATGATTGTCAAGACCGTCATAAAATATTGTTTGATTATTTATTACATTAAAATATTAGTGATAACTTAAATGCAATCACAAAAATGGTATATCTATAAGTGATGACTTAGTGCGTCATAAAAAGAAAATTTATTTTGCGTGAAAAAATTTGTGTGATTGGCATGGCCATCACAATTATAATACATTGATGGCAAGATCAGTCATCACTAATAGCCATCATATATACTATTATTTTGTGATTTCTTAAAAAGTCCATCACAAATTACTATCTTTTGTGATTGTTTTTAAAAACTGTCACAAAATTCCGTCACGTATGGCGTGACAAGGTATAGTCCAGCACCACTCGAAATGGTGATGTTGGACAAACTAACATTAGAATTATTATCACAAAATATTTTCAATGGCCTTGAAATGGAATCTACAACCTTAAGTCCTGAAATAAGATTCCTTAATAATATGGCGTGACAAGTAGCATGATAACAAGCCACATATTCTGCCATCATCGTGGAAGTGATAATTAACTCCTGCTTATGAGTTCTCCACGAAATAGGGCCTCTTGAAAGTATAAAGATGTACCCTGCTGTAGATTTCTTTTCGTCTTTACACTTAACTAAATCAGAATCAAAATAACCAACAACTTCAAGGTTACCTGGTTTTCTAAATGTAAGCATAATATCCATAGTACCCTGTAAGTAGCGTACATAAGACTCCCAACCACATAAGTATTGGGAATAAAATTCATTTGTTCACGTTCAAGGTTATTCTTAGGATATTGATATGAGCCGAATTAGTCACCCTAAACAATAGGGGCGACAGTAGGGGAGCAAATTTACATGTTGTATTTGTTAAGAACTTTGTCAATATAAGCTCTTTGGGACAATCCTAATATCCCACAAGACCTATCTCGATGAATTTCAATACCTATAACATAAGAGGCTTCACCGAGATCCTTCATATCAAAATTTTCAGAAAGAAAACGTTTGGTCTCATGCAACATGTCTAAGTTATTACTTGCAAGTAGTATATCATCAACATACAAAATAAGAATAATAAATTTACTCCCACTGATCTTCAAGTATATGCATTGATCCACTATATTTTTTCTTAAAATCAAAATTACTCATTACCTCATGAAACTTAAGATACCATTGTCGAGAAGCATGTTTTAACCCATATATGGACTTCTTAAGTCTACATACCATATGTTCCTTGCCTTTAACCAAAATCTTCTGGTTGTGTCATATAGACATTCTCATGCAAGTTACCATTAAGGAATGCAGTTTTAACATCCGTCTGATGTAACTCTAAATCATAATGAGTTACTAAAGTCATGACTATTCTAAATGAATCTTTCCTAGATACTGGAGAGAAAGTTTCATTATAATCCACACCTTCTTTTTTGAGTGAAACCCTTAGCAACCAATCGAGCTTTATTCCTTTCAACGTTCCCTTTAGGATCTAATTTGGTCTTATAAACCCACTTGCAACCAACAGGTTTTAAAACCTTTTGGTAATTCTTCAAGATCTCAAACGTTATTAAGCTCCATTGATTTCAACTCATCATTCATGTCTTTAAGCCATTGAGTTGATTGAGCACTCGTAATGGCCTCTTTATGGGAGATAGGATCATTAATCTTACTTGAATCATAGTCAATCTCATTAAGATAGGTTATAAAATCATCAAAAATTAATAGGCTTTCTAGGTCTTTCGGACCTACGTAAAGGTTGCACAATTTTTAGGAATATGATTTTCAATAATGTGGGATTCAACATTAGGTGGTGGCTCAGCTATCTTAGGGGCATCATTCGCCTCAATAGGAGGTTGTTCTGCCTCACCCTCTTGAATTACAGGATTAGAAACATAAAACCTATTTTCTTCAAGATCAATTTTTCTAAGCTCACCACTCCCACTTAAATCACCATTATCTAAAACTCTGCATGCCTAGTCTCAACAATTCTAGTGGTATGCGAGGAACAGTAAAATCGAAAACCCTTAGATCTCTCAGGATATCCAATAAATGACAACTAATGGTTTTAGAGTCAAGTTTCTTTATTTGTGGATTAAAAAACTTAGCCTCGGCTGGACAGCCCCACACCCGGAAGTATTTTAAATTAGGTTTCCTACCTGTTCAAATTTCATAAGGAGTGTTAGGGACAGATTTGCTAGAAACCCGGTTTAAAATATAAACAGCTGTCTTTAATGCCTCAGTCCACAAAAACACAAGTAAGCTAGAATTGCATAACATACTACGTACCATATCCATAAGGGTACGATTTCGCCTCTCAGCTACAACATTCTGCTGCGGTGTACCAGGCATTGTATACTGAGTGACGATTCCATTTTCTTGACAAAATAAGGCAAATGGGCCATGACTATGACCTGTATCGGAGTGTTTACCATAATACTCTCCGCCTTTATCTTATCTCACTACTTTAATTTTTCGGTTAAGTTGATTTTCAACTTCATCTTTGAAAACTTTAAACATATTTAGAGATTCAGATTTTTCATTAATCAGGTAGCCATAAGTATAATGAGAATAGTCATCAATAAACGTAATGAAAGATTTGTGTCCACCAATTCCTGGAGAAAATGGTCCACATATATCAGTGTGAATCACCTCAAGAAGTGTACTACTTCTAGTTGCTCCTTTCTTATTACCTTTCACAAATTTTCCTTTTATTCATTCAATACAATGGTCAAGATCAGAAAAATCTAGTGAATGAAGAATTCCATCCTTCATAAGACGTTGTATTATGTCTTTTGAAATATGGCCTAAGCGTTAATGCCACTATTTTGAAGAATTCTCATTATCTAGTTTTTTCTCTTATTTTCACTTTTAGAGGTACTTTCTGTCACATTCATTGTTAACAAGAATTCAGAAAATACATTATCCAAATTTATCTTATAGAGGTTTTCCTCTAAAGATTTAGAACCAGTAACATGAGAGCAATGATAAATAATTATTTTATTATTCCTAAACTTAAACGAAAATCCTTCAACGTCAAGTTTAGATACAGAAATTAAATTCTGTGTCATACTGGGAACATAAAGAGTATCATATAAATACAAAATGAAACCACTCTCCAAAACTAAAAGAAGAGTTCCTAATGCTTCAACTTGTATAGACTCTCCATTGCCAACTTTAATGGTTCTTTCCCCTTTTTAGAGTGTCTTCTTTAAAAAAGAATCCATGCAATGAATTAGTAATGTGAACTGTTGCACCAGTGTCAAGCCACCATGTATTAGAAGGAACATCAATTAGAAAGGATTTATAAGTTACATAATTGAAGGACGATACACCTTTCTTTTCAAGTCATTCTCTTAATTTAGGGCATTCTTTCTGAATATGTCATTACTTCTTACAGAAGTGACATTTAGGACATGTCTCAGAGTTGTTACCTGAATAATTTTGCCTTATTTGTTTTGGTAGAAATTGGTTTATCCTTATTCTTAAAACCTTTGCCATTTTTATAAGCTTTCTTCTTATAAGATCCAGTGGTAGTCAAATGAGCAACATTAGGTTTTTCAACCTTAAGTCTTTCTTCATCTTTAATTTAAAAGCCATGTCGTTCATCATCATAATGTGCTCGCGCACTCCACTAACCCCATCATACCTGCTAGTGAGCATTTTCAAAATAAGGGTACTTGCATGAGTTTTAGAAGAACCCTTAAATTATTCCTCGACTGAAGTTAAGTACTCTTTAGCATTCTCAGAGTCAGGAATGGCTCCTCGAATAGCTGTCGTGATAGAGTTTTTCATAATCATAAGGGACATGCGGTTGGATCGCTCCCATTTTTCATAAATAGATTTTTGCTCAATTGAGCTTGTATCTGTAAGTGGAGCAGGATGATCAACTCGTAATGCATAGTCCAAATCCATAATGCCGAGAACAATTTTCACTTGCTCTTTCCAAACAGTAAAATTAGTTCCATTCAAGGCTTCAATTCCAGAGAGATACCCAGAAATACTAGTTGGAGTCAATGCTGAAATACAATCAAGCTCATAAGCATGCTTACAAAAAACTAAAAGAAATCCACAATGTGCAACAATAATTAATCATAATAAAAACCAACTGTAGGGCAAGCAGTTAGTTATATAAAATCTATTTACAACACCTAAAAATAGATTTTAATGAGATGTTGGTGCATAATTATTAATTTTCCGTTGGTCCAATTAATAATATACTAATAACATCTCCATAAAATAATGCAAAACACATTTATCCACGCATCACCGTTGGGCAGAAACGAAATAAACATGTTACTTATGCAATAAAATTCCATTTAATAAATTTTAATTCTAATATTTCCGTTGGGTAAAATTAAAATCTTTATTTATTAAATGTAACATTATGTGACTTTTCTTAATCTTTATTTGTTTCAATTAATAATCCTCCGTTGGGCTGATTATTAATTTTTAACAATAAAAGAGTCACACATACATGTAAATTATTATGATCAAGCTCAATTTTCTTTAAACAACATATTAATCAAGTTTGAAAATTAACATTATTTAGAATTTACATGTAACAACTTAAAAGCCCTAATAATACATCACATTATGTTCTAATATCTTAAATTAAAATATATAATTATGAACATGAATTGATTATAAAATAATCACGTTAATTTTAACATGAATACATGAGGGCATAAGAATATCATAATATTATCTAAACATAATAAATAATAAATTTAACATATATTGTTTTAATATTTATGTTCCTATTCACGCATAACATTATGAACAATAAAACTTTATGCATAATACATATATATATTTTTAACGTTATATATATATATATATATATATATATATATATATATATATATATATATATATATAGTACTGTACTGCATATAAAATATATATATATTTTCTATAATCTTAAATTAAGATTTATAATTATGAATATGAATTAATTACAAAATATTCATATAAATTTTACCACAAAAACATAATGGCATGAAGTAAAATAATATTATATGAACTAATCAGTAAGCGTCCATAGCCAAATGACTGAATTTCCACATAAGAATAATAAGTAGGCATCGGGGCAGTATGCCTAACACTTGTAACATGATGGTATAATCTCATATAGATAGAATACTTGATATCCAAAAGGCAAGTACTAAAACAATCAAAATACATAAATGAATTTAATGGATATGACGCATGAAATCGAATACAGTACATAAGAAAACTGCTTCATAATCAATATAACAAGGAATCGCTAATTACAAACAGAAACAAAATGTATATTCCTTTCGAAAATTCAATTTCATGAAACATATTGAATAATTTTATATTATACCAATAAATAGGTTATGCGGAATTAAAATTTATAGCATAACAACATAATTAATTTATTCTATACAATAGCGTAACCATGCTCTGATACCAGATGTTAAATAAATTATACAGGAACGTGTTATTACATAGAATAAAATAGAATCAAATAATCATAATAATAAGTACTTACATGAATTGAGAGAAGACCTCTTATGTGTATCACGCTTCCGCTGCGCTTAAGGGTGAAGGTCTTCAATTGCCTCTCTCAATCTTAGGATGGATATATAGGTGTGTATAAAGTTCTTGAGACGACAACTGGGACCAAACCCTAACTGTTTTATTTATATAATAGCTAAGGGTCAAAATCGTCCATCAAGATTATGAAACCCTAGGGCTCATTATGCCAAATTAATATTAGTAATAATATTTATGGGCCACATAATTAATTACCAAACCCATAAATAAAGTTATTAAATTAATACAATATGTAAGCCCAATAATTACATAAATAGTAAAGGCCACATAAGGAATAAAATATTCTAACAGATCAGTCATCACTAATAGCCATCATATATACTATTATTTTGTGATTTCTTAAAAAGTTCATCACAAATTACTATCTTTTGTGATTGTTTTTAAAAACTGTCACAAAATTCCGTCACGTATTATTGTTTTTCTAGTAGTGTTCTGCCTCGGGACACGTGGAGGCTTCTCTCGGGTCGAACATTTATTTTCTACTTTTCTGTTTGTCATTCAATTCTTTTAGGTCACACGTGAACCTTAATTTATAGTTGGGCTCACAAGGGGTAGTATGCAATTTTGATTAAGGATAATCTTATAAAAAAAATTGCATGTAATAAATTACATTTTGTCTGAATGAACAAATTCTAACATAGCTAATGGTACTAAGGATTTTACATGATAGTTTTTACAGTTATAATAACTAGAAGGCCATCTTGAACCGTAAATTAGACCACAGTCGGCTCATCAATTGGTTAAATTAGTTAAACTTCAAAATAAAAATAAAAATAACATAGTAGTAGTAGTTATATACTAATCTGCTTTAACATCTGAGCCGAGGGACAAAACCCCATAGATTCTGAAAATACCTTCCATGAAAATCAAGGTCATGCGTGGCCACATATCCCACTAAAAATATAACGGTAAACCTATTTGGTATTCACGTGAAAAGCGTGTAACAAAATATAAAAAGTAATTTGTTTGATAGGATAACAATAGAGATTGCTAATGGACAGAAACTAAGCTCTCGATCGTCCTACTTAATTGACACTACGTTGTTTCACAATTCAGAACAATTTTTTCATAGTACATCAAGGCCATGCATGGCCACATATCCCACTAAAAATAAAAACATTAACCTAATGGACAGAAACCTCTCGATCGGCCTATTTAATTGACACTACGTGGTTTCACAAATCACAATTTAAAACAATTTTTTCTTAGTACCATTAATCACAATTCTTTTTCTATTTTGAATTAAAATTTTATTTTGATACAGTTGTTAGGAATATAAGACTTCGCAAAACGAGCAATAAAATAAAACCAGATAAAAACACAATATTTAATGTGAAATCCCCTTGAAAGAAAAAAAATCACAGGCCGAATTTCAAATCTCCATATATAAATAACCTTGAGCTTACAATAATAAAAAGACCAACTATGTGTACGAAATAAAATCTGTAAAACCCTTCTTGCAATAGTACAACTTACACATAATATAAAAGTTGCAAAAAAAATCTCTCTCTCACTCAAACCCAAAACCCACTCACATCTCTTTCTACTCGCAGGATGTTATATGATGTTTGATTGTATTACACTTATCAACTAAGCATAAAACTCTATTTATAAAATATCCACAAATCTTATTTTCCTAATATAATTAGGACTCTTTCGCATACTAAATATTTATATTAAAATATATAAGACACCTTCCAAAATAATATTCCAATCAAAAATAAAATTACTTCTTAGAATAATATTCGAGAAGTATCCAACAACAGTTAGCCAACTAGGACATAAATGAACACTGCATAAAAGCAAATTGATGGACGAGAGAATGCAAGACTAGCTAGTTTGTTACCAAACGGAAAGTGCATCGACAGCAATTTCAGTATTCTTTAGATATCCAACGAACAATACCAATGTCACCAAATACCATGTTTTTAAGCTGCAGATAAATATAAGCGCTAAATACACTTCTATTACATTAAGTATTATGACATTCGTAATTCAGTCTTTAAAATATTTGGACTTACAATTTACTACATAAAGTGCCTAATTTCATACAATGTTATCAGATGGAAAGTGCATCCCAGCAATTTCAATATTCTTTAGATACCCAACGAACAATACCAATGTAACAAAACACTATTTTTCTAAGCTGCACATAAATATAAATATAGTTTTTATCATCTAATAAAAAAACGTAAATAGAGTAGAAAATTTATGTTTATATATACGATACGATACACGAGCCAATGACTAAGATTAAAATTTTAAATTTGTCGTCCGCAACTACAAAAAATATGGGTTATAGGGACACTCAATAGTGTCCCCATAGGTATTCTATAGAGACATTTTACGTAAAGAGCCACATAACACAAAAACATCTTTTGGGGCATTATAAAATGCATCCAAAAACAACAAAAAAAAGGTTACATAAACCATCATGAGACACTTTTAAATGTACTGAATGATACTTCTATCCCTTCAAGTTATCACCCACTTTTAATATCGTCTCTAAAATTTATTTTTCTTCAATTAGATCCTAATGTGATATTTTTTGTCAATTCTGTTTCATTTTACCCGATTTGGCTGTACCTTGACTAAAAATTGACCCAACTCGACCCATTTATCTTTTCCCGATTTGACATTTTTTGCACTTCTGTCCTTCTCCAAGTTACCAGATTTGTCTTTACCATTATTATATGTATTATTCATATTAGTAATTTTAAAAATAAAAACTAAAAATATAAATTAAAATAAAAAAATAGTAAAAGAAAAATAAAAAAAATCGATTCAACATTTTTAAAAAAATAAAAAGTTTATAAAATAACTACTATTTTTAGGAAAAATAGAAGAATTTTTTTTATTTTTAAAAAAAACTGATTATAGTTTTATAAAATACAGATTCAAAAAAATAAAATTTTATATTCAAAAAAAAATAGAAATTTTTATTTTTTAAAAAATGAGTAAAGTTTCATAAAATCTCGTGAATAGTACTTCGTGAATAGTATACTGTGAATAGTACTTCATGAATAGTACCGTATTTATAAATAGTGCCCATGAATAGTCCTGTATATATGAATAGTGTCCATGAATAGTACTCTGTGAATAGTACCATATATATAAATAGTATCCATAAATAGTTCCGTATATATGAATAGTACTGTATGAATAGAAATAACACATCTTACCTTAGTAGAAGACTGGATACTGCAATAGTAAAATAGCAGAATACTCTTCTTCTTCCTCTCTATAGTTTCTCTCTCTATTTTTGCTCTAATGAGTCTTAGTGAATTGGAGAGAATAAAAGAAGAAATGAGTTTCTATTTATAGGAAAACATAGTTTCGATAATTGCACGTTTAGGGGCTCGAATTATTATAGTTTAGTACCTTCATCTTTGCCTCCATTTTTAATTTAGTCCTTCAAGTATTATCAATCTTGCACAACCTCCCCTAATAGTACATGCATGCAAACTAATAGTTCCATGCATGTGAACAAATAGTTATTTGCATGTGAACTAATAGCAATTAATTGCTCATTTATGTGATTAATTACCCGTTTGGTCAATTTAACATCCAGAAATAAACTATTATTGAAATAAATGTTGATTTCCACTAATACTAATAATCCCAACACGATGGAAATATTTTTATCAACAAATTCATCTTTGAAATTTTTAAAGTTTGACTTTTTCGAAAAAGTCAACTATTAACTTTTTGAACAAAAAGTCAACCCCGATAAATTTTGTGTTTATAGTCTATTTTTACTAATTTCATCATCCTGGGCTCAAATATCTCGTCTGCGTCTCCAAATTCAACTCCCAACTAAAATTTGATTTTTAATAACATTCATCATTAATATTATAACTCACAATATTAACAACCAGATCATTCTCAGGAAAGAGGGGACTTTTCGATAAGGATTTCTCTCTATTGGCGCGCAATTAGGTGACCAAACCCCTTTTCTCGATAGAACTTTCTAGACATTGTCAATAATGCAAATAATAATATGAATAACTTTGTCGTCTCAATTATTGATTTAATAATATAAAATATTGTGACAATAATTGAATCAATAACGTGAGATACTATGTAGCAATTAATGTGACAATAATTGAATAAGCTGAGTGACTTCTCATGTAAGCATCAATAATTAAAAATATTGTACAATACCGTGTGCTACTTTGCAACCACGCGTATTAATGTACTTTTATCACCGATTATTTTATGACAACTTGCTTACTTTGTAAAATTTTCGCATATCACCCTTAACTTTAACCTTTTATCAATTTAATCATTTACTAAATAGAATAATAATTATAAGAAAATTAAATACTTTCATTTCATAAAATTCGGGATCTTACATTTTATCCAAGTCCACAAGCAAAGCAAGAATGATCAACTGAGAATAGAAGGAGAAGTGTTGGGCAATAATATGCATACATATTTTTTATCTATACAATTCTCCCAAACAAAACCGTACTCTATTTCTCTTTCATCTCATTCTAACTTAACAAAACAAATTAAAATACAATAGAGAGAGAAGAGAGAGAGTATTTTCGGCAGCCATAGAAGGGAAAAGGGAGATGAGTTTTCATCCTTATGCATCCAATGTTTATCAAATATTTTGGAAGAGTAAGAAGAGTAGCTCAGAGAACAAGGTAAAACACTAAAACTAAAGTTTTTTTACTTATTTATAGTGGTTTTACAAGATGATGAGTCTCAAAAACCTTAGATCTAAATGTTTCCTAGTATTTCATGTATGGATCTAACTATTTTGAGAGTTAGAATGTTGATCCAAAAGGAAGAAATAAAAACTATGATCTTAAGGGTAGAAAACCCTAATTAACTTTTCTTCACTTTGATCATCCACCATTTAAGATCTACACCTCCTATTTGCGATCCGTCAAAGAGGGGTGCTAGATGTGTAAATTAACTAGTAAACCCAAGTGTTAACACTCAAATATGATGATTTTTCAAGCCACGGGGGCTGTTTTAAGCAAAACAGTCCAGATTTTTGAAAAAAGGACTATTTTTGGGCAGTTTATGGCATAGGCAATTTCGTCCGATTATTTTGCTCTAAAAATTATGGAAAAATTTGGAATGATAATATCATGATTTATCCGTGTTCTATAAAAAGATGATGATTTTTTGATGTGTGGGATGAAAGTTATGGATTTTACGAGAAAGGACTACTACTTAAAAAGTAAAAGAGAAGAACTCTTAGTCTGTAACTCCAAAAATTATGAAATTTTTACTGGAAGTACATATGCATAACAGGAACATTCCCTGAATGTATAGGAATTTTTGGACAAAAATCCAGGTCATGAAAATTGTTGCAAGATCCGACTGTTTTGGCCATTTTAAGCATAATAAAAGAAACTAAAAAATTACAGAAAAAATATATGTTCATAAGTGTAGTATTAACTGATGTTTCCCAGAAAATTAGAATTTTTGGAATTGTTTTGATATTTATCATGTAAATGATTGAATTGTGAATAAATGAAAAAAAATAAGTTAAATGATGATATAAAGGGTAAAAATGTAATTTTATGGCTTAGAAACCCTAAAAATGATGTATGCAGTTTTTTAGAGGGTATTTTGGTCATTATTGATGAGATGTTATATTCATGGCATTTTATGATAATTAAATAAGTGAATTAGTAAAGAGTAAACAATTAAAATTAATTGTTTATGAGTTTAATAAAGAATTAAAATATTATTAAATTCTTAATAATATTAGATTAAGATATTATTAATATAAATAATAATATTAGATAAAAATATTATTAATTGATTAATAATATTATATTAAAGCATTAATAAATGATTAAAAGATTATTTATTGCCTAAAATATTAGATTAAAATATTATTAATATAATTTATAATATTAGATCAAAATATTATTAAATAATTAATAATATTATTAAAATATTATTAAAGGGATAATAATATTTAAGGTGGATAAAATATTATTAAATGATTAATAATATTAGTAAATAATTTGAATATTATTAGATAATTAATAATATTAGAGAAGATTAAAATATTGTTAAAGGATTAATAATATTTTTAAATGATTAAGATTGTTAAGTGGATCAAATATTATTAAAGGGTTAAAAATATTTGTAAGTGATGAAGATACTATTAAATGATATTTAGAAGTAAATAAAATATTATTAAGTGAATAATAATATTAGACAATGGTTAAGACTTTGTTAATTGAGTAAATATTATTAAACGATTAATAATATTAGTAAGTGATTAAAATATTATTAAAAGATTAATAATATTTGAAAATAATTAAGATGTTGATAAGTGATTAAAATATTATTAAAAGGTTAATAATATTTGTAAACGATTAACATATTATGAAGTGATTATTAAGAAGTGAATGAAATATTATTAAGTGATTAATAATATTAACCAGAAGTTTTAAGATGATGATTGAGTGATAGTAATGATAATGAGATAATGAATTATATATTGATTATGTGGCTAAATGTTGGCTTATTATTAAAGTAATAGTATTATGGGATAAAATGCATTGTGCTAATTGGAAGATCGATCTTATTAAAGATAGGTATTTCATAAGAGATTAAATTAGATTGCTTAGCGGTAATCAGCGGTACATGTAAGTTTTTTTTAACTCAAACTCGAGTTAATAGTTTTTCAGAATGCTAGTGGTTTAATTATTGACAATTATTCCACATCTATGATTATTGATTCGCACTTAGTGCACATTGCATATGTTTATCAGGTATGAAAGGTTGATCACCTTCATTACCAAAGTATTTGTCATGGTCATTGTTGACCACTCAACGTTATTAATTCAATCATTCATGTATTGAAATTTGATTCATGCTCTTTCACAATCATTATATTGTTGAAAACTTGAAAGCTTATTCTTTCTTTCAATCATGATTTATCTTTATTATATTTAAACTTACTGAGCAAAGTAGTTGCTCACCCTTGTTATATCATGAATATATTTCAGTTTAACCCGAATGCTCAAAGAAGAACAAAGGCAAAAGAAAAGATGGAGATTATTTTTATAAGGACATTTATCTATTATGTTAACTGACGTAAATTGATGATGTAAATCTTATGAATTATTAAAGGTATGTATTAAGATAAAGGTTGTAGACCTTGAGAAATGTTACAGAACCATTGTGTAATAAACAATTTATGTTTATAATTTCACATTAGTTTATAGAATATGTATGAAGATGATGTATCGTGACTCATCAGGTCCGAGGTTCAAGGGACCTGGATTTGGGGGCACTACATATTGTCCTATAAACAAAACCAGATTTGTTAATGATCATACGGGCATTTATATATTAACACGTGCACATATGTACAAATGAAAATATGTAAGGAATCGTATATTGTACTTTCTTTGATTTGAAAAGTTGGAATTATGGAGTTTTTATGCCCCCACTTTTCTTTACTTTGAGAAATCAAAAGTTAAAAAAACTTCTTGGAATACTTTCTCAAATTTTTTGCTTGGTTGCTTTAATCAATGGACTTTTATTTTCTTATTTTAAAAGTTCTCGTTTTCAATAACTTTTGTCGGTAAGAACTCTTTAGCTCTAGTAGCATTAATCGATGAAGTCGTCGTTAGGCTTCTATTGTTGTCGGTGAAACTCTTCCTGTAGTTCTCCCACTTCGAGTTGTGGATATACCCTTCACGAATTCTACACCTCCTCAGCAGAGTCACCAAAGAAATGTATGCAAAGAAATTGTACCTTGCTAGGGTTAGGGTTTCGTGTTGACTGAGGAGGAGATAAATTCATGAATAGTGCGGAATTGATTGATGGATTGAAGAGGGGAGATCAAGAACAGGTGAGCAATTAATTACTTCAATGACACTTCACAAAACTCTTAGGATCTGAGAACCCTATTAGGATAACAAGGATCCAAAGAGTCTTCTTGTGTGCTTCGGGTTGAGTGAGTCTCCAAGTCTTCAAGTCCTCCAAAAGTCCAAAAGTTCTTTCTTTATGGAATGGAAGGGGTATATATAGAATTTCCTGGAAATTGGTCACGTGCCAGGCACATGACCTCGGGAAAATTCTTAAAATACCCTTAGTCACCAGAGTAATGTTCCGATCGTCCTGTCCTTCTAGCCAACAATCCAATCTCTCAATTAATTCTCAAAATAAGTCACCTCCACGAGTCTTCCAGTACTAAAAAAATAGTCATTTGTGATGGCCAAAATCCATCACAAAAAGTTTACGTGATGACTTTAAGTATCACAATGGCCGTCTTGCATACGCCAATCATGATAGGTTTTACATGATGGTTTTAACAATCACGCAAACACTTAATACTTTTGTGATGATTAATACAATCATATTAACACGTAATCTATTGTGATTGTCAAAGTCATCACAAAAAAATAAGACTTTAGGGATCAAATGTAAGAACGTGAATCTCTACTTACGTATAATTTATTTCACTGTATTAATTGTATCAAATGATACTTGTAGGATTCGAACCCTCCTCCCATTTGCAAACTAAATAACGAGTATTACCACTACACCAAAGTCCAGATCATGATTATAATTTTAAAACAAAATATAAAAGGAAACATATGTGAGTTGACTTACTAAACAAAATTACTTCTACATAAGATTTGGTGATTGCAATGACAGTCACAAATACTCTATAATGATGGTAAAATTAGTCATCAGTAAGAGCCATCATATATTTTATTATTTTGTGATGGCTTGAAAATTCCATTACAAAATACCTTCTTTTTGTAATTGCAAATAAAAGTCGTCAAAAAAATCTATCTTTTTTAATGATTGTCAAGACCGTCATAAAATATTGTTTGATTATTTATTACATTAAAATATTAGTGATAACTTAAATGCAATCACGAAAAGGGTATATCTATAAGTGATGACTTAGTGCGTCACAAAAAGAAAATTTATTTTGCGTGAAAAAATTGGTGTGATTGACATGGCCATCACAATTATAATACATTGATGGCAAGATCAGTCATCACTAATAGACATCATATATACTATTATTTTGTGATTTCTTAAAAAGTCCATCACAAATTACTATCTTTTGTGATTGTTTTTAAAAACTCTCACAAAGTTCCGTCACGTATTCTTATTTTTTTAGTATTCTGCCTCGGGACACGTGGAGGCTTCTCTCGGGTCGCACATTTATTTTCTACTTTTCTGTTTGTCATTCAATTCTTTTAGGTTACACGTGAACCTTAATTTATAGTTGGGCTCACAAGGGGTAGTATGCAAATTTGATTAAGGATAATCTTATAAAAAAAATTGCATGTAATAAATTATATTTTGTCTGAATGGACAAATTCTAACATAGCTAATGGTACCAAGGATTTTACATGATAATTTTTACAGTTATAATAACTAGAAGGCCATCTTGAACTGTAAATTAGACCACAGTCGGTTCATCAATTGGTTAAATTAGTTAAACTTCAAAATAAAAATAAAAATAACATAGTAGTAGTAGTTATATACTAATCTGCTTTAACATCTGAGCCGAGGGACAAAACCCCATAGATTCTGAAAATACCTTCCATGAAAATCAAGGTCATGCGTGGCCACATATCCCACTAAAAATATAACGGTAAACCTATTTGGTATTCACGTGAAAAGCGTGTAACAAAATATAAAAAGTAATTTGTTTGATAGGATAACAATAGAGATTGCTAATGGACAGAAACTAAGCTCTCGATCGTCCTACTTAATTGACACTACGTTGTTTCACAATTCAGAACAATTTTTTCATAGTACATCAAGGCCATGCATGGCCACATATCCCACTAAAAATAAAAACATTAACCTAATGGACAGAAACCTCTCGATCGGCCTATTTAATTGACACTACGTGGTTTCACAAATCACAATTTAAAACAATTTTTTCTTAGTACCATTAATCACAATTCTTTTTCTATTTTGAATTAAAATTTTATTTTGATACAGTTGTTAGGAATATAAGACTTCGCAAAACGAGCAATAAAATAAAACCAGATAAAAACACAATATTTAATGTGAAATCCCCTTGAAAGAAAAAAAATCACAGGCCGAATTTCAAATCTCCATATATAAATAACCTTGAGCTTACAATAATAAAAAGACCAACTATGTGTACGAAATAAAATCTGTAAAACCCTTCTTGCAATAGTACAACTTACACATAATATAAAAGTTGCAAAAAAAATCTCTCTCTCACTCAAACCCAAAACCCACTCACATCTCTTTCTACTCGCAGGATGTTATATGATGTTTGATTGTATTACACTTATCAACTAAGCATAAAACTCTATTTATAAAATATCCACAAATCTTATTTTCCTAATATAATTAGGACTCTTTCGCATACTAAATATTTATATTAAAATATATTAGACACCTTCCAAAATAATATTCCAATCAAAAATAAAATTACTTCTTAGAATAATATTCGAGAAGTATCCAACAACAGTTAGCCAACTAGGACATAAATGAACACTGCATAAAAGCAAATTGATGGACGAGAGAATGCAAGACTAGCTAGTTTGTTACCAAACGGAAAGTGCATCGACAGCAATTTCAGTATTCTTTAGATATCCAACGAACAATACCAATGTCACAAAATACCATGTTTTTTAGCTGCAGATAAATATAAGCGCTAAATACACTTCTATTACATTAAGTATTATGACATTCGTAATTCAGTCTTTAAAATATTTGGACTTACAATTTACTACATAAAGTGCCTAATTTCATACAATGTTATCAGATGGAAAGTGCATCCCAGCAATTTCAATATTCTTTAGATACCCAACGAACAATACCAATGTAACAAAACACTATTTTTCTAAGCTGCACATAAATATAAATATAGTTTTTATCATCTAATAAAAAAACGTAAATAGAGTAGAAAATTTATGTTTATATATACGATACGATACACGAGCCAATGACTAAGATTAAAATTTTAAATTTGTCGTCCGCAACTACAAAAAATATGGGTTATAGGGACACTCAATAGTGTCCCCATAGGTATTCTATAGAGACATTTTACGTAAAGAGCCACATAACACAAGGTTCACAAAGTTATAATAAGTTTTTGTGACACTTGAAATGTCGATATAATAAACCTTGAAATTACAATTTGGAGTGCCTCAATAACATCTTTTGGGGCATTATAAAATGCATCCAAAAACAACAAAAAAAAGGTTACATAAACCATCACGAGACACTTTTAAATGTACTGAATGATACTTCTATCCCTTCAAGTTATCACCCACTTTTAATATCGTCTCTAAAATTTATTTTTCGTCAATTAGATCCTAATGTGATATTTTTTGTCAATTCTGTTTCATTTTACCCGATTTGGCTGTACCTTGTCTAAAAATTGACCCAACTCGACCCATTTATCTTTTCCCGATTTGACATTTTTTGCACTTCTGTCCTTCTCCAATTTACCAGATTTGTCTTTACCATTATTATATGTATTATTCATATTAGTAATTTTAAAAACAAAAACAAAAAATATAAATTAAAATAATAAATAGTAAAAGAAAAATAAAAAAAATCGATTCAACATTTTTAAAAAAATAAAAAGTTTATAAAATAATTACTATTTTTAGGAAAAAAATAGAAGATTTTTTTTTATTTTTTAAAAAATACGATTATAGTTTTATAAAATACAGATTCAAAAAAATAAAATTTTATTTTCAGAAAAAAATAGAAATTTTTATTTTTTAAAAAATGAGTAAAGTTTCATAAAATATAGATTCAAAAAAAGTAAAAAATATTTATTTTCAAAAAAAATTAGAATTTTTTTATATTTTACAAGATGTGTATATTTTCATAAAATAATTATAAATTTTAAACTTTAATTTTTTTAAATCTATATTCTATGAAGCTTTACTCATTCTTTTTAAAGTAAAAATTTCTAATTTTTTTTCTTGAAAATAATAATTCTCTTTAAAAAAATTTAATTTCTTTTTTCAAAAAATTGAAATATTGTTTTTTTTTTAACTATTTTTTGTATTTTAATTTCTTTTTTTAGTTTTTGTTTTTAAAATTTCTAATATTAAGAATAAATATTTTAATTGTAAAGGCAAATCGAGAAACTTAAACGAACATAAGTGCATAAAATGTCAAATCGGGTAACGACAAATAGGTCAGGTTGGGTCATTAATTTTTGTTCGGGTTATAGTCAAATCGAGTAAAAGAAATGGAATCGACAAAAAATATCACTTTAAAGATTTAATTGATAAAAAATAAATTTTAGATACGACTTTAAAAATAAGTTGTTGGTTTATATCTTGAGAGGTTTTAATGATGACAATAAATTGGGCTTGTATTAATTATTATAATTAGGTCTTTTGCCTTAATTGCTATTGGACTGGGTCATGTGACCAATATTTGTTTGCTGGAATCATTCGAAGTCTTGATCCAACAATTCGTTACCAATCAAGACTTGTATTTGAATTCAAAATTAATTGATTTCCTATTATATCTCTTGTGAAGATTATTCCAAAGATACTTTTATATAATAGGAGTCTATTAAGGAGTCTTATGGTAACTAAACAAATCATTCCTTCCTTATCTTTAGCTGTGTGTTCTAAATATATATACTCCTTAATATCAGCTGGGTCTTTGAATTATTTTTGGAATCAATTATTCAATCTTTTCAAAACACATTCTGTTGCTCCAACTATGATTGATTCATGCTAATCTATTTATCCGTTAGGAGCTAATTAGAGAAAAATATCGGTAATTGATTCTCTGTTTTATTCATATAGCCGTTACCCTCCTTAGTATATATATATCTTCCTTTCGGCTATAACAGGTACACAAAGGATATACATAAGCAAGGGAAAAGCAGTAATCATCTTTAGTCTAATCGATTGATTGTATTCCTCCTTTGAGAGCTTTTACTGTCTAGAATTTTCCAGCAAGTTAGAATCTCTTTGTAAGTTCTTTATTAGCTGGAAAATAGCGATTGTAAACCAATATCCTTTGTCACAAGTTCTGTTCATCAGTATTTGTCGGAGTGGTCGATCCATTAGTGGATAGGGTCTGTTCAAAGAGCTTTTAAGGTTGCAAAGGTGCAAGGGTTGCAGAAGTGCAAAAAGGGGCAGACGTGTCCATACAAGGAGGAAAGCTTTTGTTGAACAGGGAAGTTGTTCTTATTGTATTTAATTTGAGTTTTAAATATTAATAAAAAGAGTCTCCAATACCAATTGGTACTGGACGTGGATTAGGCTACTAGATAGAGGATAGGGGTTGAACCACGTAAAAATCCTTGTGTCTAAGGTTTGATTATCTCGTGGTTTGATTTGATATTATTTCCTGAATAACTGAACTTAATATTGCAACGTAGATTTTCTGGCAGTGCGAAATACACTTATCCAGACACTCCTCAAATCACTTTATTCTGTCTGTGTTGTAAGAAAAGTGAAATATGTTTTAAAGCAGACACAATAAACTTTTTTCCAAACTGTCTGTTTTCGTCCAGTATCTGAAAATTAAAAAAATTGGTCATTGTTGATTACTTTTGGCTTAGACACCTATTCACCCCCCTCTAGGTGTGCTTATACACGGAATTACATAAGTGACAACTTAGAGGGAGAGACGTGTTATTCAAAGCCCTTTTAAATGCAACCTAAACACTTATAGGAGAACTTGAAATAGCTACTATAGTTAATTGTAACTACCAACTAAGTGCCTGATAAAATATTTTTGGGATATTCGTCAGTGTATTGTTAGACTTATCATATTGTTTTCATGTTTATCCTCAAGTATAATGATTGTTGATGAGTGCATATTATTCATTTATTTTGATTCCAATATATTTAGTTTTATTGCATGTTTCATGTGTATATGAGTTTATTAAGGTGCTTAATGATTTCAGGAAGAATTGGAGCTGAAATGAGGAAAAAGACAAAATTGCAGGATTTTTAGCATTAAGTTGGATGCATGATCTTGGCTTGGGACTTGAATTTTAGTGTAGAGCTCTTCCTTAGCTTTCCGGAACATCTTGAATCGTCCCAATTGGAGTTCATATGTAAAAGTTATGATATTTTTACTAAACGGACGTTGAACCTCAAAGTTTGAAAGTTGCAATTCACACAGTAGTCACTTGGAGCCCGATTTCGACCTTGCTGCAGCCTGAATCTGTTAATTCTTAAAGAAGTAAAGTTGTAGATCTCGTCGACAGCTTCGATTTGATAGGTAGCAGGTCCCGTAACTCCTTCTGAATCAAAAGTTATGGTTGTTTTACCAAAGGACGTCGCAGTAGGAAATATGGACGAATTTGTACGGAAAATCTTGGAAAATTTGGAAATCTTGGATTTTTGGAAAGTTTCTAAAAGCAGATTTTGGCAAATTTTTACACGGAATTGGATTGATATTTCTATTAGATTTATGATATCTTTTAGACTAAGATTTATTTCTAAATTAGATTCTATTTCTTTATGAAAACTAGTTATGATTTGTAATTCCTTCTAGGATTTGGATTTCTACTTCCTATAGGATTTAGGACTTTGTCTAGCACTATAAATAGAGGATGAGAGTCAAGGTTTTATGAATTCAATCATCTACTATATTCTCTCATCTACAACATTGGAGGATTGCAGACATGAGCTAAGTTCTTTTTATTCAGTTTTCAGGGATGTTGAATCTTATTTATAATTAATAGTTAATTGAGTATTCATTATTTATTCCTTCTCACATGAAATTTATTCTTGATAATCTGATTTAATTTCTGAATGATATTTGGCTTAACAGATTTGATTTCTGCAGGATTGAGTTGGTTAACGAATATCATATACTAGATCAAGGAGTAATATTACGTGTAATTGATATTGTTTCTAATCATAAGTAGTAATTAGTAATACCTGATAGTAGACAAGCTTTTGAGTATTGCTATGATTATCAGAAGACAAGTTAAACAATCCGAGCTTATGTGTTTGTTGCTTGGAATAGTGTAATTTCCTAGTTCTTAATGCTGCTATTATAATAAATCTAGAGAGCTTGTTTTAGGTTATATAATTGTTAGAATCTTGTGAAAAGCTTGTTTCACTGAGTGACAATCTAAGGGGAGTTTCGGGTAGCAGAGCTTGTTGTTACCTAGGGCTATTAGTTTCATTGAAGGGTAAATAATGTTACACTTGATTAATCTATTATTGTAAAAAGGTGATACTGAACTAAAGAACTGAAGATTTTCATTCATTGTTTATTCTTGTTAATTTAGTTAATTAATTAAAAATCCCCTTTTCATTAGAAACCATAGTATAAATATAAAATAAATCACTCTCTATGGGATCGATCCTTGCTTACTACTGTGCTAATTGTTTAAATTTATAAAGTGAAAGTGAGGTTAATTTAGGAGTGTAAACGACAGCTCCCAAATTTTGGCGTCGTTGTCGGGGAGTGTTATTTGTTTTTGTTTATTCTTTGTTTTCGTTTATTTTTATTATTTTCTTTTTCTTTTTGTTTTATGAATCAATCCTATAACTTTGTTGACTTAAATTTTGATCAAGAGATAGAACAAACTGTAGATACAAAAGAAGCTCTTGTTCCATCACTTGAAGTGGAAGAGATGGCGCTGCCACACAATAACAGAACTTTGAAAGAATTGGCTACTCCTGATCTGACTCAACCATCTTTTTGTATTGAGTATCCTACTTTAGATGTTGCTTTTGTACTTAACTCTAGACTAATTCATCTTTTGCCTACTTTTCGTGGTCTTACAGGTGAAAATCCATATAAGCATCTAAAGGAGTTCCATGCGGTGTGTTCGACGATGAAAGCACAAGGAGTGGCAGAGGAGCAGATCAAGCTTAGACTTTTTCCATTCTCATTAGCAGATTTGGCTAAAGACTGATTATACTATCTACCTTCAGGATCAATACGATCATAGACTGATATGCAAAGGTTATTCTTGGAGAGGTATTTTCCTGCATTAAGAGTTACCGATATAAGAAAGGAGATATGTGGAATCAGGCAGTTCAATGGAGAGAAACTCTATGAGTATTGGGAAAGGTTCAAGAAGTTGTGTTCCAGCTGTCCACCTCATGGAATCGATGAACATTACTTGATCCAGTACTTCTATGAGGGTTTGCTACCAATGGAAAGAAGCATGATTGATGCAGCAAGTGGAGGAGCACTGATAGACAAGACTCCAGAAGCGGCAAGGAACTTAATTGCAAACATGGCAGCTAACTCACAGCAGTATGGAACTAAGATGGATCACACACCACAAAGGGTAAATGGGGTAAGAACGAGAGACTTAGAGTAACAGATTTCTGATTTAACTCTTTTGGTTCGACAAATGGCTGCAAGGAATAAGCAAGGTATTCAGCAAGCTCGACCTCAGTACCACACAGAAAACCAAGAAGTACCTGTCAATTCTGGGACATCTATAGAGGATATGTTCAAGGCATTCATGAACCAAACACAACAGTTCATGAGTCAGACACAACAATTCCAGCAAGAGACAAGAACTTCTGATCAAGATCTGAGGGACCAAGTTGGTCAACTTGCAACCACTGTAGGAAGGTCACTTTCTCAAACTGTTGAGAATGTAAGTGCCATAACATTGAGATGTGGTGCAGAGGATCAGCAGCAAGAAAAGTCAATACAAAGCAAGTCCGACCATAGTGAAATAGGCAGCAGTGATGTACTTAAGCACAGATTTCCACCTCTTTCAGCTTATGAACCAAAACTACCTTTTTCCCAAGTTCTAACAAGGAATTGGAAAGTTGGAAAGAATTCACCGTGGTATACAGAGTCTAATGAAAAATTCCTGGAAGAAATGGCGAATAGGGAACAAAAACTTAAAGATGATGAGGAGTTCACTAGTGGAAACCAGTTGGAAGTGCTTGAGGCTACTACTGAATTTGAAGAAGAAATCAGGTATTCAAAGTCTGAAAAGGATAAACAAGAGGAAGAGGAAAACAATTGGATAAGTTTTGCATATCCTTACAAAGAGGATATAGGTGATACAACGTTGCGAACAACAAAAACACTACATGATACATATCATAGGACCTTAACTATGGAATTCGATGATGCATATGTCCAGTTCAACACATATGAGACTAAAAGGTATCTTGGTATTGCTGATTTTGTTTTTTCTACTGATGTTGTTAACTCTATAGGGCAGGAATCTTTTGATCAAATACAATTATACGAGAAGGATTTGAGGGCTGGAATGAAGCAAAATCATGATATGAAGGATGCTCCTAATGAATTGAAACTGTTACCAGTCCACTTGAAGTACACAAGTCCGATTACATAGACTGAGAAGGATGATGTCAAGCCAATGACAATAAACAAGGACAGCTGCTTGGAAGGCAACCCAAGATCTCAGATTTGATTTTTCTATCCCTTTACTTTTTTATTCTATTTTTTTATTGCATGTTAGCATGTAGTATTTTCTTCTTTGCATGATTTTCTTACATTAGGGACAATGTACGGTTTGAGTGTGGGGGGGGGGGAGATTTAGGTTTTATTTATGTAGGAATAAAAAATCCAATTTTGATGGGAAGTTAAAAAAAATTCTGAAAACTTGGGTTCCATGGTTCTTTATTGCCTTTGTGTTTGAAGGTTTAAGTCAAAGATTGAAAATTGATGCTAAAATTCAGAATCTGTTTGATGCTTATTTTGTTAATAAATGATGACAACTAAGTCATGATCCATAATAATTGATTTGAATTGAATTTGTGATACATGAGTACTTGAATATGAGAAACATGTTTATTTGACTAAGTTATTTGTGGAGTTGTCTATGTGCACTGATTTCATGACTTAGAAGTATTTAACTTGCTTATGCTGTTGCAGAACCATGTGAAAAATGATGAATGAAAAAAAAGGGAGAAAAAAAAATGAAAATAAAAAATCTGCTTCAATGTTCATTGTGCAAAATAACTGGGCATCTAAGCCTTGGGAAGCATCGGTATTGACGCTGAAAAGTGCGATGGATAAAAGCAGCTTGACTAGTCAACTTTTGTGGCCTTTGTTACTTGAATAAGTAAGCCCTTAGGGGTGTCTCTACACCTAGTGCCCTAAAATCATCTGGTTTGGGAGTCGTTGGTGGAAAGTTCGCTAATGGGTAACTCTGAAAAGCCTAAGAAAAGAAGACATTGCACATGTCAAGAAAAAAAATATAAACGAAAAAAAAGAAGAAGCATGAAAATACATTCATCTGTGCTAAAAAGAAGATTCTATGAAAAAAATTAAAAAACAAGAAAAATTTGTTCTTAGTTATGAATCAGTGTGCACGGTTTTTGCTCCATGGTAACTAAGTTGAGTAAGTATGTAGATTTTGGGAAAGTTACTTGTGTGGCTACAATTTGGTTTAATGAAATTCATTGGTGAACTAGTAACGTTGTTCATTGTGAGTTAACTGATAAGACATTGATTAAGATTTTTGAAAATTTAGTATTGATAATCATTATTTGTACCTTGAAATCTTTTGACATGATGGTTGAATAGAATTTTTTGGAAATCAAACTTTTGGTTTACACGAGTACGTGTAAAAGGCTAAGTGTGGGGGAATTTGATGAGTGCATATTATGCATTTATTTTGATTCCATTATATTTAGTTTTATTGCATGTTTCATGTGTATATGAGCTTATTAAGGTGTTTAATGATTTCAGGAAGAATTGGAGCTGAAATGAGAAAAAAGACAAAATTGCAAGATTTTTAGCATTAAGTTGGATGCATGTTCTTGGCTTGGGACTTGAATTTTAGTGTAGAGCTCTTCCTTAGCTTTCCGGAACATCTTGAATCATCCCAATCGGAGTTCATATGTAAAAGTTATGATATTTTTACTAAACGGACGTTGAACCTCAAAGTTTGGAAGTTGCAATTCACACATCAGTCACTTGGAGCCCGATTTCGACCTTGATGCAGACTAAATCTGTTAATTCTTAAAGAAGTAAAGTTGTAGCTCTCGTCGACAGCTTCAATTTGATAGGTAGCAAGTCCCGTAACTCCTCCTGGATCAAAAGTTATGGTTGTTTTACCAAAGGACGTCGCAGCAGGAAATATGGGCGAATTTATTCTTGATAATCTGATTTAATTTCTGAATGCTATTTAGCTTAACTGATTTGATTTCTGCAGGATTGAGTTTGTTAACGAATATCATATACTAGATCAAGGAATAATATTACGTGTAATTGATATTGTTTCTAATCATAAGTAGTAATTAATAATACCTGATTGTGGACAAGCTTTTGAGTATTGCTATGATTATCAGAAGACAAGTTAAACAATCCGAGCTTATGTGTTTGTTGCTTGGAATAGTCTAATTCCCTAATTCTTAATGCTGCTATTATATTAAATCTAGAGAGTTTGTTCTATGTTATATAATTTTTAGAATCTTGTGAAGAGCTTGTTTCATTGAGTGACAATCTAAAAGGAGTTTCGAGTAGTAGAGCTTGTTGTTACCTAGGGCTATTAGTTTCATTGAAGGGTAAATAATGTTACACTTGATTAATCTATTATTGTAAAAAGGTGATACTGAACTAAAGAACTGAAGATTTTTATTCCTTGTTTATTCTTATTATTTTATTCTTGTTTATTTAGTTAATTAATCAAAAATCCCCTTTTCATTAGAAACCATAGGATAAATATAAAATAAATCACTCTCTGTGGGATCGATCCTTGCTTACTACTGTGCAAATTGTTTAAATTTGTAAAGTAAAAGTGAGATTAATTCACAGAAAAAAGGGAGCTTTTCGATAAGGATTTCTCCCTATTGGGGCCATGCGTGGCCACATATCCCACTAAAAATATAACCGTAAACCTATTTGGTATTCACGTGAAAAGCGTGTAACAAAATATAAAAAGTAATTTGTTTGATAGGATAACAATAGAGATTGCTAATGGACAGAAACTAAGCTCTCGATCGGCCTACTTAATTGACACTACGTTGTTTCACAATTCAGAACAATTTTTTCATAGTACATCAAGGCCATGCATGGCCACATATCCCACTAAAAATAAAAAAATTAACCTAATGGACAGAAACCTCTCGATCGGCCTATTTAATTGACACTACGTGGTTTCACAAATCACAATTTAAAACAATTTTTTCTTAGTACCATTAATCACAATTCTTTTTCTATTTTGAATTAAAATTTTATTTTGATACAGTTGTTAGGAATATAAGACTTCGCAAAACGAGCAATAAAATAAAACCAGATAAAAACACAATATTTAATGTGAAATCCCCTTGAAAGAAAAAAAATCACAGGCCGAATTTCAAATCTCCATATATAAATAACCTTGAGCTTACAATAATAAAAAGACCAACTATGTGTACGAAATAAAATCTGTAAAACCCTTCTTGCAATAGTACAACTTACACATAATATAAAAGTTGCAAAAAAAATCTCTCTCACTCAAACCCAAAACCCACTCACATCTCTTTCTACTCGCAGGATGTTATATGATGTTTGATTGTATTACACTTATCAACTAAGCATAAAACTCTATTTATAAAATATCCACAAATCTTATTTTCCTAATATAATTAGGACTCTTTCGCATACTAAATATTTATATTAAAATATATAAGACACCTTCCAAAATAATATTCCAATCAAAAATAAAATTACTTCTTAGAATAATATTCGAGAAGTATCCAACAACAGTTAGCCAACTAGGACATAAATGAACACTGCATAAAAGCAAATTGATGGACGAGAGAATGCAAGACTAGCTAGTTTGTTACCAAACGGAAAGTGCATCGACAGCAATTTCAGTATTCTTTAGATATCCAACGAACAATACCAATGTCACCAAATACCATGTTTTTAAGCTGCAGATAAATATAAGCGCTAAATACACTTCTATTACATTAAGTATTATGACATTCGTAATTCAGTCTTTAAAATATTTGGACTTACAATTTACTACATAAAGTGCCTAATTTCATACAATGTTATCAGATGGAAAGTGCATCCCAGCAATTTCAATATTCTTTAGATACCCAACGAACAATACCAATGTAACAAAACACTATTTTTCTAAGCTGCACATAAATATAAATATAGTTTTTATCATCTAATAAAAAAACGTAAATAGAGTAGAAAATTTATGTTTATATATACGATACGATACACGAGCCAATGACTAAGATTAAAATTTTAAATTTGTCGTCCGCAACTACAAAAAATATGGGTTATAGGGACACTCAATAGTGTCCCCATAGGTATTCTATAGAGACATTTTACGTAAAGAGCCACATAACACAAGGGTCACAAAGTCATAATAAGTTTTTGTGGCACTTGAAATGTCGATATAATAAACCTTGAAATTACAATTTGGAGTGCCTCAATAACATCTTTTGGGGCATTATAAAATGCATCCAAAAACAACAAAAAAAAAGGTTACATAAACCATCATGAGACACTTTTAAATGTTCTAAATGATACTTCTATCCCTTCAAGTTATCACCCACTTTTAATATCGTCTCTAAAATTTATTTTTCTTCAATTAGATCCTAATGTGATATTTTTTGTCAATTCTGTTTCTTTTTACCCGATTTGGCTGTACCTTGACTAAAAATTGACCCAACTCTACCCATTTATCTTTTCCCGATTTGACATTTTTTGCACTTCTGTCCTTCTCCAAGTTACCAGATTTGTCTTTACCATTATTATATGTATTATTCATATTAGTAATTTTAAAAACAAAAACTAAAAATATAAATTAAAATAAAAAAAATAGTAAAAGAAAAATAAAAAAAAATCGATTCAACATTTTAAAAAAAATAAAAAGTTTATAAAATAATTACTATTTTTAGGAAAAAATAGAAGAATTTTTTTATTTTTTTAAAAAAAATATTATAGTTTTATAAAATACAGATTCAAAAAAATAAAATTTTATTTTCAGAAAAAATAGAAATTTTTATTTTTTAAAAAATGAGTAAAGTTTCATAAAATATAGATTCAAAAAAAGTAAAAAATATTTATTTTCAAAAAAAAAATTAGATTTTTTTTATGTTTTACAAGATGTGTATATTTTCATAAAATAATTATAAAATTTAAACTTTAATTTTTTTAAATCTATATTCTATGAAGCTTTACTCATTCTTTTTAAAATAAAAATTTCTAATTTTTTTCTTGAAAATAATAATTCTCTTTAAAAAATTTAATTTCTTTTTTCAAAAAATTGAATTATTGTTTTTATTTATTTTTTACTATTTTTCGTATTTTAATTTCTTTTTTTAGTTTTTGTTTTTAAAATTTCTAATATTAAGAATAAATATTTTAATGGTAAAGGCAAATCGAGAAACTTAAACGAACATAAGTGCAAAAAATGTCAAATCGGGTAACGACAAATAGGTCTGGTTAGGTCATTAATTTTTGTTCGGGTTACAGTCAAATCGAGTCAAAGAAATGGAATCGACAAAAAATATCACTTTAAAGATTTAATTGATAAAAAATAAATTTTAGAGACGACTTTAAAAATAAATGACAACTTAGAGGGAGAGACGTGTTATTCAGAGCCCTTTTAAATGCAACCTAAACACTTTTAGGAGAACTTGAAATAGCTACTATAGTTAATTGTAACTACCAACTAAGTGCCTGATAAAATATTTTTGGGATATTCGTCAGTGTATTGTTAGACTTATCATATTGTTTTCATGTTTATCCTCAAGTATAATGATTGTTGATGAGTGCATATTATTCATTTATTTTGATTCCAATATATTTAGTTTTATTGCATGTTTCATGTGTATATGAGTTTATTAAGGTGCTTAATGATTTCAGGAAGAATTGGAGCTGAAATGAGGAAAAAGACAAAATTGCAGGATTTTTAGCATTAAGTTGGATGCATGATCTTGGCTTGGGACTTGAATTTTAGTGTAGAGCTCTTCCTTAGCTTTCCGGAACATCTTGAATCGTCCCAATTGGAGTTCATATGTAAAAGTTATGATATTTTTACTAAACGGACGTTGAACCTCAAAGTTTGGAAGTTGTAATTCACACAGCAGTCACTTGGAGCCCGATTTCGACCTTGATGCAGCCTGAATCTGTTAATTCTTAAAGAAGTAAAGTTGTAGATCTCGTCGACAGCTTCGATTTGATATGTAGCAGGTCCCCTAACTCCTCCTGAATCAAAAGTTATGATTGTTTTACCAAAGGACGTCGCAGCAGGAAATATGGGCGAATTTGTGCGGGAAATCTTGGAAAATTTGAAAATCTTGGATTTTTGGAAAGTTTCTAAAAGCAGATTTTGGCAAATTTCTACAGGAAATTGAATTGATATTTCTATTAGATTTATGATATCTTTTAAACTAAGATTTATTTTCAAATTAGATTCTATTTCATTATGGAAACTAGTTATGATTTGTAATTCCTTTTAGGATTTGGAGTTCTATTTCCTATAGGATTTATGACTTTGTCTAGCACTATAAATAGAGGATGAGAGTCAAGGTTTTATGAATTCAATCATCTACTACATTCTCTCATCTACAACATTGGAGGATTGCAGACATGAGCTAAGTTCTTTTTATTCAGTTTTCAGGGATGTTGAACCTTATTTATAATTAATAGTTAATTGAGTATTCATTATTTATTCCTTCTCACATGAAATTTATTCTTGATAATCTGATTTAATTTCTGAATGATATTTGGCTTAACTGATTTGATTTCTGCAGGATTGAGTTGGTTAACGAATATCATATACTAGATCAAGGAATAATATTACGTGTAATTGATATTGTTTCTAATCATAAGTAGTAATTAGTAATACCTGATTGTGGAAAAGCTTTTGAGTATTGCTACGATTATCAGAAGACAAGTTAAACAATCCGAGCTTATGTGTTTGTTGCTTGGAATAGTCTAATTCCCTAGTTCTTAATGCTGCTATTATATTAAATCTAGAGAGCTTGTTCTAGGTTATATAATTGTTAGAATCTTGTGAAGAGCTTGTTTCATTGAGTGACAATCTAAGAGGAGTTTCGGGTAGCAGAGCTTGTTGTTACCTAGGACTATTAGTTTCATTGAAGGGTAAATAATGTTACACTTGATTAATCTATTATTGTAAAAAGGTGATACTGAACTAAAGAACTGAAGATTTTTATTCATTGTTTAATCTTATTAGTTTATTCTTGTTAATTTAGTTAATTAATTAAAAATCCCCTTTTCATTAGAAACCATAGGATACATATAAAATAAATCACTCTCTGTGGGATCGATCCTTGCTTACTACTGTGCTAATTGTTTAAATTTATAAAGTGAAAGTGAGGTTAATTTAGGAGTGTAAACGACAGCTCCAAAATTTTGGCGCCGTTGCCGGGGAGTGTTATTTGTTTTTGTTTATTCTTTGTTTTCGTTTATTTTTATTATTTTCTTTTTCTTTTTGTTTTATGGCTCAATCCTCTAACTTTGTTGATTTAAATTTTGATCAAGAGATAGAAAAAACTGTAGATACAAAAGAAGCTCTTGTTCCATCATTTGAAGTGGAAGAGATGGGGCGGTGCCACAAAATAACAGCACTTTGAAAGAATTGGCTACTCCTGATTTGACTCAACCATCTTTTTGTATTGAGTATCCTACTTTAGATGTTGCTTTTGAACTTAACTCTAGACTAATTCATCTTTTGCCTACTTTTCGTGGTCTTACAGGTGAAAATCCATATAAGCATCTAAAGGAGTTCCATGTGGTGTGTTCGATGATGAAAGCGCAAGGAGTGGCAGAGGAGCAGATCAAGCTTAGACTTTTTCCATTCTCATTAGCAGATTTGGCTAAAGACTGGTTATACTATCTACCTTCAGGATCAATACGATCATGGACTGATATGCAAAGGTTATTCTTGGAGAGGTATTTTCCTGCATCAAGAGTTACCGATATAAGAAAGGAGATATGTGGAATCAGACAGTTCAATGGAGAGAATCTCTATGAGTATTGGGAAAGGTTCAAGAAGTTGTGTTCCAGCTGTCCACCTCATGGAATCGATGAACATTACTTGATCCAGTACTTCTATGAGGGGTTGCTACCAATGGAAAGAAGAATGATTGATGCAGCAAGTGGAGGAGCACTGGTAGACAAGACTCCAGTGAAAGTAGTATGCATGCAAGCCAATCATGTATGATGATAAAGCATATACTTTGTAATCAATCTTATTTATTTATTAAAGGCGTTTATTATCTACATGGTGCTGTTTTAATAATATATGATAAACCCATAGATTTAAGCAATACTTTTAGAATCATGATGAGATCATGCTAATGAGATCTAAATTCTTAGATATCTTAAAACTAAAATGTTCCCAATCAATGGATTACTAAAAAGGGGATTAGTGAATCCGGATAGATTGGTACGTACGTTGCTTGCTCATTGGATGAGGATGATTGATCTCATGATCATTTGTGTGGAGACACTAAAGCAAGTATGTAGGTGCTTATTAGAGAATAAGTTCACTGAACGTGACTCGCTAAGGAATACTTAATGGAGTTTTACTTGCCTGTCAATGGGAATTCCTGTAGTGATAGTAGTACAAATGATCCTTAGACTTGAGATCATCATAGTATCTTATATAGAATGAATTACACTTTGACTTATTCCTTAAGATTCTTAGAGTATATCAAAGGCTATGCTTGGGTGTAATAAGTTATATATGAAGATAATGAATGATCAATAAAGAATCTACCACTTCTAGTAAAAGAAGAGAAATGTCCTATGTGATTCGATAAATGGCAACCCAGAAATCCTTGGCCAAGGTGGAATGAAATTAGAAAGTAGTTTTTAATTTACATTCATTAGGAGCTGTGCATTTAGGAATCGAAATACATATAATTAAATAAAATAAGATTTGATAGTAATTCCATGTCTTATATTTAATTGGGACATTGCATGGTGGAAGGATTGAATTGTACGGTAACTATTAACTCAAAGGTTCTTTTATGATTAATGTTGAAATCTATATTATCTGGAAAGTCGTTGATCGCTAGGGAGGCTTATCCCTATTGTAGAATAAATATTATTTATTTAAATAAATTAATCGTTTAATTTATTTATTTAAATAAAATTAGAATTGTTCTAATTGATTTATTCACAACCGGTTTAATATGGAGAACCTAAAGGGTCACACCATAAAAGGTAGGAGTTGAACTCGTACCTGTTGAAGCTCGTATCTACAAGGGTATGATTCCATAACTTCTTGTTCTTCGTTTTAATTAATAATATGCATAAAGGATGATCCGGGTAATTAGTTTGTGAAAAATTTTAAAATCTGATTTTATTACGCTTCCGCTATTTTTGTAATTTGATTGCTACTTTGATTTTCACAAAACCTAACAGTGGTATCAGAGCCAAACCTTATGCGAATTATTAATTATTTTGATTCCATATATGTATGGGTATGTATTTTGAATAATTTAATGGGCATAATTTGTTATATAAAATTATTATTTTAAGCAAACAAAAAAGAAAAAAAAAGGGCAATTCGCGAAACCATTTTTTTTAAAAAGGGTCTGATTCACGACTTTATTTTTTGAATCATATTGTATGGATTCCGTGATATGCGTGGGCGGCGTGGCAAATATAGTAGTATATAATATATATGATATATATAATTGCTTCAGGTATCATACTTCCTATATATCTTACTTAGTAATAATATATATTATGATAGTTTACTTGCAAAAGATTTCCCACGGTTAGTATGTTAACTAATTACCCAAGCCGTTAGCCATGAAACATGGAACGGTTATTACATATTTATATATGTATAATTTTTTTTTAATAATTTTATAATTAAAATAAAGAGTTTATTTTAATCTTGAAATTGGATTTCATGCAACATAAAATTGCCCATTAAATGATATTCATATATATATGGAATGATTTTATTTATTGATACATATGGTGATATGTATGATAATAAATGAGATTGATTATGGACTATTGACCAATGTGATTGGATTTATTTTAGTTGATGTTTGAATGAATGGGTTTTATTAAATGAGGTCTGCGTACCTCGTCTTTTCTGGTTTTCTTCTTGATGTAAATTATATCTCTCTCCTATGTACTTTCCCTTGACTGCTGATCAAGGTTTCTATTTAAATTAAATAGTTTAATGTAATAAGATTAGTTAGAATTTTTTGAAGAACCGGATATCAAAGAGAAAGGAGCGCTCGAAGACCCGTTTGTAATGGAGCCCGAGTTTAAATGTAATAGTTATATTTAAATATTTATTCTTGCACCCTAGGGTTTGACCTTTTGGTTCACTTGGTGGCTCTAATGAACCAAACTAGAATAAAAGTCCATAATCAATCCGGGTAGAATATAGTATTCTATATGTGCATGTTAGTATTATATATATTATATATTATGCAAACATGCTTCACATGTTTAATAATATGACGCGTATTTTATATATATATTTGCATGCGCGCTAAACAAGATGAGACTAATAAAAACAAACCCCTCAAAGTTTTTATTATATTAAGTTGTAACGTTCAAAGATATTTAGAATATCGAACGTCGCCTTCCAGCATGATAAAAATACTAGAGCATTGAATATTTAATATGAGTTTGTTGTGCACACATAAGGCGAGTATTAAATATTTGAGATGTTATTTTTATTACATTTGATGTTTATAAGGAATTAAACATTACCGCTTTGTTGTGCACACACAAGGGTTGTAGTTTTCTCTTCACTTATATGGAAATGTTGGGTATGACTTAACTTAAATCATTTTAGTTCAGATGTGCACACACTTGACCATTATGATTTAAGAGGCAAAATATAAGGAGTTACATGATGATGTAATTGACAAGAGTTGTCTACTTATTTATTTATATATAGTTTATTATGCACACACATGGCTATATACATTTGAAATGAGATCCTTATTCTCACTAGCAAATCTTTAATTAGATATTGTCGAACTATATTCATGAGGGTAATATAGTTTGAAGAAAATAGTAGGAGATACCAATATAAAATAAGACCTAATTTATTTTGGTAATTAATTAAATGAATATTTGCTAAAATATTGTCTTTTTACATGTAGAATTTTAAAAATGTCACATTCACTAATTTCACTGCGTAGCATACTTGATGCTAACAAACTGATCGGATCGAATTACACGAACTGGTTAAGGAATCTGAGAATTGTTCTCACTGCTGAAAAGATTTCTTATGTCCTAAATTCGCCCGTACCTACAAAAGTTGCAGAGATAGCCTCTGAGGAAGAGATTGCTACTTTTAAACAGTGGCAAGATGATGCATCTGTGGCTCAATGCATCATGCTCGCATCCATGAGTAATGATCAGCGTCAGCATGAAAACATGGATGCTCCTACTATACTGCTGCACCTGAAAGAGCTGTATGGTGAGCAAAGTAGGACTGCTAGATATGAAATATCTAAGGAGCTCTTCCGATCTCGGATGACCGAGGGCACTACCGTTGAGACTCATGTCTTAAAGATGATCAATCTGACTGAACATCTTGGACAGCTTGGGTTCGTCATGGATGGGGAGTTGAGTCAAGATTTAGTCTTGCAGTCACCTTCTCACAATTTGTTGTGAATTTTCACATGAATAAGTTGGATGTCAGCTTGCCTGAGTTACTTAACATGTTGAAAACTGCTGAAGGTCACTTCCCATCCAAGAAGAACCATGTCTTACTGGTGGATGATTCTTCCAAGAAAAGGAAGAGGCCCAAGGTATCTTCTGAAAAGAAGAAATCCAAGAAGGCTAAGGGAAAGGCGAAAGTGAAGGATCAAAAGAAACCTGATCCAGCTAGCAAAGGAATTTGCTTCCATTGCAACAAGCCGGGTCACTGGAAGAGGAACTGCAAGGATTATCTTGCGGAACAAAAGCAGAAGAAGCTTGGAGAAGCTTCGAATCCTAATCAAGGTTTGTTTATGATTGAAATTAATTTTTCTAAAAGTCAATCTTCTACTTGGGTATTGGATACCGGTTGTGGTTCTCATATATGTAATAATATGCAGGGACTGGTCAGAAGTAGAAAGCTGAGCAAGGATGAGGTCGTTCTACGAGTGGGAAATGGAGCAAAGGTTGCTGTATTAGCTGTAGGGACTTATTGTTTAGCATTGCCTACGGGAAAATCCATTAGTTTAAATAATTGTTATTTTGTTCCATCACTTATTAGAAACATTATTTCAATATCTGTATTAGATATGGATGGTTTTGACGTTATAATAAAGAACAATAGTTGTTCTATTTATAATAATAATATTTTATATGGTGTTGGTAATTTACGAAATGGACTTTACATTCTTGACTTGCATGAAAATATACTTCAAATTGAACAAACTAAGAAAAGGAAAAGAGATGATGTTAATTATACCTATATGTGGCACTGTAGACTTGGTCATATTAATGAAACAAGAATATCCAAGTTGTATAAAGATGGGCTCCTAGAGCTATCAGATTATGAATCATATCCAACTTGTGAATCTTGTCTCATGGAAAAAATGACTAAATCTCCTTTTAGTGGAAAAGGAGAAAGAGTTACAGAGTTGTTAGCGTTGGTACACACGGATGTATGTGGACCTATGACAACGAATGCACGGGGAGGGTATTCTTATTTTATTACATTCACTGATGATCACTCAAGATTTGAATATGTGTATTTAATGAAATACAAATCTGAATCATTTGAAAAGTTCAAAGAATTCAGAAGTGAAGTAGAGAAACAAACGGGTAAAAGTATTAAGATTCTTCGATCAGATCGAGGTGGTGAATACTTAAGCAATGAGTTTCTCAATTGTCTCAAAGAAAATGGTATAATCTCACAATGGACTCCACCAGGGACGCCACAGCTGAATGGTGTGTCTGAAAGGAGAAATCGAACACTGTTAGACATGGTTCGTTCCATGATGAGTTTTACCGATCTTTCGGTGTCATTCTGGGGATATGCCCTAGAAGCGGCTATATATCTACTAAATAAGGTTCCCTCGAAATCCATCCCTAAGACTCCATATGAGATGTGGATAGGGAGGAAGCCTAGTCTTAAACATGTTAAGATTTGGGGATGTCCAGCTTATGTGAAAAGGTTTCAAAATGATAAGCTTGGGACTAGATCTGATAAGTGTACTTTTGTGGGATATCCTAAAGAAAGTTTAGGATATTATTTCTACAATCCTACTGAACAAAAGGTGTTTGTTGCCAAACATGCTGCCTTCTTGGAAAAGAAGTTTATCCTTGAAGGGGTCAGTGGGAGGAAAATAGATCTTGAAGAAACTCAAGAACCACAAACCACTACAGATCAAATGGATGAACCTGTCCAAGTAGACATTCCTTCTGTACAACACCCTATTCGTAAATCTGGAAGAGTACCAAAGATACCTGATAGGTATGGACTTGTCATAGAGGATGACGATGAGGTACGCATCATAGATGATGATGATCCATTGAATTACGAACAGGCTATGAGTAGTAAAGACTCAGAGAAGTGGCAAGATGCCATGAAATCCGAGATGGACTCCATGTATGAAAACCAAGTATGGACTTTGGTTTCACCACCTAAAGGCATTAAGCCTATTGGGTGTAAATGGGTCTTTAAAAGAAAGACTAGAGCAGACGACAAGGTAGAGACCTATAAGGCCCGACTGGTCGCAAAAGGTTTCAAACAAAGACAAGGAGTTGACTATGACGAAACCTTCTCACCAGTAGCAATGCTCAAGTCCATTCGGATTTTGCTTGCAATTGCAGCTTACCATGACTACGAAATCTGGCAAATGGACGTGAAAACGACCTTCCTCAATGGAAAACTTGAGGAGGATGTGTATATGACACAGCCAGAGGGATTTGTTTCAAAGGTTAGAACAAATCAAGTCTGTAAGATATAACGATCCATTTATGGATTGAAGCAAGCTTCTCGTAGGTGGAACATTCGTTTTGATGAGACAATCAAAGAGTTTGATTTTATCAAAAATGAGGATGAACCATGTGTGTACAAGAAGGTTAGTGGGAGCGCTGTTTCATTCCTCGTATTATATGTTGATGATATATTACTGATAGGGAATGATATTCCTATGCTACAATCAATTAAAATCTGGTTATCTAAACATTTCTCCATGAAGGACTTGGGAGAAGGATCCTATATTTTGGGGATAAAAATCTATAGAGATAGATCTAAAAGGATGCTTGGCTTGTCCCAAGGAACGTACATTGACTCGATGCTAAAGAGGTTTAGCATGGAAGATTCCAAAAGAGGTCTCATGCCGATGAGCCATGGAATACATCTCTCCAAGAAACTGGCCCCAAAGACACTTGAGGAGAGAGACCGTATGAGTAAGATTCCTTATGCTACAGCAATAGGATCTATCATGTACGGTATGATATGTACTAGATCAGATGTCGCTCATGCACTTAGTGTAACAAGCAGATATCAGTCGAATCCAGGAGAAGAACACTGGAAGGCAGTGAAAAATATCCTAAAGTACTTAAGAAGAACTAAGGATGTATTTCTTGTCTACGGTGGGTCTGAATTGAAACTAGAGGGCTTCACAGACTCAAGTTTTCAAACAGACCAAGATGACAGTAAATCCGTTTCGGGATATGTGTTTACCTTAAACGGTGGCGCAGTGAGTTGGAAGAGTTCCAAACAGCAAACAGTTACTGATTCAGTGACAGAGGTAGAGTACATAGCTGCAAGTGAAGCTGCAAAGGAAGCTGTTTGGATGAAGAAGTTCATTACCGAACTTGGTGTGGTTCCTAGCATTACAGGACCAGTGCCTTTATTCTGTGACAACACCGGAGCTGTTGCGTAGGCTAAGGAATCCAGGTCTCATCAGAAATCTAAACACGTGTTGCGGCAATTTCATTTGATCAGAGAGATCATTGAAAGAGGAGACGTCACCCTGGAGCGTGTAGACTCTCAAGACAATATTGCAGATCCATTTACTAAAGCGTTAACACAACAACAGTTTGATCGTCACTTAGAGAAGATGGGTATGAGATACCACGACGATTGGCTTTAGTGCAAGTGGGAGATTGAAAGTAGTATGCATACAAGCCAATCATGTATGATGATAAAGCATATACTTTGTAATCAATCTTATTTATTTATTAATAAAAGAATTATTTATTAATGGCATTTATTATCTACATGGTGCTATTTTAATAATATGTGATAAACCCATAGTTTTAAGCAATGCTTTTAGAATCATGATGAGATCATGCTAATGAGATCTAAATTCTTAGATATCTTAAAACTAAAATGTTCCCAATCAATGGATTACTAAAAAGGGGATTAGTGAATCCGGATAGATTGGTACGTACGTTGCTTTCTCATTGGATGAGGATGATTGATCTCATGATCATTTGTGTGGAGACACTAAAGCAAGTATGTAGGTGCTTATTAGAGAATAAGTTCACTGAACGTGGCTCGCTAAGGAATACCTAATGGAGTTTTACTTGCCTATCAATGGGAATTCCTGTAGTGATAGTAGTACAAATGATCCTTAGACTTGAGATCATCATAGTATCTTATATAGAATGAATTACACTTTGACTTATTCCTTAAGACTCTTAGAGTATATCAAAGGCTATGCTTGGGTGTAATAAGTTATATATGAAGATAATGAATGATCAATAAAGAATCTACCACTTCTAGTAAAAGAAGAGAAATGTCCTATGTGATTCGATAAATGGCAACCCAGAAATTCTTGGCCAAGGTGGAATGAAATTAGAAAGTAGTTTTTAATTTGCATTCATTAGGAGTTGTGCATTTAGGAATCGAAATACATATAATTAAATAAAATAAGATTTGATAGTAATTCCATGTCTTATATTTAATTGGGACATTGCATGGTGGAAGGATTGAATTGTACGGTAACTATTAACTCAAAGGTTCTTTTATGATTAATATTGAAATATATATTATCTGGAAAGTCGTTGATCGCTAGGGAGGCTTATCCCTATTGTAGAATAAATATTATTTATTTAAATAAATTAATCGTTTAATTTATTTATTTAAATAAGATTAGAATTGTTCTAATTAATTTATTCACAACTGGTTTAATATGGAGAACCTAAAGGGTCACACCATAAAAGGAAGAATAATTATTTTAGAAGTTAATGGCATAATCGTAATAATATGTTAAGTATATTTAATTTAATCTATGGTGATAGAATAAATTAAATAGCTTAATAATTATTATTTAATATTTTAGAAATATTAAATATAAATTAATAAGAGAAGTCTTATTAATATTATTACAATTATTATTATTTTAATTTCTAAAAGAGTTTAGGAATTAATTTAATGTAAGTACTCTCATTGATTCCCAATAGGATTAGGGAGCCCATTTAATTAAAAGAGTTTAATTAAATGAATAATACCTTATTTTAATTAAAATAGGGTTACCTGATATCTTTATAAGAGGAGTTTTATATCAGATATCAGATATACGTAATTCCAATAGTTGGAGAGTACACCCCTTTTTCTATAGAGATAGGAAAAACTAGGGTTTGAGCCAATACACCCTTCTTCTTGAAAATTCTTCTTCCTTGGTGGATCACCTCTAGAGGCCATACACTTGGGTGGCTTACATTGATCAAAGGAAGGAATCTACCCGGAGATTCAAGGAGATCGTGGAGAAGTAGGAGTTGAACTCGTACCTGTTGAAGCTCGTATCTACAAGGGTATGATTCCATAACTTCTTGTTCTTCGTTTTAATTAATAATATGCATAAAGGATGATCTGGGTAATTGGTTTGTGAAAAATTTTAAAATCTGATTTTATTACGCTTCCGCTATTTTTGCAATTTGATTGCTACTTTGATTTTTACAAAACCTAACATCCAGAAGCGGCAAGGAACTTAATTACAAACATGGCAGCTAACTCACAGCAGTATGGAACTAAGATGGATCACACACCATAAAGGGTAAATGGGGTAAGAACGAGAGACTTAGAGCAACATATTTTTGATTTAACTCTTTTGGTTCGACAAATGGCTGCAAGGAATAAGCAAGGTATTCTGCAAGCTCAACCTCAGTACCACACAGAAAACCAAGAAGTACCTGTCAATTATGGGATATCTATGGAGGATATGTTCAAGGCATTCATGAACCAAACACAACAGTTCATGAGTCAGACACAACAATTCCAGCAAGAGACAAGAACTTCTGTTCAAGATCTGAGGGGCCAAGTTGGTCAACTTGCAACCACTGTAGGAAGGTCACTTTCTCAAACTGTTGAGAATATAAGTGCCATAACATTGAGATATGGTGCAGAGGATCAGCAGCAAGAAAAGTCATTACAAAGCAAGTCCGACCATAGTGAAATAGGCAGCAGTGATGTACTCAAGCACAGATTTCCACCTCTTTCAGCTTATGAACCAAAACTACCTTTTCCCCAAGTTCTAACAAGGAATTGGAAAGTTGGAAAGAATTCACCGTGGTATACAGAGTCTAATGAAAAATTCCTGGAAGAAATGACGAATAGGGAACAAAAACTTAAAGATGATGAGGAGTTCACTAGTGGAAACCAGTTGGAAGTGCTTGAGGCTACTACTGAATTTGAAGAAGAAATCAGGTATTCAAAGTCTGAAAAGAATGAACAAGAGGAAGAGGAAAACAATTGGATAAGTTTTGCGGATCCTTGCAAAGAGGATATAGGTGATACAACGTTGCGAACAACAAAAACACTACATGATACAGATCATAGGACCTTAACTATGGAATTGGATGAGGCATATGTCCAGTTCAACACATATGAGACTAAAAGGTATCTTGGTATTGCTGATTTTATTTTTTCTACTGATGTTGTTAACTCTATAGTGCAGGAATCTTTTGATCAAATACAATTATACGAGAAGGATTTGAGGGCTGGAATGAAGCAAAATCATGATATGAAGGATGCTCCTAATGAATTGAAACTATTACCAGTCCACTTGAAGTACACAAGTCCGATTACATAGAATGAGAAGGATGATGTCAAGCCAATGACAATAAATAAGGGCAGCTGCTTGGGAGGCAACTCAAGATCTCAGATTTGATTTTTCTATCCCTTTACTTTTTTATTCTATTTTTTTATTGCATGTTAGCTTGTAGTATTTTCTTCTTTGCATGATTTTCTTACATTGGGGACAATGTACGATTTGAGTGTGGGGGGGGGGGATTTAGGTTTTATTTATGTAGGAATAAAAAAATCCAATTTTGATGGGAAGTTGAAAAAAAAATTCTAAAAACTTGGGTTCCATGGTTCTTTATTGCCTCTGTGTTCGAAGGTTAAAGTCAAAGATTAAAAATTGATGCTAAAATTCAGAATCTGTTTGATGTTTATTTTGTTAATGAATGATGACAACTAAGCCATGATCCATAGTAATTGATTTGAATTGAATTTGTGATACATGAGTACTTGAATATGAGAAACATGTTTATTTGGCTAAGTTATTTGTGGAGTTGTCTATGTGCACTGATTTCATGACTTAGAAGTATTTAACTTGCTTATGTTGTTGCAGAACCATGTGAAAAAATGATGAATGAAAAAAAAAGGGAGAAAAAAATGAAAATTAAAAATTTGCTTCAATGTTCATTATGCGAAATAACTGGGTATCTAAGCCTCGGGAAGCATCGGTATTCACGCTGAAAAGTGCGATGGATAAAAGCAGCTTGACTAGTCAACTTTTGTGGCCTTTGTTACTTGAATAAGTAAGCCCTTAGGGGTGTCTCTACACCTACTGCCCTAAGATCATCTGGTTTGGGAGTCGTTGGTGGAAAGTTCGCTAATGGGTAACTCTGAAAAGCCTAAGAAAAGGAGACATTGCACATGTCAAGAAAAAAAAATATACGAAAAAAAAGAAGAAGCATGAAAATACATTCATCTGTGCTAAAAAGAAGGTTCTATGAAAAAAATTAAAAAGTAAGAAAAATTTGTTCTTAGTTATGAATCAGTGTGCACGATTTTTTCTCCATGGTAACTAAGTTGAGTAAGTATGTAGATTTTGGGGAAGTTACTTGTGGCTACAATTTGGTTTAATAAAATTCATTGGTGAACTAGTAAGGTTGTTCATTGTGAGTTAACTGATAAGGCATTGATTAAGATTTTTGAAAATTTAGTATTGATAATCATTATTTGTACCTTGAAATCTTTTGACATGATGGTTGAATAGAATTTTTTGGAAATCAAACTTTTGGTTTACACGAGGGCGTGTAAAAGGCTAAGTGTGGGGGAATTTGATGAGTGCATATTATTCATTTATTTTGATTCCATTATATTTAGTTTTATTGCATGTTTCATGTGTATATGAGCTTATTAAGGTGTTTAATGATTTCAGGAAGAATTGGAGCTGAAATGAGAAAAAAGGCAAAATTGCAGGATTTTTAGCATTAAGTTGGATGCATGTTCTTGACCCAGGACTTGAATTTTAGTGTAGAGCTCTTCCTTAGCTTTCCGGAACTTCTTGAATCGTCTCAATCGGAGTTCATATGTAAAAGTTATGATATTTTTACTAAACGGACGTTGAACCTCAAAGTTTGGAAGTTGCAATTCACACAGTAGTCACTTGGAGCGCGATTTCGACCTTGATGCAGCCTGAATCTGTTAATTCTTAAAGAAGTAAGTTGTAGATCTCGTCGACAGCTTCGATTTGATAGGTCTGGTCTCGTAACTCCTCCTGGATCAAAAGTTATGTTTGTTTTACCAAAGGACGTCGCAACAGAAAAATATGGGCGAATTTGTGCGGGAAATCTTGGAAAATTTGGAAATCTTGGAATTTTGGAAAGTTTCTAAAAGCAGATTTTGGCAAATTTCTACATGGAATTGGACTGCTATTTCTATTAGATTTATGATATCTTTTAGACTAAGATTTATTTCCAAATTAGATTCTATTTCTTTTTGGAAACTAGTTATGATTTGTAATTCCTTTTAGGATTTGGATTTCTACTTCCTATAGGATTTATGACTTTGTCTAGCACTATAAATAGAGGATGAGAGTCAAGATTTTATGAATTCAATCATCTACTACATTCTCTCATCTACAACATTGGAGGATTGCAGACATGAGCTAAGTTCTTTTTATTCAGTTCTCAGGGATGTTGAACCTTATTTATAATTAATAGTTAATTGAGTATTCATTATTTAACCCTTCTCACATGAAATTTATTCTTGATAATCTGATTTAATTTCTGAATGCTATTTGGCTTAACTGATTTGATTTCTGCAGAATTAAGTTGGTTAACGAATATCATATACTAGATCAAGGAATAATATTACGTGTAATTGATATTGTTTCTATTCATAAGTAGTAATTAGTAATACCTGATTGTGGACAAGCTTTTGAGTATTGCTATGATTATCAGAAGACAAGTTAAACAATCCGAGCTTATGTGTTTGTTGCTTGGAATATATTGCTTGGAATACATTGCATATATTGATCAGGTATGAAAGGTTGATCACCTTCATTACCAAAGTATTTGTCATGGTCATTGTTGACCACTCAACGTTATTAATTCAATCATTCATGTATTGAAATTTGATTCATGCTCTTTCACAATCATTATATTGTTGAAAATTTGAAAGCTTATTCTTTCTTTCAATCATGATATATCTTTATTATATTTAAACTTATTGAGAAAAGTAGTTGCTCACCCTTGCTATATCATGAATATATTTCAGTTTAATCCAAATGCTCAAAGAAGAACAAAGGCAAAGGAAAAGATGGAGATTATTTTTATAAGGACATTTATCTATTATGTTAACTGACGTAAATTGATGATGTAAATCTTATGAATTATTAAAGGTATGTATTAAGATAAATGTTGTAGACCTTGAGAAATGTTACAGAACCATTGTGTAATAAACAATTTATGTTTATAATTTCACATTAGTTTATAGAATATGTATGAAGATGATGTATCGTGACGCATCAAGTCCGAGGTTCAATGGACCTGGATTTGGGGGCGCTACATATTGTCCTATAACAAAACCAGATTTGTTAATGATCATACGGGCATTTATATATTAACACGTGTACATATGTACGAATGAAAATATGTAAGGAATCGTATATTGTACTTTCCTTGATTTGAAAAGTTGGAATTATGGAGTTTTTATGCCCCCACTTTTCTTTACTTTGAGAAATCAAAAGTTAAAAAAACTTCTTGGAATACTTCCTCAAATTTTTTTCTTGGTTGCTTTAATCAATGGACTTTTATTTTCTGATTTTAAAAGTTCTCGTTTTCAATGACTTTTGTCGGTAAGACCTCTTTAGCTCTAGTAGCATTAATCGATGAAGTCGTCGTTAGGCTTCTATTGTTTTCGGTGAAACTCTTCCTGTAGTTCTCCCACTTCGAGTTGTGGGCATACCCTTCACGAATTCTACACCTCCTCAGCAGAGTCACCAAAAAAATGTGGGCAAAGAAATTGTACCTTGCTAGGGTTAGGGTTTCGTGTTGACTGAGGAGGAGATAAATTCATGAATAGTGCGGAATTGATTGATGGATTGAAGAGGGGAGATCAAGAACAGGTGAGCAATTAATTACTTCAATGACACTTCACAAAACTCTTAGGATCTGAGAACCCTATTAGGATAACAAGGATCCAAAGAGTCTTCTTGTGTGCTTCGGGTTGAGTGAGTCTCCAAGTCTTCGAGTCCTCCAAAAGTCCAAAAGTTCTTTCTTTATGGAATGGAAGGGGTATATATAGAGTTTCTTGGAAATTGGTCACGTGCCAGGCACATGACCTCGGGAAAATTCTTAAAATACCCTTAGTCACCAGAGTAATGTTCCGATCGTCCTGTCCTTCTAGCCAACAATCTAGTATCTCAATTATTTCTCAAAATAAGTCACCTCCAGTACTAAAAAAAATAGTCATTTGTGATGGCCAAAATCCATCACAAAAAGTAGAAAAACCATAACGAAAAGTTTACGTGATGGCTTTAAGTATCACAATGGCCATCTTGCATACGCCAATCATGATAGGTTTTTCGTGATGGTTTTAGCAATCACGCAAACATTTAGTACTTTTGTGATGATTAATACAATCACATTAATACGTAATCTATTGTGATTGTCAAAGTCATCACAAAAAAATATGACTTTAAGGATCAAATGTAAGAACGTGAATCTCTACTTACGTATAATTTATTTCACTGTATTAATTGTATCAAATGATACTTGTAGGATTCGAACCCTCCTCCCATTTGCAAACTAAATAACGAGTATTACCACTACACCAAAGTCCAGATCATGATTATAATTTTAAAACAAAATATAAAAGGAAACATATGTGAGTTGACTTACTAAACAAAATTACTTCCACATAAGATTTGGTGATTGCAATAACAGTCACAAATACTCTATAATGATGGTAAAATTAGTCATCAGTAAGAGCCATCATATATTTTATTATTTTGTGATGGCTTGAAAATTCCATTACAAAATACCTTCTTTTTGTAATTGCAAATAAAAGTTGTCAAAAAAATCTATCTTTTTTAATGATTGTCAAGACCGTCATAAAATATTGTTTGATTATTTATTACATTAAAATACTAGTGATAACTTAAATGCAATCACGAAAAGGGTATATCTATAAGTGATGACTTAGTGCGTCACAAAAAGAAAATTTATTTTGCGTGAAAAAATTGGTGTGATTGACATGGCCATCACAATTATAATGCATTGATGGCAAGATTAGTCATCACTAATAGCCATCATATATACTATTATTTTGTGATTTCTTAAAAAGTCCATCACAAATTACTATATTTTGTGATTGTTTTTAAAAACTGTCACAAAGTTCCGTCACGTATTCTTGTTTTTCTAGTAGTGTTCTGCCTCGGGACACGTAGAGGCTTCTCTCGGGTCGCACATTTATTTTCTACTTTTCTGTTTGTCATTCAATTCTTTTAGGTCACACATGAACCTTAATTTATAATTAGGCTCACAAGGGGTAGTATGCAAATTTGATTAAGGATAATCTTATAAAAAAAATTAAATGTAATAAATTACATTTTGTCTGAATGAACAAATTCTAACATAGCTAATGGTACTAAGGATTTAACATGATAGTTTTTACAGTTATAATAACTAGAAGGCCATCTTGAACTGTAAATTAGACCACAGTCGGTTCATCAATTGGTTAAATTAGTTAAACTTCAAAATAAAAATAAAAATAACATAGTAGTAGTAGTTATATACTAATCTGCTTTAACATCTGAGCCGAGGGACAAAACCCCATAGATTCTGAAAATACCTTCCATGAAAATCAAGGTCATGCATGGCCACATATCCCACTAAAAATATAACCGTGAACCTATTTGGTATTCACGTGAAAAGCGTGTAACAAAATATAAAAAGTAATTTGTTTGATAGGATAACAATAGAGATTGCTAATGGACAGAAACTAAGCTCTCGATCGGCCTACTTAATTGACACTACGTTGGTTTCACAATTCAGAACAATTTTTTCTTAGTACATCAAGGCCATGCATGGCCACATATCCCACTAAAAATAAAAAAATTAACCTAATGGACAGAAACCTCTCGATCGGCCTATTTAATTGACACTACGTGGTTTCACAAATCACAATTTAAAACAATTTTTTCTTAGTACCATTAATCACAATTCTTTTTCTATTTTGAATTAAAATTTTATTTTGATACAGTTGTTAGGAATATAAGACTTCGCAAAACGAGCAATAAAATAAAACCAGATAAAAACACAATATTTAATGTGAAATCCCCTTGAAAGAAAAAAAAAATCACAGACCGAATTTCAAATCTCCATATATAAATAACATTGAGCTTACAATAATAAAAAGACCAACTATGTGTACGAAATAAAATCTGTAAAACCCTTCTTGCAATAGTACAACTTACACATAATATAAAAGTTGCAAAAAAAATCTCTCTCACTCAAACCCAAAACCCACTCACATCTCTTTCTACTCGCAGGATGTTATATGATGTTTGATTGTATTACACTTATCAACTAAGCATAAAACTCTATTTATAAAATATCCACAAATCTTATTTTCCTAATATAATTAGGACTCTTTCGCATACTAAATATTTATATTAAAATATATAAGACACCTTCCAAAATAATATTCCAATCAAAAATAAAATTACTTCTTAGAATAATATTCGAGAAGTATCCAACAACAGTTAGCCAACTAGGACATAAATGAACACTGCATAAAAGCAAATTGATGGACGAGAGAATGCAAGACTAGCTAGTTTGTTACCAAACGGAAAGTGCATCGACAGCAATTTCAGTATTCTTTAGATATCCAACGAACAATACCAATGTCACCAAATACCATGTTTTTAAGCTGCAGATAAATATAAGCGCTAAATACACTTCTATTACATTAAGTATTATGACATTCGTAATTCAGTCTTTAAAATATTTGGACTTACAATTTACTACATAAAGTGCCTAATTTCATACAATGTTATCAGATGGAAAGTGCATCCCAGCAATTTCAATATTCTTTAGATACCCAACGAACAATACCAATGTAACAAAACACTATTTTTCTAAGCTGCACATAAATATAAATATAGTTTTTATCATCTAATAAAAAAACGTAAATAGAGTAGAAAATTTATGTTTATATATACGATACGATACACGAGCCAATGACTAAGATTAAAATTTTAAATTTGTCGTCCGCAACTACAAAAAATATGGGTTATAGGGACACTCAATAGTGTCCCCATAGGTATTCTATAGAGACATTTTACGTAAAGAGCCACATAACATAAGGGTCACAAAGTCATAATAAGTTTTTGTGACACTTGAAATGTCGATATAATAAACCTTGAAATTACAATTTGGAGTGCCTCAATAACATCTTTTGGGGCATTATAAAATGCATCCAAAAATAACAAAAAAAAAGGTTACATAAACCATCACGAGACACTTTTAAATGTACTGAATGATACTTCTATCCCTTCAAGTTATCACCCACTTTTAATATCGTCTCTAAAATTTATTTTTCGTCAATTAGATCCTAATGTGATATTTTTTGTCAATTCTGTTTCATTTTACCCGATTTGGCTGTACCTTGACTAAAAATTGACCCAACTCGACCCATTTATCTTTTCCCGATTTGACATTTTTTGCACTTCTGTCCTTCTCCAAGTTACCAGATTTGTCTTTACCATTATTATATGTATTATTCATATTAGTAATTTAAAAAAAAACAAAAAATATAAATTAAAATAATAAATAGTAAAAGAAAAATAAAAAAAAATCAATTCAACATTTTTAAAAAAATAAAAATTTATAAAATAATTACTATTTTTAGGAAAAAATAGAAGAATTTTTTTTATTTTAAAAAAAAATGATTATAGTTTTATAAAATACAGATTCAAAAAAATAAAATTTTATTTTCAGAAAAAAATAGAAATTAGAAATTAAAATAAATATAGTAAAAAATATTTATTTTCAAAAAAAATTAGAATTTTTTTATATTTTACAAGATGTGTATATTTTCATAAAATAATTATAAAATTTAAACTTTAATTTTTTTAAATCTATATTCTATGAAGCTTTACTCATTCTTTTTAAAATAAAAATTTCTAATTTTTTTTCTTGAAAATAATAATTCTCTTTAAAAAAATTTAATTTCTTTTTTCAAAAAATTGAATTATTGTTTTTTTTTATTTTTTACTATTTTTCGTATTTTAATTTCTTTTTTTAGTTTTTGTTTTTAAAATTTCTAATATTAAGAATAAATATTTTAATGGTAAAGGCAAATCGAGAAACTTAAACGAACATAAGTGCATAAAATGTCAAATCGGGTAACGACAAATAGGTCAAGTTGGGTCATTAATTTTTGTTCGGGTTACAGTCAAATCGAGTAAAAGAAATGGAATCGACAAAAAATATCACTTTAAAGATTTAATTGATAAAAAATAAATTTTAGAAACGACTTTAAAAATAAGTTGTTGGTTTATATCTTGAGAGGTTTTAATGATGACAATAAATTGGGCTTGTATTAATTATTATAATTAGGTCTTTTGCCTTAATTGCTATTGGACTGGGTCATGTGACAAATATTTGTTTGCTGGAATCATTCGAAGTATTGATCCAACAATTCGTTACCAATCAAGTCTTGTATTTGAATTCAAAATTAATTGATTTCCTATTATATCTCTTGTGAAGATTATTCCAAAGATACTTTTATATAATAAGAGTCTATTAAGGAGTCTTATGGTAACTAAACAAATCATTCCTTCCTTATCTTTAGCTGTGTGTTCTGAATATATATACTCCTTAATATCAGCTGGGTCTTTGAATTATTTTTGGAAACAATTATTCAATCTTTTCAAAACACATTCTGTTGCTCCAACTATGATTGATTCATGCTAATCTATTTATCCGTTAGGAGCTAATTAGAGAGAAATATCGGTAATTGATTCTCTGTTTTATTCATATAACCGTTACCCTCCTTAGTATATATATATCTTCCTTTCGGCTATAACAGGTACACAAAGGATATACATAAGCAAGGGAAAAGCAGTAATCATCTTTAGTCTAATCGATTGATTGTATTCCTCCTTTGAGAGCTTTTACTATCTAGAATTTTCCAGCAAGTTAGAATCTCTTTGTAAGTTCTTTATTAGCTGGAAAATAGCGATTGTAAACCAATATCCTTTGTCACAAGTTCTGTTCATCAGTATTTGTCGGAGTGGTCGATCCATTAGTGGATAGGGTCTGTTCAAAGAGCTTTAAAGGTTGCAAAGGTGCAAGGGTTGCAGAAGTGCAAAAAGGGGCAGAGGTGTCCATACAAGGAGGAAAGCTTTTGTTGAACAGGGAAGTTGTTCTTATTGTATTTAATTTGAGTTTTAAATATTAATAAAAAGAGTCTCCAATACCAATTGGTACTGGACGTGGATTAGGCTACTAGATAGAGGATAGGGGTTGAACCACGTAAAAATCCTTGTGTCTAAGGTTTGATTATCTCATGGTTTGATTTGATATTATTTCCTGAATAACTGAACTTGAAATGCAACCTAAACACTTTTAGGAGAACTTGAAATAGCTACTATAGTTAATTGTAACTACCAACTAAGTGCCTGATAAAATATTTTTGGGATATTCGTCAGTGTATTGTTAGACTTATTATATTTTTTCCATGTTTATCCTCAAGTATAATGATTGTTGATGAGTGCATATTATTTATTTATTTTGATTCCATTATATTTAGTTTTATTGCATGTTTCATGTGTATATGACCTTATTAAGGTGTTTAATGATTTCAGAAAGAATTGAAGCTAAAATGAGGAAAAAGACAAAATTGCAGGATTTTTAGCATTAAGTTGGATTCATGTTCCTGGCTTGGGACTTGAATTTTAGTGTAGAGCTCTTCCTTAGCTTTCCGGAACATCTTGAATCGTCCCAATCGGAGTTCATATGAAAAAGTTATGAGATTTTTACTAAACGGACGTTGAACCTCAAAGTTTGAAAGTTGCAATTCACACAGCAGTCACTTGGAGCCCGATTTCGACCTTGATGCAGCCTGAATCTGTTAATTCTTAAAGAAGTAAAGTTGTATATCTCGTCGACAGCTTCGATTTGATAGGTAGCAGGTCCCGTAACTCCTCCTGAACCAAAAGTTATGATTGTTTTACCAAAGGACGTCGCAGCAGGAAATATGGACGAATTTGTGCGGGAAATCTTGGAAAATTTGGAAATCTTGGATTTTTGGAAAGTTTCTAAAAGCAGATTTTGGCAAATTTCTACACGGAATTGGATTGATATTTCTATTAGATTTATGATATCTTTTAGACTAAGATTTATTTCCAAATTAGATTCTATTTCTTTATGAAAACTAGTTATTATTTGTAATTCTTTCTAGGATTTGGATTTCTACTTCCTATAGGATTTAGGATTTTGTCTAGCACTATAAATAGAGGATGAGAGTCAAGGTTTTATGAATTCAATCATCTACTACATTCTCTCATCTACAACATTGGAGGATTGCAGACATGAGCTAAGTTCTTTTTATTCAGTTTTCAGGGTTGTTGAACCTTATTTATAATTAATAGTTAATTGAGTATTCATTATTTATTCCTTCTCATATGAAATTTATTCTTGATAATCTGATTTAATTTCTGAATGATATTTGGCTTAACTGATTTGATTTCTGCAGGATTGAGTTGGTTAACGAATATCATATACTAGATCAAGGAATAATATTACGTGTAATTGATATTGTTTCTAATCATAAGTAGTAATTAGTAATACCTGATAGTGGACAAGCTTTTGAGTATTGCTATGATTATCAGAAGACAAGTTAAACAATCCGAGCTTATGTGTTTGTTGCTTGGAATAGTGTAATTCCCAAGTTCTTAATGCTGCTATTATATTAAATCTAGAGAGTTTGTTCTAGTTTATATAATTGTTAGAATCTTTGTGAAGAGCTTGTTTCACTGAGTGACAATCTAAGGGGAGTTTCGGGTAGCAGAGCTTATTGTTACCTAGGGCTATTAGTTTCATTGAAGGGTAAATAATGTTACACTTGATTAATCTATTATTGTAAAAAGGTGATACTGAACTAAAGAACTGAAGATTTTCATTCATTGTTTATTCTTGTTAATTTAGTTAATTAATTAAAAATCTCCTTTTCATTAGAAACCATAGGATAAATATAAAATTAATCACTCTCTATGGGATCGATCCTTGCTTACTACTGTGCTAATTGTTTAAATTTATAAAGTGAAAGTGAGGTTAATTTAGGAGTGTAAACGACAGCTCCCAAATTTTGGCGTCGTTGTCAGGGAGTGTTATTTGTTTTTGTTTATTCTTTGTTTTCGTTTATTTTTATTATTTTCTTTTTCTTTTTGTTTTATGACTCAATCCTATAACTTTGTTGACTTAAATTTTGATCAAGAGATAGAAAAAACTGTAGATACAAAAGAAGCTCTTGTTCCATCACTTGAAGTGGAAGAGATGGCGCTGCCACACAATAACAGAACTTTGAAAGAATTGGCTACTCCTGATCTGACTCAACCATCTTTTTGTATTGAGTATCCTACTTTAGATGTTGCTTTTGTACTTAACTCTAGACTAATTCATCTTTTGCCTACTTTTCGTGGTCTTACAGGTGAAAATCCATATAAACATCTAAAGGAGTTCCATGCGGTGTGTTCGACGATGAAAGCACAAGGAGTGGCAGAGGAGCAGATCAAGCTTAGACTTTTTCCATTCTCATTAGCAGATTTGGCTAAAGACTGATTATACTATCTACCTTCAGGATCAATACGATCATGGACTGATATGCAAAGGTTATTCTTGGAGAGGTATTTTCCTGCATTAAGAGTTACCGATATAAGAAAGGAGATATGTGGAATCAGGCAGTTCAATGGAGAGAATCTCTATGAGTATTGGGAAAGGTTCAAGAAGTTGTGTTCCAGCTGTCCACCTCATGGAATCGATGAACATTACTTGATCCAGTACTTCTATGAGGGGTTGCTACCAATGGAAAGAAGCATGATTGATTCAGCAAGTGGAGGAGCACTGATATACAAGACTCCAGAAGCAGCAAGGAACTTAATTGCAAACATGGCAGCTAACTCACAGCAGTATGGAACTAAGATGGATCACACACCACAAAGGGTAAATGGGGTAAGAACGAGAGACTTAGAGCAACAGATTTCTGATTTAACTCTTTTGGTTCGACAAATGGCTGCAAGGAATAAGCAAGGTATTCAGCAAGCTCAACCTCAGTACCACACAGAAAACTAAGAAGTACCTGTCAATTCTGGGACATCTATAGAGGATATGTTCAAGGCATTCATGAACCAAACACAACAGTTCATGAGTCAGACACAACAATTCCAGCAAGAGACAAGAACTTCTGTTCAAGATCTGAGGGACCAAGTTGGTCAACTTGCAACCACTGTAGGAAGGTCACTTTCTCAAACTGTTGAGAATGTAAGTGCCATAACATTGAGATGTGGTGCATAGGATCAACAGCAAGAAAAGTCAATACAAAGCAAGTTCGACCATAGTGAAATAGGCAGCAGTGATGTACTTAAGCACAGATTTCCACCTCTTTCAGCTTATGAACCAAAACTACCTTTTCCCCAAGTTCTAACAAGGAATTAGAAAGTTGGAAAGAATTCACCGTGGTATACAGAGTCTAATGAAAAATTCCTGGAAGAAATGGCGAATAGGGAACAAAAACTTAAAGATGATGAGGAGTTCACTAGTGGAAACCAGTTGTAAGTGCTTGAGGCTACTACTGAATTTGAAGAAGAAATCAGGTATTCAAAGTCTGAAAAGGATGAACAAGAGGAAAAGGAAAACAATTGGATAAGTTTTGCATATCCTTATAAAGAGGATATAGGTGATACAACGTTGCGAACAATAAAAACACTACATGATACATATCATAGGACCTTAACTATGGAATTGGATGAGGCATATGTCCAGTTCAACACATATGAGACTAAAAGGTATCTTGGTATTGCTGATTTTGTTTTTTCTACTGATGTTGTTAACTCTATAGTGCAGGAATCTTTTGATCAAATACAATTATACGAGAAGGATTTGAGGGCTGGAATGAAGCAAAATCATGATATGAAGGATGCTCCTAATGAATTGAAACTGTTACCAGTCCACTTGAAGTACACAAGTCCGATTACATAGAATGAGAAGGATGATGTCAAGCCAATGACAATAAACAAGGGCAGCTGCTTGGGAGGCAACCCAAGATCTCAGATTTGATTTTTCTATCCCTTTACTTTTTTATTCTATTTTTTTATTGCATGTTAGCTTGTAGTATTTTCTTCTTTGCATGATTTTCTTACATTGGGGACAATGTACGGTTTGAGTGTAGGGGGGGGGGAGATTTAGGTTTTATTTATGTAGGAATAAAAATTCCAATTTTGATGGGAAGTTAAAAAAAAAATTCTGAAAACTTGGGTTCCATGGTTCTTTATTGCCTTTGTGTTCGAAGGTTAAAGTCAAAGATTGAAAATTGATGCTAAAATTCAGAATCTGTTTTATGCTTATTTTGTTAATAAATGATGACAACTAAGTCATGATCCATAATAATTGATTTGAATTGAATTTGTGGTACATGAGTACTTGAATATGAGAAACATGTTTATTTGACTAAGTTATTTGTGGAGTTGTCTATGTGCACTGATTTCATGACTTAGAAGTATTTAACTTGCTTATGTTGTTGCAGAACCATGTGAAAAATGATGAATGAAAAAAAAGGGAGAAAAAAAATAAAAATAAAAAATCTGCTTCAATGTTCATTGTGCGAAATAACGGGGTATCTAAGCCTCGGGAAGCATCGGTATTCATACTGAAAAGTGTGATGGATAAAAACAGCTTGACTAGTGAACTTTTGTGGCCTTTGTTACTTGAATAAGTAAGCCCTTAGGGGTGTCTCTACACCTAGTGCCCTAAAATCATCTGGTTTGAGAGTCGTTGGTGGAAAGTTTGCTAATGGGTAACTCTGAAAAGCCTAAGAAAAGGAGACATTGCACATGTCAAGAAAAAAAATATATACGAAAAAAAAGAAGCATGAAAATACATTCATCTGTGCTAAAAAGAAGGTTCTATGAAAAAAATTAAAAAGCAAGAAAAATTTGTTCTTAGTTATGAATCAGTGTGCACGATTTTTGCTCCATGGTAACTAAGTTGAGTAAGTATGTAGATTTTGGAAAAGTTACTTGTGTGGCTATAATTTGGTTTAATGAAATTCATTGGTGAACTAGTAAGGTTGTTCATTGTGAGTTAACTGATAAGGCATTGATTAAGATTTTTGAAAATTTAGTATTGATAATCATTATTTGTACCTTGAAATCTTTTGACATGATGGTTGAATAGAATTTTTTGGAAATCAAACTTTTGTTTTACACGAGTACGTGTAAAAGGCTAAGTGTGGGGGAATTTGATGAGTGCATATTATTCATTTATTTTGATTCCATTATATTTAGTTTTATTGCATGTTTCATGTGTATATGAGCTTATTAAGGTGTTTAATGATTTCAGGAAGAATTGGAGCCGAAATGAGAAAAAAGACAAAATTGCAGGATTTTTAGCATTAAGTTGGATGCATGTTCTTGTCTTGGGACTTGAATTTTAGTTTAGAGCTCTTCCTTAGCTTTCCGGAACATCTTGAATCATCCCAATCGGAGTTCATATGTAAAAGTTATGATATTTTTACTAAACGGACGTTGAACCTCAAAGTTTGGAAGTTGCAATTCACACATCAGTCACTTGGACCCCGATTTCGACCTTGATGCAGCCTAAATCAGTTAATTCTTAAAGAAGTAAAGTTGTAGATCTCGTCGACAGCTTCAATTTGATAGGTAGCAAGTCCAGTAACTCCTCCTGGATCAAAAGTTATGGTTGTTTTACCAAAGGACGTCGCAGAAGGAAATATGGGCGAATTTATTCTTGATAATCTGATTTAATTTCTGAATGCTATTTAGCTTAACTGATTTGATTTCTGCAGGATTGAGTTGGTTAACGAATATCATATACTAGATCAAGGAATAATATTACGTGTAATTGATATTGTTTCTAATCATAAGTAGTAATTAATAATACCTGATTGTGGACAAGCTTTTGAGTATTGCTATGATTATCAGAAGACAAGTTAAACAATCCGAGCTTATGTGTTTGTTGCTTGGAATAGTCTAATTCCCTAATTCTTAATGCCGCTATTATATTAAATCTAGAGAGCTTGTTCTATGTTATATAATTTTTAGAATCTTGTGAAGAGCTTGTTTCATTGAGTGACAATCTAAAAGGAGTTTCGGGTAGTAAAGATTGTTGTTACCTAGAGCTATTAATTTCATTGAAGGGTAAATAATGTTACACTTGATTAATCTATTATTGTAAAAAGGTGATACTGAACTAAAGAACTGAAGATTTTTATTCATTGTTTATTCTTATTATTTTATTCTTGTTTATTTAGTTAATTAATCAAAAATCCCCTTTTCATTAGAAACCATAGGATAAATATAAAATAAATCACTCTCTGTGGGATCGATCCTTGCTTACTACTGTGCAAATTATTTAAATTTGTAAAGTAAAAGTGTGGTTAATTCACAGGAAAAATGGGGCTTTTCGATAAGGATTTCTCCCTATTGGGGCACAATTAGGTGACCAAACCCCTTTTCTCGACAGAACTTTTTAGACATTGTCAATAATACAAATAATAATATGAATAACTTTGTCGTCTCAATTATTGATTTAATAATATAAAATATTATGACAATAATTGAATCAATAACGTGAGATACTATGCATCAATTATTGTGGCAATAATCGAATAAACTGAGTGACTTCACACGTAAACATCAATATTCAAAAATACTGTACAATTCTGTGTGCTACTATGCAACCACGCGTATTACTGTACTTTTATTACCGATTATTTTATGACAACTTGCTTACTTTGTAAAATTTTCATATATCACCCTTAAATTTAACCTTTTATCAATTTAACCATTTACTAAATAGAATAATAATTATAAGAAAATTGAATACTTTCATTTCATAAAATTCGGGGTCTTACAACCTCCCCTCCTTATGAAATTTTGCCCTCGAAATTTACGTACCTGGTAGTTCGAAGAGATGAGAATACCTTGCTTTCTTTTCGAATTGTACCTTCCTGGTTATTTTCTCTGTATCATGATTTTTCCATTGCTCATCTCCTGTATTTCAGATATCATACTAGAGTACATCTTCAAAACAAATGTTAATTGACATACCACATATTATCTCTATATTCTGACTGACCAATTAAATAACAATTAAGCTTAGGTAGGTCATACTAGCGAAGGATTTACCCGTCTCTCCCCTCCTAGTTCTAGCCTCACATCTCAGTCAGGAATCATATCCCTAAGCTCTGTACCAACTGTGACGCCCCCAAAATAGGTATACATTACCCATTCTGAGTCACCAAATACATGGTACATAACTTAAATACACGAATATTGTCTAGTAGACAATATTCAAACTCAAATGGAGTCCTTATTACAATTATTATCACACTATTTCATAGAATAGTGAGGACTACTATGACAACCATCTCGGACCGTCACTTCATTCCCCAACTAGTCCCAACTATATTCTCGATTCCTAAAGAGAACAGTGAAAGAAAAGGGTGAGCACAAATAGCCTAGTAAAGAATATTATGACTAAAGATAATTACATTATCAATAGCCTTCATCAATAATAAATCAGAGATTTAGAACATATGGTATATAATAAAAGTCTTCAACCATAATTGCAGCGGAATCAACAATCTATTAGAAGAGTCAAGTAGAACATAATGTCTACTATCTTCTCCAAATTAAAGGTCCATCGTTAATATTTTATTCCTATAATACTCATCAACAGTTCTTGGTTATACCCAAGACAAAGAGAACTTTCATCACCTGTCTTCACCTGAACCACTGAAGATTATAGTTAAGTTCACAATTCATATTTATAATCACGTAAATCAACAGTTTCTCCTTGCCACAAAGGTTTAATAGAGCGTTTACTAAATATCCTTACCCTAAAGGCTAAAGATATTCAAATGTAATAACAATGATCATACCAATCAGTTGTCTATCTTTGCACTACGGGCCAAAAATATTCAACTATAAAACCAATGGTCATGATCATACCAATTAATTGTCTGTCAGTGCACTACCACCAAAGACATTCAACTGTTAACTAATGGTCATTATCCTGCCAATCACATCATCGAATTATCCATGCACTATGGGCCAAGGATATTCATTAGTATCATCAGTGGTCATGATCATGTCATACACATGTCCATCTTTGCAGTACGGGCCAAAGCTATCAATCAACAGTTCGTCTTTGCACGTAAGCCAAAGATATATAACTGTAAAACCAATAATCAACAGTCCATCTTTGCACGTAAGCCAAAGATATACAACTGTAAAAGCAATAATCAACAGTCCATCTATACACTACGGACCAAAGATGGCTTTCGTTACAATATAAGCATGAAGATGATGACAATGATATAAGTATCAATCAAGCGAAATCAAGGATAAATATTAAAGATTTTTAATTTATCTAGAGTTTTAAAATGCCCAAATTGTCAACATGATATTACTTTGTGGAGTAAAATTCAAGAATAATATTCATGTATAAAAAATAATTTGGACAGAAAAGAATCAATTTTTCGTCGTGAATAGTACTCCGTGAATAGTATTTCATGAATAGTATCTCGTGAATAGTATACTGTGAATAGTGCTTCATGAATAGTACCGTATTTATAAATAGTACCCATGAATAGTACTGTATATATGAATAGTGCCCATGAATAGTACTCTGTGAATAGTACCATATATATGAATAGTATCCATAAATAGTACCGTATGCATGAATAGTACTGTATGAATAGAAATAACACACCTTACCTTAGTAGAAAACTGGATACTGCAATAGTGAAGTAGCAGAATACTCTTCTTCTTCCTCTCTATAGTTTCTCTCTCTATAGTTGCTCTAGTGAGTCTTAGTGAATTGGAGAGAATAAAAGAATAAATGAGCTTCTATTTATAGGAAAACATAGTTTCGATAATTGCACGTTTAGGGACTCAAATTATTATAGTTTAGTACCTTCATCTTTGCCTCCATTTTTAATTTAGTCCTTCAAGTATTATCAATCTTGCACAACCTCCCCTAATAGTGCATGCATGTGAACCAATAGTTTCATGCATGTGAACAAATAGTTATTTGCATGTGAACTAATAGCAATTAATTGCTCATTTATCCGATTAATTACCCGTTTGGTCAATTTAACATCCAGAAATAAACAATTATCGAAATAAATGTCGATTTCCACTAATACTAATAATCCCAACACGATAAAAATATTTGTATCAACAAAATCATCTTTGAAATTTTTAAAGTTTGACTTTTTCGAAAAAGTAAACTATTAACTTTTTGACCAAAAAGTCAACCCCGGTAAATTTTGTGTTTATAGTCTATTTTTACTAATTTCATCATCCCGGGCTCAAATATCTCGTCCGCGTCTCCAAATTTAACTCCCAACTAAAATTTGATTTTTAATAACATTCATCATTAATATTATAACTCACAATATTAACAACTAGATCATTCTCAGGAAAGAGGAGGCTTTTCGATAAAGATTTCTCTCTATTGGCGCGCAATTAGGTGACCAAACCCCTTTTCTCGATAGAACTTTCTAGACATTGTCAATACTGCAAATAATAATATGAATAACTTTGTCGTCTCAATTATTGATTTAATAATATAAAATATTGTTACAATAATTGAATCAATAACGTGAGATACTATGCAGCAATTAATGTGGCAATAATTGAATAAGCTGAGTGACTTCTCACGTAAGCATCAATAATTAAAAATATTATACAATACCGTGTGCTACTTTGCAACCACGCGTATTAATGTACTTTTATCACCGATTATTTTATGACAACTTGCTTACTTTGTAAAATTTTCGCATATCACCCTTAACTTTAACCTTTTATCAATTTAACCATTTACTAAATAGAATAATAATTATAAGAAAATTAAATACTTTCATTTCATAAAATTCGGGATCTTACATTTTATCCAAGTCCACAAGCAAAGCAAGAATGATCAACTGAGAATAGAAGAAGTGTTGGGCAATAATATGCATACATATTTTTTATCTATACAATTCTCCCAAACAAAACCATACTCTATTTCTCTTTCATCTCATTCTAACTTAACAAAACAAATTAAAATACAATAGAGAGAGAAGAGAGAGAGTATTTTCGGCAGCCATAGAAGGGAAAAGGGAGATGAGTTTTCATCCTTATGCATCCAATGTTTATCAAATATTTTGGAAGAGTAAGAAGAGTAGCTCAGAGAACAAGGTAAAACACTAAAACTAAAGCTTTTTTACTTATTTATAGTGGTTTTACAAGATGATGAGTCTCAAAAACCTTAGATCTACATGTTTCCTAGTATTTCATGTATGGATCTAACTATTTTGAGAGTTAGAATGTTGATCCAAAAGGAAGAAATAAAAACTATGATCTTAAGGGTAGAAAACCCTAATTAACTTTTCTTCACTTTGATCATCTACCATTTAAGATCTACACCTCCTATTTGCGATCCGTCAAAGAGGGGTGCTAGATGTGTAAATTAACTAGTAAACCCAAGTGTTAACACTCAAATATGATGATTTTTCAAGCCACGGGGGCTGTTTTAAGCAAAACAGTCCAGATTTTTGAAAAAAGGACTATTTTTGGGCAGTTTATAGCATAGGCAATTTCGTCCGATTATTTTGCTTTAAAAATTGTGAAAAAATTTGGAATGAGAATATCATGAGTTATCCTTGTTCTATAAAAAGATGGTGATTTTTGGATGTGTGGGATGAAATTTATGGATTTTACGAGAAAGGACTGCTACTTAAAAAGTAAAAGAGAATAACTCTTAGTCTGTAACTCCAAAAATTGTGAAATTTTTACTGGAAGTACATATGCATAACAGGAACATTCCCTGAATGTATAGGAATTTTTGGACAAAAAACCAGGTCATGAAAATTGTTGCAAGATCCGACTGTTTTGGCCATTTTAAGCATAATAAAAGAAACTAAAAAATTACAGAAAAAATATATGTTCATAAGTGTAGTATTAACTGATGTTTCCCAGAAAATTAGAATTTTTGGAATTGTTTTGATATTTTTCATGTAAATGATTGAATTGTGAATAAATGAAAAAAAATAAGTTAAATGATGTTATAAAAGGTAAAAATTTAATTTTATGGCTTAGAAACCCTAAAAATGATGTATGCAGTTTTTTTAGAGGGTATTTTGGTCATTATTGATGAGATGTTATATTCATGGCATTTTATGATAATTAAATAAGTGAATTAGTAAAGAGTAAATAATTAAAATTAATTGTTTATGAGTTTAATAAAGAATTAAAATATTATTAAATTCTTAATAATATTAGATTAAGATATTATTAATATAAATAATAATAATAGATAAAAATATTATTAATTGATTAATAATATTATATTAAAGCATTAATAACTGATTAAAAAATTATTTAATGCCTAAAATATTATATTAAAATATTATTAATATAATTAATAATATTAGATCAAAATATTATTAAATAATTAATAATATTAGAATATTATCAAAATATTATTAAAGGGTTAATAATATTTAAGGTGAATAAAATATTATTAAATGATTAATAATATTAGTAAATAATTTGAATATTATTAGATAATTAATAATATTAGAGAAGATTAAAATATTGTTAAAGGATTAATAATATTTTTAAATGATTAAGATTGTTAAGTGGATCAAATATTATTAAAGGGTTAAAACTATTTGTAAGTGATGAAGATACTATTAAATGATATTTAGAAATAAATAAAATATTATTAAGTGATTAATAATATTAGACAACGGTTAAGACTTTGTTAATTGAGTAAATATTATTAAACGATTAATAATATTAGTAAGTGATTAAAATATTATTAAAAGATTAAAAATATTTGGAAATAATTAAGATGTTGATAAGTGATTAAAATATTATTAAAATGTTAATAATATTTGTAAACGATTAAGATATTATGAAGTGATTATTAAGAAGTGAATGAAATATTATTACGTGATTAATAATATTAGCCAGAAGTTTTAAGATGATGATTGAGTGATAGTAATGATAATGAGATAATGAATTATATATTGATTATGTGGCTAAATGTTGGCTTATTATTAAAGAAATAGTATTATGGGATAAAATGCATTGTGCTAATTGTAAGATCGATCTTATTAATGATAGGTATTTCATAAGAGATTAAAATAGATTGCTTAGCGGTAATCAGCGGTACATGTAAGTTTTTTTTAACTCAGACTCAAGTTAATAATTTTCCAGAATGCTAGTGGTTTAATTATTGACAATTATTCCACATCTATGATTATTGATTCGCACTTAGTGCACATTGCATATGTTTATCAGGTATGAAAGGTTGATCACCTTCATTACCAAAGTATTTGTCATGATCATTGTTGACCACTCAGCGTTATTAATTCAATCATTCATGTATTGAAATTTGATTCATGCTCTTTCACAATCATTATATTGTTGAAAACTTGAAAGCTTATTCTTTCTTTTAATCATGATATATCTTTATTATATTTAAACTTACTGAGCAAAGTAGTTGCTCACCCTTACTATATCATGAATATAATTCAGTTTAACCCGAATGCTCAAAGAAGAACAAAGGCAAAGAAAAAGATGAAGATTATTTTTATAAGGACATTTATCTATTATGTTAACTGACGTAAATTGATGATGTAAATCTTATGAATTATTAAAGGTATGTATTAAGATAAAGGTTGTAGACCTTGAGAAATGTTACAGAACCATTGTGTAATAAACAATTTATGTTTATAATTTCACATTAGTTTATAGAATATGTATGAAGATGATGTATCGTGACGCATCAGGTCCGAGGTTCAAGGGACCTGGATTTGGGGGCGCTACATATTGTCCTATAACAAAACCAGATTTGTTAATGATCATACGGGCATTTATATATTAACACGTGTACATATGTACGAATGAAAATATGTAAGGAATTGTATATTGTACTTTCCTTGATTTGAAAAGTTGGAATTATGGAGTTTCTATGCCCCCACTTTTCTTTACTTTGAGAAATCAAAAGTTAAAAAAACTTCTTGGAATACTTCCTCAAATTTTTTGCTTGGTTGCTTTAATCAATGGACTTTTATTTTTTTATTTTAAAAGTTCTCGTTTTCAATGACTTTTGTCGGTAAGACCTCTTTAGCTCTAGTAGCATTAATCGATGAAGTCGTCGTTAGGCTTCTATTGTTGTCGGTGAAACTCTTCCTGTAGTTCTCCCACTTCGAGTTGTGGACATACCCTTCACGAATTCTACACCTCCTCAACAGAGTTACCAAAGAAATGTGGGCAAAGAAATTGTACCTTGCTAGGGTTAGGGTTTCATGTTAACTGAGGAGGAGATAAATTCATTAATAGTGCGGAATTGATTGATGGATTGAAGAGGGGAGATCAAGAACAGGTGAGCAATTAATTACTTCAATGACACTTCACAAAACTCTTAGGATCAAATGTAAGAACGTGAATCTCTACTTACGTATAATTTATTTCACTGTATTAATTGTATCAAATGATACTTGTAGGATTCGAACCCTCCTCCCATTTGCAAACTAAATAACGAGTATTACCACTACACCAAAGTCCAGATCATGATTATAATTTTAAAACAAAATATAAAAGGAAACATATGTGAGTTGACTTACTAAACAAAATTACTTCCACATAAGATTTGGTGATTGCAATGACAGTCACAAATACTCTATAATGATGGTAAAATTAGTCATCAGTAAGAGCCATCATATATTTTATTATTTTGTGATGGTTTGAAAATTTCATTACAAAATACCTTCTTTTTGTAATTGCAAATATATACTATTAGTCGTCACTAATAGCCATCATATATACTATTATTTTTGTGATTTCTTAAAAAGTCCATCACAAATTACTATCTTTTGTGATTGTTTTTAAAAACTGTCACAAAGTTTCGTCACTTATTCTTGTTTTTCTAGTAGTGTTCTGCCTCGGGACACGTGGAGGCTTCTCTCGGGTCGCACATCTATTTTCTACTTTTCTGTTTGTCATTCAATTCTTTTAGGTCACACGTGAACCTTAATTTATAGTTGGGCTCACAAGGGGTAGTATGCAAATTTGATTAAGGATAATCTTATAAAAAAAATTGCATGTAATAAATTACATTTTGTCTGAATGAACAAATTCTAACATAGCTAATGGTACTAAGGATTTTACATGATAGTTTTTACAGTTATAATAACTAGAAGGCCATCTTGAACGGTAAATTAGATCACCGTCGGTTCATCAATTAGTTAAATTAGTTAAACTTCAAAATAAAAATAACATAGTAGTAGTAGTTATATACTAATCTGCTTTAACATCTGAGCCGAGGGACAAAACCCCATAGATTCTGAAAATACCTTCCATGAAAATCAAGGTCATGCATGGCCACATATCCCACTAAAAATATAACCGTGAACCTATTTGGTATTCACGTGAAAAGCGTGTAACAAAATATAAAAAGTAATTTGTTTGATAGGATAACAATAGAGATTGCTAATGGACAGAAACTAAGCTCTCGATCGGCCTACTTAATTGACACTACGTTGTTTCACAATTCAGAACAATTTTTTCATAGTACATCAAGGCCATGCATGGCCACATATCCCACTAAAAATAAAAAAATTAACCTAATGGACAGAAACCTCTCGATCGGCCTATTTAATTGACACTACGTGGTTTCACAAATCACAATTTAAAACAATTTTTTCTTAGTACCATTAATCACAATTCTTTTTCTATTTTGAATTAAAATTTTATTTTGATACAGTTGTTAGGAATATAAGACTTCGCAAAACGAGCAATAAAATAAAACCAGATAAAAACACAATATTTAATGTGAAATCCCCTTGAAAGAAAAAAAAAATCACAGACCGAATTTCAAATCTCCATATATAAATAACATTGAGCTTACAATAATAAAAAGACCAACTATGTGTACGAAATAAAATCTGTAAAACCCTTCTTGCAATAGTACAACTTACACATAATATAAAAGTTGCAAAAAAAATCTCTCTCACTCAAACCCAAAACCCACTCACATCTCTTTCTACTCGCAGGATGTTATATGATGTTTGATTGTATTACACTTATCAACTAAGCATAAAACTCTATTTATAAAATATCCACAAATCTTATTTTCCTAATATAATTAGGACTCTTTCGCATACTAAATATTTATATTAAAATATATAAGACACCTTCCAAAATAATATTCCAATCAAAAATAAAATTACTTCTTAGAATAATATTCGAGAAGTATCCAACAACAGTTAGCCAACTAGGACATAAATGAACACTGCATAAAAGCAAATTGATGGACGAGAGAATGCAAGACTAGCTAGTTTGTTACCAAACGGAAAGTGCATCGACAGCAATTTCAGTATTCTTTAGATATCCAACGAACAATACCAATGTCACCAAATACCATGTTTTTAAGCTGCAGATAAATATAAGCGCTAAATACACTTCTATTACATTAAGTATTATGACATTCGTAATTCAGTCTTTAAAATATTTGGACTTACAATTTACTACATAAAGTGCCTAATTTCATACAATGTTATCAGATGGAAAGTGCATCCCAGCAATTTCAATATTCTTTAGATACCCAACGAACAATACCAATGTAACAAAACACTATTTTTCTAAGCTGCACATAAATATAAATATAGTTTTTATCATCTAATAAAAAAACGTAAATAGAGTAGAAAATTTATGTTTATATATACGATACGATACACGAGCCAATGACTAAGATTAAAATTTTAAATTTGTCGTCCGCAACTACAAAAAATATGGGTTATAGGGACACTCAATAGTGTCCCCATAGGTATTCTATAGAGACATTTTACGTAAAGAGCCACATAACATAAGGGTCACAAAGTCATAATAAGTTTTTGTGACACTTGAAATGTCGATATAATAAACCTTGAAATTACAATTTGGAGTGTCTCAATAACATCTTTTGGGGCATTATAAAATGCATCCAAAAATAACAAAAAAAAAGGTTACATAAACCATCACGAGACACTTTTAAATGTACTGAATGATACTTCTATCCCTTCAAGTTATCACCCACTTTTAATATCGTCTCTAAAATTTATTTTTCGTCAATTAGATCCTAATGTGATATTTTTTGTCAATTCTGTTTCATTTTACCCGATTTGGCTGTACCTTGACTAAAAATTGACCCAACTCGACCCATTTATCTTTTCCCGATTTGACATTTTTTGCACTTCTGTCCTTCTCCAAGTTACCAGATTTGTCTTTACCATTATTATATGTATTATTCATATTAGTAATTTAAAAAAAAACAAAAAATATAAATTAAAATAATAAATAGTAAAAGAAAAATAAAAAAAAATCAATTCAACATTTTTAAAAAAATAAAAATTTATAAAATAATTACTATTTTTAGGAAAAAAATAGAAGAATTTTTTTTATTTTTAAAAAAAATGATTATAGTTTTATAAAATACAGATTCAAAAAAATAAAATTTTATTTTCAGAAAAAAATAGAAATTAGAAATTAAAATAAAAATAGTAAAAAATATTTATTTTCAAAAAAAATTAGAATTTTTTTATATTTTACAAGATGTGTATATTTTCATAAAATAATTATAAAATTTAAACTTTAATTTTTTTAAATCTATATTCTATGAAGCTTTACTCATTCTTTTTAAAATAAAAATTTCTAATTTTTTTTCTTGAAAATAATAATTCTCTTTAAAAAAATTTAATTTCTTTTTTCAAAAAATTGAATTATTGTTTTTTTTTATTTTTTACTATTTTTCGTATTTTAATTTCTTTTTTTAGTTTTTGTTTTTAAAATTTCTAATATTAAGAATAAATATTTTAATGGTAAAGGCAAATCGAGAAACTTAAACGAACATAAGTGCACAAAATGTCAAATCGGGTAACGACAAATAGGTCAGGTTGGGTCATTAATTTTTGTTCGGGTTACAGTCAAATCGAGTCAAAGAAATGGAATCGACAAAAAATATCACTTTAAAGATTTAATTGATAAAAAATAAATTTTAGAGACGACTTTAAAAATAAGTGACAACTTAGAGGGAGAGACGTGTTATTCAGAGCCCTTTTAAATGCAACCTAAACACTTTTAGGAGAACTTGAAATAGCTACTATAGTTAATTGTAACTACCAACTAAGTGCCTGATAAAATATTTTTGGGATATTCGTCAGTGTATTGTTAGACTTATCATATTTTTTCCATGTTTATCCTCAAGTATAATGATTGTTGATGAGTGCATATTATTCATTTATTTTGATTCCATTATATTTAGTTTTATTGCATGTTTCATGTGTATATGAGCTTATTAAGGTGTTTAATGATTTCAGGAAGAATTGGAGCTGAAATGAGAAAAAAGACAAACGACGCATCGACAGTAGTCACACAGTAGTCACTTGGAGCCCGATTTCGACCTTGATGCAGCCTGAATCTGTTAATTCTTAAAGAAGTAAAGTTGTAGATCTCATCGGCAGCTTCGATTTGATAGGTAGCAGGTCCCGTAACTCCTCCTGGATCAAAAGTTATGGTTGTTTTACCAAACGACGTCGCAGCAGGAAATATGGGCGAATTTGTGCGGGAAATCTTGGAAAATTTGGAAATCTTGGATTTTTGGAAAGTTTCTAAAAGCAGATTTTGGCAAATTTCTACATGGAATTGGGTTGATATTTCTATTAGATTTATGATATCTTTTAGACTAAGATTTATTTCCAAATTAGATTCTATTTCTTTATGGAAACTAGTTATGATTTATAATTCCTTTTAGGATTTGGATTTCTACTTCCTATAGGATTTAGGACTTTGTCTAGCACTATAAATAGAGGATGAGAGTCAAGGTTTTATGAATTCAATCATCTACTACATTCTCTCATCTACAAAATTGTAGGATTGCAGACATGAGCTAAGTTCTTTTTATTCAGTTCTCAGGGATGTTGAACCTTATTTATAATTAATAGTTAATTGAGTATTCATTATTTATTCCTTCTCACGTGAAATTTATTCTTGATAATCTGATTTAATTTCTGAATGCTATTTGGCTTAACTGATTTGATTTCTACAGGATTGAGTGGTTAACGAATATCATATACTAGATCAAAGAATAATATTACGTGTAATTGATATTATTTCTAATCATAAGTAGTAATTAGTAAAACCTGATAGTGGACAAGCTTTTGAATATTGCTATGATTATCAGAAGACAAGTTAAACAATCCGAGTTTATGTGTTTGTTGCTTGGAATAGTCTAATTTCCTAGTTCTTAATGCTGCTATTTATATATTACATCTAGAGAGTTTGTTCTAGGTTATATAATTGTTAGAATCTTGTGAAGAGCTTGTTTCATTGAGTGACAATCTAAGGGAAGTTTCAGGTAGCAGAGCTTGTTGTTACCTAGGGCTATTAGTTTCATTGAAGGGTAAATAATGTTACACTTGATTAATCTATTATTGTAAAAAGGTAATACTGAACTAAAGAACTGAAGATTTTTATTCATTATTTATTCTTATTACTTTATTCTTGTTAATTTAGTTAATTAATTAAAAATCCCCTTTTCATTAGAAACCATAGGATAAATATAAAATAAATCACTCTCTGTGGGATCGATCCTTGCTTACTACTGTGCTAATTGTTTAAATTTGTAAAGTGAAAGTGAGGTTAATTTAGGAGTGTAAACGATAACTCCCAAATTTTGGCGCCATTGCCGGGGAGTGTTATTTGTTTTTGTTTATTCTTTGTTTTCGTTTATTTTTATTATTTTCTTTTTCTTTTTGTTTTATGACTCAATCCTATAACTTTGTTGACTTAAATTTTGATCAAGAGATAGAAAAAATTGTAGATACAAAAGAAGCTCTAGTTCCATCACTTGAAGTGGAAGATATGGCGGTGCCACACAATAATAAAACTTTGAAAGAATTCGCTACTCCTGATCTGACTCGACCATCTTTTTGTATTGAGTATTCTACTTTAGATGTTGCTTTTGAACTTAACTCTAGACTAATTCATCTTTTGACTACTTTTCGTGGTCTTATAGGTGAAAATCCATATAAGCATCTAAAGGAGTTCTATGTGGTGTGTTCGACGATGAAAGCACAAGGAGTGGCAGAGGAGCAGATCAAGCTTAGACTTTTTCCATTCTCATTAGCAGATTTGGCTAAAGACTGCTTATACTATCTACCTTCAGGATCAATACTATCATGGATTGATATGCAAAGGTTATTCTTGGAGAGGTATTTTCCTGCATCAAGAGTTACCGATATAAGAAAGGAGATATGTGGAATCAGGCAGTTCAATGGAGAGAATCTCTATGAGTATTGGGAAAGGTTCAAGAAGTTATGTTCCAGCTGTCCACCTCATGGAATCGATGAACATTACTTGATCCAGTACTTCTATGAGGGGTTGCTACCAATGGAAAGAAGCATAATCACTACTACAAAACAGTAAATAGACAACGCGGAAAAAACGTTGTGGTTTCAGTCAGGAAAACGTCGTGGTTATGGGTGTCATCTATTTGATACCCTTACACAACGTTTTAAAAACGTTGTAGTTAAGCACAATACACAACGTTTTTAAGGAAAAAAACGTTGTCGATTTGTTTTTCAAGAATTAACAGATGCTTAAAAACGTTGTAGTAGGTATGATTCCACAACATTTTTTGAATAAAAACGTTGTTGTTAGTATATCAGACAACGTTTAGGCACATTTACACAACGTTTTTAAAATGTTGTAGATTAAAAAAACGGAAAAAAAGAGTTATAATTCACCTACATTACCAATGCACCTGTAATATACTAATGTCATGATATATAGCTAAAGGTCTAAATTCTCATTTAAATTTAAAGCCAAAATGTATCAACCATTCAAAATACATCCCAATAATACCATTTGTTTACATTTTCAAATTACTACATCCACAAAATCTATACCAAACTATCCATAAGCACTGAAGTGTCGTATACTGTAGCAACAGAACTGCAGTTATACTCAAAGTTCAAACTAAAATATAGCCACACCTAACCAATAAAGCAGAAATAGGAAAGAGAAATACTCAAAGTTCTAGCTAATTTTTGTGCCATTTTCTTTTGCTAATTTTGAGCAGTCCCAACCTAGATGCCATCAATGTATACTTCAACAGTTGCTAAATTGCCACTTCGAGTAACTTTGTACTCCAAGCCTTCAGCCTGTTGTTGACACCATTCTTGCAGTTCCCGCATGGATGCATAGGGAGTGTTTCTGGAGTGACCATAGGATCAAATAAAGGTTGGAAGACCTGTTATTGTAACAAAATTTTGATAAATAAACCTTTAAGTTGGGAAATCACAACTCGTCCCTAAAAGTATAAGAAGATCAGTGGATTCTATAGAAACCAACCTGCCAAACAACACTAGTATCACGAACAATTGCATACCTGTAATGATAAACGGTATATAGCTTTGTGTTAAACTGATAATAATCAATATCTGATGCTATTGCAAATGGCAGTATACCTGAAAATTCTCTACAGCTGTACTCATATTCTTTGAGAATAAGTTGAGAACAGCCCTGTATAAAGCAGATAAAGCAAGAAGATAAGATTATGATAGGAATTTTCCATTAGAATTGTAGCTTTATTACCTTGACGGAATATTCGGGTTGTCACAATTTATGGTAAGCTTATTGAACAGAGCGTTATTTCTAAATTTGCACGTTCTTCATATTCCTAAATTTATTGAATTGCAGAGTATGCCATTGGGGTCGACTACTCCACTGTGAAACTGATTCAGACTGAGGATGAACAACTATATATTAATATAGAATTTTTATGGAGAGTTTTTTAGTCTATGTGCACATCGATCTGAAAGAGGTGGGTACCTTGATTTTGGGTATGACTTACAAGAGATTAAGTTATAAAGCTATGGACTTTCTTCGGCTCGAGAGCGTAACCTATACGCAACTTTCTTGCTTCCGACATTGTTTCAGCTCTACACATAACAGGTTTTGGCCACCTTGGGAGCCACTATCGACCCTTCTTCCCTTTGAACTGGTTGACGACCGATACTACCCCTCTGGTTTTGGCCATTTGAACAGGAGAGAGAAAGTTAATTGGGTTAATAAACCCTAGTTTTCGTGTAGCATGTTTAGGAGTAGAGACAGAAAGAAGTCTGAGATGGAATATGTTTTAGAGACAAAAAACTGTTTAGGCTTTTTAAAAAAACGTTATCTATTTAAAATCAAAAATTGCACTTATAAATAGATAACGTTTCTTCATATATATTTACAACGTTTTGTTAAAATACATTGTGGTTTAATTGTTGTCTATTTACCACTTTGTACTAGTGGTGATTGTTAAACACTTACCGAGACTCAACAGTTTATATAACTGCGGGACACTGTTAGGCCATATAGTGTCGACTTATTTATGGAGAGTTCATGATCCTTACAACCCCTCAATAATAATCTAAACATAAAGATTTTGATGTTGAAGTTCTATTACTTATTGATAATCATGTGCTCATGATGCACATTCCTTAAGTTTCAAATATTGAAAATTTATATTGACGAGTTATTCTTTGGTTCAAAGCATATTTATTCATTGATCTGACAAGTCATTATGTAGTACAATGAGGTAATATGTTACATTTCATATTCAGTGTTGCTATGTTGATCACTGCAATACGATCTAAAAAAAACTATTGGTCCTTTATGACCATTCAAGTAATTAAAGTTGATAATCCTTACAATTCAAAAATATTGAATTATTGATTCATGTTTATTCATTGAACTGTTTTATTTTAGTTTTATACTTGTTGAGCATATTTGATGTTCACTCTTGTAAAACATTAACATGTTGCAGGTAGAAAAGAATAATAGAACCAGAAATGTCAAATTTAAACTACAGAATGGAAGAATAAAATCCTGTAAAGGTCACAGGTTGGTATCAGGAAAGAAGAATAAGACTTAAGTTGCGATCTAGGGACGAGGTATGTAATATAATATCTAAATAGACTAGTTAAATCAATAAAAATTATTGATAGATATTTTGAAAGATGTGTATCGTGATGCACCGAATCGATCTACTGTAGCGAGTACGGGAATTTAGGTACGGTACAAATAGTTCTTTAAATATCTCGTGTAGACCAAAGTTAATATCTATTTATGACGGTAGTAAGAAGTCCTAAAAAAAGTATTCAAGATAGTTTTTCAAAGCTCCCATATTCTACACCAAAATAAATAATAAAAAAAAATTGACATAATAAAATAGTTAGCTAAAAAGTTATCTATATTTAAAAAAGATAGTAAGAAAATGTTATAATTCATACTTAACACAATTCTTTGTAGAGCTCTTACATTCCCTAAAATTAAATATCTGTTATAAAATGATTCCCTCCTCATGAGGGTGCTAGCCTGCCCTTTTCTTCTTCTCTTCTCCCGTGAACCATGCATCCCTTCCTCCTCCATGACCTTTGCCTATATAAGGCAATGATACTGAAGGAAAATAGAGAACTTCTTTGAATTGTTTCTCTCTCTCTTTATCTCTTATTCTCTTTAAATACATGCAATAATAAGAGTATCTTTCTATACTTTGCTAGAGTTTTATAACACGTTATCAGCACGAAGTTCTAACCAACTGAGACGATAAAATTAAATTCTTGCAATTTATTATTATATTACCGGTTTGGCTATGCCACCAATAATATAATTTTATTCTTACAATTAGTTAAATTCTTGCAATTTATTATTATACTACCGGTTTGGCTATGTCACCAATAATATAATTTTATTCTTACAAAAGCCAAGCCTATTATATTCTTTAACTGCCAAATTATATTTATGTTTTATTGTCCATTCTTAAATTCTGTTATCTATAGTGGTACCATCTATCCTTTTTGATCTTACAAGATTTGGTGGGAACCTTTTTATTAAATTGTGGGAATAACTTGTCTATGCGGAATACCGCATGCCTGGTGAATAATCCTTTGTATTCATTTTTTATTAACTTATAGGAATAACCTGTCTATGCGGAATACCGCATGCCTGGTGAATAATCCTTTGTATTCATTTTTTTATTAACTTGTGGGAATAACATGTCTATGCGGACTACCGCATGCTCAATGAATATCCTTTCGTATTAATTCTTTATTAGCATTTTGTGGAAATAATCTATCTATGTGAACTATCGCATACCGGGTGAAAATCCATTTGCATTTTTGTACATATATTATTTGTTAAACTATAATACTTGAATATACATTAACGATTGCATATTCTTTTTACTAAAATAATATGCTAATAACATAAATATAAGAATATTTATATTTACATTTTATCACCACTTGAGGTTGTGACTTAGTTTATTTTTTCTATATCATACATGCAATTATTTATTGTTTTAATAAATAATAAAATTATGTTTAAACCCAGAATAGATGGCAAACTTGGCAAAAATAGATTTTTCTATTTTGAAAATCTCTAGAGACAACTATTTGGCTTGGGCACTTGAAGCAGAATTGTACCTTAGTGCAAACGAGTTAGAAAAGACTATTGAATCAGGAAATACAACAACTTCGTCACAAAATGCAAAAGCCATAATTTTTCTTTGTCACCATATTGATGAAGGATTAAAGACTGAGTATTTAACAGGCAAAGATCCTTTGTCTTTATGGACACAACTAAAGAAAAGATTTGAGTGGCTTAATTTAAGACTACAAGATTACAAATCAATTACAGAGTATAGTTCCAATATTTGTAGAATAACCTCTACTTTGGTTTTGTGCGGAGATCCAGTTTCTGAAACCCAAATGTTAGAAAAAAAACGCTCTCAACTTTTTATCCCACCAACATGATTCTGCCACAACAATATAGACAGAGTAAGTTCACAAAATTTAGTGACTTATTGTCTATCCTCCTTGTTGCAGAAAAGAATAATGAATTGTGGTTGAAAAATCATCAAGTACGGCCAACGGGTGCTACCCCATTGCCAGATATTAGCAGCACGTTATTCCAGCAGAATAAATGTGACAATAGATGGCCATATAATAAGAAGTCTTGGGGACGAAAGAATAAACGAGGCCATCATAACAACAAATTCTAGAACCGCGACAATTCAGGCCACTGGAAGTGGCAAGTGTCTGGGTCGAGTAAAAATAAAGAAAATGCAGCACAGATAAAGAACAAACCAGATGTTTGTTTTAGGTGTGGGATGAAAGGGCATTGGTCGTATACCTGTCGTACGCCGAGGCATCAGGTTAATTTATTCCAGGAGTCTCAAAAGAACAAAGTAATGGAGGTAAAAACAAACTATGTTAATCATCAATTGAATATTGTTGATGTTCCACCAATAACCAACAATGAGGAAAAGGTTGTTGATATTACTGAACCTTCTGAAAGTATTTTTTATGATATCGTTTAATTTTTGTTTTAATTAAACACCATGCATGTATAATATTATTAGTTTTCATTCTATATGTGGTATGTGTTTCTCATGAATAAAATTATAAATGAAATGTAACTTTTCTTATTTTTATATGTGTTAGACCATTTTTAATGGATATGGAAGATATATGTTTAGCAGACAGTGCAATAACTCATATAATCCTTCAAAGTGAGAAATATTTTTTCCAACCGATCAAAGCTAAGGGAAATGTAGGAACTATCTCTGGCACATCAAATTTAATCGAGGGATTTGGAAAAGCTAGTTTCATGCTACCAAATGAGACACAAGTTTTTATCAAAGATGCTCTATATTCTAGTAAATCAAGAAGAAATTTGCTTAGTTTTAAAGATATTCGACTAAATGATTTTCACATTGAAACAACCAATGAAAATGAAAATGAATAACTTCTCATCACTTCTACTATTTCTAAAAAAAAAGAATATCCTAGAAAAACTTCATTCAATTTTTTCTAGATTATATACTATGAAAATTAGAGCAATTGAGTCTCATGCTGTTATGATTCCAAAAATCATAGATCCCAAATCATTTATGCTTTGGCATGAAAGACTCGGTCATCCAGGCACTTCTATGATGCATCATATTATTGAAAATTCTACTGGTCATCCTCTCGAAAATAAGAAGGTTTTTCCTAGTAGTGAATTTTCTTGAACTGCGTGTTCTCGAGGAAAATTAATTGTTCGACCATCACCAGCAAAAGTTTATAAAGAAGCCCCAAAATTCTTAGAGAGAATTCAAGGAGACATTTGTGGACCCATTCACCCATTGTCTGGACCATTTCGATATTTCATGGGTTTAATAGATGCTTCAACTAGATGGTCTCACGTTTGTTTTCTCTCTTCTCGAAATTTTGCCTTCTCAAAACTTCTTGCTCAAATAATCAAGTTACGGGCTCAGTTCTCGGATCATCCAATCAAGTCAATTCGACTTGATAACGCAGCTGAATTTTCATCAATGACTTTTAATGATTTTTGTATAACTATTGGAATCTCCATTGAGCATTATGTTCCTCATATTCATACACAAAATGGTTTAGCTAAATCTTTAATAAAAAGGCTTCAACTAATTGTACGTCCATTAATGTTAAGGGCTAACTTACCTACCTCAGTTTGGGGTCATGCAATTCTTAACGCTGCAGACATCATTCGAGTAAGACCAACGGCTCTTCATAAATTTTTTCCTCTACAGTTAGTTTTTGGACAGATACCCAACATATCACATTTTCAAGTTTTTAGAAGTGCAGTATATGTTCTAATTGCACCTCCACAAAGAACTAAAATGGGAGCCCAACGAAGAATAGGTATTTATGTTGGTTTTGATTCTCCTTCTATTATCAGATATCTTGAGCCTTTAACTGGAAATATTTTTACTGCACGTTATGTAGATTGTCATTTTGATGAATTTGTATTTCCACCATTAGGAGGAGGGAAAGTTTTAAATAAGAAACCCTCTGAAATATCATGGAATTCATCAGAATTAAATTCACTTGATCCTCGTACAGGACAATGTGAAATTAAAGTTAAAAGAATTATTTATTTGCAAAATATTGCAAATCAAATGCCAGATGCATTTAATGATGCTAAAAAAATGATAAAGTCACATACACCTGCAATGAATACTCCAGCAAGAATAGAAATACCTATTGAAAAATCAATTCCTGGAGAATTAACAAATAAGGTAATAGAAGAATCTAAACCAGACCAAAAGCGTGGAAGACCGGTTGGTGCAAAAGACATTGTACCACGAAAATCAAAAGCAAATAAGGGAATCCCAGAAGGAATACTCGCTCCAGAAGTAGCACTTATTCCAAGAGTGGAAATTACCCCAGAAGAGGTACAAAATCTCAGTGAAAGGATAAGAGATGAACACCAAGAGATTTCAATAAATTATTTACATAATGAGAAAATATGGGATCGAAGCAAAGTCATGATTGATGATATATTTGCTTTCTCTATAGCATTAGATATTACTTTGATTCCTGACACGGATCCTGAACCACAAAACGTGGAATAATGTCGGAAAAGAAAAGATTGTCCAAAATAGAAAGATGCTATTCAAACTGAGCTACAATCTCTATTGAAAAGAGAAGTATTTGGACCAGTAGTCCAAACACCGCTGGGTGTAATTCCGGTTGGAAAAAAATGGGTATTTGTATGAAAGCGAAATGAGAAAAATAAAATTGTGAGATACAAAGCCCGACTTATAGCTCAAGGGTTTTCACAAAAACCTAATATTGATTATCAAGATACATACTCTAAAGTAATAGATGGAGTCACTTTTCGCTTTCTGATAGGTATGGAAACCATGGAAGGTTTGGAAACACGTCTGATGGATGTTGTAACAGCATACCTATATGGCTCACTTGACAGTGAGATTTACATGAGAATCCCTGAAGGATTGAAAATGCCTGAATCACAAAGGCCCCGTCACATATATTCAATCAAGTTACAATACTCATTATATGGGTTGAAACAGTCTGGTCCACTACAACAAAAAGGCTTATCAGCGACCGCACATCTGCGACCGCATATAGTCGCAGATGGGTATCAGCGACCGGATGCAGTCGCTAATAGTAGTCGCAGAAAATCTTGTCGCTAAAAAGACATCAGCGACCAACAATAGCGACCGCATTATTAGCGACCGCAATCAGCGACCTCAGCTGTCGCTATTCTGACTCTTGCTGAGTCATGCGTCAGACGTGATGTGGTACACGTGTCAGCGACTGGTAATAGCGACCGCATGCGGTCGCTGAAGTAGACGAACCTTACTGGGTCGCTAATACTGTATCAGCGACCGCACGCGGTCGCTGACTTTGTTTTTTTTTTAAATATTTTTCCTGTTTTATTGATTTCCCAAAAATAACCTGCTTTGTACCTGCTTTTTATCCCAACACACAGCAGTATATATAAGCATCCATCCATGATAACTACTATATGATAAACATCCATCCATACATACAGTCCAAAGAATGAATCTAAATCAACACAACACAATACAATCGTAAACATCCATATAATAGAATCGTAAACCAATACAGTCCAAAGATAAGTAGTTTAAAAGATTACAAGGCTTTAAAAATCTAAAAAACAAGTCTAACAAGGCTTTACAAATCTAACATGCATGACTGGTCTAGCTCTTCATGGATCATTCAAATTAGTACCCTGTAATTAACAAAAGAATAAAACATATATGTTACATGTGTTGATACTGCTATGACTTGGGGAAAGCTAAATAATAGACAATGTACGTAATGAAACATTAAAAGTACCTGGTCGCCACCCTGATGCTGTGATGCTGCTGCTTCCGCCACTGCCTTTGCCAAGTCATCAGGATTCAGAGAATGCAGATGCCCGCCCAGTATAAGAAGAAGATCACGATTTTGACAGATCGCTCTCACACAGTCAGCAGGAGTATGATAGGCTGGATGACCTGATGACTGTGTAGACTGTGTAGACTGGGTAGCAGAGCTTCCTGTGCCACTGATGGTCGGGCGTCGTCTTTGACCTTGACCTTTAACATAATTTTTCTTCACGACGGACGCCCTCTCCCACAATTCTTGATCAATCGCCGGACGCGGGGTGCCTTCAGGATAGCGCTCGTTCATTAAGCCCTTATAAGTGTCCTGTCAGAAGGTCAACAAATAAATAGTTAAAAATAAATACGAAATGCTAAAAAACATGACTATAATATATTTAAAGTTAACTTATTACCGCTATCTGAACAGCATCAGGCAGACCATCACGGGTGGCCACATACACATCTAACCAATTGATAGGTTGACCTTGAGACTCAGACTCCTACAGTTCATGTTCTCATATTAATATGTAAACATATGATATTTTAGCTACAAAACATGACTGTAAACATAAAGACAAATAACTAAGCCAATAAGCTTGTTATACATACGTACCCTAGCAGCAATATGTTGCAGCTGAGATATACTGCCGCCCTTGTACGTGCCTTTTGCCTTTTCGCCTTCAGATACACCTGAGGATCTGTTCGAGGCGGCAGTCTTACGTCTCTTGACCCAGCTCTCAGCTCTCCACTGCTCACACATCTGCACCCATATGGGATGTGCGCACCACCAGGGGCAATGCTCATGCATATACTGCTCACCCTGTCCTGGATGGTCAATCTCAGCATTGTGCAGGGCTTTCTGTCGTTCTTTGTTTAGATTATCTTTAGTCCGGACGGCGCACTTCTGCCAGAACAGTGCTTGAATAACTGATGCATGTGCGTCGTCCCATCTATACCGCTTCTGCAAATAAAACAACAATAATAATATTAAAACTACTATAATACCATAATCCAACATTACTAAACTATTAGTTGATTAACTATGTATTATCTATCAGAGTGATTAAATAAATATACCTGAAATTCAGCCCAAACTGCATCCTTATGGGCGAGAGGTGTGCTCGCCCATGTAATCACTGGAGTAGGCCAGTTCTGTAAGCATAATTGTGAAATGCACTTCACAATTTTACTATCTTGAAAATCACTACAATATACAATAATTTACATTAAAATATATTTATAACAATGGAAATATTAAACCCTTATATATACACGATGTTTAACTTACGTGCTTTCTGGAGGAGGACGGATCTGTATAAGAATGCGATCATCCGGATTAGCCGGGGCCTTCGGCACATGATTAGGGCCCCGACCCAACCCGCGCTTTCGTGCAACAGGTTCAGAAGACATCTATAAATAAAAAAATTAGGATGTTAGTATGAAATTATGAATGACAATTAATTGTATGAAATAGTTAACTACGATTACCATAAGTGAAAGGTACATAAACATGACTGCAAAATAGTTAACTACAACAACTATAAATGATATAGTTAAGGATATAGAGAACATTCCTATATAGAGAACATAAATGAAAGGTACATAATTATGAACTAAACATGAACATAAACATACATTTTGTACAATTAAAACTAAACATACATTTTAATGAAAATCGTTGTCTGATGAGTCAGAATCATTTTGTACAAGTATCGGAGATTCATAACCATCTTCAGATTCTGTGTCAGTGTCAGTCAATAACTCTTTCTCAATATCACTGTCATCCTGCACAATAACTGTCTCGGGATCCAATTCATCAGGTTCATCTCCACCCTCTAACTGGATTACATCATTGTTGTCCTCTATATTTATTATAGGAGGTCTCTGAAGCATTTCCTCTTGGTAGAAATCCCTGTCTATTACTTGGACACGACTACGCGCGGGAGTATGAATTACAACTTGCCAATCTGTAGGCGGTCTATCCCTTTTCCTAACTGGACTAGGAGTATAGTATACTTGTATTGTTTGAGTTGGTAATACAAACGGTTCGTTGGAGTACGCAGACCTATGGAGGTCAATATCGACGATTCCATGTCTGTCAACACGTATCCCTTTTTCTGAATCAAACCAATGGCACTTGAACAAGTGAATATGACCACCGTACGTGCCCTTGTACGACAACTCTACGATTTCCTCCAACTCCCCATAAAAGGCACGACCAAGCTCATTGTAACAATCTCCTTGGACACACACTCCAGAGTTCGTTGTTCTTTTACCGTGCTCATATGCCTTTGTGTGAAATTCACAACCATTTATTTTGTAACCATTGCGGGTGACTTGGTCCCTGTCTGGTCCCATAGCTAGGACTTGTACATTAGCCGAAATCGTTGATCCCTTAGTCAAAGCCTACAAAAACTCCATCTTATTAAATGAAGTCATAGTTAACATGGAGTATATATATATATATATTACGTGCTTAAAAATTAAACTTACTTTGTCCTTTAGCCAAAGTGCAAAGTTTTTATCCCGATTGATTTGAACATCTTTATCAGTTATGCCGGGATGCTTCACTTTTAACTCGTCATCGTACAATCTATACCATGTTATAAACATTAACATATTGGAATAAATTGTCAACTTAAAAGATAAATTATCAAGTTTACATGTGTACCTCACAAATTCGTCAATCTCCTCGCAATTGAGAAGAATGTAAGTATGTGCAGCATGGAATATGCGCTTCCCTTTTCCATAAGCGCGGCCCGATAGACCAAATACAGATAGTCGACCATTTAGTTCAACATTTCTCCCATCATCATGTCTCGATACTCGATTGGCCTTTGTCAAGACTTCGTCCGGAAAATAGTCTGAGACAAACGTAGATATCTCATCGAAACTGTATGCCTCGCATATCGACCCCTCGATATAAGCTCTATTCTTAACCTTTCTCTTAAGGTTTCCCATCACCCTTTCGAAAGGGTACATCCATCTATATTGAACTGGACCCCCAACACGAGCTTCATAGGGAAGATGGATTTGCAAATGCTCCATGGAGTCAAAAAAACCAGGTGGGAATATTTTTTCCAGTTTACACGTGATCTCTATGATGTTCTTCTCAAGTACAGACATGTCCTTCTCATTTAATGATTTTGAACATAAGTCTTTGAAGAAACGACTAAGATCCGTCAAAGCATCCCATATTGGTTTATCAAGCAGATCCCGAAATGCTATAGGCATGAGCCTCTCCATGAACACATGACAGTCATGACTCTTCATCCCTTGCAATTTCCCACCCGTAACACACCTTGCAATGTTTGATGCATATCCATCTGGTAGTTTCAGAGACTTAACCCATGTGCATACATCTTCAACTTGCTTTTTGGACAATGTGTACTTTGCATGCGGTTTGACAATCTTACCATTAGGAGATTCGTAAAGTTCTAATCCGGGACGCTTACAAATATCTTTCATGTCCAAACGTGCCTTATCGTTATCTTTTGTCTTCCCCGTAACATTCATCACAGTGTTAAACACATTGTCAAACACATTCTTCTCAATATGCATCACATCTAGATTATGACGAATCAAATTTGTAGACCAATAAGGCAGTTCCCAAAAGATGCTTCTCCGAACCCAGTTATGAGATTCGCCAAACCCATTGATTATATTTGTGGCATCAACCTTACCAAATGGGATAACCGGCAATCTCATCACACGATCTCGCATCTCCGTTCCCGAAAATCGCGGTGCAGGTATATCATTGTCTACTTTCCCTTTCCTGAAGTGTTCTCTATTTCTTCGAAATGGGTGATCTACCGGTAAGAACCGACGATGACAGTCAAACCAACAAGGCTTTCGACCTTTTGATAGATTAAACGACTTTGTATGCTCCATACAATACGGACAAGCCAACTTCCCGTGTGTACTCCATCCAGCTAACATACCATAAGCTGGGAAGTCACTTATAGTCCACATAACCGCTGCCCTAAGGTTGAAATTTGTTTTCGTTGCAACATCCCAAGTCTGTACTCCATCCTCCCACAATACCTTCAACTCGTCTATAAGAGGTCTCAAGTAAACATCTAAGTTCTTTCCAGGACTCTTAGGACTAGGAACCAAGAGTGAAAGAAATAAGTATGGCTGTTTCATACACATCCAAGGTGGCAAGTTGTACGGAGTAACAATCACAGGCCAACATGAGTACGGAACAGCTGAGTGGCCAAACGGATTGAAACCATCGGTGGACAATCCAAGCCTCACATTTCTAGGTTCCAATGCAAATCCAGGATGTGCTAAGTTGAAATCTTTCCAAGCCTTCCCATCTGCGGGATGATTTAGTTCTCCATCTTTAGCTGGAGATTTCGCATGCCAACTCATATGTTCAGCTGTTCTTGAAGACATGTACAATCTTTTTAGCCGATGTGTTATTGGAAAATACCTTAGAATCTTAAACGGTATACTTGATTTTTTTGTAGTCACACCCTCTTTATTAGGCCTAAACCGATCATGACTGCAAAACGTGCACCTTGTCATCTGTTCATTTTTCTTATAAAACAACATGCAATCGTTGGGACATGCATCGATCTTTTGGTATCCAAGACCCAACTTCTTCACCATTTTCTTACAAAAGTAATAGTTACCAGGTAATTTCTCACCGTCAGGCAACATACTCTTAATGGCCTTCAAGAGCGACTCAAAACACTCATGGCTCATGTTGTGATCAGCCTTGATGTTAAGTAATGTCGCCACTGCAGACAATGTAGTGTGTTTGGTGCAACCATGCCACAATGGCTCGCTACCCTCGTTTAACAACTTAAAGAATTCTTTGGCATCAGAATTCATAGGTTGTTCTCTGCCTTGCTCCCAATCAAAATCTGGCCATGCAATATCATGAACCATTTCATTCATACGATGAGTACTACTGCCAGAATTATGTACTTGTGTGATGCCACCATCTCTTCTCTGCCCATGTGCCCACCAGCATTCTTCGTAATTTCTCATGAACCCAGAAACAAGTAAATGATAGTTTATCATGTCTCTATCCATATAATTTACATTCTTACACTTCAAACATGGACATCGTATCTGTGACTTACCATTCATACATTCCGGGTGACTATACGCATACTCCAAAAATACTTGGCAACCAGCTCTAAATTCAGCTGTAGCACCTATCTGGGCACTTGACTTTCGTCGTGCCATCCAACTACGGTCTAAATAGAGGTCCATGATTGCACGGTACCTACTACAGACAACATTATAAATGTTAACATATGACTTGAGCATACTTGTAACCATATGACTTGAGCATACATATAAGCATGCATATGATTAACATTTAAGCATACTTGTAAGCATATGACTTGAGAGCATACTTGTAATCATATGACTTGAGTATACTTGTAAGCATATGATTAACATTTAAGCATTCCGGATGTTAACGAATGAATGCAAATTAAAGCAGTATGGGAAACTTTAAATGTTATTAAATTTAGTATGAGAAACTAAGTAAATGCTACTTAGTTTAATAGTTATATTATATCATGTTATTTTATTTTAATTTGTTTTAAATTTATTTTTATTGTTTATCGTAAGTGAATACGTAAGGTATTTCATTCATGCTAGCTTTATATCAAAGTTTGCTAACTCATTTATACAACTTTTGAGTATATTGGAGATTCATTCATATCAACTAGTGTGCTAAGGCGCCTAACATGTTTTAAGATTATACCCCTCACAGTCCCTTTCTATAATCTTTTATGTTTTGGGATAGTCACAACTTGGTTGAGCAATTTATAGCTTTTATAACATTTTGTAGCTTTATTCTTGTATACATAAGTGTTAAATACCCTTGTTTTTCTGTTATAGCCAAAACAATATATTTATTGACCAAGTGTGTCTATTTATCTTCTCTGTTGCACTAGCAGTTCCCTAGCACTGTCTATTTTGGCTTAACAGCACCCTAATTAACAACCAAGCTTGGCTTGACCCCGTGAGGCTTGGCTAAGCTTGGCGTGGCCTCGTATGGACTCGCGGACCTAAGCCCAGCCCATCAGCTCCAACATCCCCTTAATAGGCTCTACTGGATCACCAATAGGCTCGTTAATAGTATAAATGTTTGCAACTACCCGACCAATAAAAAAATTTGGCCAGAGTCTCCCCTGTAATATAGACTAGCCACATGCACGACGGCATGTATATAAGGTCATTTCTAGGCACCCAAGACATAAACCAGGAATCAGTACTAGTACTGTATCCAAAAGAAACAAAATCTCCATCCAATATCAGTTGAAAACTAGATAGAAACTGAGATTATAGCATGAAACATTCAAAAAAGTAATAACACGTGATCAATTAGTAACCCTGTAAATATTAAAAGATATGCAACTTAGATCTAAAACATAAATAAATATCGTCATATATATTTCCAATTATAAATTTTACAATGAGTATAATTTTAAATATTTTACAATATTTATCATTTTTTTTAACTAAAAATGAAGAAAATTCATGTATTGACTTCAAAAAAATAATTATCATTGTTTTATATTTTGAAATTGAGGAAGTATTATGTATCAATCAATTATAAATTAGTACTACAATATTACTCATCAATTAAATATATTATGGTCCTCATTAAGTTGCTGGTAATTTGTGTTGATGAGTTGGTGACTCGTCAAATATTTTTGAAAATATTACTGAAAAAATATATAAACAACATATATGCCCTCACACAACTCATTTAACATTGAGTTCCTCTAATGACAATGTTTACTCTAATAGTACTACCTTATTGCAATATTCAACTAAAAACAAATCGATTAAAGTATAATAATCACAAGATTAACATTCTGTTTAAGGTATTAAGGGATTAAGGGGTCTAATTTAGAGATTTAGGGATTAAGGGGTTACCGGCGTGGTGCAGCGGTGGTGCGGCGGTGGTACCTCCTGATGGCGGTGGACCGGTGTCCCGGTGGCGGTGGCCGGAGTCTCTCTTCCTCTTCTTCTCTTCTCCCCCCTTTCTCCCTCTTCTCTCTGTCTCCCTCTTCTTTTTCTCCGCCTCTGCTGTGTCGAGCGAGTGACTGAATCTGTTAATATTAAGTTTGATCAGCGACCGCTAGCTGCGACCATATGCGGTCGCTGATTTTAATGACATGGACTTATCTGCGACCGCATGCGGTCGCAGATATTAAGTGGTCGCATAAAACATTGGCGCCAACATTTCCAGCCAAATTTTGGGAGGCAAATTTGTACTAGCGACTGACTAGCGACCGCACGCGGTCGCTGTTAAAATATAGCGACCATATTAAATATTGGTCACAGATGGCGGTCGCTGTTAATAATATCAGCGACCGATGGTGCGGTCGCTGATAGTATTGGTCGCTGTTAAGCATTTTTCTTGTAGTGGTCGTATGTGGTATAATCAACTTAGTGATTATTTAATGAAAGATGGATATATAAATAATCAAGTATGTCCATATGTGTTTATTAAGAAATCACAAAGTGGATTTACCATCATTGCTGTATATGTGGATGATTTGAATCTTGTAGGTACTCCTGAAGAACTCACAAGAACTGCTACTTACTTAAAAGATGAATTTGAAATGAAAGATCTTGGAAAGATAAAATTTTGTTTGGGAATACAAGTGGAGCATTTAGCATCTGGAATTTTTGTTCATCAATCCACATATGTTGAAAAAATTCTCAGTCATTTTCATATGGATAAAGCTCATCCTTTGACTACCCCGATGGTTGTTCGATCTTTAGAAATTGATAAAGATCCATTTCGGCCTCTAGAAAGTGGGGAAGAAGTTCTTGGACCTGAAGTTCCATACCTAAGTGCAATAGGTGCTCTTATGTATCTTGCAAACTGTACACGACCTGATATTACTTTTGTTGTCAACTTGTTAGCAAGATACAGTTCTTCTCCGACTAAGAGACATTGAGATGGGATCAAACACATTTTGAGATACCTCCGTGGAAGTATAGGTCTTGGGTTATTTTATCCAAGAGATTCAACGTCGTGATTGGTTGGATATGCCGATACATGATATTTATCAGATCCACACAATGGAAGATCACAAACAGGTTATGTATTTACATATTGTGACACGGCTATATCCTGGAAATCCACAAAGCAAACCATGGCATCTACATCTTCAAATCACTCAGAAATTCTCGTTATACATGAAGCAAGTAAAGAGCGTGTTTGGTTGAGATCAATTATTCAGCATATTCAAAAATCATGTGGATTACCATCAATCAAAGACATTCCTATAATTCTGTATGAGGATAACACTGCATGCATTGCTTAACTTAGAGGAAGGTACATCAAGGGAGATAGAACAAAACATATTTCACCTAAATTCTTCTTCACACATGAGCTATAAAAGAAGGGTGATATAGATGTGCATCAAATTCGATCATGTGATAATATAGCCGACTTATTCACAAAGTCGCTACCAAATGCAACATTTGCAAAACTTCAGAAAAAGATCGGAATGTGTCGACTGAAAGACTTATGACAACATTTCATCAAGGATTAATGAATTCCTTTTGAGGGGAAGACTGTACTCTTTTTCCTTATTCACGTTTTTTTATCCTAATGGGTTTATCCTGACAAGGTTTTAACGAGACAGTCAATTAAGATATTTATGTAAAAGATATGTACTCTTTTTCCCTTCGTTAAATTTTTTCCACTGGATTTTCTTAACAAGGTTTTTAATGAGACATAATCTTCTATCGTAGGAAATCAGGGGAAGTTTTATAAAATGACTCCCTCCTAATGAGGGTGCTAGCCTGCCCTTTTCTTCTTCTCTTCTCCCGTGAACCATGCATTCCTTCCTCCTCCGTGACCTTTGCCTATATAAGGCAATGATACTGAAGGAAAATAGAGAACTTCTCTGAATTGTTTCTCTCTCTTTATCTCTTACTTATTCTCTTTAAATACATGCAATAATAAGAGTATCTTTCTACACTTTGCTAAAGTTTTATAACAATATCTAAATTTTGAGACCTTCAAATAATTATATATTATATTTTAGTAAATATAATTAATTGAAGTAAAAATTATAAAAAAAAATACTTTAGTTTAATTAATAATCTTATATATATATATATATATATATATATATATATTAGTTTTTAAAAAGAATCAAACATATATCTTTATTTAATCCACGTAATGAAAGATACTAGACAAGTGAACTAGTTTTTCTTTTCCTTTATCTTTTGGCTTCCGTTATGAAGACGAAATTGACAAACTCGAGTGAAAAGACCGTATGAAAATATAAATAATAATTTATTTGGTAGGATAAGTGCATAGCAATAAAGAAAGCTAATTGGACAGAGGGAATATGTGTTTGTTTTCGCTATTCAATTTATCTTTGGGTTAATTGCAAATTATACCCCAAAGTATACACTCTTTTACCATTCGTACCCTGATATTTAAACGCTCTCATCCCGCTACCCAAAGTACCATTAAGTTACCATAACTGACCCTTTTGTAATTTTCGGCCAAAAAAATAGTCGGAACTACCATGTGTTCCGGTGGTGTATGTAGAAGTACGATTTGACCAGATTTTTATACACTTGACCGTATAAAACCTTTGAAAACCTAATTAATTAGATTAAGTAATACATTTATTCTTACTAATACAATAAATTAGAAATTTACACACCTAATTTTGTTTTGTTTTTCCTCTTCTTCCCCATCTTCATCATCTTCCATTACCATGGAACTCACCAAAAATTTCAAAATCTAAAATACCCAAATCATTCATCCTCTTCCCTTGTAACCATTCATGAAGCTCGAAAATCTCAAACTAAAATCCCCAAATCGTTTAACATCTTTAAAATTTTGCCCAATTTCAAACCCACTTCACTTCCTCTCCCAAAGAGAAAGAACCAAAAACCTAAACCTAGAATTTCAAAAATAAAATTCAGCGTATCCCAGTTGTGAAAGAGTAGAGTTTTTCGAGAGGAAGCGGTAGAACTGAATTTCAGCAGAACCCAATTGGTGAATATTGGAAATTTTTTGGTGGGTGTAATAGAGAAAACCCTAGAAATGAATTCCAGCAGCATGTAAGTGGGCAAAATGGAAGCTTTAATGGTAGTTTCGGAGAGAATGAAGGGGAGTTGTGGCAAAACCCAAGTGTACTTAACAAGGAGAGTTTAAAGGATTCAAATAAAAGTTTAAATGGTATGACGCCCCCAAAATAGGTATACACAACTCATTCTGAGTCACCAAATACATAGTACATAACTTAAATACGAACTTAATTTATACAACTGTCATGCGAAATACGACAACACAATAGCTGAGTTTTAACACAAATATTATCTCGTAGACAATATCCAAACTCAAATAAAGTCCTCATTACAATTATTATCACACTATAACTTTCTACCGACAGTTTTGAAAAAAATTTGATTTTACTATGTAGCACTATGCTGCACTATGCAGTACTATGCAACAATATGCAGTACGATGCAAATAATAAAATATAATGAAGATTAAGATCAAATGAAAATGAAAGAGATAAAGATGAAGATTCACTCTGTTTTAGTTTGATGAGTGAAATGAGATGGAATTAGAGGAGCCTTTGGTTTGTTGCTCTAATTTGTTGACTGTTTTGGTTTGTTGAATGAAATTAAATTAGAATGATGAAATTCCCAAATCGTTTGAAATTTTTACCCTTTATTTTGTTAATCTAGTATTTCACATGTATTTCTACAAATAAATTAAGTCAACTACGATAATTATACGGTCAACAATATTTAAATATTTAATTATGACAAGTGGCCATTTTCCAACAAAAAAAAGTTGACCGGAAATCTGAATAGGGTCCATCATGCTTATTTAACGGTACTTTAGGTAGCGGGATGAGAGCGTTTAAATGTAAGACCCCAACTTTTTATGAATAAAGATTTAATTTTCTTTAAATGTTATTTTGAATAATAAGGTGTGAATTTGATATAATGATATAGTTATGGGTGATATGTGTAAATTTTACAAAGTAAGCAAGTTGTTATAAACTATTCGTTTGGTCGGAGAATATTCTTTTTTGGAAAATATTCGTACGACGACACAACCATTGGTGGACCCCACAACTTAATGACTGTCGAATATAGAAAGCGACATAAATCTTTTTTATAAAAATAACGGCAAATTTTTTACCGTTAACTGTTAAAATATCCGGTGATAAAAGTATAATAATACGCGTGGTTGCACAATAGCACACAGTATTGTACAGTATCTCTGATTATTGATGCTTACATAAGATGTCACTCAGTTTTATTCAATTATTACAATAGTAGTTACTGCATATTATCTCACATTATTGATTGAATTATTGTCACAGTATCATCTGCACAATATTTTATATTATTAAATCAATAATATAGACAACACAGTTATTCATATTATTTTTTGCATTATTGACAATGTCTAGAAAGTTCTGTCGAGGAAAGGGGTTATGTTATTTAATTGTGCGCCAATAAGGAGAAGTCCTTATCGGAAAGCCCCCTCTTTCCTGTGAATGATCTGGTTGTCAATATTTTGAGTTATAATATTAATGATGAATAATTGTTGAAAGATTAAAAATATATTTATTGAAGATAAGCAATAAATGGGAAATATTTATTCAATTTTTGATATTAATTAAGGGGTTGTCATGAAGTATTTGTTGTAAGTTTGACTTATTACATGGACCCCCACTTACTTATTTTTCAAAATTGCCGGTAGAAAGTTATCCCAATTTTGTTTTATTATTCTTATAATAGTAATATAACAGAAAACTTTGTATATAAAATAGAATACTTTTTATATTATAGAGTTAAATGCAAAGTCGACCACTGAACTTTTATGATATTTGAGTATTGAGCCCATTTCTTTCGGTCAACGCAAACTGAGCCCTTTCTATTCAAAAATTTGGACTTTGAACCCCCAAACGCCACGTGTGCGTTGAGCTGCTAACGTGGCACACGTGGCGCCTACGTGGCACACGTCAACAGGTCTGACGTGGTATTTAATATTAAAATTTGACACGTGTCCGCTGCTGACGTGGCAGGTCTTTTGAATTTTTTCCAAAAATTGCCTATTCACATATTCAAACCTACAACCTATCATTTGGAACTTTGGTCACTTAACCGCTGGAGCAACATGAGTCAATTGTTAATATATTGCAAGGATTAATATTTATATCAAAACATGAGATTTCCCCCATATGTTCCTTTTTTCTCCTTCACTACATATAATAATAATAATAATAATAATAATAATAATAATAATAATAATAATAATAATAATAATAATAATAACAACAACAACAACAACAACAACAACAACAACAACAACAACAATAATAATAATAATAATAATAATAATAGAATAAAATAATACAATAAAAATAACTTATCAATATAGTACTTATATAATAACTTGTGTAGTAAAAATAAAAATGAAAACAACCCAAAAATGTAAATTTCCCTAAAATACAATGCATGGATGTGTAGGTTAATGATGATAATTAAAGCAATGTTGGAAAAGTCTTCAACCCAACTAATCATAACAGTTGTATGTGTGATGCGTGGGTTGAGGGAGAAAGGTTGCAAATTTGATTGGAAGGTAGTGACATTTTCAAAGTTTGTGGGGGTCCTCCTATAAATTAAAATCACACTCTAAATATATTATCCCCCCATCCCCGCCCCTCTCCTCCCCCGCATCCACCCACACCCCGCGCCCCCCCCTGCCCCCCTCCCCCCGCCATTGAAGATTTCGTTCTCATCTCATCTCATATACAGAATAATTTATAAGAACGAATTATATTGACATAATATTAATTAAATTATAAATAATCTCAAGTATTCTATGAATATATATTTTATAATTGTAATTATCAGATGTATAAATATAATTTATTTATATATATTATTCAAATAAACTGTTTAATTTAAGAATTAGAAAAAAGAGACAAAGGGTGGCCCAGTATTGAGTTTTCTTCTTAAGAGTTATTAAGAGTTATTAAGCTTGTCGAAATTTCACCATGCAAGCCGCATACTCCACTTTATTTATTATTATTATATGTAGTGAAGGAGAAAAAAGGAATATATGGAGAAAATCTTATGTTTTGATATAAATATTAATCCTTACAACATATTAACAATTGACTCATGTTACTCCAGTGATCAAGTGACCAAAGTTTCAAGTGATAGGTCGCAGATTTGAATCTGTGGAGAGGCAATTTTTGAAAAAAAATTCAAAAGACATGTCACGTCAGCAGCAGACACGTGTCAAATTTTAATATTAAATACCACGTCAGACATGTTGACATCAGGTCAACGCACACGTGGCGTCTGGGGGTTCAAAGTCCAAATTTTTGAATAGAAAGGGGCTCAGTTTGCGTTTACCGGAAGAAAGGGGCCCAATACCCAAATATCAGAAAAGTTCAGTGGTCGACTTTGCATTTAACCCTTATATTATATATAAAATTATTCGTTTTATTAGTTTATAAATAGAATATATTATATTTTATATAATATTTTCATTTTATTAAAATATTTTATTGCATAGTGATGCATAATGAAAATCAACTTTTCGTCGAAGAATTCGTCCGTGATTTTTCTTTACTGTTCACCCATGATTTTTCTTAAATAGTTCCATGTCATTCTCCTATAAATAGGATGTTTAGTTAAGAAATAAAAATCACACCAGAATCAGAGAATTCTTCTTCTATAATATTGTACGTATTTCTTTCTAGTATAAGAATACTTTGAGTGTAATAAATAGTGCAAGTTTTTCTCAAGAATATCTCCGCTATAACAGTCAGATTTACTCTCCTACTAAGGTAAGAGGTATTATTTATTTCATATTCGTAAGGAATATTATTTTCGTTCAATATTCGTAAGGAATATTATTTTCGTTCAATATTCGTAAGAGATATTATCTTCGTTTAATAATCGTAAGAAATATTATCTTCGCTTAATATTCGTAAGGAATATTATATTCGTTCAATATTCGTAAGAAATTTTATTTTCGTTCAATATTCGCTAGGAATTTATCTTCGTTTAATATTCCATCTCATTTTGATAAGCATTACATCTATATTCCCTGAAATTAGTAGAATATCCTTGAATTTTACGCTTCATCTAGTATCGTTTCACTGAAATATTTTTCAGAACTTTCTTGTTAAATTTTAATCTTTTCATGTCGAGGTACTATTCACGGATACTATTCACTCGGGTACTATTCACAATAAAATTGATTTCTTTTATGTCCAAATTATTTTTGATAAATGAATATAATTCTTGAATTTTACTCCACAATTAGTTATCGTGTTGACAATTTAGACATTTTTAAACTCTGGATAAATTGAATTATAAATCTTTAATATTTATCCTTGATCTTACTTGATTGATTTCTTATATCATTGTCATCATTCTTATGTTTATATTGTGATGAAAGTCATCTTTAGCCTGTAGTGTATAGATAGATTGTTGACTGGTATGATTATGACCATAAATTATGTTTTAGTATAATCATAACCTGTAATGTTACAAACAAATGATGGGGTGAAAGTCATCTTTGACCTGTAGTGCATAGATGGACTGTTATTTGGCATGATCATGACTACTGGTGATACTAACGAATTAAATATATTTGGCACGTAATGTATGGATAATTCATGGATGTGATACTAACGAATATTTTTGGCCCGTAGTGCATGGATAATTTGCTGATGTGAAATATTTATTGAGTTGTGTTACAGAGATAAAATATTGATGATGAACTTTTAAATCATAAAAGATAGTAGACATCATGCTCTACTTGACTCTTTTAATGGATTGCTTGTTCCGCTGCAGTTGTTGATCTAAACTTATTGTTTATTGTATTCTATCAGTTTTTACACTGTTGAGGACTAAGGATAATTTATTATGCATTATCTTAGTCATAATATTTTTTACTAGGCTAGTTGAGCTCACCCTTTTCTTTCATTGTTCTCTTCGGGAAATGAGAATATAGCTGGAACTAGTCAGGGAATGGAGTGATGATCAAAGATGGTTGCTATAGTAGTCATCACTATTCTATAAAATAGTGTGATAATAACTGTAATATTTGAGTTTGGATATTGTCTACAAGACAATATTCGTATTAAAACTCACAGTTTATGTTTTATCGTATTTTGCACGACAGTTCAATAATTGTATAAATGAAGTTATATTTAAATTATGTACCATGTATTTGGCGACTTAGAATGAGTTGTATAGACCTATTTTGGGGGCGTCACATTAAATATCAAGATACGAATGATAAAAAAGCGTATACTTGGGACTTAGATTTGCAATTAATCTTTTATCTTTTCTCACTCTATAAATACCCAACCCTATTCAAGACAATTTCACAAACTCTCATTCTTAGTTATATAACTACCAGAATCTAATGGCAGATATTTTCCATTTCTTATTTTTCTCATTTTTCATCATATTTGGGTGTACTACTATTACTACCTCTGAAGCAGCTCAAACTGTTCCTGCTATGTACGTATTTGGCGACTCCCTCATAGATGTAGGCAACAATAATGAGTTTATTACCCTTGCTCGAGCAAATTTTCCTCCCTATGGCATCGACTTTTTTAACGGAGAACCAACTGGAAGATTCAGTAACGGCCAAAATTCTGCAGATTTTCTAGGTAAACTTAATTTAGATAACATATCTTTAAATTTACTTATTTATTATTATTAATATTCGGGTACTAATTAAATCCAGTCGGCTTGGTGTATCATGTCATTGACTTAAATTTATTTTCATATCATACCAATTATGATTTATATAATTAGTAACTGTATTAATTGTTTGGCACGCAGCTGAGAAATTGGGCTTACCGACTCCACCACCTTATCTCTCCTTGGTCTCTGAATCCAGCGATGGTAGTATCTTCCTCGCCGGTGTTAATTTTGCCTCTGGTGGTTCTGGAATCTTAAACAGCACAAACGCCGTAAGGGAACAATATTATTTCATTAATTATTTACTTAATTAATTTACTAGCTCTTGCTTCTTTTTCTCTCTTTTTTTTTCTTTTATTTTTTTCCCTTGTTTCATTTGTTTGAATTCTTCACCCACCTTTTTGAAGGCATGGTCATGGAAGCCATCGCTACTACACTCAAAGCCAGAAATTTCTATTTTAGGCAATTTATTTCTCTAAACTGCAAAAGAAAGTTGAGGATTGAATACTACCAAAAATTAAGGGAGGAAAAGGAATTCAATTATCTTTATTTCTGTGTCTGATTTTCGGATTTTTAATTGTGAAATGCCATTAAATAAATAAAAATAATTATCGTAGTCTCATTATTGTGACAATCAAATTAATTAGTACTCCATATCATGGTTTTTCATGTGTTTAATTTGTTTGAGAATATTTCTGGGAGTGAAGAAAATTCATTAAATGATTGCAACAATATATAATTTGAAATCAGTTCCCCAACAACTTTTGAATTGTACCTATTTTTAAGCTAAAATAAATTATGATTATTGCTTATTCGTATATGTTGCCCAAACACCACAATAACATGCATGCAGCTTTAAGGTGTGTGTGTGTGTGTGTGTATATATATATATATATATATATATATATATATATATATATATATATATATATATATATATAATCTGTTGCATGGATATCTCCCAACTGAATTAATTATCCCTCTTGATTATTATCAATTACCGGACTAATTCAATTTCATTGACCAAAGTTCTTAATTTGTGATAATGCATGGCAGTTGCTTGTGAAATCTTTGGAGGAGCAATTCGGGTACTACACTAGAGTGCATGAATCAACGGTGCAACTGCTAGGACCAGATGGTGCACAAAACCATTTATCTAAATCTATATTTACCATTGTTGTTGGAAGCAATGACATGTTTGTCCACTTCTCACAGCTGTCCAACCCCAATACCACACAACAATATGTTGACTCCATGATCTCTAACTTCAAAGGACTGTTGGTGGTAAACAATCCGTTACATGATATGTTCAAATGTTATTCATAAGTCGATGCTAAAGGGGTTTTTTTTTTTTTTTTTTTTTTGTTAGAAAAAGGGAGGTTTTCAGTCTCTAACAAATAAAATTAAAAAATGAAATAAAATAGTAGTACTTTTGTTCCTTCTATTTCCAATATTGTACCAAAAGTAAAAAAGTATAGTTATTTGTATATGAACGAGGTATAACTCACAAATCATGTCTGATGATATGTTTTCGTAAGAACGGTTGAGCTCTTGTTACAACATTTTAATTTATTATCACATTATTTAGGGTGTTTTTACATATTTATTTAGTTATTTATTTATTTTAATTTTAGCTTTTATAATGATGTAGCGGTTATATAAACTTGGCGCACGTAAGTTGATGATAACTGGAATTACTGCGATAGGGTGTATTCCGGGACTAAGGATTAAGAACAATAATGAATGCCAAGAAGATATAAATAAGTGGTCAGCTATATACAATGAGGGCCTGAAGAGCATGTTAACACAGTTAGAGCTCAAAGACATGCATTACTCTTATTTTGATACCTATATTCTCTTCCAAGAATTCATTCTACATCCAGCCACTTACGGTTCGTACCATTTTAACCCTAATTTTATCCTAATATATATTTAGATCACATAATTAAATTAGCTCAAAAGAAAGTATATATTGAAGTGATGATTTAACTTGGTTTTGAATTAAATATCATTTTCAGGGTTTTCTAATGTTAGAGAGGCTTGTTGTGGGTCGGGACGGCTACCTTGCTGGATGTTTTCAACATACTGCGAAAACAGAAGTGAATATCTATTCTGGGATCAATACCATCCCACAGAGAAAGCTGTCGGCATCTTTGTTGATTACATTTTCAATGGTTCCCAAAACTATGCAACCCCAATTAATTTGGAACAGCTTCTTGCTGTGCAACCTAAAAACCTAGCCCCTCAGTCTCACATAAGTAATAAAAACCATGCACAATGCTTGTCTTATAGTTGATGTGCATGGCCTATCTATTAATAAAAACCATGCACAATGCTTGTATTATAGTTGAAATGCATGGCCTATCTATTAATAAAAACCATGCACAATGCTTGTATTATAATTGAAATGCATGGCCCGTCTGTTCTTCTTTTTTATGCTCCTCTAATAAATATTTATAATAAATTCCTAATGATAACCAAGTCTCACTTCTTCTTTTTTATGCGATTTGTTTGTGTATTATTTGTGTTGTTTGTGTATTATATATGCACTGTGCATGTGACGCCCCCAAAATCGAGTTAATTTCTCTCTCCGATCTTGTGCGTTAATATTATTTTGTTCTAGCATTAAAACATTATTTAATGTTAAAATAGCTAAAAATACGGAATTTTTTTTCTTTCTTTCTATTCATTCCTTCCCTGAATCGCAACCTTTACAAATCTTCTTTATACTAGAATCATATTTATTATATAACTTATTTAGCCTGAGTAGATATGAGTATAAATATACAATTCATTCTTTCAAGCATATCCCCTTTTTAGAACAAATAATCTTCATCTATCGAATAATTCAAAAATTTACACATCTATGATTTACACATGAAAATACCATCAAATGATTCAACACAATCTCAATTAAATTACTAGTCTTCTTTTCATGCGCTCCTAATCACGATAGATCGCATCATAGCTTTAACATGCAAATTAAGCAAGATTGAGCACGACAACCCAGCAAGTCTATCATGCATCACGTAACACATAGGTTTCACATTCAGTTCATGCATTTATATTCTTGGTGTTCAAGCATATTACAAATGCATTATCACATTCATGTCCTGCTGGTGGCAACGTATACACCATAGCATACTACACAGATCATGTACATGTCATTCATTGCACATATATATTGAGTTCCCCGACTCAATTCAATAATTGGTCATAATTTGGCATTCATCATTCACAAAGAAAATAATGTAGTTCATAGGTATTACATACTTATAAACATAAATCATGCTAACAGTTATCTATAGCAATGATAAGTCCACATAAATAAACTGAGAAACTTGCCTGTACCGGGGTTTTACCATTACACCAACTTCTGCGTTCCTTGCACAACCTACATTGTATGTGGGATTGATAACAAAACACATTATCAGTCAAAGTTTGACTATTAGTGTGATCTTACTTTAAAACATTATCTTAACTTATTATATTCCTTGTATCCTCTTTATATCTAATAATATAGACATTCAAATTCGTTATTTATATAACTTAGTCTTATCTCTCTTTCATCATCACATGTGCTAGCTTATCGCACTTGTATTCTACGTACTTTGTGTGTATCACACTATTTCAACATACCACGCTCGGTAAAACATTGCTCATCTAAAATCCTTGGACTTGGATTATGCATATAACACTCATTCATCACTTTATAACCATACACACCTAGTATACATCACATACTTAGTTCTTATACATTTGCTAACATGCTCAATTTGGTCTAAACATAGCATGATATAACTACTTGATCATTATAAACTTCAATTTTCATCTCAAGTTATACTATGACATTTATAAGCTTTAAAACTTCATTTTTACCACAAAACTCAAAAACAAAAATATGATTTTTAAGGTTTTTTTGGAGATTTTTAATAATTTCTATAGTAGCCTTTTTAGTTTCTCATTTATGCAATCTTTTAAACCTCGTAGCCATGTATTTTATCCATGGTTTAAGTCGTAGAAACTAAAAAGTTAAGCAATTCAAAAAGAAGCCTCAAATGGTCTTGCAGGCAACTGTATTTTTCATGAATTTCAAGGCCACTTTGATGATTTTTAGGAACTTTTGTATTAGACTTTTGGACAAGGACTCTGAACATACTTCTAGCCTATATACCAAAGTATTATTATGTTGGTTTAGATTTTTAAGTAAGCCTCTTTATGTTTCTTGAACTAATGTCTAAACTAGGCCATTATTCACAGTTTTGAGTTTACTAGTTTTGGTCAATTCTTGCCAATTTCACTTCTAGCCACCTTGGTTCATTCCAACAATTGAATTATATCTAGTTAGAACTAGTTTTAGCATTCCTTTAGGTTTACTAAGTATAAATTAGGTTTTGACCCCCTAAACTAAGCTTTTTCAAGCTTCAACATACTAACTTCTCAAGTTATTGCATACATTAGCATTCCAACACTTGGAATAGCCTAGCATAACTCTAACTTATTTGCCTAAGGTGTACAAACTAAGTTCTAGGCCAAATGGAAAAATCTCCAATTTTCATACTTAGACAAATTTGCAAATACTGCAGTTTTAGTAATTTTCCATGTTAGTTTGGTGATTTGTTTAAACACCTTGGTTAAGACAAGGGCTTAACCACTTGGCCCTACTTCTAGACCATAATACAAGGTATTTTATTCAAGGTTTAGGTTTCTTGTTCATGCCCATTAAGCCTCCCAAATTAGGGCTCAAACTTAGCCATTTTCTTACCGTTTTACAAAACTGATTTTGTACTTTTTCCAAATTTTTTCTAGTTTTGGCCACTAGGATAGTCTAGGCATGTGTATTTAAGTTACTTAAGGATACTTTTAGAATGACCACACTTTATTTAATCATCTAGCCCATTTTGACCTATTAAAGCTCACTTTAGGCTTGAAAAATAAATCCTAATTTGGTTTTCTTACTAGCTTTGGTCATGGCAATGATTAGGAATCATCACTAGCATGAATTAGCAACTTTATATGATTTCATTGCAGTCTTACAAGTTCAGGTACTAAAAATTACTCAAAACAGTTCACTTTTGGGCTTAAAATGTGATTTTCAACAAGTCTAACACTCAAAACAGTTTAGACTTGGTTTCTCTAGCTTGTGTAGCTTACTTAGATCATATAATAGCTATTGAAACTTGCTTACAAGGTCCAGGTATTGCGTCTCTTTTCTTAGGTGCTAGTTGACACTTTAAAGCTTACTTTATATGTGACGCCCCCAAAATAGGTCCATTTCACCCAACCTATTCTGAGTCGCCAAATACATGGTACAGAAAATAACTACAACTTTATTAATACAATTATCGTGTAAAATACAACAACACATATGTTGTGAGTTTTGATACAAATATCTACCAACTGTGACTCATGTCCCAACCTTGGATAGTACGTCACAATGACACCTTACATAAAGGTACAGTCAATAACTGTTTTAGAAATTAAAATATTTGGAAAGTGCTCAAGGAAACCTTCGTACATGGGAGGCCACGCGTCTAGTTTATGATATATAACATATGTCCACAGAATTATTCTTGGTTGACCCAATAGACCCCAAAGAAAAACGAGAAGATTACTATAATGTTTTTTCTAATGGCGAGCCTTCTCTTGACATATAACTATATCCACTGTCTCCAGTTGAAAATTATATTTCAAATAAACTCCAAGATCATATAGGTAGTGCTCGTAGATATACTCAACAAGTGGATGTGCACAACCCTGTCTTATGATAACACGAGGTTGTATGTCATTAGACATCTTGTATGATAGTGGCAAAATGCCCTTCCAACGTTGGGTTCGCCTCACCCTATTTGATTCACCAAATATAACTACTAAATGATGTATAAAATACAACACACTTTTCTATATTGTTTAGGGAGAACTTCACAGCTAGAGACCACCGTTTTATTCCATTGTTACCCCCGCTCGACCCAGCTACACTCTTATTACCTGAAAGGAATTGTGAAGCAAAATGGTGAGCTCAACTAGCCCAGTAAAGAATATCATGACTAAAGATAAATAAATTATCCATAGCCTTCAACAGTAATAAATCAGAGATTTAGAATATATGGTAGATGATAAAAAATTTCAACCATAGTTGCAGCGGAACGAGCAATCCATTAGAAGAGTCAAATAGACCATAAAGTCTACTATCTTCTCCATGTTAAAAATCCACCAATAATGTTTTATTCCTGTAACATCAATCAACAGTTCTGGTCCATAATCATATGAATAACTCATAATCATAATTGTGATTCTAAATTTCTCTTCGCATCCAGGACGAAGATAATTTTCATCATATGTCTTTACCTGAAACATCAAAGATCATGATTATACCAAATCACAGTTCCTATTCATAATCATACCAATAAATTCATATTTGCACTACGGACCAAAGATATTCGTCAACCGTTTATCTTTGCACTACTGGCCAAAGATATTTAACAACAAATCATCTTTGCACTACAGACCAAAGATATTCAACAACAGATCATCTTTGCACTACGGGCCAAAGATATTTATATCTCAAAGAAACACATAATCATTTCAGAATTTATATAAACCATAATTATAACCATGTTGATCAATTCACCTTTACACTTAAGCTAAAAATATTCAATTATAAATTCAATGGTCATGATCATACCAGTCAATGATTCAACTTTGCACTACTGGCCAAAGAGAACTCATAGTCACGATCATACCAATAATCTACCCATCTTTACACTCAAGTCAAAGAGAAAATTTCATCACCAGGATTATAAAAATGTTATATATGATAATAAAAATAATATGATCAACATATAGATTTAATCTCAAGAGTAAGATTCATAAATCAACGATAATTTGGTCAGTAAAAGAAATCAATTTTGTTGTGAATAGTACCTGTGAATAGTAACTCATGAATAGTAACCCTGACATGAAAAAGATAAAAATTTCACAATAAAATTCATACCAATATTTCGGTATAATGATATTAAAAGAATAACATTTCTTAAACTTATAAATAAATTATTTTAATTGTTTACACTTTACTAAATAATGTATTTAATCATCTTAAAATGCCAAACTCATAAGATTTCATCACCAATAACCAAAACCCTCATAAAAAATCAGCATATACCTCATATAGGATTCTCAAGCCATAAAATCTTATTTTTCAATTTTTTTACTTCACATAACATATTTAATTCATTTATTCATAACTAATCCATTTTCATGAAAAATATCAAATCAGTCCCAAAAATATTTCTTTTCTGGAATTTAGCATAATATAGTCTCATATTGAACATATATTTTTTCCGAAATTTTTAAAATTCATTACTATTTTTCATATGGCCAAAACTGCCGAATATTTAGACATTTATCATAAATTGTACTTTTGTGCAAAAATTTCGAAATTTACAGAGTATACTTCTGTTATATACATATACTCCTAATAAAAATTTTACCAATTTTGGAGTTAACCATAAGGAGTTATAAGGGTTTACTTTTAAAATAGTCTTTTCCCATAAAATTCATAACTCTTAATCTATACATCCAAAAATCACTATTTTTGGACACAATCTAGAAAATTCATCAAATTATCATTTCAAATTTTTCTAGAATTTTTGAGGGTCAGAAAAATTATGAAACTGAAAGACATAATAACCCTTACAATCTCTTACTATCCCTTACCTCAAAAGAGCAGTACTTCTAGCTGGAATACCAGATATAGTGCTGAAGAAAACTTGCACCGTATAGCAATACTCAAAATATCAAAATACTCATAAGAATACGCTTGATAATATAGAGAGAGAAAAACTTTAGTTTCTGGTGTGATTTTCAATTCTAACCTAAGCACCCTATTTATAGAAAAATGCTTAGAACACCAAAGTAGAAAATTTAATAAAATATAATAATTACTAAAATTTGTCTATGCCAACCTTTGAATTCAGATTTTAGCATGCTTAACAACACATGAGCCCACCAACTAACCACAAAAACGTTTTTCTTTTAAAACAAATTTAAAACTTTAAAAAAAATTATTTCGAAACTTCAGAACTTCAATAATTCATAATAAATAGCCCTTTTATCAGAAAAATTCGAACCTCATGTCTTTTTCATAGGAAATTCCATTCTCTACAACTTTACAGAAGAAAGTTTTTCCAAATTCCAAACAAAAATTGACCGAAATCCACAAACGGACGATTTTACAAGCTATAATCAAATTTCAGTTAAAAATTGGGGTCCACAGACACACAAAACATGTGCTAATCATTTAATGTAACAAAAATACTCTTTCTCCTCATATACTCATATATCCCACATTCATTATAAAAATATCACCATTATTATATTATTAAAATATAATAATATATTTAAATGAATTATTTTATCAGAAAAAGATAAAATATTAATTTTCAACAATTGTCACATTAAAAATTTTTTCCATCTATATCCACATAAAATTAATATTTTTCTCATCATATAAATTAATAATTAATTATTCACAATTAATATTACAGAATCACAATACTGACAACTAGGCAGTTCCCAAGAAAGAGGGGGCTTTCCAATAAGGATCTCTCCTTACTGGCGCTCAATTAGATGACCAAACATCTCTTTAGACAGAACTTTCTAGACATTACCAATAATGTTATTCAATAATATTATTCAGATAATATGAATTATTGCTCCGATAATGGAAAATACTGTGTAGTGACAATTATTGAAACAACAGTAATATAAAATATCAACGCAACAATTATTGAATCAATAAAATAAAATACTGAACAGCAATTACTATAACAATTATTGAGTAGTGTCTTCTTACGTAAGAATCAATAATTGGTGCAATACCGTGTGCTACTGTGTTTTTAACCACCGAGTATTTTAACAGTATTAACGGTAACAACTACGCCGTTATTTATAAACAACTTATACTTGTCACTTTCTTAATCCAATCGCTTTTCGTTATGGGGCCCACACAAGGCTGCACCGTCGTACGAATATTCCCCGACAGTAAGAATATTCCACGACTAACCGAATATTTCCCGACAACAATGAATATTTTATAGCCACTTGCTTACTTGAAATATTTGCGCATTTCACCCATAACTAACCACATTAATCAAATCAACCATTACTATTTCAAAATAATAAATAGAGAAAATTAAATTTCATTTATAATAAGTTGGGGTCTTACATTATACCTACTAAATATACATGAACTTGGTCTTTTTGTTAACTTCTGTCTTGGCTATGATTGTGACTCATTTCTAGCATGTATTTGTGACATTGTACGTGCTCATTACAGCCTAGCATGTTCAAGTGCCATGTTTACAGTCCCTATTTAGAGCTTAAAGCACGACTTTAGCATGACAACCCCAAAACAGTCTTAGGCTTGGCTTGGATAACTATTAAAGCACATTTGTGTCATGAAATAGCTAGGGAATTTGCATATATGGTTCAAGTTCTGTAATTCCTCAGTTAGAAGTTGGTTGAGCCCAAAAGTCCCTTTTTCATGACTTTTAAACATGAAATTTGGAGAGTATACAAAGCAGGCCTAAACCAAGCTAAGGATCACTTTTTAAATGTCTTGTATGGACAATATATGGACTCCTCACTGATTGATAACTTCAGTTGCCAAATTTTTCCATAACAGTTCCCATTCTTAGAGTTTCTAGCACAATTTTGGCTATTTAACACAACAGTCCCAAGCTAGAGCTCAAAGGATCTTTAAGCATTCATGTAAGCTTCTAATCATCATGAAAACTCATTATCATATACTTTAGCATGTTAACATTAGCCTATCATAACAATCGTAGGCATTTAAGTACTCAAGTTATATGCATATTTACATCATGTTCTTACTATATAAACTATATACATATCTTACAACTCATAGATTCTAGTCTTCATGATTTTAATCAAAATAATCCACCAGATTGTAACCCTTTTTAAACATGTTAAACATAGCATATGAGTCTACATTTAGAAGTTATAAACTCTCCGTTTCAGTTTTAACATTTTGCCCAAAACAGTACCCAAAGTTGCTTTGATATGAAAATTTTTAACCACTGTTTTAGCCTAAAAATGCACTTTTCTTGCAATCAATATGCTAAATCACTTTAATCACCAATACATGAAATATAGAATTCACTTTCCAGCTTTGAGTTTGCCTAATATCTGACTCTTAGACATAACAGTCCATTTGGGACTTTTATCAAACAGTTGGTGTACATAGTTTTGTGTTACCAAATTAACTGCCTTTTGTTTACATTAACAATCCTTAATAACCTCCTTATTACTCCACAGCCCACCTATCTCCTTGTGCCTAATTTCCATACATAACAGTAGCATTAAATCTTACAGTCACAACATAGCAATTAAAAAGGAAAACAGTCCTTCAAGTTCAATGATCAGTCACTCGGCCATGACAGTCACTGTTTAACAAGAATGGAATGAAAAAGGAATACAAGGGTATTGGAAGAATTACCTTTAGAAATTTCAAGTGGTTATGGTTCAATTCCTTCTCCTTTACCAGCCGGATTCATTTTCTTTCTCTCAATGTGTGCCACGGTTTTGAAGCTCAGTTTGTTGCATAACAACTGAGTTGGAGATACCTTATATGGCTACAAGTAATCTGAGAAGGAAGGCCTAGCCATCATTACCTACAACCAGTCTCATCATCATATCTACTTGGCTGCTACTAATTTAGCCCCTACACAGCCACCTATCTTGTCCTCTAAAACTCCCCTGTTGCAGTCTACTTCTAGCAGCTAGTTGGCCTTGCAGTGACCCCTATTATTGCCCGACATACTGCTTATACAGTGAACTAGCCTCCTAATAGATAAGTTAGGCACACTTAGGGGTCAACTAACTTCCTAACTAACTAACTAACTGCTAACTCTTGGAATCAACTATGCTAACTGTTAACTAATAAGACTCAGCTCCTTTAACCCAACGTGGGCTGCTGGGATGGGCAATGAATGGGCTGGATTTGAGTTTGATATTTGGGCTTAATACATAAATCAAAGGTAGTAATGAAGCTTGGGAGCATACATAGGAAATTTATTAGGGCCCAAATTGTACAACTTAGACTCCCAATACATAATAAGCTTCATGAGTTGATCTACCACATTCACTTAAACTAGCCAATTTAATTAGTACACATTATTAAAAGTAATGGGTCCATGTAATTTAGTTAACATATTTTAGTACTTATCATTCTCCTTCTTTACTACCACATACTACTTTTGAATGAAATCAATTATATTATAATATAATTATTTCATTAGCCACATCGGTAGTTTTATGCCAAGAGTATTTCATAACTAAGTCGTGTTGGCTTTCCTTTTCATTTTGATATCGATATATCATTTTAATAATGTATGCTATTCTTCTCTTCCTTTAATAAATTTCCCCTACAATTTATAAATATATAATACCAATATATTTATTAAGCATAAGCATCACATATTGCATACACTACAAGAAAAAGGGTCATCGGCGACGACAAATTTCCCATCAGTAATGACCTTGCTGTCGACTGGGACGCCGTCGCATATGGTTACCGTCGAGAATATCATTTCCCATGGGATAATTTGGTGCGAAAAGTTGGCGGTGGAGGGAAAATTCATTGGCGACGGACACATAAATCAAAGGCGACGACAACGCCGTCGATAATAACTCAATCTCGACGGGGTCATTATCGACGGTTTTGCCGTCGATAATGAGTTCTATTAATTAAAACCCTGGTTCGCGATGGCAACGACTCATTTTTCCCTCACTCATATTTCTCTTTCCATCTCAAATTCGCCCATTACTATCTAATTTTCCCACTTAATTCTTAAATTTGCAATCTTGAATCTCTTATTTGGTCAATTGAATTCGCCCATTTCCCTCATCTTTCCCTGTTCGCCCATTTCCCTCATCCTCGCTGTAAGATCCTCCATTTTCCATTTGGCCACTGCAACTTCGCCGGTCGTGCCTCCGCCCATTTCGCCGTTGCAACTCTAGAGGTCGTACCTGCGCTTGTACGAGGATTGGGGCTAGTTTGGTACTCTCATAACCATGTAAGATTATCAGTTCATCTCCTCTATATATATATTTTTTGAATATTTTTGGGGGTCTGTAATTTTTCTATATTCATGTGCTATTCATATAAGGGTAGAAATAGCTTTAGTCTATATACAACTGTTATAAATCGACGACATGTAGCAGTGTAGCAGCATTATCAGATGTAATTTTAAATTTTGGAAGCCATAATGTCTTTAACTGGTTTGGTTGGTTAATTTGTTTGTTTGTTTGGTACAAACATTGCTTAGCTCTGTTCATTCATTTGACAAGCTATATATCTAATATGATTAAGGGGTCAAATATTAGTAGCATGTCGAATGTTATTTGGTTGAGTTCTAAAATATCACTTTCATGTGGTTATCCTCTCCTTACTTTCCAAAGCTCATTAGGATAAATAGCTATACTGTTTTGTACTAGAAGATCTCTATATATACTCTTAAAAATCCTATAGACTTGAATTCCAAAGACCCTACTATACTTCACTATATAGTATATACCGTAAGTGTTACATTATGTGACAAATTTCAAAATAGTTAAACACGTGTATTTTAGGGCGATTTTGCAAGATTTTGAGCTAGTTATTGATCTAAGGAAGAGGAAGAAGAAGAGATATTCATGGGTATTGCAATAGTTATTAATCAAAGCTTCATGGGCATTGCAATATTCATCCCAAAAAATTCTCAAGCAAAATCTTGAGACTTATTTAATGTAGAACAAAAATGTTATTTGACGTTGTATGTCAATTTTTTTAAAAGTTTTAAAAGATGATCCTAAAAAGTGGACAAACACAATTGGTATTATCCCTTTTTGCCATTTTTGTTAGCACTACACTTAGGAAAGAGAGAAGAGGAAGACACCAAAAGAAAAAAAGTAAGACCGATACAATAAATAAATAATAAATATAATATTCAAATATGGATACATCATATATGTATGAAGAAACCCATCTTTATTGATAACATTTGAATTTGTTTTTAAAAAATTAGTTGGCATTAAACACACCAAAACAAAATTGACATTGAAAACACAAAATAGTATAATGTACAATTAAAGAAAATTAAAATGGGGAAAAATAGGAGGGAGTAGTCGGCTATTTAAGGAGGGAGCACATGGGCTAATTAAATGTTCCTTTCATTTTTTTCAAACCTATTCACCCACCCTCCTAGCTAATATTCCCTTGTAAGCTAGGTTAATTAAGATGAGATCTATGAATTAGGCAATTGCAAGGAAAATTGGAAGTTTGTAGTGATTTTGTGTGTGTGTGTGTGTGTGTGTATATATATATATATAAATTTGTGGAGCTATAAATAGAGCCTTTCTCATTACCTAGTAAGCTAGCTTAATTAAGATGAGATCTCAATGATTCTCATGTTAAAAATGTTGCATGTGTACTTTTGGTTGAGATACATCTATTTGAAACAAATATAATGCTTTCTCAAAATAAATTACCATGTCTTTGTTTCCATTTTGTTGCTTAATTAAAATGGTAGCATTGTGTTATTCTAAATATGTTCTAGAGGAATATTTAATATGCAGTCTTATATTTTGTATACTCATGAGAATCGATGAATTAATTTCTTTTATTGTGGTTCATAATTCATTTTCAAGATAGTATTCCTTTTGTTCTAGGAAAGAGTTCAATTTCATACGTGCATATTTTCATATAGTTTAGGAAGCTTAGAAACCCGTTTGAGATTCACTTAGTAGGAGTGAATCTCAAATAGTCCCCGTTTTGGGACTGTTCTTGTATGTTTCGATCTCACTTAGGTCGGTGTTAACGACTTGAGCACGTCTTTATATTTTTTGAATTTTCGGTCAGTATATATCTCTTGATGTTCTTCGGGAGCATATTTAGACTACGATGTGTTAGTCTATTTCGTGTACTTGAAGACCATGGGGAGGTGCTGCCGAAATTTTTGAAAAATTTAAATATGTGTTCAAGTTGTTGGCATCAGTGAGGCGACACATCCGGGAATGGGATAGAAGCCTGACCCGTTAGAGTGGGAGATGAAGTTAGGAAACTCATAAGCTTGTATATACATTAACTTGGAGACTTGATTGTGTTTGTATAACTTTCCATATATATAGCAGACAGTTGTCCGAGATGTCTGTTGATCGAAGTTGGATGGAACGTAGGGTAGCCACTGATAAGAGTGGGCTTAGCTTTGAGTATCGTAGTGGGGTTGAACAGTTTCTAAACTTCGCGTTTGAGCAAGTCAGCGACGATGAGATCAGATGCCCTTGTAAGAGGTGTGTGAATGAAGTGTGGAAGGAAAGGAGTGATGTCATGTGCGACTTATTTGCGTATGGGTTCAAGCAGGGTTATACGACATGGATCTATCATGGGGAAACCTGGTTGGATGAACATGAATCAGAACTGAAATCCAGAGGTGATGAAACCTTTGACTGTACTAACATGATAGTCGAAGCTGCTGGTTCATACTTCCAGTGGAATACAGACAAGGATGGTAGTAGCGTCGAGTAAGAGCCGGATGATGGGGCTAAGGGTTTCTATGAGTTATTGTATGAAGCAGCGACGCCACTGTATGACGGGCACGAAAAGCACACCGTCTTATCTGTCGTGACTAAGTTTTTACACTTCAAGAACGAGCATAACTGTAGCGAGAAAGGTTTTAATGAACTATTAAGCATTGTGAAGGAGTGCAAACTTGCAGGTAATAAGTTACCGGAGTCGTACTATGATGTGAAGAAAATGGTCAAAAGGCTCAATCTAGGGTATGAGAAGATTGATGTTTGTGAGAATGACTGTATGTTGTATTACGGTGATGTCAATAAAGATAAGAAGTCATGTGATATTTGTTATACAAGTAGATACTATGAACAGCGCAAGAAAAAGGGAAAAGGCGTGCCGAGAAAGATCTTATATTACTTTTCCATTGCCCCGAGGCTTCAGCGGTTGTTCATGTCAACACATACCGCCGAGGATATGAGGTGGCACTCTACACGGGACATAGTCGAAGGTCAACTGACGCACCCGATAGATGGGCTTGAGTGGAAAAATTTTGATAACAAGCACCCCTCGTTTGCTGAAGAGGTTCGCAATGTTAGGCTTGGACTTGCTACGGATGGGTTTAATCCGTTTAACGGGCCTTACACAAAGCCCTACTCAACTTGGCCGGTGATTATTGTGGTGTATAACCTCCCGCCTTCGATGTGCATGAAAGATCCCTACATGTTTATGGCTTTACTAATTTCGGGTGATAAGAGTCCGAGTAAAGACATCAATGCATACCTCAGGCCGTTAGTTGATGAGTTGAAGATGTTGTGGAAAAAAGGGGTTCAAACTTATGATGTATCTCTTAAGCAGAACTTTGACATGAGGGCAGCTTTACTGTGGACAATAAATGACTTCCCGGTGTTAGGAATGATTAGTGGATGGTTGACTCATGGGGGCTTGTCATGTCCCGTGTGCATGGAGTCAGTTAATGCTATGCGGCTCAAACATTGGGGAAAAATGAGTTTCTTTGCAACATCCGGACAGTTTTACCGATTGAACATAGTTATCGAAGGATGAGTAGACAATTCAATCGAAAAACAGAGAAACATCAAGTTCATGGTCATCTTTCTGGGTCAGCAGTGTTGAGTTAGATTAGTCATTTGAAGTTTTCACCTCCAGGGAAGAATCACAGATTGGAGCGAGCTTATGGTTACGGCAAGATTCACAACTGGACACACAGATCCATGTTCTTTGACCTACCTTATTGGGCTACACTCTGCATCCGTCATTATTTATATCTGATGCATACTGAGAAGAACGTATTTGATAACATTTTTTATACAGTCCTAGAAGCCAGTGGTAAAACAAAGGACAACAACGAGTCGAGACTTGATTTGGTAGAAAGGAACATTAGGGAAGATCTGTGGCTGTATCAGGAGGGTAGTAAGACGGTAACGCCTAAAGCTGAATATACTTTGACCAGGGAACAGTTGATATTGATATGTAATATGATCAGTGGACTGAAGCTCCTAGATGGATATTCTTCGAATATAGTAAGGTGTTGTAAAGTCGAAGAGCTGAAGTTTCGGGGTCTCAAAAGTCATGATTGTCACGTATTCATGCAGAAGTTGACCCTTGTGGCATTTATCGAATTGTTACCGAAACGTGTGGTTAAAGCACTAACAGAGCTTTCTAGTTTCTTCAGAGATCTATGCTTGACGGAGCTCCAGCTCAAAGACATAGATAAAATGGAGAGGCAGATAGTGGAAATAATGTCAAGTAAGAAATGATCTTCCCTCCATCGTTTTTTGATTCAATGGAGCATTTGCCTATTCACTTGCCATACGAAGCTAAGTTTGGCAGTCCCGTGCAATATAGATGGATGTATCCATTCGAGAGGAAATGACATTAATGTTTTTAATACGGTAAACTTAGAATTCTTGTTTGCTAATCTATATATCACATAGGTATATGCGACGTCTAAAGCAAAAGGTGAAGAATAAAGCCCGTGTAGAGGGGTCAATTGCTAAAAGTTATGTTATGGAGGAACTTGTTAATTTCTGCTCATTGTACTTTGTGCTGAATGTTCAGATGAAGCACAATCGCTTACGTCGGAATGAGACTGTTGCGCACGAGGAAAATGGAGAATTGACGGCCTTTAATCATCCTGTACACCCATTCGGCGATAAAAAAGGTGATTCTTGACCGATAGTTAGTATACAGCTGCCACATTGTATGCACTTGTCAACATGAATGAATTAGCGCCATACATTAAGTAAGTAGTCATAACTATATATGTCTGGTATAACTGGGAGAGGTTACTTTACAAACACATTAAGTATATAACTGTGTTGCAGTCAATATGATGCTGAAGTACATGAAGCGAATCCGAGTATATCGGACAAGGATTTGCAAAATTTGAGAAATGGACAATTTGTGCAATGGTTTAAAGATCACGTAAGTCTAACCTTTACAAGTTCAATGAATCTACCATCATAGATTTATTCTTATAGCGTAATTAACTTTAGAATATGTTGTGTTAATGTACATTAAGCCCTCACAGATGAGTTAGCTAACAATCGGATAAAGCTTTTAGCTGACAATCGGATAAAGCTTATAGCCGACAACCCTGAAAGATCTGTAGATATTTATACATGCTGCATTGTCAACAGTTATAGATTTAAGTGTTGTGATATTGGGGAAGTCACTTCTGCTGATTCTAGTGTTGTGGTGAAAGGTAGCTGCTACGATAACATATTTGGGATGACTGGTATGGACGATTGCTAGAAGTTGTCGTTCTCAAATATTGGGTTCATAAAGAATTAGTTTGCTTCAATTGTCATTGGTTTGATGTTGAGAATGGAGTTAAAGTAGATAAAAATTTAGGACGGGTGACTGTTAACGTTAAGTCAAAACTAAGACTGATGACTGGTATGGACGAGCCTTTTATTTTAGCAAGTCAAGCAACACAGGTGTACTACGCGCGGAGTGTTAAGACTCCTGCAAGCCCATGTCATGCTATTATAACCACCAAAGCCCATGGTTTTTAAGGCACAACTCCTTGTCCAGACGATGAACCTTTACAAGTCGAGTCTACTAGTGTCACACCTGCTGATGTGACTATTATTAGTGAGTCTAGTGAAGAAGAGGATAATGTTGTCGATGTCGAAAGTGAAGACGATGTTGTTGAGGAGGTAAATATAATTGAAGAAATCGTTGAGGATGACGAAGATGGTGATGACAATGATAGTGAATATCTACTGCTCGAAGATGACGATTCTGATATTGATGGCTTTAATGATATAAATGATTAAGAGTATGTACTCTTTATGTCCTTTTAGTTGTATTCAAATGTAATAGTTGTATCCTTTTAGTTATATCTGCATGTTGTATCCTTTTAGTTGTATTCAAATGTCATAGTTGTTTCCTTTTAGTTATATCTGCATGTTGTATCCTTTTAGTTATATCTGCATATTGTATCCTTTTAGTTGTATGTGCATGACGATTCTGATATTTATGTTGTAACCTTTTAGTTGTATCCGCATATTATCTTCTTGATGATTGTGGTGCCCCCAAATCCAGGTTATCTTTAACTTGAATTCGGTGCTCATGATACTAGAATACACATTCATACTAAAAGAAAACTGTCTTATATTACAACATCGTACTTAAATCCCAGGTTCTAGAGACCTTTGCGTTCAATACAAACCAAATATTATTACATCATAGTGCTACAGTATTTATTACATGTACTACTTAGGTTCATTTAAGCACAGGCGCTTAATAAATGACTACTCAATAACTTTGCCCTTTCCTTTGTCTTTTCCAGATGGACCGGCAACCTCAGTTTTAACTGAAAACATTATATTTAATGCAAGGGTGAACAACAAGTTTGTCCAGCAAGGAAATAAGCAACTAAATATAAGGGAACATAAATATTACAGTAATGAGGATATCATACAGGAGGTATAGAACAAAGTAATTCTTAAGAGTATTGAGTCAAAAGTCAGGATTTATCATGCTGTAAGGTCAAATGACCAGTGAACTCTATACTAGAATTTACAGTAATAATACTGCAACCCATGAATACAAACAGTTGTAAAAACTGTTTTATATCCTAGACTCGTACTTCAGGGGATCAGCCTAAGTACCCTATATTGTGCACAACATAACAGTCTAATAACACTTTACATATCCTTCGGAATCATATGTCAGGTACAATATGCCCCTATAAAAGGGTTGTTCGTTCACAACATTATATAAAAATCCATACCATAACAACAAAATGGTTTGGAAAGCATTAACTGATAACTTCATGAATAATATCAATATATTTCAACAATTGTCTAACCGAAGTAATGGTATTGACATACTTTCAATGTAAACTCATTCAAGATAAAAAAGTTGATATTCTATTCTTTTGAAGCTGATTGGAATAAAAAGGCTATTTAACCTTATATTATTTATAAATAAGGACAGACAGTTCAGAAATCTAAAGAACCTGTCCACTGCAGAATAATTGCTCAATAAAGAGTAAGAGTTGGAAACTTGCCTTGTTCGTAGTCTATTATTTAGGATTTCAGCTTAAATTGAACTGTTCTCACAAAATCCTACACAATTATTTATATTTAACAAGCATGTTAATCACATAGCTAAGTTATATAGTTTGTAAGCTCACATATCACATAGCTTGTAGTTAAATTCTTATTTTTGATATATTTTTCAAATATCTCATCCATGTTTTCACAAGAGACATTTTTCACTTTGATGGGTTTCAACAAGCTTTCAACAAGTAATAGAAGTCACATTACAGTTATTAATCAAGCATGTTAGTAGTCATGGATAGATTTCTTATATGTCACACATTTTTCTCTTTAATGGTGCCACACAATAAATATATAGCTTACATTTTATTAGGATTTAACACATAAGTGTTTCATGCTTAGTTTTACAGAAATTCTAGCATACAAGATGCCTTTGTAGCTCATTTCATGTTTTTAAAGGTATTTTCAATTTGCATGGTCAACTTTTGTTTATCTCATGATTATAGCTTTTATTTCCATACTAAGGCCTTATACATCTTTGTTTTCTATATGATACCCCAAAACAGCCCCTTGGAAGTTCAAACAATCCTAATTTGTCTTTACTACCTCCAATAACAAATGTCCCAATTGGTTCTTTCTTGTTCTTTTGTGCCCACAATCAAGCTTGGCTTGGCCCCATGAGGCTTAGCTAAGCTTGGTGTGGCCACACTTGGCCTTGTGGCCCCCAATCATCACATAGCAGTCAGCCTTTAGCTTGTTTGTAATTAATTTAGACTATACTTATTAGTTAGCTTTAGACATCCATATTATTTGTTAAGGCAGACTGCCCAAACTGCTTTAGCAGCCCCCTTTTTGCCAACTGCTACTGCTACTGTCACTGCTGTCAAAGACAGCAGCCCGGCTCCCCTATTCTGCCCTCCTTTTTTTTTGTAGCTTGCTTATTTAAACAACTTCAACCCATTTTTATGAGTAAGCATTTTAAACTAAACTTGGAAACCAAATGGGATTCTATGGTGCTGCTGTCACTTGCTTGTTACTGCCAAAGATAGCAGTCCATGCTCTTTTTTGAGCACTTTAGGATTTCTACAAGATTTGGTCCTCCTAAAACTGCCATAGCAGTTGTCTGCTATTACCAGCTGCTGCCTAAAGGCAGTAGCTCCTTTCCCTTTATCACCCTACCTAATGCCCCTTTATACTTTACCAAGAATTATTACATCACGAGGTTAACAGTTCTTAAGTTTTGGACAATAAGGAGCTTAATGTAGTTTCAATAGTGTTTAGCTTTAACTGAATATAGCAACCTCATTACTGCAATAGCAGTTTCTTGAGGCCATAATTTATTGACTGCTTGGCTTTGTGGGAATTCACAAACTTAGTGTGGCCTTGGCTGGCCCCCAGCTTTAATTCAGTTTAATGATTCCCTTACACTGCACAGCAAGCTTCTTGGTTAACTTTTTTTTATACAATGCTTGACCCACAGATGGCTGAACTAGAGCTGTTAGCACAACAGTTAGCAGAGCAGCCAACTGCTATTACTGCTGTTGTCTTAGACAACAGTCACCCCTTGCTCAGCTCTCCCTTCGCCAGTCTTAAATAGTCTTTGAACCAAAGGTTTAGTTATATTTGAATTTTAGATATATTAGCACCTAAAAGTCCCCTTAGAACTTGTAACATAATTGCCTCAGTCCCCCTAGACTGACTCAATTCAGTGTGAAAAGGGGGTGGACATGCTAATTTCCCTAATTCTTTACTTTGACTTAAGACTGAATTCTATTTCCTCCTTAATAGGCTTAACTTGTTAATTATCAATATATGTAATACATAAAAAATTCCCAGCCTTGCTTATGTCTAACACTTGACTGTTAATTAAGGCAGTCCACTTGGGACTTTCATCGAGCATGTGGCGTGCACAGTTTTAAATTACATGTGTCATAAACATTTGCTTGTGTAAGAGAGCCAATTTTGTCCTCTTTATTACTCCTCAACCCAACCTAGCTCCTTGTGCCTAAGTTCAGTCCATATTAGCATAGCCATATCATAGAAGTTAATTTAACATAACAACTCAACACCTATCAGTCAGTTAAAATAGCAACATAGCATGTCTATCAGTTAGATCCTACAACAGTTTACACGGCAACTCAAGAAAATCACATAGCAGTCCCTATGTCTATACCAGCCCTTATATTACAATGGCAGTTTGTAAAGCAACAAATATAGTGCTAGCAGTCAGTCAGTTATAGCACAGTCATAAAATGGCAGTCACTTAAGCCTTTAGCAGTAGCATGACTCAAAACAGAAAACAGATTCTCAATCACTTAATCACAAGGGTTATCATATCATATACATGTCATATACTATATGTTCATGATTTAAGAACTTAACTGCAAGGCTTTTGGTTTAAAGCAGCTACCTTGAAGATAAATTTCAAAAATAATTATGGTTTACACATATGTTTACAAGGATAGCATGAAGGTGCAATATGCAAACTTATACTGTCTTTTTATATTGTATTGAACATGCATAGCATACATCTAGGTTATACATAATATACCAACCCACATAATACACAAGCATAGCTGACTTTACTTGAATATTAGCTTGGTATTTTAGTCATAAATCTAAACCGCACACTTAGTTCGGTCATTTAGCATATAGCAGTCCTTATTAATAACTATAGCATAGCAGTCCAATTATCACCACAGCAGTTCATATGGTAACACAGATCATGCTAACAGAAATTAACTATTAACCTTAGATATCACTGTATAAGGCTTTTGATTTCTCATACTTTATAAGCATTTCAATGATGTTGTTCCATATTGTGGTTAATGCTCTGTCATACTATACTAACAGCTAGAAATCGACAGCTATGTTAATCATTATTCCTCCAATGGCTAGAACATTAACACACAGTAATCTCACTTAGGCCTTCTAAGCATGGCATTTGAATAGCAAGTAATAATCGTCTTATGTTAAAGCAAAACAAACTTTTAAGTACCTTTTACACTCATAGAATGATAATGTAACAATATAAGTATAGGCTTTTACTTGACTGCACTCCCCTTTTTAAGACAGTTGATGCTGACAGTTTCTCACAAGCATTTTATCAAGCAGTTGGGGTGTAGCCTCTACTTTACCATGTTGTTCATCAGTATAGTTATGCCTTATACTCATTTTGGTATCATATACTATAGATAACACCCATATTCAGTCATAACAAAACAACACAGTATGCTAGCTACATTATTCCTAAACAAACAACTTAGTAATTCAAAAAAATAGCACAACTGCCCCTTATGTTTATTCCAGGCCATTCGGCCAAAACAGAGCACCAATGGCATGAAAATGAAATGGAAAAAGGTTACCTTAGTAGCTTAGAGGTTGCACTTGATTGTTGTTCACTTCTTTTTCCTGCTCTAGCCGAATTCTTCTTACATCACTATCAATCTACTCTCTTTTCTTTCTTTCTGTGCTAAAGTTTTGGGAAGTCAGTTAAGGACGTGGAGTTATATAGTTGGCCTTCTTTCTCTCGGTTATACTGAGCTTGGCCCCTACTCAGCCACTCTATCACTATGCATAATCAGTACTACTCTAGTTTATTTGGCTTCTACCCAGCCACCCTAGGTTGTCGACTACATCTTATCTTCTGCAAGCTTACTGACCTATTTTTGTTTGCTAACTAATCTAACTGACCTGCTAAACCGAACTAACTTACCTGACTGAATATTTCAGTTATGGCTCTGATTTTCTTAGTTGGTATGAAGCACTTATCTTGCTAATCACCAATGGTTTAAAGGGTTGGGCTTTGACAATTCTTGAATTGGGCTTGAACCATTCCACTCTTGTTAATAAGTGAAGCTGCCAAATTGGGCTAGCAAATAGACTAGGATTGGTTTTATTTTTAGGCCCAATATCATACTCCACATTCTTAATTTAATTGAAGGAGGCATGCAAACATACATGGCAAGATTACTAAGGCCCAAAGTGGACACTTGAAAAGTTTAACACACATGGAAATTTTATCTATCATATTTCCTTGTTTACCATTAAATAATTTAAGATACATAATAATCTAATAAATAAAAGTTTTGTCACCATAAGAAGTAAAAAAAAAATTCATACACAAAATTTGGCATTATATTAATTAAATCTTACAAAGGATTTTCTGAGTCATTACAATGATGATTTGACAGTATATATACAGGTATGGCGCGTACACCACACGGCGATCGTGGTGAGCGTGCTAGTAGTTCAGGCCATGGAGGTAGTGCTGGTGGTGATCAAGCCAGATCATTAGGTATAATTACATATTTTGTTGTTATACATCTTATTGTTTTTAATTTTATATAATATTGACATTATATTCGTTTATATAAATATTGTTGTATTTCACTACATAGGTGATCGACGTAGGCCTCCGCGGGGACTAGCACGTGGATTGCTAGGGAATCCCCCAAGGCGCTGCTTATATGCCGTGTCGGGACTACTAGGTAATTTCATATTTAACATTATGTTTGTATTAATTATTTAGTTCTTATATATTATTTGTAATTTGGAAATTTAATAATTTCAATTTTAGTATCCTTCATGCAACGCCAAGATACACGTTTCTTGGGATCGTCTGCAACCGATTCTCCAGCCCGTGGACGAGGTGGGCGGATGTGGATGACCGCACACGTGGGCTGATTATTGCTGAGTTTAGGGTAAGAAGTCATTCATTCATATGTTAGTTTTAATTTGTGCTTTTGAATATTTATTTACCGCTTTGCTTTATGTTGTCTACTAAGTAACAGCTGATATTCATATGTTGTACTGCAAAGATATTATCGCTTCGAGGACGGGCAGGATGCCCACGGTAACACTGTTCTCGAGAAGTATCTCGCGATGAATTGGCACAAGTGGGTCTACGACTGGAAGAAGAAGGCCCAGACCAAGATGGCTGATGGATACACACTTAGAGATGTCCAGCCAGATTTCATTGGTGTTGCGGTGTGGGAGCAGATGTGCGATATTTGGGAAGGTGAGGCGTTCAAGAAGATGTCGGCACAGCGTACAGCTTCCTGACAGCAGAGTTGTCTCCCACACTACACTGGGAGTCAGTCGTACGACCTCTACAGGGAGAGACTCGATGTGAGTCTAAAGCACCGACCTTTCCGCCTCGAGTTTTAGTGGCACGCTCACCGGAAGAAAGGTGACGATGGTTATATCTCACCTGAGGCAGAGCGCATTGCGGTAAGTATTTTAATTATTTCATTTAGTATGTATTTGATGGCTTTGAAATTCTTTTGTATTTTTTTGTGTAATACTTGCTTTTCACCTATTTTTGTGTTTTTTAGACACGGTTCGAGGACCTTCCTGTGGTCTGGAGCAGTCAGAGAGGTTAATATTCAGTGGCTGATGCTGAGCATGAGGATGAGGAGATGGAGGACTGGCTGCAGGCTACAGGGGGCCGAAGAAGGGTAAAGTTGCGGGCATTCCCCGTGTCCCAGCCTACACTATAGTCCCTGCTGCAAGATCTCGACGTCGCCCACCCACCGGAGGTAGTGGTGCCAGTGGATCAGGCGCCAGACCTTCATTATCTGACGACTTCTTCAAGCGGATCATAGAGGGGTGCATGGCGAGCAGTGTCGTGCAGTCAGGCGCACCATCACTCGAGCGGATCTACCAGCTTGCTTAGGAGGTTGTCCACGGCTCCATAGATACTACAGCTGCCGCTGACGACCACATAGATATAGTCCAAGAGGAGGCCATCCGTGTATATGCAGTTGTCTTGGCCAACATCTTTCCTCCACATTTTCGACAGGTAAAACTTATTATTGATGTATTTTCTTATTTGTAATTATATTGCTTATATAAACTGTCAAATAAATAGTTAACATGCAAACACAGGCAATAACACCGTATAGGTAATAGAAACGCGTTACAACTGACGGGACTCGATTCCGATATACGGAGCCCGAGTTCGAGTCCCGTCTGCCTAACTTGAGAAAACTTAGAAAAATAATCAAAAAAGAGACCAAAACTCGCTCTGGTCGTCTAAACAACACGCAAATACAGGCAATAGCACCGCATAGGCAATAGACGCGCATTACAATAGACGGGACTCAATTCTGATATACGGAGCCCGAGTTCGAGTCCCGTCCGCCTAACTTGAGAAAACTTAGAAAAATAGTCAAAAAAGAGACCAAAACCCGCCCCGATCGTCCAAACGACACGCAAACATAGGCAATAGCACCGCATAAGCAATAGACACGCGTTACAACTGACGGGACTTGATTCTGATATTCGGAGCCCGAGTTCGAGTCATGTCCGCCTAACTTGAGAAAACTTAGGAAAATAGTCAAAAAAGAGACCAAAACCCGCCCCGATCATCCAAACGACACGCAAACACAGGCAATAGAACCGCACAGGCAATAGACACGCGTTATGACTGACGGAACTCGATTCCGATATACGGAGCCCAAGTTCGAGTCTCGTCCGCTTAACTTGAGAAAACTTAGAAAAATAGTCGAAAAAGAGACCAAAACCCGCCCCGGTCGTCCAAACAACACGCAAACACAGGCAATAGCACCGCATAGGCAATAGACACACGTTACAACTGACGGGACTCGATTCTGATATACGGAGCCCGAGTTCGAGTCCCGTCCGCCTAACTTAAAGAACACAAACTAAAATAATGTAAATATGTTTTCATTTTGACTTTGTTATTAATATTTTAATTTTGTAGGGTCTTGTTGACGAGACTCGTGGAGGTGGAGGCACTGGTGATGATCGCCGAGTTGATGACGAGCAGCCTTCTCCAGTACAAGGCAATGACCGTCAAGTTGATGAAGAGCAGCCTCCGTACAGGGTGATAACCGCCGAGTCAATGTCGAGGAGACAGGCGACGGGTTGTAGTTAGTTTATGTTATGTTATGAGTTTCATGTATGTACTTGTACAGTTTTTGAGTTGTACCGACGGCCATTATATTTTTGGTCTATATATTTGATTTGGATTACTATTAGAATGGTGAATTGTATGATATTTTCTTGTTATTTAATGGTTGTTATTAGTTTATAACAGGTGTATGTTTATATTTTTAAATGAACAGGGAAATTTTGAAATTATAAAAAAATTCAAAATATATATAGTCATTGCCGACAGGGGTAATGGCAACGGTACGGCCATCGCCAATGACATATAGCGACAGTAATAAGTAAAAAGTCATTGCCGATGGCTATAAAGTCATGGTTGACGGTCTCACCATCGGGAATGAGTTTTTCCCTCAAAAAATTCATTTAGTCTTTGCCGACGGCCTCACCGTCGCTCGGTCCGTCGGTATTGACATAGTATCGCCGCCAATGCGCCCCATCGCCAAAGATAATGATGCCGACGGCTGGCGACGGGAACCAGGGGCGACGACCTGTGAAGCAACGGTCTTACCGACGACATTTGCGGTTGCCAATGACCTCAATGCCGATGGCACTATAGTCATAGGCGACAACAGTGCCCGTCGGCAATGACTGGTTTTTTTGTAGTGATAGTTCATACACACTTATGCAATATAATATCATACAACATATTATCTAATAAGAATTTTATTTAATTAATTCTTATTTTAATATTACCCAAAATTTAGGTTATCACATTCTTTTCCGTCCCCGGAATCACAATATCGAATCATTCTTAATCGGTTTAGATCTTATTCTTTCTCGTAACCTTATTGTTGAATCATTTCAACATATCATTTCCTTAGATTTTTCTTAAAAATTTAAAATAAATCATCTATTTTCACTCTAGGTTTTAAACTTTAACCTTTAATTTAATCATTCAAGGTCTTCTAAATTTTTGGGTTGTCACAGTGCACGTACAACTACTCTTTAATAATTATATATATATATATATATATATATATATATATATATATATATATATGCACTAACTAATAAATTTGGATTAACTACAAAAGAGTCCCTCAAAGTTCCACAAAATTTCTCTTTTAGCCCCAAAGTATCAATTTTCTCAATAGAGTTCCTTCAAGTTTAATTTTTTCACTAAAATGTTCCCTTTTAACATATTAGTGAAATTATAAGTCGAAACTCACATTTTATATAGTTGAATACACATTTGGCCCATTCCAAACGTATAAATATAACAATATATACGTTATATGAAACGTAAATAATATAATTGCCAATGATTTCAGAAATGTATATGAAATATCCCAACATATAATTTCACCAATATATTAAAAGGGAACAATTTTGTAAAAAATTAAAACTTGCAGGAACACAGTTGAGAAAATTGGAACTTTGAAAATAAAAATAAAATTTAATGAAACATTGAGGGACACTTTTGTAGTTAACCATTAATTTATAGTAAAAGGTCTAATTCCCCTTCTAAAAATCTGTTTTTTGAAGCATGGGTTTAAATTTTCTTTTTGGATCAGTTGGTATGGATACTACTCCTTTCGTTCCAAAATTAGATTTGACTTTTGAGGTCAAATAAATATTAAATTTTAATTTGATGTGAATTTATTAAATTTTAGTTGATACAATAATTATAATTGTATAGTATATAATATACCTTTCTTCTTTCTTGATTTCTTTTTCTTCCTGCTTCCATGAAATGAAGTGGGGTGGCATGAGCTTGGGCTTCTTCCCTTCTTCCTCCCTTAACCCCCACGGTCCTCTCTCACTCTAATACTCATTCTATTTTTTTTTCTTTCCTTTGCTAGCTATCATCTTCTCTCTCTTCTTACTTGCAAATCTTAACAAAATGAGAAGGATAAATGAAAGAGAGAGACATGGCTTGAGTAAGTGGAACAAATGAATTAACCACATGCATGCTTATTTCTCTCTTACTTGACCGGTACATTGTACCATGTAATTACCCAATTTTACATTTTATTAATTTGTTAAATTTGCTTAATAAAATGACCAAAAAGTCCCTCACCTTTTGGGCTAAAAATTGGGCCATTTGATTTATTGATTGGGATCTTAATAACTTGCTTGGGCCATGAAAATATTATGGGTCCAATACATTTAGTTTACATAACCCTATATATTTAATTAGAGTTTCTAGTCCACTTGTTTTTTACTTTAAATAATTAATTCAACTATTTTTTTAATGCTTTTGTTAAATAATTTAATTATCTAATCTTAGTAACTTAATTTAATCAAATAAATTACTACATAAATTTTCTTAAACTATTTTACCCTCATGAAATTATATAAATTATAAAACATAACATAACATACTTAAATTACATATTTATTTTATAATGGCAAAATAAATATGCTACACATAATTTGTGACGCCCCCAAATCCGGGTTCTCTAAACTCGGATTTAATACTCATGATCCATTATCATCATAAGCATTCTATAACAACTGCGGAATAATAAACATATATTGTTCATTATAATAAAGTTTTCAACACAATCCTAAAGTTTTGTTAACCTTAACTTAAACTTACCTTTACTATTACAAAAGGTTTACATAAATAATTACATCAGATTAGATAATAATTAAACATCTTTAACAAACTATTCTTGATCTTTCCTTTTCCTTTATCTTTCTTATTTGATGCCTCGGACTTAGCTGAAATAAACATCATGATATAGCAAAAGTAAGCAACTAATTTGCTTAGCAAGTTTATATTCAAAGGAGATATATCATGATTAGAAAGGAATTTAGCTTTAAATGTTCAACAATAGAATCGATTGTGAAAGAACATGAATTAAGTTGAAATAACTGAATAATAGACGCTGAGTAGTTTAAAATAACCATGAACATAAACTAAGGTTGTCAGTATTTAAACTGGTCCTTTTAATAGGTTTTGGTAATCGAGTGGATCAACTTTTCATACCCGGTGTATTATGCATAAACACTTAATAGTAGAGCAACAATTGTTTTTCAATATAATGCTTTAATAAAATTGTTCTTTTTCTCAATCTCAAGTCCTTACCAAATCAATTGGTTAAGAACAACTTTTAAAACATATTTGATTTAACAAATTTAAACATATTCGATCTAGCTGATACAACTAGCATAGATCTATCTCATAAACAATTCAAGAATGAAAGAACTTTAACTAATTCACAATTCAATAATAATTAAAGAGGAATTCAATTGCACAAAGTGCGATTCACAATAATCATTAAGGAGGTGGAGTAATCAACGATAATTATCCACTAATATGCTTAGAAAATAATAACTCAAGTTTGAGTTAGAGAATTGTCTGTTCGACGAGCTACGACTAACTAGCTTTAATTAAAACTCTTTGAACGACCTAGTATTGACAATGTTGGTCTATTAATTAGTACTGCATATAATTGTATGTCTATACACTTTACTTATGCTATTATATATATAATGTACTATCATTAATCCTATAAGATATTTAATAAATCTTATGTTAATGATTTAATTAATTTATAAGGTTTTTCTTAAGTAATAAACACTTATTAGATCTTTAAACAATTTATTATAATTATTTAATTAATGAGTTATAAAAATTCTCTTCATTTATTAACTTTATCTTCATTTAATTACCATTTAATATTAGTTGAATAGTAATTAATTAATTAATTACCTTTAGTTATTATTTAATAATAAATAATAGCTAATTACATCTACTTATTATTTAATGTTAATTAATTAATGAATAATTAAATTATTAATATTATTGTCTTTAATTATTATTTAATATTATTTAATATTAATTAAATAATAATTAATTAATCATTTATCCTTGAATAATAAATAATTGATTTATTTACTTCATTAGTCTTTAATTATTCATTACTATTAATAAATGAATAATTAATTAACATTTGTCCTTATTTATTATTTATTATTAATTAAATAAATAATATTTATTTATTTATCCTTGAATAATAAATAATTAATTCACTTCATAAGTTTTTAATTATTCTTTCTTATTAGTCTAAGAATAATTAATTCTCATTTGTTTTTATTTATTATTTAATATAAATTAAATAATAAATAATTATTTTATGAATTTTATGTCAATGTAAGTAAGTAATTACATTATTATTATATAATCTTACTTAAACATTCTTTAATCATTATTTAATGTTAATTAAATAATAATAAATCAATGGTTTAACTCTATTTATTATTTAATCTTAATTAAATAATCAATAGTTAGTTTATTAACACTAACTCTACATAATTATCACTTAATATCACTTAAATAATAATTAAATAATTAATTACATTTAAATTATATATAATTAGTTTAATAATCATTTAGTGGCATTAATAATTATTAATTAGTTAGTTTTAAATGATTTAAATGAGTTGACACTATTAATTACTTAATAATTACATAATTGGTCAGAAAAATTCTGAATTAAATATTTTAATATTCTTCATAATTTTAGAAAGTTTTAGGTATAACGAATAAATTTATCGAGTTGTGATTCTGGGGACAGAATCTAGGAGGGAAGTATGTAACGATCGAGAAATTTTGAAATTAATTTAAATATTTATTAAATTAAATAAATATTTTAAATAATTTATTTATTGAGATAAATAAATAGTTGATGAAATTGTGATGCAATAATTTAGTTAAGTATGTATGTTAACTAAATTAATGAGTGATAATTTTATTTAAAAATTAGAATTAATGAAATAATTAAATTAAATGAATTGTTTAATATTTAAGAAAATAATTAAATTAAATAAAGTGGTGTTATGGTTTAATTTAATAATTAAATTAGATATATAATAATTTATTAGGCGTAAATATAATTATAATGAAAATTATAATTATTATAAGTGTAATGATAAGTTCTAAAATTAACTAAATTAAAGTGTGACACAAGAACTATATAATATAAAGATTATAAAAATTAATTGAAAGAGGGGGAAAATTTGTGTATAGCCAAATAAGGGCTTGTGGCCTTTGGCTTAATCTAACTGACGTAAACTTTTTGGGTTCTTACCTGAAGAGTACGTGGGGGAGAGGGAGGCCAGTTTATATTACGCATGTTTTTTTTCTTTAAGGTTAGAGAACAGAGAAACACAGTGAAAATTGAAAGAGAGATTCTATGTGATTTTGTCATGAAGAAGAAAGAGTTGGAGTACCAAGGGAAACAAGCAATTCTTTATCATTCTTCTTTCCAATAATCAATGTATCCTAATATTCCATATTTTGGTTTCTCAATTATTATTCACTGTAAATTGAAAGTCATGCACGTTGGATTGATGTATATACATGTATGTATGGTTTTATAATTTGTTAGTTATCATATATAAACAATTGTAAGTAATCAAATACGTGAAATTGGGTTTGAAGAAGAAAGGTTAAGTAACAGTGTTATATATATGAAAATGGCTTATTTGAGTCAAAAATTTCATGTTCAATCATTGATTGTAGATTGTGTTAGTATATCAAGAAACGAAAATAACGCAATTGAAATGGTGTAATTTGGTTAAGAAATAAGGATTTGGCGATTGAATTCGCTAAATATGTTAAAAATGGAGAAAATAACAAAAACATGGTTTAAATCCTTATAAATTGAGTGTTTTGGTGTTTAGAAGCGTTATGTCTATGCCTAGAGTTGTTGTAATAAACTTATAACTTTTGGGTTTGGTGAATTGCTGTAGAAATTGGGAAAAATGGGTGTTTGAATTGTAATAGGGGAAACTGTTGCAGTTTCTGTCTGCGTACTGGCGCAGCTGCGCCGGTACCAAAGGCAGAAACGGCGTAGCTACGCCTGTTGGCCTTCTGAGATCCTGCACCAGCGCAGCTGCACTAGTTTCAAGGTTTGGGGCAGCGCAGCTGCGCCATGCCCTGTTCAGTGGCAGTGAGTTTTGATTAATTGTAGACTATAATTCTAAGACCTAATCTAGTTTGGTATGCAAGATAAAGATGTTAAATCATAACATAAGATACAATAACAGATTGTTATGTGTGATAATACCAAAAAGTGAAGATTTTAAATAATCACTTAAACAAGTTATGTGATGAACGAAAATTGATGTTTGCAAGAGTTAGAGGTGAATGATAAAGCTTTATGTTAGGCAACAGTGAGATTTCAGATTCGTGAGAATGGTTAACCAACATGGTTAGGCATTAAGATAAAGGTTATGACTTATATGGTGGATTGAACCTATAAAGCTAATGATAATATGTGAGACCCCAGATTTTATGAATAAAGATTTAATTTCTCGAAATATTTTTTTTAATATTATGGTGTGGATTTAATATAATGTTATAGTTGTGAGTAGTATTTATAAATTTTGCAAAGTATGCAAGTGGTTATATAATATTCGATTGGTCGGGGAATATTCTTTTTGTCGGAGAATATCCGTACGACGGTACAATCATTGGTGGACCCCACAACGAAATTATTGTCGGATTGAGAAAACGACAAAAATATTTTATGAAAATAACGGTGGAATTGCACAGTAGCACACGGTATTGATTATTGACGCTTACGTGAGAAGTCACTCAGTTTTGTTCAATTATTACCACAGTATTTGTTTTAAAGTTTGGCGTATTATTTGGACCCCCATTTACCCAATTTTCAAATAATCAGAAGGAAGTTATAATGTATATATATATATATATATATATATATATATATATATATATATATATATATATATATATTTGACATGTATATATGTGTGCATGTGATGTAGTGGGTGTGGGTAAAAGTGTGCCGTACAAATAAAGGATAATGAAAAGGGAGGGAGAAAATGTGGTGGTAGTGATGTTGTATTAATATTATATATATATTTGTATAAAAATGTGGGTGGGTGGTGGTGAGATTGATGGATGAATTTGGCCGGTTATGGGAGGATTTTTCAAAGCTTAGACATTATTGCCAAACTTTTCCAAACATGCAGTATTAGCTTGTAAAGTAAGGTGCTTCCTAATTGGTCGAGCTGTTAAATTGTTATGTGTTCATTTTTCTAATTGGCCAACTCTTTGAAAATGAATACTGATATGTTGGATCCGTGAAGCTGTGATGTTCCGTCTGTGAATTTTTAAAAAATAAATGTTGCGTCTGTTTCTTAACAGTACCCTTTCCATTCTCCTATAAATAGAAGCTCATTCCTTCATTATTTCTTACGAATTCACTGAAACTCTAGAGAGAGAAACTATAGAGAGAAAGAAGAAAAGTTTTCTGCTACTTCACTACTCTGATATCAAGTTTCTTTTACGGTAAGGGATATTATTTGTTGTACTCGTAAGGAGTATTATTTTCTTTTGTATTCATGAAGAGAACTTCTGTTATTCCATTCTTTATTATTCTGCTGGAATAACCAGTATACGCGGACTACCCTATACTTGGTGACATTCTTCTATTATTCCGTCTTTATTATTATTCTGTTGGAATATCCTGTCTGTACATTTTACGCTGGACCTGGTTTCGTCTTTACTATTATTCTGTTGGAATATCCTGTCTGTGCGTTTTACGCCGGACCTGGTTCCATTATTCATTATTCTGTTGGAATATACTGTCTGTGCGTTTACGCCGGACCTGGTTTCATTATTTATTATTCTGTTGGAATATCATGTCGGTGCGTTTACGCATGACCTGGTTCCATTATTTATTTTCCTGTTGGAATAACCTGTCTGTGCGGTCTATCGCATGCATGGTGATTTCTTTTGTTATTCCATTCTTTATTATATTCAGTTGGTTAAAGTTTTGACTTTTACACTCCATGAAATTAGTGGAATATTCTTCAAATTTGAGCTTCCTCCAGTATCTTTTCATGAAAATATTCTTCCGAGCATTCTTGAATTTTACTCCAGAAAGCAGTATCATGTTGACAATTTGGACGTTATTGGTTCCTGGATAAATTAATTCTTGAACTTGTTTTATTGAATTCTTACATCATTGTCATCATCCTCATGTTTATATTCTGTTGAAAGTCATATGTGGCCTGTAATGCATAGATGGACTTGGTATGATTATGACCAGGGATTATTCGGTGTAATCATGACCGTAATGTTACAACTGATATGGAAAAAGTCCTCATTGGCCCATAGTGCATTGATGGACCGTTGTTGGCATGATCATGACCATTGATGAGTACACGAATATCCTTGGCCCGTAGTGCATGGATAATTTGTGGTCGTGATACTAATGAATATCATTGGTCGTAGTGCAGGGATGATGTGGATTATTTATTAAGCTGAGTCCCAGCGATAATAGTGATGAAAAACCTTTTAAATCATAAAAGATAGTAGATTTTATTCTCTACTTGACTCTTTTAATGGATTGCTTGATTCGCTACAGTTAAACTTGATGTCTATTGTATTTTATCAGTTTAACAATGTTGAAGACTAAAGATAAATTATTCTGCATTATCTTAGTCATAATATTTTTTACTAGCTAGTTGAGCTCACCCTTTCTTTCACTGTTCTCTTTAGGAAATGAGAACGTAGGAGGGACTAGTGGGGGAACAGAGTGAGTCCTAGAAGGTGCATTAGTAGTCCTCACTATTCTGTGAAATAGTGTGACAATAATTGTAATGAGGACTCCTTTTGAGTTTTTATACTCTCTAGTAGACAATATTTGTATTCAAACTCACAGTTTATGTTTTGTCGTATTGTACATGACAGTTGTATTATTAAGTTATATTTGTATTTTGTACCATGTATTTGGCGACCCATAATAAGTGATGTATACCTATTTTGGGGGCGTCACAGTTGGTATCAGAGCTTAAGGATATGATCCCTGGCTAAGATGTGAGAATAGAACTAGGAGGAGAGAGACGGGGAATTCCTTCGCTAGTATGACCTACCTGAGTTTATCTGTTATTTAATTGGTTGGTCAGAGTATATTGATAATATGTGACATGTTAATTAACCTTTGTTTTATGGCAGTATTTGAAAATGGCAGCTGAAAATGTCAACAATGGAGTGAATGAGACCGTGGAGACACCTCTAATCACTGTCCAGGATAATGTAATATCAGGTGAAGAAGAAATTAGAGATATCTATGTGGTAAGTGAAGAACTAATAGTTGCACCTGAGCTAGTTGCAGAGGTAGCAGCTGAGAGTGAGGAAGAAGAGGAAGAAGAGGAAGAAGAGGAGAATTGGTTAGACGAAGTTTATGATCAAAACTTAGAATTACAAAATTGTGTTCATGAGTTTGAAAAGCAGGCTGAAGAACGGCAGGCGGTCGTGGAACAAAGGGATGTAACAATTCAAAATTGTGTTACCCGATATGTGATGCTCGAACAAAATGTAAGATATTAAAATTGGAATCTGAGAATTCAAATATCAAGGATCAGCTGAAAGAAGAAAAAACTGAACGAGTGATAATGAAGGATGCGTGGGTAAAAGCCGCACGGCGTGTTGATATTATAGAAAGAGACGTCCGATCCAAAAAGGCTAAAATAGATGATATACATTTCTCTTTTTGGACAGCAATTGGGAGAACCCAACATCGAGTTTTGAATTACCCTGTATAGAGCGATCAATCTCAACTCGATATGGATCGAAGATTGATGATTCAGATCATGAATCAGGAGTACGATGAAGCAGTTGAGGGTGGAATATGCCTTATAGAAATGTCAATTCCAACGATAATGATGACACCAAATGCTACTCCAGACGAGTCAAAGACGGGTAGTTCAAGGGAGAGCGGTTGTCATGACTTCCCAACAAGTGAGGAACCCAAATAAAGTAATCGCGGGTAAGCTAATCATAAACCCTTGCGAAGTTTGTACCTTATTCGATACCGGTTCTACCCACTCTTGTATTTCACCTAGTTGTGTTCAACGTTTAAACTTGGATCTTAAGAAATTAGACTTTGACTTATATGTTGAAACTTTGTTAGGAGGAACTTTCGTTACCTCTACTATTTATAAATCTTGTTCAAATCAACACTTTCACGTTACATGTCGATCTTGTCTATTTGAAAATACTTGCCTTTGATACGATTTTAGGAATCGATTGGTTAACTACTCATCATGCTTTTCGTAAGGTTGTTAGCTTTCGTATTCCTAACCAACCTGTTATGCGAATTCAAAGTAACCAAACCACTAAAGTCAATTGTTGTCATATCAAGCCATAAATAAAGAGCCCCGATCCTTTCTTTGTTGACTTTCTTGTGTGGAATGCACCGAGACCAGACTTTCTGTAGGCAACGTCATGAATGACGATGGCAAGTTGATAGGTATCAATGTGACGTGTTATCCAAGTCTTGGATGAGAGTCACAGTTTTGAATGGTATTTCTATTGTTAATAAATTTCTTGACGTATTCTTGAAGACTTCTTAGCCTACCCCTAGAGCGTGAAATCGAATATTGTACTGACCCCAGTACAAAACCCATTTCTAAAAACCCTTAAACATTTATTCAACTAAAGCGAACGTAACATGCGCCAAAGACGTTGGCTCGAGCTATTAAAGATTATGATTGTACCATACCATCATGAAAAAGTGAACGTGGTAGCTGACGTGTTGAGTAGAAGATCGTATGCGGTTACAAGTGCGAATATACGAACCCACATGAAGATAACGAATATACGATTAGAATCAACTTTAATTGATAAAGTTAAAGCCGCTCAAGCTACATACTTAGAGCAGATGAATGAAGAAGGTTCAAGAGGGCGTTATTCTAGAAGCAAGAATCGACGAAGAGAGGAAATCTTAACCCTCGATTTAATTAACTCATTTGAAATCGAGTAGGAACTGTGACTTATAGACTCGTTTTACCGCTAAGTATGTCTCGTATTCATAACGTTTTTAACGTATCGATGTTACGTAAATATGTGGACGACCCGAACCACATTATTAATTTAGAACCGGATGAGATAGCAGATGATTTAACGTTTGAGGAGATACGTGTTAAAATCTTGGATAAGAAGAATCGTATTCCACACTCAAAAGTTATACCTCAAGAGTTAGAATTTGAAATGAAGTCGAGGTATCCTCACCTATTCAGCATACCAGGTACGTACGTAAATTTCGAGGGCGAAATTTCATAAGGAGGGGAGATTGTGAGACCCCATATTTTATGAATAAAGATTTAATTTCTCGAAATAATTTTTTTAATATTATGGTGTGGATTTAATATAATGTTATAATTGTGGGTAGTATTTATATATTTTGCAAAGTATGCAAGTGGTTATATAATATTCGATTGGTCGGGGAATATTCTTTTTGTCGGAGAATATCCGTACGACGGTACAATCATTGGTGGACCCCACAACGGAATTATTGTCAGATTGAGAAAATGATAAAAATATTTTATAAAAATAATGGCGAAAGTTTTACCGTTAACTGTTGAAACACCCGGTGTTAAAAGTACAATAATACGCGTAGTTACACAGTAGCACACGACATTGATTATTGATGCTTACCTGAGAAGTCACTCAGTTTGTTCAATTATTGCCACAGTATTTGTTTTAAAGTTTGGCGTATTATTTGGACCCCCATTTACCCATTTTTCAAATAATCGGAATGAAATTATGACGTGTGTGTATATATATATATATATATATATATATATATATATATATATATATATATATATATATTTGACATGTATATATGTGTGCATGTGATGTAGTGGGTGTGGGTAAAAGTGTGCCGTAGAAATAAGGGATAATGAAAAGGGAGGGAGAAAATGTGGTGGTAGTGATGTTATATTAATATTATATATATATATATTTGTATAAAAATGTTGGTGGGTGGTGGTGAGATTGATGGATGAATTTGGCCGGTTATGGGAGGATTTTTCAAAGCTTAGACATTATTGCCAAACTTTTCCAAACATGCAGTATTAGCTTGTAAAGTAGGGTTCTTCCTAATTGGTCGAGTTGTTATATTGGCATGTGTTAATTTTTCTAATTGGCCAACTCTTTGAAAATGAATACTGATATGTTGGATCCGTGAAGCTGTGATGTTCCGTCTGTGAATTTTTAAAAAATAAATGTTGCGTCCGTTTCTTAACAGTACCCTTTCCATTCTCCTATAAATAGAAGCTCATTCCTTCATTATTTCTTACAAATTCACTGAAACTCTAGAGAGAGAAACTATAGAGAGAAAGAAGAAAAGTCCTTCATTATTTCTTACAAATTTACTGAAACTCTAGAGAGAGAAACTATAGAGAGAAAGAAGAAAAGTTTTCTGCTACTTCACTACTCCAATATCAAGTTTCTTTTACGATAAGGGATATTATTTGTTGTACTCGAAAGGAGTATTATTTTCTTTTGCATTCATGAAAAGAACTTCTGTTATTCCATTCTTTATTATTCTGCTAGAATAACCAGTATACGCGGACTACCCTATACTTGGTGACATTCTTCTATTATTCCGTCGTTATTATTATTCTGTTGGAATATTCTATCTGTGCGTTTTACGCTGGACCTGGTTCTGTCTTTACTATTATTATGTTGGAATATCCTGTCTGTGCATTTTACGCCGGACCTGGTTCCATTATTCATTATTCTGTCAGAATATCCTGTCTGTGCGTTTACGCCGGACCTGGTTCCATTATTTATTATTCTGTCGGAATATCCTGTCAGTGCGTTTACGCATGACCTGGTTCCATTATTTATTTTCCTGTTGGAATAACGTGTCTGTGCAGTCTATCGCATGCATGGTGATTTCTTTTGTTATTCCATTCTTTATTATATTCAGTTGGTTAAAGTTTTGACTTTTATACTCCATGAAATTAGTGGAATATCCTTGATATTTGCGCTTCATCCAGTATCTTTTCATGAAAATATTCTTCCGAGCATTCTTGAATTTTACTCCAGAAAGCAGTATCATGTTGACAATTTGGACGTTATTGGTTCCTGGATGAATTAATTCTTGAACTTGTTTTATTGAATTCTTATATCATTGTCATCATCCTCATGTTTATATTATGTTGAAAGTCATCTGTGGCCTGTAGTGCATAGATGGACTTGGTATGATTATGACCAGGGATTATTCGGTGTAATCATGACCGTAATGTTACAAATAATGTGGAAAAAGTCATCATTGGCCCATAGTGCATTGATAGACCGTTATTGGCATGATCATGACCATTGATGAATACACGAATATTTTTGGCCCGTAGTGCATGGATAATTTGTGGTCGTGATACTAATGAATATCATTAGCCGTAGTGCAGGGATGATGTGGATTATTTATTAAGCTGAGTCCCAGCGATAATAGTGATGAAAAACCTTTTAAATCATAAAAGATAGTAGATTTTATTCTCTACTTGACTCTTTTAATGGATTGCTTGATTCGCTGCAGTTAAACTTGATTTCTATTGTATTTTATCAGTTTAACATTGTTGAAGACTAAAGATAAATTATTCTGCATTATCTTAGTCATAATATTTTTTACTGGGCTAGTTGAGCTCACTCTTTCTTTCACTGTTCTCTTCAGGAAATGAGAACGTAGCAGGGACTAGTCGGAGAACAGAGTGATGGTCCTAGATGGTGCATTAGTAGTCCTCACTATTCTGTGAAATAGTGTGATAATAATTGTAATGAGGACTCCTTTTGAGTTTTTATACTCTCTAGTAGACAATATTTGTATTCAAACTCACAGTTTATGTTTTGTCGTATTGCACACGACAGTTGTATTATTAAGTTATATTTGTATTTTATACCATGTATTTGGCGGCCCAAAATAGGAGATGTATACCTATTTTGGGGGCGTCACATAATATAACTAATTGGTAATGCGATTTCAATGGTATGTGTTAGGTAATTGGCGAACGTTATTATACTCGAGTAGCTTACACACGAGGTAAGTTCCCTAACCTTTGCTACTTTATTATTCAGCAAGGTTTACTTTTTGTTGTCATGTTATACTTATGCAAGTTCTCTATCTCTAATCTCTTATTGAGCAGTTAAGTTATTATTGTTACGCAAGTTCCGTAACTTCATTCTCTTTATAATGAATGCAAGTTTCATAATTATGTTTATCCTTTGTTGTTAAGCAAGCTTATTGATTTCATCTCGTTTATGATCATGCAAGCTCTTGTAATCCTATTCTTTACATCGAGCGAGTTCCACACACCAGACTCTTGTTATTGTTATTCAAGGCATATACTGTTTAAATTCATTGATCCAAATGAAACTTTCCTAACTCTTTTGAATGTGGTACTTTGCATATATATCATGTCTATTCAATTGTATATTGTTGTTATTCAATCTTTTGACTTAAATATCATTGTTCAATTCTAAATTATTGTGTTGAACCTTATTGATTGGACTAAACTATAATTGAATAGTGTTCTAAAATGCTAGAACCGCTGATAAACTAGTTCCAAACTAAACTTTTTTTAGTACGAAAATCCTAAATTCGAACTGAGATGAACAACCCTAATATAGGGGATTTTGGTGTTAACGTTTAGATGTTTGTGCATAATACATGGTACAAAGGGTTGATCCCCCTAAGTACGTAAGGAAGGGTCTGTATAGTCTAAACGACTGTTAATGTAGAGGTAAAATACCTAATTACCGGGGACATAGTTCGTTGTCTTAAGACCCTCAGATATAAATCATGAACTATTCTCTATTCTTGATTCGTAGAACGAGTTCCCTATTTTCTAGTAACCATTGTTTTATCTCATGTTGTTGTTATTATTATTCTTTATAGTAGTGGGCAATTGTTTGCTCACTCTTGCAATTAACACTGCAGCTAAAGCTGAGAAAGTCGATGAGCCATCTTCTAGCAAAGGAAAGGGCAAGATGTCCAAGCGATGAAGATTTATTTGAATTATTTAAATGAATTGTGTTATAAGACTTAAGTTACATTGTGATGTATTCCGCAGACTTATGTAATAGTTTAAAGTTAGATTACCTGGAAATGATTTAAGTTGATGTAACCCTTTAATGGGAAAGATATTTATTTAAGTTATGTCTTTATCCTTGTTTATGGGTAGATAGATGTAAATATTTTGAAAAGTGAGCACCAAATCATGTGGGAATGAAGTTCCCGAATTTGGGGTTGCCACATTAGGTCCCGGACTCACCATTAGAACCGGCCGAAAAGTTGGTGAACCGGTCGGCGGAAAGTTCCCTTGAACACCATGTATCTAACATAAAAATACACAAAGCATACAAGATTAGAGTTTTTATTAAACTTTTGAACATAATTTTCCTTTCTTTCCTTTTTGATCAACTTTTAAACACCCAAAAAATGTAAGATCCAAACATGATGCACTAGAAACAAGTAAATCAAGAGTTTTGGAAGTTCAAGAGCATAGGTTCTTTATTTTGTAAAACCAACAAAATCATTAAACAAAGCTTGTAACCTATCTTGTTCTTAATGCTACTTTTCTTGTTTTTCCAAACTATGTGATAACTCTTGGTGGCATCAAGGAAATATTTCTTCCCTCCTTCAAGGCTACCCACAGTTTTCTTCTCTCTATTTCTTTATTTTTCTTTTCTTTTTGCTTTTTTTTTTCTAGCTAACTTGTGGGAATAAATGAAAAGTTTTTTTACAAAAATATATGGGAGTATTTATAGGCAATTAGAATATATAAATATAAATTGTATATTTCTTATGTAAGACCCCAACTTTTATAAATAAAGATGAATTTTCTATAAATATCATTTTTGAATATTATGGAGTTAATTTGATATAATGTTATAGTTGTGGATAATATTTATAAATTTTGCAAAGTACGCAAGTTGTTATATAATATTCGATTGGTCGGGGAATATTCGTTTTAACAGGAAATATTCGTACAACGGCACAATCATTGGTGGACCCCACAACGGAATTATTGTCGGATTGAGAAAACGACAAAATTATCTTTCTATAAAAACAACGGCTGAGGTGTTACCGTTAAAACCGTTAAAACTGTTGAACTACCCGGTAGTAAAAGTACAGTAATACGCGTGATTGCATAGTAACACACGGTATTGATTATTGATGCTTACGTGAGAAGTCACTCAGCTATACTCAATTATTGTTACAGTAATTACTGCATCATATCTCTTAAATTATTATCATGGTATCATCTATATAATATGTTATATTATTAAATCAATAATTGAGACGTTGTGGTAAGTTTGGTTATTTTTATGGGGGGCCATATGTCATCATCTAAGAGTCTCTTCGTCAATAGTAATTACCGTCGTCAATAGTAATTACCTTCGTCAATAGTATTTACCTTGGTCAATAATATTTACCTTGGTCAATAGTAATTACCTTCGTCAATAGTATTTACCTTGGTCAATAGTAATTACTTTCGTCAATAGTAGTTGTCCCTTCAATATTACCAAGAGTCATTTGACCCTTCGTTAAGACCAAGAGTCATTTGACCCTTCGTTAAGACCAAGAGCCACCCTCAGTTTTTCTATAAATAGAGGCCTAGGGCTTCAATATTTTTCACGAATTCATTCAAGCTATAGAGAGAGAAAGTATAGAGAGAATAAGAGAGAGAGAATAAAAGTATTCTGCTACTTCACTTTTCCAATATCCAGTTCTTTTAAGGTAAGGGATATTATTCTTTTGTATTCAAGAAGAGAATTTCTGTTATTCCATTTCTTTATTATTCTGTTGGAATAACCTGTATATGCGGAATACCCTATACTTGGTGACATTCTTCTATTATTCTGTCTTTGTTATTCCGTTGGAACATCCGGTCTGTGCTTTACGCCGGACCTGGTTCCGTCTTTATTATTATTTTGTCGGAATATCCTGTCTGTGTGTTTTACACCGGACCTGGTTCCATTATTTATTATTCTATCAGAATATCTTGTCTGTGTATTTTACACCGGACCTGGTTCCATTATTTATTATTCTGTCGGAATATCATGTCTGTGCGTTTACGCCGGACCTGGTTCTATTATTTATTATTCAGTTGGAATAACCTGTCTGTGCGGTCTATCGCATGCCGGGTGATTTCTTTTGTTATTCCATTCTTTATTATACTCAGTTGGTTAAGTTTTGACTTCTATACTCCATGAAATTAGTGAAATATCCTTGATAATTACGGTTCATCCAGTATCTTTTCATGAAAATATTCTTCTAAGCATTCTTGAATTTTACTCCACAAAGCAGTATCATGTTGACAATTTGGACGTTGTTAATTCCTGGATAAATTAATTCTTGAACTTGTTTTTATTGAATTCTTATATCATTGTCATCATCCTCATGTTTATAAAATGTTGAAAGTCATCTGCGGCCTGTAGTGCATAGATGGACTTGGTATGATTATGACCAGGGATTATTCGGTATAATCATGACCGTAATAAATGATGTGGTAAAAGTCCTCATTGGCCCGTAGTGCATTGATGGACAGTTGTTGGCATGATCATGACCATTAATGAATACACGAATATCTTTGGCCGTAGTGCAGGGGTGATTCGATGATGTGGATTATTTTATTAAGCTGAGTCCCAGCGATCACAGTGTTGAAAAACCTTTTAAATCATAAAAGATAGTAGAGTTTATTTTCTACTTGACTCTTTTAATGGATTGCTTGTTCCGCTGCAGTTAAACTTGATGTCTATTATATTTTATCAGTTTAATATTGTTGAAGACTAATGATAATTTATTCTGCATTATCTTAGTCATAATATTTCTTACTGGGCTAGTTGAGCTCATCCTTTCTTTCACTGTTCTCTTCAGGAAATGAGAACGTAGCTGGGGCAAGTCGGCGAACGGAGTGATGGTCCGAATGATAGTATTAGTTAGTAGTCCTCACTATTCTATGTAATGGTGTGTTAATAAATATAATGAGGACTCCTTTTGAGTATGAATACTCTCTAGAAGATAATATTTGTATTCAAACTCACAGTTTATGTTTTGTCGTATTGTACACGACAGTTGTATTAGTAAGTTATATTTGTATTCTGTACTTTGTATCTGACGACCCAAGATGGGTGATGTATACCTAATTTTGGGGGTGTCATAGTTGGTATCAGAGCTTAGGGATATGATCCCTGGCTAAGATGTGAGAATAGAACTAGGAGGGAAGAGACGGGGAATTCCTTCACTAGTATGACCTACCTAAGTTTATTTGCATGGTATTTAATTGGTCGATCATAATATAAGGATAATATATGACATATCAATTAACTTTTATTTTGTGGCAGTATCTGAAAATGGCATCTGAGTATGTTGAGAATAGCAATGGAGCACAGGCGATTATTGATTCACCACATATCAATAATCAGGATAATGTTTATCAGGAAGGTGACAATCCTCATGCAAACAACAACACTGACCAAATAATGAATGATCAAATGTTCAGAGGCTTTATGCAATTCATGCAACAATAGGTGAAAGCGGCTCCTGTCCACAACGTAGGTGGAAATACTGGAAACTCTCAGGCGGTCACCGCTAAACAGTTTAAGGAGTTGGGACCACCGGAGTTTAAGGGAGAACCCAAACCACTTGTAGCTGAAACATGGATAAAGCAGATCACCAAGATATTTGATGTCTTGGGTTGCTCCGAGGAGCAAAAGGTTCCCTTTGCCGCCTTTATGTTGCGAGGAGAGGCAGATTACTGGTGGGAATAGATAAAGCGTACTCAACCTGCCGCACTGAAGATGTCCTGGGAGAAGTTTCAAGAGCTGTTTAACGATAAATACTTTCCCGAGAGTATTCGTCACATGAAGGAGGTGGAGTTCATCAAATTGGAGCAGAATAATATGACCGTGTCGCAGTACGAGGCAAAATTTGCGGAGTTATCCCGGTTTGCGTCCCACCTGGTGGATAATGAAGAAAGAATGACGCGGATGTTTTTAAGAGGTTTGAAGCCGGAGATACGTCAACACCTTGTTTCTCATAAGCTGTGTTTGTATTCAGATGTTGTAAATAGGGCTCAGTTGGTGGAGCGCGATAACGAGACAACGCAACCAAAAGAGAGCAGTCGGCAAAATGATAATACCAGTGAAAGCAGTCATCGAAGCGGTGACAACAAGCATGGAGGGAATCAACAGGCTAGAAATGGTAACCACTTCGGTGGTAATCAGGGCCAAAACAATAAGAATGGGCATTTCAAGAAGAGGAGATTCAATAATGATGGAAAGATGTCAGCACCAGCACCTGTCGTTAAGGAAGGAGAACGACCACCTATCATATGTTTCAAATGCGGAAGGGAGGGGCACATCAGTCCAAACTGCGCGATGTCGTCCAAAGCATGTTATAATTGTGGAAGAGAAGGTCATTTAGCCCGATTTTGTCGTTTATCGAAGACAAATCCAGCTAGGATGGAGGCACCAAAGGCCGTCCCAAAAAAGTCAAAACTGGTTGTGCAAGGGAGAGCGTTTATTGTGAACTCCCAAAGAGCAAGGAACCCGAATGAGGTCATCACGGGTAAGCTTATCATAAACTCTAACGAAGTCTATACTTTATTTGATACCGGTTCTACCCATTCTTTTATTTCTCCTACTTGCGCTCATCGATTAAATTCGATTCCGGAGAAATTAGACTTTGACTTATCTGTTGAAACTCCATTGGGAGAAACCTTCATTACATCCACAATTTATAAGTCTTGTTTGGTTCAAGTTGGTACCCACACATTACCTGTCGATCTTATTTCATTAAAAATACTTACATTTGACGTGATTCTAGGGATTGATTGGTTAACTACTCATCATGCAAAAATTAATTATTTTCGTAAGGTTGTTAGCTTTCATATTCCTAATCGACCTATTATGCGAATTCAAGCAACCAAACCATTAAAATCAATCGCTGTCATCTCAAGCCATAAAGCTATTCGTTTATTGAAAAACGGATGTCAAGCTTTCTTAGCTCATGTCACAGATCTAAACAAAAATACGTCAGTTTTGAATGATATTTCTATTGTTAATAAATTCCCTGACGTATTCCCTGAAGAACTTCCTGGCCTACCCCCAGATCGTGAAATTGAATTTTGTATCGACCTTGAACCCGGTACAAAACCCATTTCCAAAGCCCCATATCGAATGGCTCCTATTGAACTTCAGGAGTTAAAGACCCAACTGCAGGAATTGTTAGACATTGGTTTTATTCGTCCTAGTACTTCTCCTTGGGGTGCTCCTGTTCTGTTCGTGAAGAAGAAAGATGGGAGTATGCGACTTTGTATTGATTATCGGGAGTTGAATCATGTCACCATCAAAAATAGGTACCCATTGCCACGTATTGATGACCTGTTTGACCAGTTGCAAGGAGCACAATTCTTTTCAAAGATCGATCTTCGTTCTGGATATCATCAGCTGAAGGTTAGAACTGAGGATATTCCAAAGACTGCCTTCAGAACTCGGTATGGGCATTATGAATTCTTAGTTATGTCTTTTGGATTGACTAATGCTCCTGCTACCTTCATGGATATGATGAACCGGGTATTCAAAGAATATTTGGATCACTTTGTGGTCGTTTTTATCGATGACATCCTTGTTTATTCCAAAAGCCGTGAAGATCATGAGCAACACTTGAGGTTGGTACTCCAAAAGCTTCGTGAATACAAACTTTATGCCAAGTTGAAGAAATGCGAGTTCTGGCTGGAAGAGGTAGCATTCCTTGGGCACGTAGTATCAAGTCGTGGAATATCGGTTGACCCGGCAAAGATTGAAGCTATTCAAAGCTGGGAGCAACCTAAATCAGTGACCGAAGTACGAGCTTTCTTGGTTTAGCTGGTTATTATCGGAGATTCGTGGAAGGATTTTCTCGAATCGCTACTCCATTAACTCAGCTGACTCGGAAAGGTACAAAGTTTGGTTGGAGCGAAGAATGTGAGCAGAGTTTTCAAGAACTCAAGAGGAGACTCATTTCAGCACCTGTTCTAACAATACCATCTGGCTCGGAGGGATTTGTCATCTACAGTGACGCTTCGAGTAAAGGGTTGGGATGTGTTCTCATGCAACATGGAAAAGTCATAGCCTATGCATCAAGACAACTCAAGGAATATGAGAGGAATTATCCTACTCATGATCTAGAGTTGGCAGCTGTTGTCTTTGCACTTAAAATTTGGAGGCATTACTTGTATGGGGAGAAGGTGGAGATCTTTACGGATCATAAAAGCCTTAAATATTTTTTCACTCAAAAGGAACTCAACATGCGACAACGACGTTGGCTTGAACTGTTGAAAGATTATGATCATACCATTCAATACCATCCTGGAAAAGTGAACGTGGTAGCTGACGCATTGAGTAGAAGATCATATGCAAGTACGAGTGCAATATTGTCAACACAAGAGCCCATTTTGTGTAACTTGCAAAGGATAGAGATAGAGTTAAAGACTCTAGGAACCCATGTGATGATAGCGAATATACGAGTAGAACCGACTTAATAGATAAAGTTAAAGCTGCTCAAGCTACAGACCTGGATCTGATGTGTATGAGGAAGAAAGTGCAAGAAGGTGCTATACCGGAAGCAAGAATCGATAAAGAAGGAATACTTCGAGTCAACTCCAGACTTTGTGTTCCTAACAACCCTGATTTAAAGTATGAAATCATGATGGAGGCGCATAACACACCGTTTGCAATCCATCCTGGAAGTACCAAAATGTATCATGATCTTCGTCATTCATTTTGGTGGAACAATATGAAGAGAGAGATAGCGTTGTTTATCTCAAGGTGTCTAACTTGTCAACGAGTCAAAGCGGAGCATCAAGTACCAAAAGGTCCATTGCAACCACTTGAAATTCCAGAATGGAAGTGGGAGCACATTACCATGGATTTCGTTACCGGTCTTCCTAGGGTTTCTCAAGGTATTGATGCGATTTGGGTCATTGTTGATAGATTGACCAAGTCTGCTCATTTCTTACCGATACGAGAAACTTATACACTTGAACGTCTTGCTCGTATGTACATAAACGAGATTGTAAGACTGCATGGTATGCCAGTATCCATAGTTTCTGATCGAGACCCAAGATTCACTTCACGATTTTGGGTTAGTTTACAAAAAGCTATGGGCACGGATTTACGATTTAGTTCAGCATATCATCCTCAGACGGACGGACAATCAGAGAGAACTATTCAAACTCTTGAAGATCTATTAAGACTCTGTGTCTTTGACTTCAAGGGAAGTTGGGACAAGTTCTTACCATTGGTGGAGTTTTTCTACAACAACAGTTATCAAGCAAGTATTGGCATGGCTCCATTCGAAGCATTGTATGGAAGAAAATGTCGTTCTTCAGTATGTTGGGATGAGGTGGGTGAAGCAACGTTGTTGGGACCGGAGTTGGTACGTATGACTACAGAAAAGATTCAAACGATCCGACAACGTATAAAAATCTCACAAGATCGACAAAAGAGTTATGCTAATCTTCATCGAAAGGACGTGGAATTTGATCATGTGTTCTTACGTGTTGCTCCATGGAAAGGAGTTACGAGATTTGAAAAGAGAGGAAAGCTCAATCCTCGATTCATCGGTCCATTTTTAATCCTCGATCAAGTAGGAACTGTGGCTTATAGACTCGCTTTACCGCCAAGTATGTCTCGTGTTCATAACATTTTTCACATATCCATGTTACGCAAATATGTGGAAGACCCGAACCACATTATTGAGTTAGAACCGGACGAAATAGCGGAGGATTTGACGTATGAAGAAGTTCCTGTTCAAATCTTGGATAAGAAGGAACATATTCTACACTCCAAGGTTATACCTCAAGTCAAAGTTTTGTGGAGAAACCACGATGTTGAGGAAATGACCTGGGAGTTAGAATCTGAAATGAAATCAAGGTATCCTTACCTCTTCGACATACCAGGTATGTACCCTAATTTTGAGGGCGAAATTTCATAAGAAGGGGAGATTGTAAGACCCCAACTTTTATAAATAAAGATGAATTTTCTATAAATATCATTTTTGAATATTATGGAGTTAATTTGATATAATGTTATAGTTGTGGGTAATATTTATAAATTTTGCAAAGTACGCAAGTTGTTATATAATATTCGATTGGTCGGGGAATATTCGTTTTAACAGGGAATATTCGTACAATGGCACAATCATTGGTGGACCCCACAACGGAATTATTGTCGGATTGAGAAAACGACAAAATTATCTTTCTATAAAAACAACGGCTGAGGTGTTACCGTTAAAACCGTTAAAACTATTGAACTACCCGGTAGTAAAAGTACAGTAATACGCGTGGTTGCATAGTAGCACACGGTATTGATTATTGATGCTTACGTGAGAAGTCACTCAGCTATACTTAATTATTGTTACAGTAATTACTGCATCATATCTCTTAAATTATTATCATGGTATCATCTATATAATATGTTATATTATTAAATCAATAATTGAGACGTTATGGTGAGTTTGGTTATTTTTATGGGGGGCCATATGTCATCATCTAAGAGTCTCTTCGTCAATAGTAATTACCGTCGTCAATAGTAATTACCTTCGTCAATAGTATTTACCTTGGTCAATAGTATTTACCTTGGTCAATAGTAATTACCTTCGTCAATAGTATTTACCTTGGTCAATAGTAATTACTTTTGTCAATAGTAGTTGTCCCATCAATATTACCAAGAGTCATTTGACCCTTCGTTAAGACCAAGAGTCATTTGACCCTTCGTTAAGACCAAGAGCCACCCTCAGTTTTTCTATAAATAGAGGCCTAGGGCTTCATTATTTTTCACGAATTCATTCAAGCTATAGAGAGAGAAAGTATAGAGAGAATAAGAGAGAGAGAATAAAAGTATTCTGCTACTTCACTTTTTCAATATCCAGTTCTTTTAAGGTAAGGGATATTATTCTTTTGTATTCAAGAAGAGAATTTCTGTTATTCCATTTCTTTATTATTCTGTTGGAATAACCTGTATATGCGGAATACCCTATACTTGGTGGCATTCTTCTATTATTCTGTCTTTGTTATTCCGTTGGAACATCCTGTCTGTGCTTTACGCCGGACCTAGTTCCGTCTTTATTATTATTCTGTCGAAATATCCTGTCTGTGTGTTTTACACCGGACCTGGTTCCATTATTTATTATTCTGTCGGAATATCCTGTCGGTGCGTTTACGCCGGACCTGGTTCCATTATTTATTATTCAGTTGGAATAACATGTCTGTGCGGTCTATCGCATACCGGGTGATTTCTTTTGTTATTCCATTCTTTATTATACTCAGTTGATTAAGTTTTGACTTCTATACTCCATAAAATTAGTGGAATATCCTTGATAATTACGGTTCATCCAGTATCTTTTCATGAAAATATTCTTCTAAGCATTCTTGAATTTTACTCCACAAAGCAGTATCATGTTGACAATTTGGACGTTGTTAATTCCTGGATAAATTAATTCTTGAACTTGTTTTTATTGAATTCTTATATCATTGTCATCATCCTCATGTTTATAAAATGTTGAAAGTCATCTGTGGCATGTAGTGCATAGATGGACTTGGTATGATTATGACCAGGGATTATTCGGTATAATCATGACCGTAATAAATGATGTGGTAAAAGTCCTCATTGGCCCGTAGTGCATTGATGGACAGTTGTTGGCATGATCATGACCGTTAATGAATACACGAATATCCTTGACCGTAGTGCAGGGGTGATTCGATGATGTGGATTATTTTATTAAGCTGAGTCCCAGCGATCACAGTGTTGAAAAACCTTTTAAATCATAATAGATAGTAGAGTTTATTTTCTACTTGACTCTTTTAATAGATTGCTTGTTCCGCTGCAGTTAAACTTGATGTCTATTATATTTTATCAGTTTAACATTGTTGAAGACTAATGATAATTTATTCTGCATTATTTTAGTCATAATATTTCTTACTGGGCTAGTTGAGCTCACCCTTTCTTTCACTGTTCTCTTCAGGAAATGAGAACGTAGCTGGGGCAAGTCGGGGAACGGAGTGATGGTCCGAATGATAGTATTAGTTAGTAGTCCTCACTATTCTATGTAATGGTGTGTTAATAAATGTAATGAGGACTCCTTTTGAGTATGAATACTCTCTAGAAGATAATATTTGTATTCAAACTCACAGTTTATGTTTTGTCGTATTGTACACGACAGTTGTATTAGTAAGTTGTATTTGTATTCTGTACTTTGTATCTGACGACCCAAGGTGGGTGATGTATACCTAATTTTGGGAGTGTCACATCTTATTGATCTCCCAATATCTTAGCTTGGTTGCCTTGGTTGATAATTCTTTATTAAGCTACAAAAAGGCTTGGGGACTATTTAGGTGGGTTGGTAAATGAATCATGTGCACAAACTCCTCCTTACATTGCCGACCCTATCCCTCTTCATTTCCCCAATTTGTTTATTTTATATATTGATTTATTTGTTAATTAACCATCTAAAATGTCCATATAAATTGGGTCATAGCTTGGGCCATTTGATTTATTCTTTGGGCTATGTAAAAATAGCATGATCCAATACATAAATTTTATCTAACCCTAATTATTTAATTACGGTTTTCGTTCCACTCATTTTGGATTTTAAATAATTATTCATGTACATTTAATTTTATAACTCAATTAGACTTTTTTTAATTAGGTTTAAATTAAATAATAAATTGAGATAATAAAATTAATCTCTTAGGTTAATATAATTTTAAATACTATTATTCTTCAATACCATAACCCTTAGGTTATTTAATTTTCATACCTAATGTAAAATTAGGTTATGTAACTTTTTCTTTTAATTTTCTTTATATAATTCATACATATATATATATATATACAAATTTAGAATATATATATTTATTTAACCATAAATATTTTCCACATAAATAATAACATATTTATTCACTATATGTCACAAAGTTTTCAATAACATTAATATTTACTTAATATATTTAATTACCGTGTGACTTAAATTTTTTTGTTATTACATAATTTCTTATGTAAATACAATTATTTACATACTCAAGATATTTTAATATAATATCCTTACCTCATTATCATAAATTTAATTAAGAATTTATTTATTTCCTTAAGATATTATTATAATATCTTTTCTTTATTAAATTAATATCATATAAGAATTTATTCCAATATTCTTGGGTAAAGTATATATAAATATTATATGCTTAAACCGCCTCTGTTTGCTTCATTATGCAAATTATTCCCCAACAATTTTATTTCCTCGCGAAATAAATAAATATATATATATAATATATTTATTAACTCAAAATTACAAATTACGCCAAACAGGCACACCTCACATACAGAAAATAATTAATAAATTTATTCTCTAACATTATAAATTGTTTATAACAATTTATTTGCATATAGCAAATGTCATATATTTTATCATATTACGTAAACTTACATATCCTTCATAGTTCATAATATATATATTGTAACACCCCCTTTCCGAAATAGAAAGAGAGGTTACTTAAAACACAACAAAACTGAAGAATATATAACAAGGCTCTGAACTACAAAAGAATAATCTCATAATGATTAAATGTCATAAGACAAATCATAATAAATGCCACACTAGCTCAAACCACAATCTGAAATAACTATTACAACTCTAAATAAATCAATGTATCATAGCCCAACAAAAATATATATAAACCATTGGATAGAAGGGAGATCTCATCACACTTGCCCTTGATCCCCCTGATTAGTTGTAAGAAGAAAAACACAGCATGAGCCAAATGCTCAGTACGAATATAGAGTACAAAATAAAGAACTGAGATAACTAACTCAATTAAATGAACTGAAATGAACAAACGAAGAAAACTAACACAACGAAATAATAGGCTGAATCAAATGGTTGGGTGTTATTTCATACCGAGCTCAAAACAAAATAGAAATATACATTACCACACAGGCAAGTCAAATAATATCACACAGGTAAATCAAATAATGCCACATAGACAAGTCACACACATTGAACCTCGAATCCAATGCATGTTAAATCGGAAGGTGTGATTGACACAAACATCACCAATCCGCAAAACAGAACAGAACATAACAGAAAACTAGGGTCGACCCATACGCCTCCCACAACAAAACACCAAATGGCTAACTCCCACCAGAGCACAAAACGGAGACGCCGTGGACTGATCACACCGCCACGGAAGGTGTCATGCCTTGGTGCCAAAAGGACATGCATGTGGTACCCCCACTGGTGGTTATAGCTCAGGTATACCCTACGATATATTCTAACAAAAATATCATGTCACAACACATGCGACACAATATCAACACAAATGGGTTCTAATATGTACATGTTAAATTGAAACATATAATCAACACAAGGTCTCCGCAAAAATATATTAACATGTACTTTTCTACAATAATTGAAATAAATGTTAAATACCTAGTTTAAAGAGTATAAGTTATGAAACTCCAAATATCTAAATAAACAATCATATGAATTCAACTATGATCAAAGTAGCGGGACAATATTCGAATTCTAAATGAGAAGCAAAACGAACAAACTAAAATTAAAGAATATCGTTGAAAGAGTACGGAATCCGTACCTAAATTAAGCAATGTAATACCCAAAATTTAAATATAGTTTTGCTAATCTTCTTCAATCCAGTCTAATAAAACACAATAATAAAATACTATTAATTATAATGTTTACTTATTTAATAATTTAACTTTTATGTTATTATATTATAAAATATTATCAACATTAATTTTATTTGTTCATTTATTTATATTATATATGTATATTTCGTACCACTCAGAATTATGTCCAAAAGCATACAAACATAATAACTATACAAGTGCATATGTAAATTAAACAAACGTGATGCGGCCTATTTCATTAGACTTAATAATGTCATGTTTTACTCATAAATTTAATAACTTTATTTGAAGTTTAATTTACACTAAATTATTATTATTATTACTCTGAACATTCCAATTCGCATAACCCTCATGATGTAATCTTCCTCCTAATGCAATAAGTGTAGAGAATAGATGAATTGGTTATACATTATATTATTCTGACAATTAATTTTAGAAAAAAGGTTCTTTTAATTAATGAATCCATTTGTTTTCCATACAACATGCATCTATAAAGTTGTTGTGCTATTACTGATAATCTTTTTATTATTACTATTATTATTGTATGCATACCATGACAATTTAACTGATTACAAGGTGCAAAAAAAATTGACTTCGTAGCAAACTAATTGGAACTATCTTTTTCCTTCTGCTTGGTCTGTTCATTTCTTTTTAGCAGCCGCCCCTCTTTTTATTATATCAGATGAATGATGTTCTTAATACATTGTAGGGTTTATATTTTAATCATTGAAATACATTTTATTAACTCTCCAAATTTTAATAGGATTTTAGAATTACACAATTATAATTTTGGCCCACTTAATTTAAAGCTCAATTTTACCAATTTAATTTATCCATCACTTATTAATACATTAGCCCACATAAATTAAATTACTATTTGACCCAAAGAAAAGACAAAGTCCAATTAAACTATTTTTAAAAAATATATAATTTTAAATGTTATTTATTTTTCTTTTTTTTACTGGGTATTACATCACCTATCCTTTAAAAAGGATTCTGTCCCCCGGAATCAAAAGAATTAGCGTACCTAATTATCAAAAAGATGTGGATACTTGGCTCGAATAGACTCCTCCATCTCCCATGTAGCTTCTCGCTCCGAATGGTTCTTCCACAAAACCTTAACAAACGGAATTGTCTTCCTTCTCATATCCGCTTTTGACGATCCAAAATTGCCTCGGCTTGTTCCTCACAGGTAAGATCCTCCTAAATCTTATCGAACGTATATTTCACCACATGCAACGGATGATAATGATAACTTCTCAACACCGACACATGGAACACATTATCCACATGAGCTAGCTGTGGAGGCAAATCTAACCGATATGCAACCTCACCAACCCTTTCCAAAATCTCAAATGAGCCAATATAACGCGGTCTAAGTTTCCCTTTCAAGCCAAATCGCCGAATGTCTTTCCAAGGAGAAACTTTTAGAAACACATGCTTACCAGGTTCAAATTCTAAAGTCCTCCTATACTTATCGGCATAACACTTCTGTTGTGATCGAGCCAACGCTAGCCACTGCTACCTTCTCCATAGTGATTTGAACTAACTCAAGTCCTTCTATGGCTCTTTCACCAACCACATCCCAACAAGTTGGTGCTCTACACTTCTTACCATACAACGCCTTAAAAGAAGCTATCCCAATACTTTCATGTCAGCTTTTGTTATAAGCAAACTCAACTAGGCTCAAGTAATCATCCCAATTACCCGACCATTCAAGTGCACAAGACCTCAACATGTCTTCCAACGTCTGAATAGTCGTTTCAGATTGCCTATCAATTTATGGATGAAAAGAACTACTGAAGTTGAGTTGAGTGTCCCATGCTCGTTGAAACCCTTTACAAAATTGTGAAGTGAACCATGGGTCCCGATCTAAAACAATAAACACCGGAGTACCATGAATTCTAACAATCTCCTGTTGAAAGATTTGTGTCAACCTATCCACCGAGTAACCCTTATGGATAGCCAAAAAGTGTGTCGATTTGGTCAGCCGGTCCACCACTACCCAAATGGCATCATTCTTCTTGAAAGTCTTCGGCAAACCAATCACAAAATCCATCGTGATATCCTCCCACTTCCACACTGAAATGTCTAACTATTGCAGCAAACCACTAGCTTATTGATGTTCTATCTTCACTTGTTGACAAGTGAGACACTTCCCAACATATTCAGCCATGTCTCGTTTCATCCCATTCCACCAAAAATTCTTCTTCAAATCCATATAGATCTTCATAGAACCTGGATGAATAGAAAATGGTGAACTATGAGCCTCAGCCAACACCGCCTCCCGAATGATTGGATCTGACGGTACACACAACCGTTCACCCAACTAAATCATATCGTGATCATCAATACGAAACTCGGGTTGCTTGCCCTCCTCTATATTTTGCGCCATAACCCACAATTCTCCATCTTCCTTTTGAGCTTCTTTAACTCGCGAGATAAGAGAGGGCTCCACTCTTATACCAGCCAAATGTCCATCTAAACCTTGCACATACAACTCCAATTCTAGCAGCTCCATATCTGAGATAAGCTGAGGTTGTGTAATAAGGGCTGCTACACTCCTTGAACTCTTTCGGCTAAGAGCATCTGTAACTAAATTTGCCTTCCCCGGGTGATACTGAATCCTCGCATCATAATCTTTTAGAAGCTCCAACCAACGCATCTGCCTCATGTTAAGCTCCTTTTAAGTGAAAATGTATTTAAGACTTTTGTGATCGGTGAAGATATCACAAGTCTCTCCATACAAATAATGCCTCCAAATCTTTAGAGAAAAGATGACCACTACTAACTCCAAATCATGTGTGGGGTAATTCACCTCGTAAGGTTTAAGCTGTCCAAAAGTATAAGCAATAACCTTACTATGTTGCATTAAAACACACCCCAAACCCTTCTAAGATTCGAAGCATCACTATAAATCTGGTAACCTCTTATCCCCGATGGCAATGTAAGTATTGGAGCTGTCACAAGCCGTTTCTTCAACTCCTCAAAACTTTTCTCGCACTCCTCATTCCACACAAACTTCGTGCCTTTTCTCATCAACTGAGTTAATGGCAAGGCAAGCAAAGAGAATCCTTCCACAAATCACCTATAGTACCCTGCCAAACCTAAGAAACACCTAATCTCTGTCATTGTAGTAGGTCTTGGCCAATTAGTGATAGCCTCAACCTTCGCAGGATCCACCTTAATGCCTTCAACAGAAACAACGTGGCCCAAAAATGCAACCTGCTCCAACCAGAACTCGCATTTAGAGAATTTATTATACAACTTCTCTTTCTGCAAAATCTCCAACATTGTGCAAAGATGCTCCTCATGCTCGTCCTTAGACTTGGAGTAAACCAAAATGTCATCAATAAAGACAATAACAAATTGGTCCAAGTACTCCCTGAACACCCAATTCATCAAATCCATAAACACCGTCGGAGCGTTAGTTAAACCGAATAGCATCACCAGAAACTCGTAATGCCCATATCGAGTACGAAAAGTCATTTTAGGGATATCCTCATCCCTCACCCTCAACTGATGATAGCCCGACCTCAAGTCTATCTTTGAAAAATACTTTGCCCCCTGAAGTTAGTCAAATAAGTCATCAATCCTTGGTAATGGATACCGATTCCTGATGGTAATCTTGTTCAACTCCTTATAGTTTATGCACAACCTCATTGACCCATCCTTCTTCTTCACAAATAAGACCGGAGCACCCCACGGTGAAACACTAGGCCGAATCACACCACGATCTAACAGCTCCTGCAACTGCTCCTTTAACTCCTGCAACTGCTCCTTTAACTCCTGCAACTGCTCCTTTAACTCCTGCGCCATCCTATACGGCGCCTTAGAGATAGACTCCGCACCAGGAACAAGCTCAATAGAAAACTCTACATCTCACTGCGGTGGCAACCCTGACAACTCCTCAGGAAACACATCAAAAAAGTCATGAACAATTGAAACATCCTCAATACGAGACTCGTCCTTAGAAGTATCCTTCACAAACGCCAAATACCCCTCACAACCCCTTGCCACCAACTTCCCAGCCTTCAAAGCTGAAATCAACTTCACCACCCTACTTAGTCGTGAATCCTGAAATGTAACGTCCCCAAAATTGGTATACATCACCCATTCTAAATTGCCAAATGCATGGTACAGAAATAACTACAACTTCATTATTACAATTATCGTGCAAAATACGACAACACATATACTGTGAGTTTAAATATAAATATTGTCTTCTAGACAGTATTCAAACTCAAATAAGTCCTCATTATAATTATTGATACATTATTTTACAAAATAGTGAGGACTGCTAAACAACTATCTTGATCCATCATTCCATACCCCGACTAGTTCCCGCTATATGCTCTCTTCCTGAGAAGAAAAATGGAACAAAAAAGAAAAGAGTGAGCTCAACTAGCCCAGTAAAGAATATTATGACGAAGATAATATACAACAAATTATCATTAGTCTTCAACATGAAAAAATCTGATAGAACATAATAGACAACAAGTTTTAGATCAACAACTGCAGCGAAAATAGCAATCCATTAAAAGAGTCAAGTAGGGAATGAATTCTACTATCTTCTAAGATTTAAAAGTTCATCATCAATATTTTATCCCTCTAACATCAATCAATATACATCTTGAATCAAATATTCATCTTTGCACTACAGGCCAAAGATATTCATTTGTATCACCAGTTGGTCATGTTCATCTCAATACCTGTTCATCTTTGCACTACGGGCCAAAAATATTCATTAGTTAATCATTCATCTTTGCACTACAGGCCAAAAATATTCAGTAATATCATCATTTAGGACTGACGATGATGAAAAATATCTTACAGAAAATAAATCCAGTGAGATAAGAGGACAAATATTAGGGATTCGTACTACAATTTATCCAAGTTCAAAAATACTCCATAATAATCAATTATGGATCAGAATTCAAAAATAAAGATCAAAACATGGATACAATCAAAGTTAGTAACCATAATAGACATCTTGGACAAAGAAGAGAAAATTTCATTTTTCTGTAAATAGTGTCGTATTCGTGAATAGTACCGTATACGTGAATAGTAATCTCGACACAAAACGGTAGAAATTTCACAATAAAATTCATATCAATATTTCGACATAATGACATTGAAGGAAATAATATCATTTACGAAGAAAATAACATCCCTTACCTCAAAAGAACAGTACTTTTAACTGGAATATCGGATGTAATGCTGAAGAAAACTTGCACTGAATAGCAACTCTCAAAATATCTAAATACTCACAAAATACGCTCGATAATATTGAGAGAGAGAAAACTTGTTTCTAGCGTGATTTTCAATTCTAACTAAGCACCCTATTTATAGGAAAATGCTAGAACGCCAAAGCAGACTAAATTAATAAAGTATTAATTTATCAACAAAAATTTCTACGCACACATTCTTAACCAAAATATCAGCCACCACAAGTGGGGCCCACCAAAAATCAAAATTTCTACACCAACTAAAAGTGGGGCCCACCCATGTTTAAAAAAAATTTATTTTTGAAACTTCAATAATTCATAATAAATAGCCTTTTTATAAAAAAATATGAATTTTATGTCCATTACATAGGAAATTAAATTCTGTACAACTTTGTAGAAGAAAGTTTTTCTAAATTTCAAATAGAAAATGTCCGAAATCTATATACGGATGATTTTTAATACCTCCATTCTGACAAAATACTAATAAAATACCTCAGCATTAATTCCTTCATTTATTTCCACACAAAACAAATATTTGTCAATCCATCCACATAAAATAAATATTTTCTTATCATATAAATCAATAATTAATTATTCATAAATAATATTACAAAATCACAATTATGACAACCAGGTCGTTCTCAGGAAAGAGGGGGCTTTCCGATAAGGATTTCTCCTTATTGGCGCGCAATTAGGTGACCAATCCCCTTTCCTAGACAGAACTTCCTTAGACATTGCCAATAATGCTATCTAACAATATTATTCAAATAATATGAATTATTGATCTAATAATGGAGATACTGTGCAGTGACAATTATTGAAACAACAATAATATAAAATATCAACGTAGTAATTATTGAATCAATAAAATAAAATATTGAACAATAATTACTGTAACAATTATTGAGTAGTGCTTTCTTACATAAGAATCAATAATCTAACAATACTGTGCAATACCGTGTGCTACTGTGCAATCACGCATATTATTGTATTTTAACCACCGGGTATTTCAACAGTGTTAACGGTAACAACTACGCCGTTATTTATAAAAACTCAAACATATCATTTTCTTCATCCGATCGTTTTCCGTTATAGGGCCCAAATGGTTGCGCCGTAGTATGAATATTCCCTGATAGCAAGAATATTCCACAACCAAACGAATATTCCCCGACAACAATGAATATTTTATAACCACTTGCTTATTTTGTAAAATTTGCACATTTCACCCATAACCAAAGTATTATATCAAATTAACACCTTATTATTCATAATAATAATTAGAGGAAATTCGATTTTATTTATAAAAAGCTGGGGTCTTACAACCTCCCCTCCTTATGAAATTTCGTCTTCGAAATTGACGTACGTACCTGGTGTTTCGAAAAGATGAGGGTACCTCGCTTTCATTTTCGATTCTAACTCCCAGGTCATTTCCTCAATAGCATGGTTCCTCCACAAAATCTTGACTTATGGTATAACCTTTGTGCCTAAGACATGCTCCTTTCTATCCAAGATCTTGACATGTACCTCCTCGTACGTTAAATCTTCGGCTATCTCGTCTGGTTCTAACTCAATAATGTGGTCCAGATCTTTCACATATTTACGAAGCATAGATATGTGAAAAACATTAAGAACACAAGACATGCTTAGAGGTAATGCGAGTCTATAGGTCACATTTCCTATTCGGTCAAGAATCTCAAATGGACCAACAAATCGTGGATTGAGCTTTCCTCTCTTCCCAAATCTGGTAACTCCCTTCCATAGAGCAATACGTAACAATACATGATCCCCAATATTAAATTACACGTCCTTTTGATAAAGATCCGCATAACTCTTTTGTCGATCATGTGCCATTTGTATACGTTGTCAGATCATTTGGATCTTCTCTATAGTCATTCGTACTAACTCTGGTCCCATCAACGTTACTTCTCCCACCTCATCCCAACATACTGGAGAGCGACACTTTCGTCCATACAATGCTTCAAATAGAGCCACACCTATACTTGCCTGATAACTGTTGTTGTAGGAGAATTCCACCAAAGGTAGGTACTTATCCCAACTCCATTTGAAATCTAGGACACAAAGTCTTAATAGATCTTCAAGTGTTTGAATAGTGCTTTTTGATTGCTCATCCGTTTGAGGATGGTATGCCGAACTGAATCATAAATCTGTGCCCATAGCTTTCTACAAGCTAACCAAAAATTGTGAAGTGAATCTTGGGTCACAACCCGAAACTATGGATACTGGCATGCCATGCAATCTCATAATCTCATTCACGTACATACGAGCAAGACGTTCAAGGGAATAAGTCTTCTGTATAGGCAAGAAATGAGTAGACTTAGTTAATCTATCAACAATAACCCAAATCGCATCTATGCCTTGAGAAACCTTAGGAAGACCCATAACAGAATCCATGATAATGTGTTCCCACTTCCATTTCGAAATCTCAAGTGGTTGCAATGGACCCTTTGGCACTTGATGCTTCGCCTTTACACGTTGACAAATTAAACACCTCGAGATAAACTCCGCGATCTCTCTCTTCATATTGTTCCACCAAAATGTATGTCGAAGATCATGATACATTTTGGTACTTCCAAGATGGATTACAAACGGTGTATTGTGTGCCTCCATCATGATTCTATGCTTCAAGTCAGAATCGTTAGGAACACAAAGTCTGGAGTTGACTAGAAGTATTCTTTCTTCAACGATTCTTGCTTCTGGAATAACACCTTCTTGCACTTTTTTCTTCATACGCATCAATTCCAGGTCCGTAGCTTGAGCAACTTTAACTTTATCGATTAAAGTCGGTTATACTAGTATGTTTGATATTATCACGTGAGAACTTGGAGCCTTTAACTCTATCTTCATCCTTTGTAAGTCGTACAAAATGGGTCTTTGCGTTAACAACATCGCACTCGTACCCGCATACGATCTTCTACTCAACGCGTCAGCTACCACATTCACTTTTCCAGGATGATATTGAATAGTATGGTCGTAATCTTTCAACAACTCGAGCCAACGTCGTTGCCGCATGTTGAGTTCTTTTTTGGTGAAGAAATATTTGAGGCTTTTATGATTCGTATAAATCTCCACTTTCTCCCCATACAGGTAGTGCCTCCAGATCTTAAATGCGAAAATGACTGCTGCCAACTCCAAATCATGAGTAGGATAATTCCTCTTATATTCTTTGAGTTGTCGCGAGACATAGGCTATGACTTTCCCATGTTGCATGAGAACACATCCTAACCATTTACCTAAAGCATCACTGTAGATAACAAATCCATCCGAACCAGATGGTATTGTCAGAACAGGTGCCGAAATGAGTCTCTCTTAAGCTCTTGGAAACTCTTCTCGCATTCCACGCTCCATACAAATTTTGTATCTTTCCGAGTCAGCTGAGTTAACGGAGTAGCAATTCGAGAAAACCCTTCCATGAATCTCTAATAGTAACTAACTAAGCCCAGAAAACTACGTACTTTGGTCACTGACTTCGGTTCCTCCCAACTTTGTATTGCTTCAATCTTCGTCGGGTCGACAAATACTCCATGTTTTGACACCACGTGCCCAAGGAATGCTACTTCCTCAAGCCAAAACTCGCATTTCTTCAGCTTGGCATATAGCTTATTTTCACGAAGCCTTTGAAGTACCAGCTTCAAATGGCGCTCATGATCTTCACGGCTTTTAGAATAGATGAGGATGTCATCAATAAAGACAACAACGAACTGATCCAAATATTCCTTGAACACACGGTTCATCATATCCGTGAAAGCAGTATGAGCATTAGTCAATCCAAAAGACATGACTAAGAATTCATAATACACGTACCAAGTTCTGAAGGCAATTTTCTGAATATCCTCAGTTTTAATCTTCAGCTGATGATATCCAGAATGAAGATCGATCTTTGAAAAGAATTGTGCTCCTTGCAACTGGTCAAACAGGTCATCAATGCGAGGTAGTGGATACCTATTCTTGATGGTGACATGGTTTAATTTCCGATAGTCAATACAAAGTCGCATACTCCCGTCTTTCTTCTTTATAAATAAAACAGGAGCACCCCAAGGAGATGTACTAGGACGAATGAAACCGATGTCCAACAACTCCTGTAGTTGGACCTTTAACTCCTAAAGTTCAATAGGAGCCATTCGATATGGGATTTTAGAAATGGGCTTTGTACCAGGTTCAAGGTCAATAAAGAATTCAACTTCACATTCTGGGGGTAGACTAGGAAGTTCTTCAGAAAATACGTCAGGAAATTCACTAACAACAGAAATATAATTCAAATCTGACATATTTTTGGTTAAGTCCATTACATGGGCTAAGAAAGCTTGACATCTGTTTTTCAATAAACGAATGGCTTTATGGCTTGATATGACAGTGATTGACTTTAGAGGTTTGGTTACTTGAATTCGCATAACAGGTTGGTTAGGAATATGAAAGCTAACAACCTTACAAAATTAATCAATTTTAGGATGATGAGTGGTTAACCAATCAATCCTTAAAATCACATCAAATGTAAGTATTTTTAACGAAATAAGATCGGCAGGTAATGTGATGATTACAACTTGAATCAAGCAAGATTTATAAATAGTAGATGTAATCAAAGTTTCTCCTAACGGAGTCTCAACAGATAAGTCAAAGTCTAATTTCTCCGGAGTCAAGTCCAAACGTTGAGCACAAGCATGAGAGATAAAAGAATTAGTAGAACCAGTATCTAATAAGGTATAAACTTTGCAAGAGTTTATGATTAGCTTACCCGTGATCACCTCGTTCGGGTTCCTCGTGTTTTGGCCAGTCACGACAAACGCTCTTCCAGGAACCGCTAATTTTAACTTATCCGGGACAGCCTTTGGAGTCATCATCCACATTGGACTTGGTTTCGCTACAAGACAATCTCTAGCTATATGACCTTCTTTTCCACAGTTATAACACACCTTAGATTGTTGTGGGCATTTTGGGCTGATATGTTCCTCTTTCCCGAATTTGTAACATACGACCGCTGGTCGTTCTCCTCCCCTAGAAATAGTTGATGTTAGTGCTGACGTCTTCACGTTATCATTATTGTACCTTTTCTTCTTGAAATCTCCTCCCGACTTGCTTCTTCTATTATTATGGCCACGATTACCACCAGAGTGGTTATCGCTTTTGTCCAAATGTTTTCCTCCCCGCTGGTTGTCATTGCTCCGATTACTGCTGCCACCGGTATGACCCTAGTTGTGGTCCCTCGGTTGAACATACTCATTATCTCGCTCTAATAATTGAGCCATGTTGACAACATCTGAATATAGAGAAAATTTGTGAGAAATAAGATATTACCGAATCTCGGGTTTCAAACCTCTCAGAAACATTCACGCCATACGTTCCTCATTCTCTACCAAATGAGGTGCAAACCTGGATAATTCTGCGAACTTAGCCTCGTACTGGGACAAAGTTATGTTATTTTGTTCCAGTCTAATAAACTCTACCTCCTTCATATGACGAATACTTTCAGGAAAGTACTTGTCATTGAACAGTTTCTGAAACGTTTCCCAAGACATGTTGAGTGCGGCAGGCTGGGTACGCTTCACAGATTCCCACCAGTAATTTGCCTCACCGCGGAACATAAAGGTGGCGAATGGAACCTTCTGTTCCTCCGTGCATCCCAAGACATCAAATATCTTGGTAATTTGCTTGACCCGCATTTTTGCCTTGATCGGATCCGGCTTTCCCATAAATTCTGGTGGTCCCAACTCTTTGAACTGCTTGGCTGTGACAAGCCGCGCGTTGCTATTATTTCCACCTGTATTTTGTACACGAGTCTCCCTCGTCTGATTTTGCATGAACTGCAAAAAGCTTCTAAACATTCCATCATTCATCGTTTGTTCGGTAGTGTTGTTTACAGGAGGAATATTGTCTTCTGTTGCACGTTCCCCTGGTTGGTGATTAAAGGTGTCTCCACAATCTCATACACTTCATTGTTAATATTTTCAGCTGTCATTCTCAAATACTGCCATAAAACAAGGGTTAATTAACAAATTAACATATAACATATTAGCCATATGCTCCGAATGACCAACCAAATAAGCTTAGGTAGGACACACTAGCGAAGGATTACTCGTCTCTCCCCTCCTAGTTCTATTCCCTAATCTCCGCCAGAGACCATATCCCTAAGCTCTGATACCAACTGTGACGCCCCCAAAATAGGTATACATCACCCATTCTGAGTCGCCAAATACATAGTATAGAATAACTACAACTTCATTATTATAATTGTCGTGTAAAATACGACAACACATATACTGTGAGTTTAAATATAAATATTGTCTTCTAGACAGTATTCAAACTCAAATAAGTCCTCATTACAATTATTGATACACTATTTTATAAAATAGTGAGGACTGTTAAACAACTATCTTGATCCATTATTCCATACCCCGACTAGTTCCCGTAATATTTTCTCCTCCTGATAAGAAAAATAGAACAAAAAGGAAAAGGGTGAGCTCAACTAGCCCAGTAAAGAATATTATGACGAAGATAATATTCAACAAATTATCATTAGTCTTCAACAGGGAAAAATCTAATAGAATATAATTGACAATAAATTTTAGATCAATAACTGCAGCAGAAACAACAATCCATTAGAAGAGTCAAATAGAGAATGAATTCTACTATCTTCTAAGATTTAAAAGTCAACCATCAATATTTTATCCATGTAACATCAATCAATATTCATCTTTACACTACAGGCCAAAGATATTCATTTGTATCACCAGTTAGTCATGTTCATCTCAACACCTGTTCATCTTTGCACTACGGGCCAAAGATATTCATAAGTTAATCTTTCGTCTTTGCACTACAGCCCAAAGATATTCAGTAATATCATCATTTAGGACTGAGGATGATGAAAAATATCATAAAGAAAATGAATCCAGTGAGACGAAAGGACAAATATTAGGAATTCGTACTACAGTTTATCCAAGTTAAAAAATACTCCATAATAATCAATTGTGGAGCAGAATTCAAAAATAAAGATCAAAACATGGATGCAATCAAAGATAGTAACCATAATAGACATCTTGGACAAAGAAGAGAAAATTTTATTTTTCTGTGAATAGTGTCGTATTCGTGAATAGTGTCGTATACGTGAATAGTAACCCCGACACAAAAATGTAAAAATTCCACAATAAAATTCATATCAATATTTCGACATAACGATATTGAAGGAAATAATATCATTTACGAAGAAAATAACATCCCTTAACTCAAAAGAACAGTACTTCTGACTAGAATATCGGATGTAATGCTAAAGAAAACTTGCACTGAATAGCAACTCTCAAAGTATCTAAATACTCACAAAATACGCTCGATAATATAGAGAGAGAGAAAAAAAAAATTGTTTCTGGTGTGATTTTTAATTCTAACTAAACACCCTATTTATAGGAAAATGCTAGAACACCAAAGCAGACTAAATTAATAAAGTATTAATTTATCAAAAAAAAATTCTACGCACACATTCTTGACCAAAATATCAGCCGCCACAAGTGGGGCCCCAACCAAAAGTGGGGCCCGTCCATGTTTAAAAAAATATTTATTTCTGAAACTTCAATAATTCATAATAAATAGCCCTTTTATAAAAAAAATACGAATTTTATATCCATTTCATAGGAAATTAAATTCTCTACAACTTTGTAGAAGAAAGTTTTTCCAAATTTCAAACAGAAAATGTCCGAAATCCACATATGGGTGATTTTTAATACCTCCATTCTGATAAAATACTGATAAAATACCTCAGCATTAATTCCTTCATTTATATCCACACAAAATAAATAAAGATTTTTCTTTATTGGCACGAAATTAGGTGACCAAACCCCTTTTCTAGACAGAACTTCCTTAGATATTGATACTAACGCTATCTAACAATATTATTCAAATAATATGAATTATTGATCTGATAATGGAGATACTGTGCAATGACAATTATTGAAACAACAATAATATAAAATATCAACGTAGCAATTATTGAATCAATAAAATAAAATATTGAACAGTAATTACTGTAACAATTATTGAGTAGTGCCTTCTTACGTAAGAATTAATAATCTAATAATACTGTGCAATACCGTGTGCTACTGTGCAACCACGCATATTATTGTATTTTAAACACCGAGTATTCCAACAGTGTTAACGGTAACAACTACGCCGTTATTTATAAAAACTCAAACATGCCATTTTCTTCATTCGACTGTTTTCCGTTATGGGGCCCACAAATGGTTGTGCCGTCATACGAATATTCTCCGATAGCAAAAATATTCCACGACCAAACGAATATTCCCCGATAACAATGAATATTTTATAACCACTTGCTTATTTTGTAAAATTTGCACATTTCACCCATAACTAAAGTATTATATCAAATTAACACCTTATTATTCACAATAATAATTAGATGAAATTCGATTTTATTTATTAAAAGTTGGGATTACATGAAACATGAATTCTGGAGACTTCACTTCTTCAAATATAACCTTCTTCGCCTGACAATCGATAGTGGCCTAGTGCTTATCTAACCAGTCCATCCCAAGAATGACATCGAAATCGTGCATACTCATCGGAAGAAGGTTAGTCCTACAAATCGTATCTCTAAAACTGATCGAACACCCTCGATACAAATTAGAGATAACAACAGAAGTCCCCATCGAGGTAGTAATACACATAACGGAATCTAAGGACTGAGATGGCACACTAAGGTGCCGAACAAAAGACTGAGCAAAAAATAAATGAGTAGAACTAGTATCAAACAACAAAATAGAAGCCTTGCGATTGCCAATTAAAAGAGTGCCAAAAACAGTACCTGACGCACCTGTCGCCTGGTTATACGTCAAAGCACACACTCGACCACCCAGACGATGACCTCCATTGCCACCATTATTACCACATCCACCATTACCACGTGGCCCGATATAATCTCTAGCCATATGACCCATCTGTCCACACAAGAAGCATGCACTGGTGAGTCTGTGGCACTGCTTCCCCGGATGATTAGCCACACAAGTAGCACAAGGAGCTATCAGAATAAGATTTGGGTTACCCCCACCAGTTGGTCCTGAATAACGGCCCTGATTCTGTCCCTGCTGACGATTCTGCCACTGCTGACGATTCTGACCATGCCAAGGTAACTGAAACTGACGATTCTGCCCTTATTGAGGCAACTACTGATAACCCCTATGTATTCTGATTCTGATCACGCCATTACCCCTGCTGGCCGCCACGATTCCTATTCCACTGACCACCCTAATTTTTCCCATGCTGACCTGAAGTTTGACCTTGCTGGTCATCTCTGTCCCTCTTTTGACTCACTTCCGATTAAGAAGAACGAAAATCTTATCGCTCCATCTCAATATTCTTGGTTGCATTAGCTACTACCGACACGTCTGCAAACTTGTTGTTAATAAGATGTTGGCGATACCTATAATGAATCCTCCACTTGAACTTCTTTGCCTGTTCTACTGCAGTCCCTGCTAAGGTTCCCGCAAAGCCTGCCAACCTGGTGAACCTCGTCATAAAATCTGCGATGGACTCATCATCTTTCTGCCGAATAGACATATATTCTCTGGCATAGGCCTCTTTATGAGCAGCTAGGAAGTATTGCTGATAAAAGACCTCACAAAACTCCGCCCAACCAAGTGTCTTAACATAACCATCACCCTTTTGTTACTTCCGTCCTCTTCCACCACCTCTGTGCATCCCTTTCTAGCTTGTAAGCTGCAAGTAACACTCTCTGATTATCCGAGCACCCCAACACATAAAAAATCTTCTCTAGGTGGTCAATCCAATTCTCTGCCTCAATTGGATTTGGAGCTGGACTAAATGACTGTGGTTTCTACTTTTGGAACCTCTCAAACCATACATACATCAGAATCACTGGCTGATCACGACCATCTAGATTATATTCCACTTCATTTGCATGCGGACCATTATTTCCCGGGTTCTTCTGCTCAGGAATTTCTGGCGGCGGCTGTTGCATCGCCTGTACAACCTGTGCCACTAACTGATTCACCGCCTGATTCACCAAGGTAGCCAATTAAGCATTAATCTGATCATTAAGTTGCTCATTGGACTGACCCTCACCTCTTCCCCTATTGTTACCTCGCCTCCCAGCAACTCTAGCGGATCTACGAGCCATCTAAGAAAGAGATCACGAATATAAACCAAGTAGATTAGAGACAAATTCGAATATAGTTGATATGATAGCTGAATAGAAAATCAAACAAAATAAAAAACTAACCCAGAAGTCTACCCATAACTCACAGGTCAAACTTTAATAGGATTTCCACAAGAAAGAACCTAAGCTTTGATTGTGACGCCCCCAAAATAGGTACACAACACCCATTCTGAGTCGCCAAATACATGGTACAAAAAGCAAACTACAACTTCAATAATACAATTGTCGTGCAAAATACGATAACACATACTGTGAGTTTAAATACAAATATTGTCTTCTAGACAATATCCACACTTAAATAAGTCCTCATTACAATTATTCAAACGCTATTTTACAGAAATAGTGAGGACAACTAAAACATCTTTCTAGAACCATCACTCCATACCCCGACTAGATCCTGCTATGTTCTCACCTCCTTAGAAGAAAAATAGAACAAAAAGGAAAAGGGTGAGCTCAACTAGCCCAGTAAAGAATATTATGACTAAGATAATATACAAATTATCATTAGTATTCAACAGGGAAAAATCTGATAGAATATAATCGACAATAAGTTTTAGATCAACAACTGCAGCGGAAATAGCAAACCATTAGAAGAGTCAAGTAGAAAAAAAATTCTACTATCTTCTAAGATTTAAAAGTCCATCATCAATATTTTATCCCTATAACATCAATCAATATACATCTTGAATCAGATATTCATCTTTGCACTATAGGCCAAAGAAATTCATTTGTAACACCAGTCGGTCGTGTTCATCTCAACACCTGTTCATCTTTGCACTACAGGCCAAACATATTCATCAGCTAATCATATATCTTTACACTACAGGCCAAAGATATTCAGTAATATCACCATTTAGGACTGAGGATGATGAAAAATATCTTAAAGAAAACGAATCCAGTGAGACAGAAGGACAAATAATAGGGATTCGTATAACAGTTTATCCAAGATCAATAATACTTCATAATAATCAATTGTGAAGCAGAATTCAAAAATAAAAATCAAAACATGGATACAATCAAAGATAGTAACCATAATAGACATCTTGGACAAAAAGGAAAAATTTTATTTTTCGGTGAATAGTGTCATATTCGTGAATAGTGCCGTATACGTGAATAGTGCCGTATACGTGAATAGTAACCCCGACACAAAAAGTTCCAAATGTGATAAAAAAAACTCATATCAATATTTCAGCATAATGATATTGAAGAAAATAATATCATTAAGAAGAAAATAATATCCCTTACCTCAAAATATCTGTACTTCTGGTCGGAATACCGGTATATGGCTGAAAGAAACTTGCTCTGATGAATAGAAACTCTCAAAGTATCTAAATACTCAAAAAATACACTCAATAATCTAAAGAGAGAAAGAGAGAAAACTTGTTTCTGGTGTGATTTTTAATTCTAACTTAGCCCTCTATTTATAAGAAAATATTAGCACGCCGAAGCAGACTTAACCTGCAACCTGATGGCTTTACCTGCTACTATCCCACCCACCACATTTGAATAAAAATCTCAGCACATTTCTTCACCAACCAAGAGCGGGGCCCACCAATTCTATAATTTTCTACCAAAATGATTAACTCCGAAAATTCAACAATTTCTGTTCCAGTCATCTCGTAAAATTCATAACATACGTTCATTTTTAACGGTTCAAAATTTGTGGACATATACTCAACTTATATATGTATAACATATCCAAAAATTACCATGATCCAACGGTCGGATTAAAAATTATAACCCCCGTAAAATATCTCAAAAATCCTGATTTTTAATACCTCCATTCCGACAAAAATACTGATAAAAATCTCAACATTAACTCCTTCATTTTTAACTATAAAAATATATCTCTCATTTATATCCACATAAAATAAATATTTCCTTATCATATGAATCAATAATTAATTATTCACAAATAATATTACAGAATCACATTTATGACAACCAGGCCGTTCCCAAGAAAGAGGGGGTTTTTCAATAAGAATTTTTTCTTACTGGCGCGCAATTAGATGACCAAACCTCTCCTTAGACAGAACTTTCTAGACATTGCCAATAATGCTATCTAATAATATTATTTAAATAATATGAATTATTGATCTGATAATGGAAAATACTATGCAGCAACAATTACTAAAACAACAATAATATAAAATATCAACGCAGCAATTATTGAATCAATAAAATAAAATATTGAACAGTAACTACTGTAACAATTATTGAGTAGTGCATTCCTTCGTAAGAATCAATAATTCTAAAATACTGTGCAATCCGTGTGCTATTGTGCAACCACGCGTATTACTGTATTTTAACCACCGGGTATTCCAACAGTGTTAACGGTAACAAGTACGCCGTTATTTATAAAAACTCAATTTTTGTCGTTATCTTCATCCAATCGTTTTCTGTTATGGGGCCCACAAATAGCTGCGCCGTCGTACGAATATTCCCCGACAGAAAGAATATTCCACGACCACACGAATATTCACCGACCAAAAATGAATATTTTATAACCACTTGCTTATTTGAAATATTTGCACATTTTACCCATAACTAACCACATTAATCAAATCAACCCTTTCTATTTCAAAATAATAAATAGAGGAAATTTAATTTCATTTATTAATAAGTTGGGGTCTTACATTGATACCAACTCTGTAACACCCCCTTTCCGAAATAGAAAGAAAGGTTACTCAAAACACAACAAAACTAAAGAATATATAACAAGGCTTTGAACAAAAGAATAATCTCATAATGATTAAATGTCATAAGACAAAGCATAATAAATGTCACACTGGCTCAAACCACAATCTGAAATAACTATTACAACTCTAAATAAATCAATGTATCATAGCCTAACAAAATATATATAAACCATTGGATAGAAGGGAGCTCGCATCACACTTGCCCTTGATCCCCCTAAGTACTTGTCGGAAAAAAAACACAGCATGAGCCAAATGCCCAGTATGGATATAGAGTACAAAATAAAGAACTGAGATAACTAACTCAATTAAATGAACTGAAAGGAACTGAAACGGAAAAAACTAACACAACGAAATAATAGGCTGAATCAAATGGTTGGGTGTTATTTCATACCGAGCTCAAAACAAAATAGAAATATACCTTGCCACACAGGTAAGTCAAATAATGTCACACAAGCAAATCAAATAATGTCACGCAAGCAAGTCACGCACATTAGACCGTGAATCCAATGCATGTAAAATCGGAAGGTGTGTTTGGCATAAACATCACCAATTCGCAGAACAGAACAGAATAGAACAGAAAACTAGGGTCAACCCATTTGCCTCCCACAACAAAACACCAAATGACCAACTCCCACCGAAGCACAAAACGGAGACGCCGTGGACTGATCACACCGCCACGGAAGGTGTCATGCATCGGTGCCAAGAGGACATGCATGTAGTACCCCCACATGTAATTATAGCTCAGGTATACCCTACGGTATATTCTAACAAAAATATCATGTCACAACACATGCGACACAATATCAACACATAGGGGTTCAAATATGTACATGTTAAATTAAAACAGATAATCAACACAAGGTCTCCGCAAAAATATATTAACATGTACTTTTCTACAAGAATTGAAATAAATGTTAAATATCTAGTTCAAAGAGTATAAGTTATGAAACTCCGAATATCTAAATAAACAATCATATGAATTCAACTATGATCAAAGTAGCGGGACAATATTCGAATTCTAAATGAGAAGCAAAACGAACAAACTAAAATTAAAGAATATCGCTGAAAGAGTACGGAATCCGTACCTGGATTAAGCAATGTAATACCCAAAATTTAAATATAGTTTTGCTAATCTTCTTCAATCCAGTCTAATAAAACACAATAATAAAATACTATTAATTATAATGTTTACTTATTTAATAATTTAACTTTTATGTTATTATATTATAAAATATTATCAACATTAATTTTATTTGTTCATTTATTTATATTATATATGTATATTTCGTACTACTCAGAATTATGTCCAAAAACATACAAACATATTAACTATACATGTACAAATGTAAATTAACGTGATGCGGCCTGATTCATTAGACTTAATAAATTCATGTTTTACTCATAAATTTAATAACTTTATTTGAAGTTTAATTTACACTAAATTATTATTATTATTACTCTGAACATTCCAATTCGCATAACCCTCGTGATATAATCTTCTTCTTGATGCAATAAGTGTAGAGAATAGATGAATTGGTTATACATTATAGTATTCTTACTATTAAACTTAGAAAAAAGGTTCTTTTAATTAATCAATCCATTAGTTTTCCATACAACATGCATTTATAAATAGGGGTGCTCAAAAAATTCGGTTTTTCGGTTTTTTTACCGAACCGGTTGAAACCGGTACCGACGGTACCGGTTTTTTTCGGTTTCGATTTTTTCGGTTTCAGTTTTTCGGTTTTTTTATACTTTTCGGTACCGGTAGCGGTAATGAGAATTTTGAATTCGGTCAAACCGAAAAACCGAAAAACCGAAAAAAAAAAAACCGAAATTACTACTTAATACTTTAATTACTTTAATTACTCAGTTACTTTACAGAGACTTTACTTTACTCTTCACTTCTTAAGTCCCTTCTTCTTCAGTCTTCAGTCCTTTCTTCTCAGACTAAACATTGGACCTAATAATATTAACAGCAGATTATTTTCTAGTGCCGCACAACAACATACATAATAAGAAAATATGAACACCATCCAGTATATTTCACAGGGCGATGAACCATATACCAAATTAATCTTAAACACAAACAGTACGAGTGCCATTCAAAATTCAAAGAAGAAATACCAACTACTTTCAAAAGATTCATCAGCCAAACTCGTAGCAAAGCTTGCACATTCGTGTGCTTAGATATGCTACTCGAGAGACCCATAAAAAGGTTCTTGTTTAAAAATTTTTTTGTTAATATATTAAAAAAAATTATTTAATTATTATTATTTATTAATAATTATAAATATTATCATGCATGCGGTATAACCGAAAATCGAATCGAAAAAACCAGTACCGTTTTTGTACCGAACCGGTACCAAAACCGGTAATTCGGTACTAGTTTCGGTTCTTATTTTTTCAGTTATTTCGGATCGGTACCAGTTTAATTTTTTCGGTACCGATTCGGTTTTTTACCGATGAGCACCCCTATCTATAAAGATGATGTGATATTACTGATAATCTTTTTATTATTATTGTATGTATACCATGACAACTTACCTGATTACAAACTGTAAAAAAAATTGACTTCGTAGCAATCTAATTGGAACTATCTTTTTCCTTCCGCAGCAACCTTCCACTTGGTCTGTTCGTTTCTTTTTAGCAGCTGCCCCTCTTTTTATTATATCATTTGAATGATGTTCTTAATACATTATAGGGTTTATATTTTAATCATTGAAATATATTTTATTAACTCTCCAAATTTTAATAGGATTTTAAAATTACACAATTATAAATTTGACCCACTTAATTTAAAGCTTAATTTTACCAATTTAGTTTATCCATCACTTATTAATACATTAGCCCACATAAATTAAATTATTATTTGACCCAAAGAAAAGACAAAGTCTAATTAAACTATTTTTAAAAAAATATATAATTTTATATGTTATTTATTTTTTATTTTTTTTCTTTTTTTTACTGGGTATTACATATACTTACATATATATATGAAAAAAATGTATTTACACAGCTGTGTAGTACACAGTCAGCTATGACGACGGTTTTTTGGGCTACGACGACGGTGAAACCGTCGCCATAGCTATTCTAGGCTACGGTGACGGGTGAACCGTCGCCATAGCCCAAAAAATTTGTCGTAATAATTCGACTGTGTAATACACAGCTGTGTATATACATATAGTCATATATATATTATATAGCATAGGAGGGTCTACGGGGGTCATATGACCCCCAACCTTGGAATTTTCGGGAGTTATTTGTTTTCCTTTTTTTTATGTATTTCCTTTTCTCCTTTGCTTCTTTTTTTTTTGTTTTTGCTTTATCATCAAAGTAAAGCAAAAAAAGTGATAACAATTCTCTCTGTAAACTAATATAAAAAGCTAAAGAAATAGAATAATTTTTTTTTGGATCCTACTATAGTGATCATAAGTTCACCATAGTTCTATCCTATCAAGATTATTAAATCTCTTCTTCTATTTTTTTTTCTAATCAGTTGACTAAAAATTTTAAAGTCTGATTAATAGTCTCATAGTTTGGGAAAAATTAAAATATATATGTGTGTGTGTGTGTATTTAAATCCATTAGACTCACAACTCAAAAGTTAACAAGGGTTGGAATAGGATGTTGTGAAATATTATAATTGGGCAAAATAAATTTGAAAAAAGCACTCCAAGAGTAATAAATAATTTTTTTTACTGATGTATTTTGACTCCCTCTAAAAATGTTCTGGTTCCGCCACTATATATATATATATATATATATATATATATATATATATATATATATATATATATATATATATATATATATATATATATATTGAGTATTTGGGCAGTTTTAGTTTAAGCATAAATTAAACTTTCCTGATTGAACTTTGTACTCCTTCCTCGAGGAGTTTTTGAGTTTCTTTTCGATGCATAGTGGGCTTGTAGATTAACCAAGTTGTCCTATATCTTTTGCCCAAATCCTGGCTCAAGCCACTTCCACTAATTAAAGTAGCACAGATCATTGTATGTACATCTTGCATGTTAATTGGACATCTTTTAGTTTATTAATGTTCTTCATGTCTGCAGGCAAGCCTTTACGCCAGAGCAAATAAATGAAGCATGTTCTGTTGATGTGAATGCCAACAAGACTGTCTTTGACAGTTTGAGAAACAACCCAAAAGTTTATTATGATGGGAGGTCTCTTAATTATAAGGCACAACAACATATTTTAGTCATCAATATATGTGTTCATTCCAGCCTACACTTATTTTAACATGCTCCCTTAACCATTCTGCATTAAAATTATGTTCAATTATAGCATAATATATATTTTATTATGAGTTTTGACTTTTGATTAAAGATGTTATATACAAATACTTTAATAAATATGAATGAAGGAATTAATGGTATGAATGGTTTAATGTATAAAAGATTTGGGTTAAGGTTGTCTTCAGGTTTATATATATTGTTCGCTTTTGAATTCATGTTCATTTGTAGGTTGTTATTGGTGATTGGCATTGTGCCACAAAAATTAATTTTTTTTAAAAAAATGGAACATTTTAGACACGGTAAAAACCCGAAACCAATGTTTGTTTCGTCACGGTTGAAAATTGGTTACCAACCATTAGACATGCATTTTAATTCTTTTTCGTGACCATTTTTGTAATTTGGATACGGTTTTATAAACTCCACGTGAAGAAAAAAAATCCTTACATTAATATTGGTCTCGGTTTGAACTTCCAAACCGTGACCACATGCCTACAACAAATTTTTTTTAGATACGGTTTTTATAATATTTGCGTGACAAACCAATTATAAACGTAGATATTGGTCACGGTGTTATGGCTACCACCATGTCCAATGCCTACATATATTTTCTATTGGTCATCATTTTAGTCACAGGGTAAAATTAAATACGGTTTAAAGAATAAAATCGAAACGGTGAAATCACCGTGACCAAAATTTGGCATGCAGCCTATAGACATGCAACATGTGAAATGAAAATCCCAAATCTAAAAGTGAATAGTCACAGTTTAAAACCGTGTCCATTCAAGTAATTAAAGTCGTACTTGATAATCCTTACAATTCAAATATATTAAATTATTGATTCATGTTTATTCATTGAACTGTTTCATTTCAGTTTTATACTTGCTGAGCATAGTTAATGTTCACTCTTACAAAACATTAACATGTTGCAGGTAGAAAAGAATAATAGAACCATAATGTCAGATTTATATAAACTACAGAATGGAAGAGTAAAATCTTGTTTATATACATATAGCCCTATATATATATATATTATATAGCATATTATATACCATAATCCTATATTATATATATATATATATATATATATATATATATATATATATATTAAGCTAAATTGGTTAATTTCATAAGTGCCTTGCACTGTTGCAAGCTTGGTGACCAAGTTGGGCGTTATTTATTTTTCTACTCCCTTCTTGTTGCCTTGTTGCCGTGAATGGGAGGAAGAGAGAGGAGAGCAAGAAAGTTAGAAAGAGTTAAACACTCAAAAACCATCTGCAGTCCTCATTCCCTCTTCAATTCGTTCCAGTTCATCTCTCTTTTTCTCTAACTATTAAGTTTGCACAATTCTCAAACCTTCACCAAATTTCTCTCAATTTCGGCTAGACCCAATGAAATTAGCAAGGAATTGAAGTGTTGTACTGACTTGAAGAAGACAGAAGCACATTGCAATAAAAGGATTTCTATAATTGATCATCAAAGCTAGAATTTCAACAAGCATATTAAGTAAGCAAGGTAAGCCATATGTTCATGCTATATTTATATAAAGTTAGTAAATACATATGTGAATGATGATAAAACTGATGTGTTGGGTTGTGAATTGGCAAGGTAATGTAGTTAGTTACTTAATTTGTTGAAAACAGTTAGTATAAATTATTAACAGTTATGAACTAAGTTTATGTGTATCAATTAGTTGGGCAAATATATGTGATTAGGAAACTAGAATGAATCAGATATATGTGTGTGGTAAAGGGATTATATGATGGTTGGAGTTATAAGGAAGGATTATTATGAAAATCCTTGGCTAAACAGTATCTAAATGTGACGCCCCCAAAATAGGTATACAACACTCATTCTGAGTCGCCAAATACATGGTACAAAAAGTAAACTACAACTTCAATAATACAATTGTCGTGCAAAATACGATAACACATACTGTGAGTTTAAATACAAATATTGTCTTCTAGACAATATCCACACTTAAATAAGTCCTCATTACAATTATTCAAACACTATTTTACAAAAATAGTGAGGATAGCTAAAACATCTTTCTAGAACCATCACTCCATACCCCGACTAGATCCTGCTATGTTCTCACCTCCTTAGAAGAAAAATAGAACAAAAAGGAAAAGGGTGAGCTCAACTAGCCCATAAAGAATATTATGACTAAGATAATATACAACAAATTATCATTAGTATTCAACAGAGAAAAATCTGATAGAATATAATCGACAACAAGTTTTAGATCAACAACTGCAGCGGAAATAGCAAACCATTAGAAGAGTCAAGTAGAAAAAAAATTCTACTATCTTCTAAGATTTAAAAGTCCATCATCAATATTTTATCCCTATAACATCAATCAATATACATCTTGAATCAGATATTCATCTTTGCACTACAGGCCAAAGATATTCATTTGTAACACCAGTCGGTCATGTTCATCTCAACACCTGTTCATCTTTGCACTACAGGCCAAAGATATTCATCAGGTAATCGTACATCTTTGCACTACAGGCCAAAGATATTCAGTAATATCACCATTTAGGACTGAGGATGATGAAAAATATCTTAAAGAAAACGAATCCAGTGAGACAGAAGGACAAATAATAGGGATTCGTATAACAGTTTATCCAAGATCAATAATACTTCATAATAATCAATTGTGAAGCAGAATTCAAAAATAAAGATCAAAACATGGATAAAATCAAAGATAGTAACCATAATAGACATCTTGGACAAAAAGAAAAATTTTTATTTTTCGGTGAATAGTGCCGTATACGTGAATAGTAACCCCGACACAAAAAGTTCCAAATGTGATAAAAAAACTCATATCAATATTTCAGCATAATGATATTGAAGAAAATAATATCATTAAGAAGAAAATAATATCCCTTACCTCAAAATATCAGTACTTCTGGTCGGAATACCAGTATAAGACTGAAAGAAACTTGCTCTGATGAATAGAAACTCTCAAAGTATATAAATACTCACAAAATACACTCAATAATCTAGAGAGAGAAAGAGAAAAAATTTGTTTCTGGTGTGATTTTCAATTCTAACTTAGCCCTCTATTTATAGAAAAATGTTAGCACGTTGAAACAGACTTAACCTGCAACCTGATGGCTTTACCTGCTACTATCCCACCCACCACATTTGAATAAAAATCTCAGCACATTTCTTCACCAACCAAGAGTGGGGCCCACCAATTCTAGAATTTTCCACCAAAATGATTAACTCCGAAAATTCAACAATTTCTGAACCAGTCATCTCGTAAAATTCATAACAAATCATACGTTTATTTTTAACGGTTCAAAATTTGTGGACATATACTCAACTTATATATGTATAACATATCCAAAAATTACCACGATCTAACGGTCGGATTGAAAATTATAACCCCCGCAAAATATCTCAAAAACCCTGATTTTTAATACCTCCATTCCGACAAAAATACTGATAAAAACCTCAACATTAACTCCTTCATTTTTAACTACAAAAATATATCCCTCATTTATATCCACATAAAATAAATATTTCCTTATCATATGAATCAATAGTTAATTATTCACAAATAATATTATAGAATCACATTTATGACAACCAGGCCGTTCCCAGGAAAGAGGGGGCTTTCCAATAAGAATTTCTCCTTACTGGCGCGTAATTAGATGACCAAACCTCTCCTTAGACAGAACTTTCTAGACATTGCCAATAATGCTATCTAATAATATTATTTAAATAATATAAATTATTGATCTGATAATGGAAAATACTGTGCAGCAACAATTATTGAAACAATAATAATATAAAATATCAACGCAACAATTATTGAATCAATAAAATAAAATATTAAACAGTAACTACTGTAACAATTATTGAGTAATGCCTTCTTTCATAAGAATCAATAATTCTAAAATACTGTGCAATCCGTGTGCTATTGTGCAACCACGCGTATTACTATATTTTAACCACCGGGTATTCCAACAGTGTTAACGGTAACAACTACGCCGTTATTTATAAAACTCAATTTTTATCGTTATCTTCATCCAATCGTTTTCCGTTATGTGGCCCACAAATAGCTGCACCGTCGTACGAATATTTTTCGACAGAAAGAATATTCCACGACCACATGAATATTCACCGACCAAAAATGAATATTTTATAACCACTTGTTTATTTGAAATATTTGCACATTTTACCCATAACTAACCACATTAATCAAATCAACCTTTTCTATTTCAAAATAATAAATAGAGAAAATTTAATTTCATTTATTAATAAGTTGGGGTCTTACACTAAACATCTATGAAAATCTGGAAAATAAACTATGCACACATAATGTTTGATAAAATACCTCAAAGAGGTTTAATGCTTAAAAATCAAAAATTAAGCAAAGCTTGAGGCTAGGTAACCTTTATATATGTGTTACGATGTTAATTAAGCTAATTGGGTGAATCAAAATCAATCTTAAAGCAACTTTTGAAGAATTTCTAAACATTTGAATTTGATGAAAAAGAGGCTAACATCACATTTTCAAGCCTATGAAATCAGGTTATAACGAGTCCGAATTGGGCATAGTATATTTTTATAAAATACTATGTAGTACCATGTGGAACATATCAAAATTTGGGAACAATCGGATAAAAGGATTGCAAGATACAAAATCTAGCTAAGAAATTATCAAAAGTGCCGGAAATTCAAGTTAGTTTGGCAAAGACAGGTAATTTATGAATTGGGTAAGTTAACTGACATGAATTGTGGTATGTATAGCAATATTGATATGTGATATAGCTAATTATTATCAAATGAAGTGGAGTATACAAAGTTTACTTAAAGTTGGTAAACTAGTTAATGTAAGTATATTCATGTATGGTTTTCGTTAAAAATTGGATCCTTGTGGACTGAATTAGAGCCATGGAGATTAGCGTGATTGTGCGGAGTAATAAGGTGGAAAAAATTGGGCTAGAACACAAACCAAACTCTATGAAATCTGAATTTTAAAGCAACGCACATTATGTGTTGGCTAAAAGTCCTCTAAGGACTGTTTTTGTAAAAAAATGAAAACTAAGCGAAGCCAAGACCCGAGTTATATATATACACATTATATATAACTAATTAGAGGGTTTGGGTGAATCGAATCAAGAGGAAATATTTTTGAGACCAAACGAAAAGTTGAAAACTAGTATGACCGTTGACCTTGAGGCCAATTTCGGTTCTAGTATATGTTTCCAGAAAATTTTGGGCTTTTGGGGATGTGTAGTACACTGAATAAGCTTTCCATAGACTCCGGAATGAACTAATTCCGACTTCGGAGCAACGAGTTATGACCGTTCAAAGTAGCGGCGTTAAATCTGTCTAACAAATTCGGAGCAGTCCCCTTACACGAATTTTCTGGAATTATGGGTGCAGAATTTGGAAAAGGTTAATAAATAGGAGTTGTAGCCCCGGAAGTTAGCTTCGCGTGGACGCAAGAATCGCTAAAAAATGTTTTAAAACGAATTAGTTATGACTGTTTTAGCGAGAGAGGGTAAAGCTGGGAAAAAGTTAAAAACTGTTATGAACGTCCACTTTTGATGCACTGTTTGGGCTTCCTAATGAACCCGAATTGGGTGACTTGTATTTTTTAAAAATAGTCTTAGATACCATGTATAACATATTCAAAAATGAGCGTGATCTAGCATGCGAGCTAAAAATGGCAAAATTGCAAAGTAGCCGCGTCGCGAAGGGGGCTGCTGCCCACAGCAGCACACAGACAGCAGCAGCGCACAGTAGCAGTTGGCTGGGGGATGTTTTGGCCTCTTGTTTAACGCGTCTAAATTACCCAAAATGTTCGGTTAGCATTTTTTTAAAATAGGTGGACATACCAACTATAGCATATCCAAAATTGGTTGGGATCGGACGAACAAGACGGAAACTAAAAATATGCAAAGTGGACGTCAGAACACGTTCGCCGGTGCCCTACGCCAAGGCCGGTTGGGCCAAGCCAAGGGCAGCCGGGCCAAGTCCGACGTCGCGATGCAGTTTTCATAACGAAACACAATATTTGACGTCGTGACAAGTATTTCAAGGTGGCGACACAGATTTCGAGGTTTTTGACAGTTTCACGTATTCTGAGGCATCGAGGCGGATATAGAACACAGTTTAAAACCTATATAACACGTATAACCGTTTGAAGCATACTAAATGCTATAAAAGAAATATGTAAACATAAGATTACATGTACATGGGTATTATATCTGTGAGATGCGATATGTTGACGTTAATGAAAGCTATTCCAAAGCTATACCTCGGAACTGAACGGTTTTCGAAATACAAAGCGAAAATTGTGTAGACGGAATTGAAAACTCAACGCCTTGACATTAATAAGCTATGTGTAGGTATAAGACATATAAATAGCTTATGTCTACCTACAAGCCAAGAAAATGAGGCAATGTTTGACATTATAAGAGAGGCGTATATGCAAAAACATATATATACCTCTCATGTGTACATGAAATGGGGAAAAGTAATGTAAAATGAACGCATTAAGCCTAGAAAGATAATATTCGTGTGGAATAGTATTTAAATTACTCACGAAAGTAAAAATAAGCTATAATTACGCAAAGTAAAGACACAAATGCACTATATGACTATAAGTATACATATAGAGGCGTGTAAAGTCTGTAAATACTTTTAAAAGGTTATAAATTGTAAATGTAATGAATTAATATTTTAAAAGTTGTGTTGGAACTTTTTGAGAATGTATGACTATATTAAGCCGAAACCTAAAATATTTTAAAGGAATATGGAAGTTTCTTGGAAATACAAATATCAGATATTGATATAATTTATCTTAATGTTTATTAGCTATACAGCTTATGGGATATGAATGTATGACTAATGTATGCATACATGTGAACACAACTGTGTAGGATTCGTGAAGCGAAGTTAAACTAAAGTTTGCCTCAATAGTCATCAATCAATGCAAGTTTTTCAGTTCTATTATGTTTGTGGATTAAATGTGATTATGTGGTGAGTTACATACCATGTTTTATGAATTGTTAAAGTCAAAATATGACTAAGTTAATTGGGTTATGAAACTCAATTTATATGTTATATGAGATAGCACATGTACGATGTGACTCGATAAATTCAAAATATATAATGCATGAATGTATGTTTGTAAGGAATTATTGATGCATGTAGGATATGCATAGTAAAGAATATATGTTGCATGTGGATATGAATAAAGGAAATATAGTGCATATGAAATTGTGTGCTATGTGAAACATGATAGACTGTTAAATTTGCTGGGCTGTCGGGCTCAATCTTGCAAACACAAACTTTTTGCAGGTTAATGACGTTAAGCGATATTACTTGCTATACAGATGATGAAGAATGATCGATGTGCAAAATGAATACATTTCTTTGAATTAGAAATGGTATAAATCTATGATTGATAGTTTTGTAAAATATAATTGACAGTTATGTATAGTTTGAAATGTTAAATGGATAAAGAATGTCTATTCTGAAAAGAGAATAAATATGATTCTGAAATAAGTGAGTCATTGATAGAAAAAGTATGAAGTATTGAGACTTAAGCTTTTAATACGTTTACACGGATTACAAAAATTATATAATAAATATGATTCTAGTATAAAGAAGAATTGTAAAGGTTGCGATTCAGGGAATGAAAAGAAAAAAAAATAAAAAATTTATTCCGTATTTTTAGCTATTTTAACATTAAATAATGTTTTAAAGCTAGAACAAGGTAGTATTAACGCACAAGATCGGGAAGGGAAATAGTCTCGATTTTGGGGGCGTTACAATAAGACCCTCAATGGCGCCAAGTTTCCCGCCAGCGCGAAAACTAACTTCGACGAAATTATCGTTATATCCGAGGAAATGCCCGTCGAGGATAAGTTAATTCCGAGGGACGTATTTTCAGCGGCTATTCCGTCGGAATTCATTAATAAAACCGTAAAAAAAATCAGATCAGCCCCAGACGCCCATTTCTTTTATTTTCTTTCCATCTCTCGACTCTCAGTCTCTCCATCTCTCAACTGTTCGTCTCCAGCTCTCGATCTCTCCATCTCTCGATCTCTCCATCGACTTTGCAAAACTTCCTCCCGTTTCTTTCGTCCGCCTTTCGTCCTCAATTTTTCGACCGTTGCTTGTGGCGGCGGTGGTGGTTTGGTAAAGCTCGTGGTGGCGTTGTGGTGGTTTGGGAAAGCTCGTGGTGCTGCCGTTTCCTCCTCCTCTACCATTATCAGTTAGCTTGCTGGCTTTAAGGTTCTGCCATAATTTTTCCCCTTTTTAGAAATCCCCAATTAACTCCATAATAATTGTTAATATATAGTTTTTCTGCCATAACCAGTAATTATAAATAGTTTTTCTTATAATAATTATTGATAATTTATGCCCTAATGTTCTCGTATTTAGAAAATTACATATTTGAAGAAAGGGTTTGGGACTTTTACATGTTCTGATATTCTGATTTTGTGATATTGTTAATTGATGAGGAGTTGTGTAATTTGAATTGGGACTGATCGAGGAGTTATATTTGGGACTGTTACATATATGTTCTGATTTTGTGATTCTAGCAATTTGAATACATATTTTGCTTTGTGATCAGTTTGGGACTGATATATTTTTTGCTTAGTTTTGGGACTGATAAATTATGTGTTTTGAATTGGGTTTGGTATTGAGTATATACACGTGTTAATCAGTAAGTGTTTGGGTTTACTAAACTTTGGGGTTGATTTATGTTATCAGTTATTCTTCAGTATGTGTGTGATGATGATGTTTGATGTAGGTATATTTGTTATTTCTGACAGAATTCTTGACAGAATTTCTGTCAGAATTATTCAATTCCAAAATTTGATTTAATTTAATAGATAAATTAATTTAATAAATAATATTTAAAAATATATAATACAATACAAATAAAATACAATAAAATATAATAATACAATAAAATAAATTTAATTTAATAAAAAAAAATTTAAAATAAATTAAATTAAAATAATAAAATTAATAAAAAAATAAAATAAAATAAATAATAATTAATAATAATAAACTAAATTAAATTTAAATTAAATAAATTTAATTTAATTAATTAATTTAACATAAAATTAAATTTAACGAATTTAATTTAAAATTTATATAATATAATAATACAAAACGAAACATGAATGATGAGGATACTGATGTCATTGACGTACCTAACGATGAGGATGTCAAGGCCAACCACTACAAGAAAAAGGCCTAACAGCGACCACTACTATCAGCGACCGCATATGCGGTCGCTAATACTAATATCTGCGACCGATATCTGCGACCGTGATTTAATTCAGTCGCTATTATATATCAGCGACCGTATGCGGTCGCTGATCGGTCGCTATCATAATTTTGCCTCCCAAAATTTGGCAGGAAATGTTGGCGCCAAGGTTTTGTGCGACCACTTAAAATCCGCGACCGCATGCGGTCGTTGATAAGTCCAAGTCATTAAAAACTAGCGACCGCATGCGGTCGCAGATGCCGGTCGCTGATCAAACTAAATGTAATCAATTCCAGGTATTCGCACGACACAACAGACGGGAGGAAAAGAAAAGAGGGAGAAAGGGGGAGAATAGGAGGTTCGCTCGCCACCACTGCCCACTGTCATTGCCACCGCCACCGCCACAGGTAACCCTAATTCTCTGTATTTCTGAATTGGAGCAAGATAGTTTAAATATAAACTGACCCATGTTAAATTTGGATAGCAGGGCAGCAAAAAGAAAGGGTTCTAACTGAATCATAAGTGTCAATTTCAGCTTATTAAACTGTTAATGCAAGGTCAGATGTTATTTTATTGATGAAATTTTTTCCCCACTGCATTATTCTTCGAGTTTGGGTATTTTACCTTATTGGTAGTATACAATGGGTATTTTCATATTGGTATTTTACCTTATTGGTATTTTACCTTTGGGTATTTTCATATTATGAGTTCTTGAGCGCAAGGTGATAAGTAATTTTACCCATTTTTCAAAATTGTTGTATCCATATATAACTTATTGATATGGTTCAATTCTAGTTTATAAAGCTACCAATCTACATTTTTTTTGTCTGAAACATTACCTGACAGAAACTCTACTGAAAGTTTCCAAACTATTTCTGATTACAAATCCATTTCTCATAAGTTATACCACCTATGGGCTGAGGTAAAACATAGCTTTAGTGCTTAATGTTAAGTTTCTATCAATATCAATTGTTATAAATGCACAAGGGGAGTAAAAACATGTAAAAAAAATCTTTGGAAAATAAAATATTAAGTTTCTAAAAATCAGATTCTTATAAGCATAAGTTTGGTGCATTTTCGCTTATATATACCTTGCAAGAGCCCTACTTTAGTTAAATTACACTTACCCTTTTTTCAAATCTTGTGAAGAAAAAGGAGTTGCATTTACTATTTGGGTTTGTCAACAATAGATGTAACCTGCTAGCTGGTTCATCAGTACACATGGCTACCGTTGAGATCTTTATGTATTTTCTGAATGTGAGCATCTAAGTACACATTCAAATAGATTAATTTGTTATGTTTAACTCCTGTGGGTATGTAGTTGTAATAAAGAGGTAACATCATTTTGGACTGGAACATGAAAATCATTTTTAGTGGATTCCAGATCTTTTAAAGTGGATATATCATCTATTTTCAACCATTGTTTGGGTATCATTTCCTTAGTCCGCCACTAGTTTGATAACCTATTTTTTCATAGGAATTGCCAAGTTTCTACAGAGACTTGTTTATTTGTTATTATGCATCCTGGATTATATTGTTTGGGTATTTTCCTGAGCAATATGATAAACTTGTAATTGTTCATTCAGGTTCTGTATTGTAAATATTTTTCCCTATTCAGACCGTAGTTGGATTGCATGACGAAAGTCAAGTGCCCAGATAGGTGCTACAGCTGAATTTAGAGCTGGTTGCCAAGTATTTTTGGATTATGCGTATAGTCACCCGGAATGTATGAATGGTAAGTCGCAGATACGTGTAGGGGGCCTAATCATGTGCCCAAGGCCCCTAGTAATCCAGATGATCGGATTCTTATTCAGATTCGCCCTCCTCCGAATAGCACGTACGTCCCACATATATCATTTAAGATTTCATTTATTGTATATTGGAAATGTTTTGATTGATATTATATTGGTAATGTATATGGGTTTGAATTTTTTACTTCTTTAATTTGCATTCAATCGTTATTGTTTTGGTCTTATATATTGTATTGAAAGTTTGTATATTTCTCTTGGTTTGTGTATTGGGTGCCTAGAAATGTCCATATATGCATGTCGTCGTGCATGTGGCTAGTATATATCCATATATGACTGTGTTAGAGCTATATGTCAAGATCGAAATCTTCTGACGATACTGGGCGGGCATCTGGGGGCTCTGGATCCTGAGGAGTTAGCTAAAGCAGTGGCGGCGGCAGCAGCATCACAGCATGGGGATAGCGACGAGGTATAAAATCAATTTGTTGTATATATTGTCGTAATATACCAATATTAACATAGTTAGTATATATTTGTAATTTATTTTATTATTTTGTTAATTACAGGGTGATCAAGGAGGCGATGATGCTTGATGTACCTCCTTTATATATATATATCACTTTTGTAACTTATTGTATGTTCATAACTTGTATATTCAGTTATGTTATTTAAACTAGTTTTGAAACTAGTTTGGTGTATGTGTTGGTGGGTACAATGGATGTTTATTTTATTGTGTATGTTGCTTATCTTGTTGTGTATGTGGGTTGGGATAAAGCAGGTACAAAACAGGTACAGGTTTTTGGGAATTTTGCAAAACAACAAAAATCTGTTTATTTTTTTTCATATCAGCGACCGCATGTGGTCGCTGATACTTATTAGCGACCGATCTAATATTTGAGACTATCAGCGACCGCATACGGTCGCTGATACCGGTCGCTGACACGTGGACCACGTCAGCTATGTTCATAGTCCATGCTGACTCAGCTCAGCGACCGAATTTATCATTTCGGTCGCTCTTATCGGTCGCAGATATAGCCGTTGCTAATAGTGGTCGCTGATGCGCGCCTTAGCGACCAGATTTTGTGCGACGCCGATTAGCGACCGTATGCGGTCGCTGATATCTATCTGCGACTATATACGGTCGCTGATGAGCGGTCGCTGATAAACATTTTTCTTGTAGTGAACGTACACATGAATGATTATGTAGTCGTTGATGATGATAACGATGACGAAACTGATCTCGAAACTGAGGATGAGGAAGATACCGAATCCGAGAATGATATACACGTTGATTCTGATGGGTTTGATGACGTGCGTAATTGAAAATGAGCATTCATATTAGTACTTACCTCATATTGTTAAACCTTACATATTCGTAATCTACCAATTTTGTTATTGCAATAGGATATTCATGGCTAGACATAGCGGTGGAGGTCGCCGAGGTGGTGGGCGATCCGGTACTGGAGACGGTAGCCACGATGGAGGCTCTTCTTCAGGCGCGAGTAAGTTATCTTAACTAGGATTTAAATATATCTCAAGCTACATTAATTACAATGATTATTGAAGTACTATGTTAAATATAATTATTACAGATGCACCTCGTCGACGTCGCCGAGGGACGAACCTCGGTATCTTTGGTCGTCCGCAGGCAGTGCCACTTACAGTACCGGTGGATGTCGTTTCTCAGCAGTAAGTGTTAATATATTCGTACTATTTCTATCAGTTATTACAAAACACAATTCACATAACACATCACTACAAGAAATCACACATTTTATGACGAAATTTTTGTCACGCACAAAATTTTGTCACAATTTGTTAATTAATAATTACGAAATTCATAATCGTCACTAAAACTTTTGCTTTTGTGACGACTTTTACTTTTGTTACTATTAATCATTTATATCGTCACTAATTTACACATTTGATGACGATTAACAAAATTTCGTCACAAGTTATTTTGGAGGTAGAATTTCATACCAAAATTTTGGAGAGAAACCTTTTAGTGACATTTTGTAATAATTAATGACTATTTATTGTCACAAAATATTTCTTTCGATGACAACATAATAGTTTGTCATTAATTATTTGTAAAATTTAGTGACAATGTGCTTTTGTCACTAATGTTCACTTTAGTGACGCCAAATACAAATTCGTCACAATTTTATTTGGAGGCAAAATTTTGGAGGAAAATTTTGGAGGGAAATTTTTTAAATATGAAAAAATAATAATTTATGACAATTTGTATTGTCATAAATACCAAATTTATATGATGACATAATAGTGCGTTACTAATTAGATGCGTGGATAAGTTCGTTATAAGTTCTTATATTTAGTGACAAAGTACGTAATATCGTCATAATTTCATTTGGAGGCAAAAATTTTCTGAAAAATTTTAGAGGGAAATTGTTTAAAGACGAAAAAATAATAATTTATGACAATTTGTATTGTCATAAATACCAATTTTATATGACTAGATAATAGTTCGTCACTAATTAGATAAGTGGATAAGTGACAAAAATGGTTCGTCATATATTCTTATATTTAGTGACAAAGTACTTAATATCGTCACAATTTTATTTAGAGGCAAAAGTTTTTAAGAAATTTTGGAGACAAATTTTGTAAAGACGAAAAATTAATAAATTATTACAATTTTTATTGTCACAAATACCAATTTTATATGACGAGATAATAGTGCGTCATTAATTAGATGAGTGGATAAGTGACACCATTGGTTCGTCATAAATTCTTATATTTAGTGACAGTATGCAATGTCGTCACATTTTTATATGGAGGCAAAAAATTTCTCAAACAAACTTGTATTCAAGCGACGTCAACGGTCTTCTTTTTATCATTGGCATCCTCGATTTAATTAAGAACCTCCATTATCAATTTTCAATAATCCCAATTTGAAGGCAGAAATTATTTGACATTTTTGGTATGTTTCTAGATTTTGATTTGAATTGATTAGTAGTTGTTCTAATTGAACAACTACGATTTTGAAATGATTTCATGTCATTGTTGTTGATGGTTGCAATTGTTGTTGATGAACTTGTACAATTTTGATAATTTAAATAACTATTTGGTTTAAATTTTTGACGAAGCAATTTCATAGATTTGATTAGTAAATGTAGTGAATCGACATCATAGAATGGTTTTACTTTCTTGAAAAAAAATTAGAGTTGTGATTTCGCGTATCAAGAGACTTAAATTCATAAGGCTGCTCTGTTAGTTATGTATGCATGTGTTGACAAAAGATAATGTAATAGTCCAAATTTTTAGTATATATTAAAATAAGAATTTACTAAAATATTATTTTTTATTTTAATATATACTGTATTGAATATCACTACAAGAAATTAGGGATTAGTGAAGGAAAGAAAAAAATGTAGTGACAATATAGTTGGGATAATACACTTTTTGGTCACTGTACTAGGGTCCGATTTTCATTGTAGTTACTGAATTTTTTTTTGTTACAATCGAATAACTGTACTCTCAAAAATTACAAAATAGCCATTGGACCAACTACCTATCATGCTAAAATTTATGTAACACTAATATCTAAACTACCTAGCATCGTTTATATGCATGTGAAGATGAGATAATAATTGTAATAATTGTAATAATTATTATTGTAATAATTGTAATAATTATTTAAAACTACTGGAAATATTATTTAAAATTTTAATTATTATTTAAAATTTATTATTATTATAGAAATCTGCCTGATGCTTCCTCCCATGCAGAATTTGGAGTTTCGAATTATGAAAACTAGTAGTCTACTAAATCTAGTCCTTTGAGTTGTTAATTTTGTTAGTTCTTGATTTCTCATCTAGGAAAGGAAACGGAGAATTTTGTTTTTAGTATTGCAATGTTTAGAGCAGTATGGTATTAATTTTAACCATTCTCGACTTGTTCATAGATTTGGTATTGTTGGATCCGCCATTTGTTGCCAAATAATTGCTGCTGCTTGTACTGGTTAGATGTTTTTATCTTTCAGGTTCATTTAGTATAATGGAGATGGAGATTTATTAAACCCATATTATGATAACAATTGTTTTAAATACATCATTTTTTATGCAAGTAATTAATTAAATAGTCATTCAATTATTTGGTTACAAAGTAGTATATTTTTATAACAATATTTATTGTTAAAAAAATTCTTTCCCATTTCAGTTAAATTTTTTATTTATTTATTAAATAAATTGGGTATTATTGCCATTTATGCAAACGCCAAATGTCTATTCCATCATTTAATATTATTTTTGTTTGATACAAAACAAAATCTTTTATTTCAATATGTTATTTACCTCCTTGGTAAAACATATTTCTTGTGCCTTTTTTCTACTGATTTTTTCCCCTGAAAAAATTAAGGTTTAAACGGTTACTCAATATATAAAGTATAATTTAAAAGTCAATTGTCGACCATTTAATAATTATATTGTCAAAAATTGTTAAACTCGTGCAAACTTTTCTTTAAATACCAAATTGAATAAATATTTAAATTTTTTACATTGAATATATTTTTGTATAATCAAATGTAGACTTTAATATTGGCCAAACAGATTACAAAATAAATATAAATTTAATTTTAACCCGAGGTAATATTAAATATATATTATTTAAAATTTTAATTATTATTAAAATAATTATTATTATTTAAAATTTTAATTATTATTTAAAATTTATTATTATTACAATAATAATTGTTACAATTATTATTATTATTACAATTATTACAATCTCATCTTTACATACATATAAACGATGCTAGGTGGTTTAAATATTAGTGTTACATATATTTTAGCATGATAGGTAGTTGGTTTAATAGCTTTTGTTGGAATATAAGGTTTCTAATTTGGGGAGGTCAAGAGTTCGACACCCGTTAGCAACATTTTCTTTAAGAAAATTTTTAAGGCGCCAATTCATGATGCAAATTTACGAGGAAAAAATCTTGTAATGAATGAATTACTACTCACTATATATTATTGTTCACATGTTTTTTGCGAGAGATAAAATTTATCACTGTATTATTCTAAATAATTTTTTAAGAATTAATTGTGGCGAATATAACTAATTTATGACAATCTAAGATTTTAATTTCAATTAAAATTTAAATTTAATTAAGTTTTTAAAATAATAATTTTATTTATAATATTATTTTTTAAAGAGTACAGTTAAAATCAAACTCTCTTTTTTAAAATAGAGTCCCTAATTTAGTAGTAACTTAGGAGTAATTTAGTATAATTATCAAAACAGAGTCCCTAATTTAGTATAATTTTCTACTAATTTTTGTAGCATGTAGATTATTAATTTTGTAAATTGTACATAGAAACGTATTTTAATTAAATTGTTTGATTTTATTGAATTAAAAAGTTAATATAATTGATTTTATTGAAATAAAAATTTGCGGCGGTGAATATTTTGTTTTTGGCGGTCAGTATATTTTTTTTGGCGGTCTTTCCATTCAATTAAGGCAATTGAATTGAATTAAAAAAAAGTCCCGTCATGAATCACTTTACTCATATTTTGATCTCTTTCATTATTTACAATTAGGTTAAAAAAATTATCAAAACCAAATCTCTCATCCCTTCTTATATTTCCCTTGTCGTCTAATACAAAATTTCAAGGAAAAGAACTGATCCAGGTAATGTTGTCTTGTCTCCTTTCTTCAATTCTTATGGTTGCTTATTTTATTATTCTTCTACATAATCTACCTACAGGCCTGATGGGTTTTAGTTTTATACGTTAATGGGTGAAGAATTATGGTTGCTTGTGTAGAGATCATAGATTTTATTCAGAGATTAGGTTATTTGAAAATTGAGTAATTATTAAAGTGAATCATCAAACAAAGAGCCAACTGGAGTTTTAGACTTTTAGCTATTGGCTCATTACTTAAGTTTTGTTGTTATTGTAAAAAGGGACAAGTCCCTTGTTGATTTTCTCATATAATAATTTAATTATTATATGAATACCAATTTAATCTGTAACCCCAACTTAAAAATCATTTTTCACCAGATAATTTTATCAAGAAACATGGATTTTACAGTGAATTTATTGTTATCTCTGCATCCATTCTCACTTGTGACCACAGGCACAACATAGACATACCAATGTAGTCAATTTAGGTCCTCATTTGTGTTATGTAGAAATTCTTTTGCTTTTATCTGCCTGATGATTTATAATGTTTTTGGGCTGGGGGTGTAGGCAATGTTTCCCAAAATCTGGCAAATTTTCATAAAACAAAGTCCTTGTGATGTAACAGCAGTTGAGCCTCTCTCTCCATGGAAGGGGGTACTTGCTTTACAGAAGGAGGTTTCATATCCTATCTCATTGGGGGAGAAGAATCTGAGCAAGTCCCGAGAAAGAATGTGTTTCACATTCAACCTTTCGGTTATAATTTTAATTGCTGATTTGCTTGTCCCCTTTTCCCTTGTCTGATGGTCTACTGTGAATTGGTGTGAACTAAGCAATATTCATAAATCCCAATGGAAAATCATCATTTACCAAGGTCTCTATGACTACCTCTCTGTTAATGTATGATCATGAAAAAAATATTCATTGGTAGTAAATGCACTTATATTCCCTGTCATTTTGTGACTGTTTGTTTTCTATGTTTTCATATAAATCTTATCAGATGTAATAGAACTCCAACTGATATTATGTATGTGTGTGTATGTCTTTCGACATGTATTACTTATGATTAAATTGTATTGCTCTAATTATGTGGGTTTGGGGATTGTTGTCTTAACCTCCACCTCCATTCATTTATAATATTATGATTCTGATAATTTTTATGGCAAACAGGTCGCTGATCTGTTGGTTTTTTGAATTTATGATGTTTTGATTGATGACTAATTTAAGTGTGCATGGTTCATGGTGTGTTATTATATTATTAAATATGCATAGATTATGGGTTATTATATTATAATTGACATGCATTAGTTATGGGTATTGCATGATCTATTATCGCTGATTTCTTTCCGTTGGTAAGTTGGAATGTTTTTAAAATTATGGAAGATTTGTTTTGGAGGATATCAAGAAAGTTTTGGATTGGAGTTTATTAAGGTATGTTGGTATAACTGATATTATCAATGAAGATTTGTTGCTAGCCCAAATGGGCTTCTCGGTTCATCAATATATCTCGTGGGTGATAATTTAATTAAGGAAGTTTGTTTGTATTTTTAATTTGAAATTCTATTTCAAGCATGTAAATCTTATTTGATTTGATATCCTTTGTTAGCTCCTTAAATTATGTAATCATATCTTTATTCCATGATTAATGCTAACTATTTTCTTCTAGCCATTTGTTCCTTTCTCTATAAATCCTGCACGGCATTGGAAGTAGGAAAAAAAAAAAAAGAAGAGCAACACAAACATATACCATTGACTCAGAAAGCTCTTAAGTCAAATTTTGTTACAGTCTTTATATTTCATCACTCTTATTTTATTGTGGGCTGATAATATTCTTGTAATCACAAAGTTTGTATTCCGAGTACAAGTGTAGTTGATAGTAGTAATTCTGTTCAAAGGAAGCTTCAAAGGTCTCAGTGGTGAGAAAGGTTGCAGAGGTGCAAAGGGGGCAGAGGTGTCCATCAGTGAAAAGCTTCTTTGTAACAGGGAGTTCTTTTTATTGTATTTAATTGAATATTAAGTTTAATAAAAAGAGTCTCTAATCCTAGTTGGGATTGGACGTGGATTAAGCCACTAGATTAGAGGATAGGGGCTGAACTACGTAAAAATCTTGGTGTGATTTTTACTTCTGTTTATCTCTTTAATTGTCATTCACGTTATGCACTTTTTGTTATTTACGCTACTAATCCAGACACTAAAACAGACAGGTCTAGCTGTCTGATAATAAGAAACGAAGAACATAAGCTAAAGCAGACACTAAAGCAGACAGGCGTAGCTATTTGAATTATACCTGTAGCATAAAGTTATAAAAAATTTTCACCGTTTATCACTTTTAGCTTAAACACCTATTCACCCCCTCTAGGTGTGCACATACACAGAATTACATTTGGTATCAAAGCAAGGCTCTACTAATATTGATCGTTGCAGGTCGTAGGGGAAGATCCTATGGCACACCTAAACTTTCAAGAAAGTCAGTCCACAAGTAGGCCACCGCTGTTGTTTGGAAGTGAGAACTTCAACTTTTGGAAGTTCAGAATGAAGATTTTTCTGAACCGTGACCCATGGGAATGGTGGGTAGCCGAAAATGGACCAGTCATTCTGCGACATCATGATGGCAAACCAAAGAATCTCATGAAAATGGACTCAAATGAATTGTATATGGTATCTTATAATTCCAAGGCCATGAATACACTTTTAAGTGGCATGGTTCAGTCAGAGATAGATAAAGTATCTTCATGTACTACGGCTAAGGAAATTTGGGACACAATCATCATGAGCCATGAAGGTACTACTAAAGTGAAGGAGGTCAAGCTGAGCATGTTAATGCACGAATATGAACTATTTAAATTGGAGAAAAATGAATCAATTAGAGATGCCCAAGCAAGATTCCTTACTCTAATGAATTCTCTAAGCATGCTCGGACGAAAGATTGATCAAAAGGAAATCAACCGAAAGCTTCTTAGAGTCATGCCAAAGCGATTCGCACCAAAGGTTACCACACTTCAAGACTCGGCCACAATCAGCACAAAGGAAACTCTTACCTTATTTGGAGAACTTGAAGAGTTTGAAAACCAACTAAAATTGTATGATGAAGAAGATGTGGCACCAAAGAAGAAGACCTTAGTTCTACAAGCTGAAAGCTACATAGAAGGCAATGATGAAGATTTTGATGAAGAAATTGAAATGCTCTCAAGAAAACTCGAGAGACTACTTCAAAGAAAGAAACAAAAGAATAATCAAAAAGGTAGCTCAACTCCAGTGAGTAAGTCCAAAGCGGAACAAGAAGAAGAAATTGGCCAATTATGTTTCATGGGACTAGAAGACGATGATCAACTTGAGGTAACAAATTTTCATGAAGCTTTTGAAATATCTATGCCTGATTATATTGCTTTACAGAATGAAAATCAAAGGCTTAAAAAGAAAACTGCTTATTTTAAGAACTGCGTAAATGAGTTAATGAATGAAGTTGAGTCACTTATTGAAGAAAGAAAAGAAAATGAATATCTTAAAAATGAAAATCAAATTTTAAAAGAAAAATTGAAAATGAGAGATGTATGCATAGATGCTTTTAATGATGGAAAAATTATGAATATGCAACATGATGATAATGTAATAAATGCAGAAATAGCATCTTTAAAAAATGATCTTACTAAATTTGTACAAGGAGAAGAGAACCTAAATGTTATGTTAGAGGCACAAAGGTCCAGTCTTGATAAACAAGGGATTGGGTATAATCCTATTAAATATGTGAAAAATAGGACTAATAATAATATTAGAATGATTAATAATAAATCAAGGCATAAACCATTTTATTGTTCACTATTTGTTACTTGTAAAAAATGTGGTTTTAAAGGTCATTTTAGTACTAATTGTAATAAAATAAAAATAAAACAAGTTTGGGTAAAGAAAAGTGATTTATATGCTACTAACCCAAAAGGACCCAAGCAGATTTGGGTACCAAAAAGATAGAGACTATTTGTTTGTTTTGTAGGTGTCTCAAGATCAAAAAGGAGATGGATGATACTGAGAGAGTAAGTTACCTATAAATTATTTGGCAAAATCTTTTCTGCAGGTAAAGACAACTTGTTTAGTGGAAAACAGACAGCTCAATCAGGCCAGCCTGAGCCGTCTGCATCAGAAGGAAAATCAGATGAACGTGGACAGCAAACAAATGAAATTAGACAACCTGAGTCATCTGTTTTAGTTGAAAATGCAGACATGCAGACGCCTAACGTCAGACAGCTCAACCTGTCTGTATTAGAAGAAAAATTTGATGATCAGTTTGATGTGGAGCTTGACATTTCAGAACCTGAACCTGAAAAGCAAATGACTGCAGTAAGGCTTCCTAGATCATCTAGAACAGTGAAAAATTATCCTCCTAACCTGAGCTTTAAAGACATCAACATTGGGATGACCAAAAGGAGTGCTAGTGAAGAGATTTTTGATTCTGAAAATACAAAAGTCAAATCTACACTAAGGAGCACAGCTATCAAGATTTTTACTGGTAACAAAATGTTAATATGTAGGTAACAAATCACAAAGGTATGATTATATTGTTTACTTGCTATATGTGATTTTGTTATAACCTTGCTCCAATGTCATTCTTTGTGTTTAATTCTTTCAATTTGCAAAATGGGGTGAGATAACTAATTATATGAATTATTTTTGGTTGATGACAAAGGGGGAGAGATATAACTTGATGATTTATTTCTTTTTGATAATGACAAAGGGGGAGAGATATTTGGGTATATTTAACTTGGTTTGAATTGGTATTCATGTTGATATTGAGATACTATATTATGCTGGAATATGAAATGATGATTATTTGGATAAAGTAATTTTCGTTTGCTCCTTAATATGCATAAATTTAGGGGGAGCAATATACTTAGGGGGAGCATGTTGGTTCATAAATTGTCATCATCAAAAAGGGGGAGAATGTTGGTTTTTTGAATTTATGATGTTTTGATTGATGACTAATTTAAGTGTGCATGGTTCATGGTGTGTTATTATATTATTAAATATGCATAGATTATGGGTTATTATATTATAATTGACATGCATTAGTTATGGGTATTGCATGATCTATTATCGCTGATTTCTTTCCGTTGGGAAGTTGGAATGTTTTTAAAATTATGGAAGATTTGTTTTGGAGGATATCAAGGAAGTTTTGGATTGGAGTTTATTAAGGTATGTTAGTATAACTGATATTATCAAGGAAGATTTGTTGCTAGCCCAAATGGGCTCCTCGATTCATCAGTATATCTCGTGGGTGATAATTTAATTAATGAAGTTTGTTTGTATTTTGAATTTAAAATTCTATTTCAAGCATGTAAATCTTATCTGATTTGATATCCTTTGTTAGCTCCTTAAATTATGTAATCATATCTTTATTCCATGATTAATGCTAACTATTTTTTTCTAGCCGTTTGTTCCTTTCTCTATAAATCCTGCACGGCATTGGAAGTAGGGAAAAAAAAAAGAGCAACACAAGCATATACCATTCAGACTCAGAAAGCTCTTAAGTTAACTTTTGTTACAACCTTTATATTTCATCACTCTTATTTTATTGTGGGCTGATAATATTCTTGTAATCACAAAGTTTGTATTCCGAGTACAAGTGTAGTTGATAGTAGTAATTCTGTTCAAAGGAAGCTTCAAAGGTCTCAGTGGTGAGAAAGGTTGCAGAGGTGCAAAGGGGGCAGAGGTGTCTATCAGTGAAAAGCTTCTTTGTAACAGGGAGTTCTTTTTATTGTATTTAATTGAATATTAAGTTTAATAAAAAGAGTCTCCAATCCTAGTTGGGATTGAACGTGGATTAGGCCACTAGATTAGAGGATAGGGGCTGAACCACGTAAAAATCTTGGTGTGATTTTTACTTCTGTTTATCTCTTTAATTGTCATTCACGTTCTGCACTTTTTGTTATTCACGCCACTAATTCAGACACTAAAGCAGACATGTCTAGCTGTCTAATAATAAGAAACGAAGAACATAAGCTAAAGCAGACACTAAAACAGACAGGCGTAGCTGTCTGAATTATACCTGTAGCATAAAGTTATAAAAAGTTTTCACCGTTTATCACTTTTAGCTTAAACACCTATTCACCCCCCTCTAGGTGTGCACATACACAGAATTACATGATCTTTCGGTAGAGGATTACATAACTGCAACTGCTTGGTATTCTTCCAGTTTAGTCACTTTGTGCATTTTTATCTTCTAGCTCGTACGTCGGATAGCTACCATTTTCGTATATGTTATACTCCTCACATCAGATTATTTTTAAAAATTATGAGCCACCTCTTTCGAGTTCGTTTGACAGTCCATAACAGTATAGTTCGTGTCTCACCAGCCAACTAAGCAGTACCCCGTACATAGCACCCCTAAGTGGAAAAATTGTCTAGCAATAACAAAAAGAATAGGGGAAAAACTTATATATGAATATCTAGATTATCCATGCTTAGTGGAATGACTAGAGGCAGGGCATGCTCTACCTAATTTCTTGCATTTGGTAAAATTTTCTACTTCTTTTTGAAAAATTTTACATATCCAAGTGGCAACACGTTTTATAAAAGAAGACATAAATATAGCAAGATAAATCAAAAATAAGTGTCCCATTAGTTTTGCTCTGTAGAATTTGTTATCAATTTGCGTATGTGCCTAACTAGTTTAAAAACCAATCATCATACATCTACTGTTTTTAAACTTTTATATATCGTTGGGATTTTGTGTTAAGTTTGTAGATGGGATTACTTTGATCGTGTTTTTTGGGAACTTACAGGCCTTTTGAAGCTACGCCATGATGTGAGAACTTGCGAGTACGAGGATGTGCATGTGCTATGGGATCTACTGAAGAAGAATGAATTTGGGGTTGCTAGATCTGCTGTCAGGATCAAAAAAGGACACGTGTGGAATATTTTCAGTTGGGCCAAGCAGGCTCCATTTTTCTGCCAAAGGGTTTGAGCAGTTTTGTTGCCCTTTTGAGCTAACAAACTCCAATTCACTGTGTCCAAGGTATGAACATGGATTTTGGTGATTAAATATAATAATAGCTAGCAAAAGGGAGGAACTCATTGTATATTATGTAGCTGCTTCTCTCTTTGAACGAGCTATCTGTGCATTGATATGCTTAACTCTTCTAATAAACTATAGTATGTAAGCATATAGTGTTACATTTTAGATCTATGTTTCTTCTATATATTTTATATAAATACATTATAATTGTATAAGTATACTCTTTTTAGCACTTGCTAATGAGGTTTAACAATCAGGTTTCAGATTTTATTGCGCTGATTCTCTATAACTATCTGCTCTCTGGTTATTAACATAATTGTCAAATCATTTCTTACAAACTTGGTGAAATAATTTCAGGTAAATGAATAATTTACATATGTAATACTATATAAGATCTGTATGGACTATGCACGGATGCTTTTGCACATCATTATTCCTGTACTAAAACATTTGCGACAGCCAAACTCTCAAGCTCTGAAAAAATGTTGTTGTTCCTGTTGTGGGAATTTGTTTTTATTTTATTGTTCAAAGTTAACTGTTTGATGAATTTGAGCTTAAGCTCATTAGTTGCTTGATTGCATTTGACTAATAATTTTATTGCACCATATTTATGGGCCTAAAAAGATAGCATAATTTTTGTAGTAAGGTTATAGCTATAGTTCTGGAAAATTCACAATTTATTATTTAAATATTTTTTTCTTTATATACATTTCTTTTTTAATTTCATAACTATTTCACTGATATATGTCTATATGTTTTGATGAATTTGCAGATAGAGTTTTTTTTCTAGAAGGTCAATAATCACAAGGTTGATGGTTTTAATTAAGTATTTTCTAAAGATATGGATGTTAGAATTTCAACTTTTTGGATTATATAATTTAGTTTTGTGTTACTTAGATTATTTAAGCAACTGTTAATTGCCTAGTTGGGTATTTTGTTGAATTAGTAAATCTACTATTTTTTTATAAGATAATTACTTTTTATTTTAAATGTTTGTTGCCTTTTGTCTCTTATATTATATGCAAGTGTAAAGTTGATTTAAAAAAGTCACTAAATGTATTATATTTTTTTATTGAAAATTGTTAATGTAACAATACATTTAGAATGTCAAACAACTTAATATGACCACTACATCATCACGATTTATAATCATTTATTGACAAATAATATTTGGTCAATGAAAATTAAAATTTAATGACGAATAATATTAACTCTTTAGAATTAATATTATTGTCATTATATATATTCATTTAGTTATGACAATTGATTTTGTCATTAATATTAACTATTTGGTGACAAGTTATGTCGTTATTATTATATATCATTTAGTGATGCCTTTTAATTTTGTAACTATTAATAGCTCTTTATATGACGAGTTTTATTGTCACCATAAGTATTCAATTAGTGACAGAGAAAAATGTGTCATAGAAATTAACTCTTTAGTGACAAACTATATCGTCACTGTTATACATTCATTTAGTCAGAACAACTAAGTTTGTCACTATTAGTAACTCTTTTTGTGATGAGATGTATCGTCACTATAAGTATTCAATTAGTGACATTGAAAAATGTGTCCTAAAAAATAACTCTTTGGTGACAAATTATTTTGTAATATTATTTAAAATATGAAATGACAACGACATAATTGTCATGTTAAATATATTATTAGGTGATGAATTGTTCTGTTGTCATTTATTTTCTTATTTTTGGTGACGATAAACACAATAACATGACGAAAGAATAATCATAAATATGACAATATTGTCGTCATTAAAATTAGATGATTTAAATAGAGTAGCATATTTTTGTCACTAAAACAATATCATTTAATGACGAAAAATGATTTTTGTCATTTAATGCACCAAGTTTTGATGACGAAGCATAATATAGAGTGACGAAAGTTTTATTCAAATAGTGACGCTATTAACGTCACTAAAAGTAATTAATTATAGTGACAATGATGTAGATCGTCACCATAAGTTAAAACATTTAGTGACGACATCAAATATTGTCAAATAAACCTAATACCACGCTCATACGGTGACGGTCTCTGTGACGATTAACAATCGTCACCAAATGTTTTAGTGACGAAAAATAAATTTTATGTGACAAATTTTAGCGTCATTTTTGTGTGATTTCTTGTAGTGCATATTGTTATACTTTTTCTATAGTATACTAGACCCGGTGGCTAAGCACACCCTACACGCGATTTGTTTGACGCATCTCCCGAGAGGGTGCATGCGGTTCAGTCAGTATGCGTGGTACAATGCCACTTTTATGCAGACCGTCTTGCGGGAGTTCCACGTAAGTTAAGCATATTATCACTACATAGTTGTATTGGGATGACGAAATCAATTGTTCTTAATTTTAAATAATCTTTTGTTATAGGTTTATTATCGATTTGACCCGAGCATCTCTCAGTCAGCTGGCGATGAT